>CM076240.1:55501901-56701901 GCA_038380155.1 Pseudococcus jackbeardsleyi | reverse complement strand
AAAGATTTCGGAAAGGTCATTTGTGTCGTGATTTGGTTAGAATTTTTCGAAATTTCAGACGCAGACGTTTCATTTTTATGGCTCCTGATGAATGGGTTGCATACCCGCAGATTTAAAGGCAAAAAACCAAATTAGAGAAATGAACGTATTTTTTTTTTTCAAGGTTTCGTGGTTGCTAATCATAAACTTAACCTGCATTTTGATTCTTGATTATTGTAGTTTCGCCAGGAAGTGCATTTTTGAGGTAAAAATCGACTATTTAGTTTGAAATTGAGGCTCAAACAACAAAAATGTACACCAAATTCGAAATCAATCTCCTGAAAAGAAGTATCGTACCGTACATATCAAATTTTCAAAAAATCTAGATTACAAACTCCCTTACCAATTTTTTAGATCCTACAATTTTTTGTTCGATAGCAATAGTTTCCAAAGTGACCAGAATGAGGTATCCCTTGGCGAATCCAATGCTGCCGTCAGTTTCATCTCAATCTGGTTTGTTTGAAAAAAAAGTAACAATTTTGGAGTGAATTTTACATTTTAGAAAAATGTTTATTTTTGGCAATTTTTTCCACCTAAAAAAAGCTCCAAATGGTTGAAACTGATGAGTTTTTAAAATCTTGTTTTTCGAGATCGAAACTTGAATTTAAAAAAAAAAATGAAAAAATGTAAGTACAACAATTTTATTTACAAGAAAAAATTTACATTCCATTCACGATACTCATTTTTGCAAAATTTACATATAAATTACTTAAATACTATTTTAATTTTGAATTTTCAGACATTAAAAATTTAATTTAAACCTTACAAACATAAGAATTGGTGACACTTGGTTGTTTTATTTTAAAGAGGCAGTGTTGTTAAATTGATTCATTTTTTCAAAGTATGAAAAGTAAAAATTAGAGTGATTGAAATTATGCTCTAAATAGTTGAGAAAATCACCCAATTTTAATTCGATCAAATTTTCTAATTCGAGCATGAAATTTTTAAATTTCTAAATCCAATTTCTCAATTGATCTCTGGCATCGAATACAACGAATTAGATTCCTCGAAACCCACATGACGACTTTCGCTTCTCTCGAATGATTGCATTTCATTTTGTTGTGATTTCTGCTCATCTCGTCGTTGATCGTCATTCTGCTGACCTACTAAATTATCTCCATTCGACTGCTCGTGCTCCGTATTACACTCCCACTGATTACGATAAACCTCTTTCTGATCTTCATCGGAATTTTCTGATCCGTAATCCCTCAACGAAGTCTTGATATCGCCGTAATCTCCGATCAGTACTTGCACAAATATTACCCTGGATATACCTTTGACAGGAAGCGAGTAATTCAACGTAGATGGTAACTCGTGCTCTTCTTCTAATTTCCTGACTCGAAGTAATTTGACGATTACCGCTTTGCTATTCTCAATCACCAGCACATCGCCTCGGTAACCTTCGGTGGCTTTGAAATTTATGTTTATGTGCGGCAGGACTGATCTGATCTCCAGAGCTGATATGTGCAGAATTGAATAATATTCGAATTTGGTCGAAGTACGAAATTTGGGTAAACGAGCCAAATTAAAAGCTGCCTCCAACTGGACCCTGATTTCTTCTTCGATGACCGCTGGATCGTGATCCGTCGACTGGAGCGTTCTGATGAATAAATCTCTGATGGCGTTGATTGGGATACCTTTGGTTCTGTAAAGGTGAGCTAATACTTTACCGAAATACTGTCTGACTTCCATATTTGGTATCTTGAATTCGGTTTGTTTTGCAGTATGGCCCAAGTATCCGTTTTCGAACAAGAACGAGTATACTTCGTGCAATTCGCTCACCTCGATAGATTGATCGAATTTCAAAGATAGCGAACCGAATCGAGGCAGATGTCTGGGTTCGAAACGTGCCTTACGTACGAAAATCGAAGCTTTCCGGAATGTAACCAGTTGGATAATTTTTTCACGAAATTCAGGCACCTTGAAAAAAGGCAGCAAATTATAGGTCGGCACGGTTTTCGGCCAGTAGCATCTCAGAGCATTGGGCTGGCCCCGATTTGCAAAATATTGCGAGACCGAATAAGGTTGGAAGATCATTTTACGTTTGCTCAATGCGCTGTATCCGTTGTACCATTTCTTAACGAGTAATTTTTCTTCCAGGGAGCAGTTATATCTGTTGTACAGAGTTTCCATATCGTCGTTAGTGAAACCGAAATGTTTACCGAACGAGTGATCGTCCAAGAAAACGTAGTTACGCAGACGCCCTTCGCATTCCGGTCCAATGGGTAATTTCTGCGAACTCGTCAGGGCTCCGAAACCGTACCAAAAATAATGATAAGGCTGAGAAAAAGGGTACATGAGCATTTTATTGATAAAATCGTAAGCATAGTCGACCACAGGCTGCGAAATATGATCTGCGTTCAGCAGAAATTGATCGTAATGATCGATCAATATTATAGCTTTGGAATGCTTGAAAAATCTGTATAATATTTTAGGCAGCACCATCAAAGCTTCCAAAATTTGGGTAGAATTCAAATCGGCGTGGATGGCTTGTTCGAAATATTGCAGATCGTATTCGCTAATGGACTGTTTCCAAGGTGTATAATCTTCTTTGATTTTATCCAAGAGCCAGTGATACTCAAGATACGATTCTTGTATGCGAGAAATGAGCCAAGTTTCGACGCAGTCACTGTCCATCGTCGGGGGTTCCTTTAAGGTGTATTTTAGGTCGAGCAAAAACACCGGATGTCGTCCGAAGTGCTTTCTCATAAAGGGTCTGTTTTTATAGATGTTCAGTTTTTGGATTATTTGATACGCCGGTGTCGCTATGGGATCGATGACGATGCCTGCTGTGTCCACATCAAAATTGAAGAACGTTTTCAGCATCTGGATATTGAGCGTTTTACCGAACGAACGTGGACAGCTGATGAAATTGTAGTGGCCCGAACGTTCCTCGAAGAAAGATTCGAGTAGAGCTGATTTGTCGACGAAATTGGGTGAATTTACGAAATCCAGGTCGAATTGAGCTGCCGAAATGAACGGGGCTGCCTGTAAGGCAGACCATACGGCCAGTAACAATATCGTGGCCAGCATATTGAAATCTGCAACAGGCTGATGAAGTCGAAAGGTCAACAGAAATACTGGGAATAGATTTCAGTGAAAGAAAAAGGTGATTGTTTTTGAAATTATTTATTCAGGGTTTACTCTCGTTTTGAGAAAATGTAATTTTTCGATTGAATACCCCTTTGCTCTTCTTTCTCTCCCTCAATCTGACCCTAAATATTTCATTAAAACCAATCAAAAGCTTGGAAAAAGGTTCATTATTTCTGAACCTTTTTAGGTAGGTACTAGGTACTACACACGAGCAAAATTCACTTCGCGGCTGTGATTGTTATCAATTATAAAATCATAATCATAATATCTTTTACACTAATAAATTGAATATAACTTTACAGCAGGCGTGATGAAGCATAAATTTCACTATATTCAATCTTGCACTTTTCTGCGTACAAATATCTACGTCACCAATAGCAGCTATCAGGACGAAGGAAAATTTTCGATACCGTTCACATTCAAAGTTAACTTCAAGTAAGTTAAAAAAAAATTATTAAGAATCTTGAATACGGTAAGAATAAGTGTACAATTCATCATTGCCCTAATTTCTTACGTTATTTATTACTTTTTGAAAAATAGGTAGTGTAGATTTCGATTACTAATAATTACCTGGAGATGATGGCAGCCTTTGAATTATCAATCGATCGGATCACATTGGAAAAATCTGATTATTGGCGAGAAAGTCGAACTTTCACGGGCAAATATGTGCCTCTTCAAGAATGTGGCAGAAGCCAAAAATCAATTACCATAGATTGGATTTGTAATTTAATCATATTAACGTATGGCTCATTGAGAAGAACGAAATTAATTCCCGTATGATGAAAAATTTATCATTTCGATCGTATTATACGCTTTTTTTACCAAGTTGTTAAATTTCTTCGTAATAATATTGAATAGGTATAGGTACATAGATAAATAGATCATGATCATGTTAATACTTTGTAGTAATGTTCTTAAAAAACTGAATCAAATGTCCAATAAATTTATAATGCCAAAAAACCATAAATTCGGTATTATACGTGAAAATCAATTTCAGCCATGATTAAAACATCGATATAAATCAAAAAATAAAAATTCTACGAAGAATTGTTGACAATAAATCGTATAAAAACACGAAAAAAATAATTAGACAAGATAAAATTTTTATCAACAATGATAAAAATGAAGTTACGAGTGAAAAAAATCATACAAATAACGCTATCTATATGAAAAACCACGAAGTTTTGTTCTGTATTTAAAAAATGAGGTTGAAAAAAAATCGAGCGAAAACTAGATATGCACGTGGCGCTATCTCTCGGAATAATGAAAGAACTAACCGAAAAAACGGTCATCTCGACGCTGTTTTGTAAACACCAGGTGCGACAATGGACCGAAAAATCAACTACCCCAAATGCGACAGTCGACCGAAAAAATGACAATTTTTTTCGGTCGACTGTCGCATTTGGGGTAGTTGATTTTTCGGTCCATTGTCGCACCTGGTGTTTACAAAACAACGTCGAGATGACCGTTTTTTCGGTTAGTTCTTTCATTATTCCGAGAGATAGCGCCACGTGCATATCTAGTTTTCGCTCGATTTTTTTTCAACCTCATTTTTTAAATACAGAACAAAACTTCGTGGTTTTTCTTATAGATGGCGCTACTTTTATCATTTTTTTTGTATACAATATTATTTCAAGCTCTTTTTGTTTCTATCTTTGCGATTTTCGCTGAATAAATACTTTCATCACTAAAAATGGTCTATTATTGAGTTGTATGTTGAGTGAATTTGCAGGAATGTCGCGATTTTTTTTCGTATCATTATTTTATGCTTCCGAGTAAATTTTCATCATTAAAAATTGTCAATAAATTGCCTATCGAGTAATTTCTCAAGAATTTGAAAATTTCCTCGTCTTATCATTTTATTGCGTGTTCCTAAATGAATTTTTATCGATGAAAATGATTGATTTACTTGCAAATCTTGCAATTTTACAGGTATTTCGCCCGTAACTATAATTTTGAACAACCTAAACCGTATTTCTGCAACATTTTCCGTTCATTTATTAAAATTACGCCCTCTGCACCTGAAAAACATTCCAAAGGCGTCTTTCATTTTATATTTTATACGGAAATAACGAAACTTTCAAAGTTTCATAACAATCTGTCGTAAAAATTTCCTAAACATTACGTACTTAGTACAAATTTCAAGAATGTTTCAACACTATAGCATTGGAATACGTAAAAATACGATCAACAAAAATCATTAAAATAAATTTTTCAAAAAAACCGGGCGTTGAAAATCAAACGCAAATTTAACGGATTACAAAACCCATACAAATACCTTTGTAAAATCTACGGTAAATAAGTGAACGAGAGTGGGTGAGACTAAAAATAAAAAATGATGTGCGTTCGACGCTACTTCGGTGCCGTTCAAAAAAAGCCTCGATGCGTATGAAAGTAAGAAGGAACTTCATTAATGATTTTTGTTGCTTCGACGGTACGGTAAAATATAAATGAACTTAAAATACGTGGTAAAAAAAATAGAGAAGTAATTACTACGTAAGAATTCGTATGTATCTAGCGAAATCGTTGCAGTTCGCAGGAAAACAGCTGACAACAAAAATAGATCTTTTCTAATTCAACGGAGTCGATTGACTCGCGTGACAATATGAAAGTTCGTACTTTGCCAAAATTTTCGCCAGATTTGCGTGGGTATGGCATTACAGCAATTTTTCGAGTATTTTTCCCAGCAACGATTTCGCTTTAACAATTCGTTCTTCTTTAAAAAAATCTATCACTCGACGAACTACACAAAGACATATTACGATTAAACGCATAAAACAAACGTATTTTTTTACAAAACAACGAGATATGAGAAAAAAAACACTAGGAAAATACAATGTGATGTGACATCTACTTAAAATTTACACGTAACTGATTTAAGTATCATCTAAAAATTGACAAAAAAAAGAACAGAAAAAACTGTACAAGATAATAAATAAAATATACATAACATTTTCAATAAATAATTTACGTTATGAAAGAATTCAATTCAGTACGTGTTTTTTTCCACAACTATTCACTTATATAATGGATCACCTACATAAAATAGATATGTACGTAGTAAAAAATTTAGGTAATATGGAACCATTTGTTCGTATTTGTTGGCGTTTCGGTGGTTGTCTTAGAAAAAAGAAACGTTCGCATTTGATAAGTATAAATGTTAATATCACATTCGAGAAAAAAATTACACTTACATCATGCAGATGCGCTACAAAAAAAAAAAAAAAAAAAAAACAAGAAATAAAATGCAAACGTTGCTAATACGCTTAGAAAATAATTAATAATACTACGGATACTGGTAAATTCTGCGATGAAAAAATCTCAACGCTCTTTTTTTTTTTTATAAAAACAGTCGAAAAAGATAAAAGTGCACGCTAGCGATAAAAAAAATCGTAAATTTATAACGGTAATACACAAACTAAAATATAAACTTCGGTTTAGAATGTTTCAGCCTTATATGTACTTCACCGATACACACGTAGACGAAGAAAATGGTGATTAAGCTGATGCTCCTTTACGACTTTCGTTTTTCTCAGACTTTTTGATATCACCTGAAATGAAAATAATCGATTAGAAATGAAATTGTGCAAAAAATTTGATAGGAAATTGGACAATTGGCCAATCGATGACAAACCTGAATGATATAGCGATCAAATCAAAACACGTATCTAAGACATAATGCTAATAGTGATGTTATCGTGAGAAGGTGCATATTTGTAATCGTCGTGCCTCCGCTCATCGGTTTATTCTCATCGTCAGTTTCGACAGCTTCGAACTGATCCGTTAGCGTCATACGATCTCCGTATTTGTCTAGTAATTCTAATATCACACCGTTTGACCATCCGAAACCCATTTGTACTTCGTATTCGCCGCCACCTCCGTGGCCACCGGGTACGCTGGCATCATACTGTAAGAAAGAAAAAAAATCAAAAAATAATGTAAGTATAAATAGGTAACAAGAACATTTTACATCACTGGTGGATCAAGGCAACTTGGAAAGCTGTGCCAATTTCTTTCGAGGAAAAAAACTCGGACAATTCAAAAAATGAAAATTTCCCTCGAGATTATAAATTTCTGCCATTTTTAGAAAATTTGGTCCATTTTTCTCATAAATTGAATTTCAAAAATGAATTAATTTCACAAAAATTGAACGTTCTAAAAACTAGATAATTTTGGAGTACTTCTGTACCCTTTTTTTTTTCGAAAACTAAACGAGTTTTCAAAATTGAAAAATTCATGAAAAATTGGGAGATTTTTAAAACTTTGGTAATTTTGAAAAACCAAATAATGTTCCAAAATTAAAAAGTAGTCAAAAAATTGAGAAATTTATCCCAAAAAATTGTACAAGTTCCAGATACCCAACACTTGGACGGTAGGTGCCTTACTTACAGCAAAACTTTGAAAAAACTTCAGTTAAGAAAAACCAGTTGTTTTGCATGTAAAAAAAATTTCAAAGCTAAAATTTTTTTCATCAATACTAATTTTTTTTTAATAATTTAGAAAAATTCCAAAGAATCAAATTCACAATTGATAATAAATGGGAGCGAAGGGGAGGCGGGCGGGAGGGGAATAGGATTCGAAATTTTAATGAGACATTATCAAGTGACAATTTATCGAAAATCGACTGTTTTTCAAAATCGAAAAATTTGAAAAAAAATCTTTAAAACTTTCAATTGGTCAATTATATGAAATTTTTGCATATTTCTAAACATTTGAACAATTTTTAATGTTGAAAGCGTTTCAAAGAACTACTTTTCAAGAACCAAAAAAATAATATGTAACATTTTGGCACTTTGAAGGCTTACCACTGAATCCACCAGTGATTTACATACCACAAAGGTACAAATCTCTAAAGCTAGATAGATACCAAATAATCTACTTTCGTAACATTATGCGTAACAATTACACAATATCTACCAAGCCACCAAACACCAGTCACCATTTCATTCCCTTTTCTCTCATTCGCCTTCAAACCATCCTCGATTCGTATCAAAAAATACGCATCCAATTCTAAGAAAAATCTACCAACTGTAACTTCGCATCACTGTCTCACTATCTAGGCCTCGGCAGCGAGCAATTAAAAATCACTATATCTTATACATATTCACGCTCGCAGCTCACACCGAACCCGTTGAAATGACAATTAACGCCGGCAACGCGATACGAGGCTGCAAAAGCTTTTCGCCGGTTAACGCTGCGCTGTCTACGCTTTAATTATAACACATCGCCATGATAATTTGTCACATACGAAAATACCGAGAGACGCTGGTTAAACGATGTTATCACGGCGATGACACACGATAAGTAGCAACAAGGTTATACACTCGAGTACATTGTAAATTATAATGAATCATACGATTCAGCATCTGCTTTGGAACTGATTTTTTCTCTATCTCAAATCGTAAAATATTAATGCACGATGCCTTGAAACATAAGTTTTTTAAAGAAAAATTTGGCCAATAGAAACATTTCTTGAACCAAAGTTGAAAATTTACACTAATCCACAAAAATTAAAATTTTCCAATTTGATACAATCAAAATAAATTTTTGTAAATGTACGTCAATTCTCAAATGTTGGTCAAATTTGGTAACCAGAAGAATCAAAAATATAGAATTTCGTCCCTCTAATGCTCAAAGGTCGTAACTCCAAAACTTTACTTTTTACAGGAGAGATAACTGTATTACATACTTGAGATTTTTGAATTTCGTACTGAGAATGAATTCTTAACGATTATAAAATACCGATTTTCAATTTTTAAAATGGAGTTACGACCTTTTACACTTGAACACAGACAATTTTTGGGGTTACACCTAATTAAAAATCTGTATTTTGAAACAAAATAATTAAAATAGTCACATATTTCGCAAAATTCAAAAATCATAAGTAACACTGTTTTTTTTATCACTTTGTGAAAAATCAAATTTTCGATTTATGACCTTTTTGCATTTTTGGTGGAGTTACGACCAAAAAGTCTCAAAATTTCCGGAAAATGGAGTTCGCCAAAATACCTTTTTTCTAATTTCAAGGATTTGTTTGATGTTTGAGCTGAAATGATGTTATTACCAGATGGAGGACGTCCCATAGTTGCCATTTCAGCAAAAAAAAAAACACAAAAATTTCTGAATTTTGGAGTTACAACCTTTTAGCACTAGAGAGACGATATCGCTTTCTACTAATTCGAAGGCACTGATTCCACATCCGACCTTTCGGAACCCCAATTATCTTTTGATAGGAGTCCAAATTCGAAAAAATGAAAAATAACGACGCGTGACCTGTCGTTTGTTAGGTATTTGAGAGCACTGAGTTCGAATATCAACTTTTTTTTTGGATTTGACCTTTCAGTGTACCCCTAGCCCCCAATTTTTGGGAAAAATGTTAGATTCTTCGCCATTTTCAACTCCAGCTCCAACTTCCCCTCACACCGACACTGCTCACCAGACATCTACATATTCAATTACCCAAAATAAATCAATTCTTTTACTCACCTTCTCCATCATAGTCTTAGTCTTATTATACGCGAGCCAGTTCGACCTCGTCCATCGCAACGCGATTTCATAGGCGAGCTCTTGAGCCCACGAATCACCGGTATTATCCAGCCCGAAGATCATAATATGCTGTAGGGGCGCCCAAGCATTCGGGAAATCCCACTGCTCCCCAGAATGCTCCAACGTGGTCGGTATTCCTCCCAGATTATTCATAACCTGCGTCCTTTCCAGGTACTTTAGCACCTTAGACACGTAATACTCTTGTTTTTCTTTATGGTAACATCCGGTCCACAGCGGAGCTATATTCGTCGGATAAAAATAATCTCGTTTTACTTCGTCCATAATATCGTAATCCAGCCAAGCGCCGACTTCTTCGTGCCACAGGACTTGCTCGACCGCCTCCAGCCAGTCTTTGGCGATCTGCTCGTATTTCATGGTTTGATTGGGATTTTGCAGCAGTGAGTAGAAATTACTGAGGATCCGCGCGTCCCAATATAACATCGAATTCAAATCCACCGGTATTATGTACGATGTTTTAATATTCGTAAGATTTCCTGCAATTAGATAATAAAGCAAAAACAAAAATTCAACTGTAATTACTTCCGCAACGTTGTATTTTGAAATACTTATTCTTATAGGTATCGCGAGTATACATAAAAGTATAGGGTGACCCAGAAGTTCGGGAATCCAACGTTTTTGTTTTGTTTTGTGCAATTAAAAGAAGAATCGTTCCACTTTATCCTGCGTTAATCTGTAGGAAAGATTGCCTACATGTAGATTGGCAAGGGGCAACACCAACGTTATACTCAAAATACCTGGAAATGGTCGAGTGGAGAATGCAGGATTGTCAGTTTAAAGAAAAATGCATTTTCTTCCTAAATTTTCATCCCTTTAAACTTCTGATTCGGAAAAATCTTCATTAAATAAATTTTAATCTTTGACCAAGTTGGCAAAATTCCATTATTCCAATTTTTGAAATTTCATATGCATCTAAAAAATTCTCAAAATCAACTGACATGATTTTAGCAGAACTTTTTTTCTACCGAGAAGCTTGGGAAAAATAATATTTGTCCTTCTCTTTAGTCTTTTTTTCAATTGAAAAATTTCAATCGTTCTACATCTGTCTCCTCCGCCTTCTCCCCTTCCTCTTCAATTGTCTGTGAATTCGGCCTAAACGAAACTAAGACAAAAATTTAAGAAAATAAAAATTTCGAATACCAAAAAAAATTTTGGGGACGAATTTTATAATTTTTTTTTTACCAATATTAAATTTTACACGGAAAAAATTATTCAATATGAATTTTAAAAAACAGAACACAAAATAACTGGACATTTTTAAAATGAATTTTACGAAATTTTCACCCATCATAAATTCATCAAAATCTCAAACTTCAAATGGAAAAATGATTTGACCCTAAATGAGGCCAGAACCAAAATGTTTGAAAAAATGGAAACATCAAAATACATATATGAACACAAAAAAGGGCCAATCAAGAATATCTCACTTTTCGAAGGTTATCTAAAAAAATTTAGAGTCTCGAGCACAAAACTCATCAATTTTTCACAAAGTGGAACAATTAAATCTCGCCCAATCTTGGCAGTTATACTTCGTATCTACATTCTACAATCGAGGGGGAAAGGGAAATTGTGAAATCTATGAAAAATCCCAACACAGATTTTCAATTTTTTCCAACTCGGTGATCATTTTTTTAATCATATTTTTCAAAATTGAAAAAATTAAACATTTATAGGCACTTTTTTTTTCCAAAAATAAATTAATAATTTTCCATTAGAGAAGGGAGTGAGGAGAGGCAAAATTGAAAAATTTCCTAAAATATCGAATGAGGTGTCGAAATGCTTCTTTTTTTTTTACTCGAAAAGAATCTATTTCTAAGGTTTTTTTTTCCACTTCCAACTAAAACCACGATCCTTTGGGACAGTGAAAAGGTGCTGGGGATGTACCAAATGATTTTTTTTTTCAAAAAATCAAGTGGCGTATCAAAATCCATGTTTTTTGACCCGTAGATCCATTTCTGGGGGGGAGGGGTCACTCCTAACCCAAACGTTGATCCTGAAAGATTCGTCATTTGGTACTTTTTTCAAGTAGTGAAACTTTACTAAATATTTTGGTTGAAGATAAGTTGATTCCCAAAGAAGTATTTACATAAAAAAGATAGATAAATTTATTCATTTTTTCGGGATATGTAGGCAGCTGGGCAAGAAGTAATTTCCACATTTCTCAATTTCATTCCACTCTATTTCTTCTCAGAATTCATTTTTTAAACTTATTTCAACTCTCATTTTTTTAAAAATCAATTTCAACTCTTTATTTTTTTCTCAGGTACCCATTTTCAATCTAGAAATTCTTCTTGAATAATTTTTCCCAAATCTAAAATTTTTTCTCCAGTTTTCTTCCGCTTGAACTGTTTTTCAACTCAGAAATCATTTTTTTGGAATTTGAATGGATACAGAAATACATATTTCAACAATTTTATGGGCAGAAAAAAGTTTGGAATCTGTTTCTACCTAGTTACATACCCCGAAAAAAAAAAAGGAATCATTTACACATATCTGAGTTCAGAAAATCAACTCCCCATTTTTCATCAAGTTTGGAAAATTTAGCATTTTGTACCCCAATTTTTTCAACCACATAAATTTTTACGAAGAATTAAAATGAAAAAAGCATTCAAGGTCAATCATTCAATTGCAAAATTCGAAAGAAAAAATTGAAGATTCCTGTTTTTTGGTAAAATTTTCAAAATTCTGGCCATTTTCTTGGTTTTCTTTTCAGGAAATACCGGAGGACACTAAGAAAATAACTAGAAAAGATTGAGAGGGAAATGCAGCGTTATTACTTATTAATTTCATGAAACCTCAATTTTTTGTGAATTTTTGGCTCCTTCAAAATTTTTGATTAGATCAAATCTGCATTCAGTGATTCTCGATCCTTAGTCTTGAAATATTTCAATTTAAATTTCTCAAAGTTTTGGACTTCCGGAATTTTTTTTCAAAAATACAAAAATTGAATTTTAAAAGGTAATTGGTAACCAATGAGAAACGATCGCCTTTTTTCGAAGGCAAAAGGAGCGCCAACTAATCACAAATGCAATTTCACTATTTTCCTGTCATAATAATTTCTTTATAAAGCAATTTTCAAGTCCAGGAATTTTAAAATCACCCTGTAGATAACCAGGTACAGGTATCCAGCGCCTATACCTCCATTCTCAACTCTTGCAGCTTACACCAGACTACCGATAAATTTGGCACCACTGGCCAGCGAGTCGTTTCAAGGTTCGTAATTCGGTTCTAAAATGAAATTAAAATTGCATACCGACTGTTTAATAACCGTGTTAAAGTATTTTACATTTTATTCGGAAAATTTTGTACGCCGGTGATTTCATACTTTAGTTTTGTCCGATGACCAGCATTTTACGACGCACAGGCCAACATTCGGACAAACTAGGCGAGACCAATTCGTACGAAAAAAAACATCAAAACGATTTTCTATATCGAAATTCGTTCAATTTTGACCCAAAAATACGACGACTCCGAAAATACATGGGCAAGGGGATGGATGGACACAATCGTTGGCGAGCTTGTGTGAAAAAGAAACCTGTAATTTGCGAAGGCAAGATGTTAGTTAAAGCGTATATAAAGCTGACAGTCATGAATAACAATTTACTTTATTAACCTTGGCCACTTGATGATAACCACATCAGTGTTACTATAGGTCTTACTTCAATTATCAAGTAATTTAGACAATTTCCAAATAAACTCCGCCGTCGCTGGTCTCGCCTCATCGCTGGGGATTTATACTCCGGTCGGCCCGAAAAATATGCCATTGTCGGGCCCTTATTAACTAGGTAGCTACCTACGAAAGGATTGTCGACGCAACCGGACCAAGTCGAGCGGAGGATTCTCGCACCGCAGTCGTAATATTTTTATATACCAACGAATGGGCGATTGCGCAATCGCATCGGTAATCGAGAATTGCATTTAATTTGTATATACGCACACACTCGCGAACACGGCGTTAAGAATGGAGACGGCGGGCGCGGCGGTGACCTTGCGCGAAAACCTATTTAATTAATCGTAATATGCGGCGTGAATATGAAACGTCGATGCGAGCAGAACGTTATTTTTTACCTACATAGACGTCGAGTACTTAGTGTAGGTCGATCTCCTGACTTGTGGTAGTTTCTCGAGCCATCAGACATTAGCATACCTACTGAATTTATTTAGTAGGCTTGAAAAACACAGAAAGGTAGGTCTAGGTACCTAAATTTAGTGATAACTACGTAAATCATCAAATAAATTGGATCCGGGACACCGTATACGAAATTTTTCAGCGCGCAACTCGTAATCACCAGAAATTTCCGAGCGTTTCGAGAATATTCGTAATTTACCAAATTAAAGACTTAAAAGAAAAATTGCCGGTTGCGACGGCTAAATATAGAAATTAAAAATAACGACGAAAATGATTCGTTTATTTTGCATTCGCGCCATTAACGGCGGCGGATGTGTGCGATGGCTCATTTCGTGTCAAATTCGATCAGATTTTGACCTCAGGTTTTATGATTTTATTCAATTTTTTTTTTCAAGAGTTCATCTCGATGGTCTGATGGAAAAATCTCCATAATTTTGACCTTCCTCTCTTTTTTTTTGGGGGGGGGGGAGAGAATAGTGTCCGAGTCCAAAGACTTATCATCTCGAAATTGATAAGGTCCATGATACATTTCTCTGTTTTGTGAAGAATTGAAAGGAGATTGAAAATCAATGGTTAAAAATTCGAAAGCTCAAAGGTTGAAGAGCGTGGGTAGGGGTAAGAGATCAAATCGAAAAGATGAAATAATATTAGAGTTCGATGACCTCAAAATTAGTGAGAATTGATGTGATTTACGTTATTTTCAAGATTAATCGGAGGGGAGAGGGGAAGGCGCTAGAGAAGCACTGACCAAAAAATCGACCTCAGTAATCTCAAAAACCGAACAAACAACACGTCACATGTTATTTTTCATTTTTTTTTTTTCAATTTTGACCTTATTACGAGGAGTGAAGGGGATGAGGGAGGGAAGGAGGGGGGGGGGGGTAATCATTATTTTCCAATTTTGACGAGGATGTGCTTTAGACCAGGAGGTAAATTTTTGAAATGAATTCAGTTGGCAACATTGATTGCTTCAATTAGAATATAATGTAAAAATTTTCAAAGTGATGATTTTTCAAGAATGCATTGACATTTTAATAAAAATATTTCAAATTTGATTTTTTTAAAAAATACCTAGGTCATTTAAATTTGCAACATTGGCAACACTGTCTTTCTAAATTGATCCAAAAATATAAAAATGTCCAAGATAAATTATTTCATTTAAAAAAAAAAACGGGTTAGTGTTGAAAAAAATCACATAAGAAAAAAAAATAGAAAAAGTATATACGTATTGAAAAAATGTACGAAAGAGAAAAAATGGTGATTGAAAATATAAATTCAAGGGCATTGCCATTTTAATAAAAAGATGACTTTTTATTGAAAAAATATAGGGTTTAGTGTTCCGAGTTTCAAATTATTATTCCACCTTAATTTTCTGAATTATAACACACATGGTGAACTTGGATATAGAAACCACCCTTCGGTGGAAAAATTGATTTTTGAGTTGATACTGATTTTGGGCCTTTTAGAAGGAATAAAATCAAAAGGGGACCTCAACTCAGAAACCAATTTTTTACACCTAAGGCTGGTTTCTATATCCGGGCTCACAATTATGAAGGTATGAAATACATGTAAAAATTTCCAATTATTGACATTAGGTAAGTATGTTTTGAAAAAAAAAAAAAAATGTTTCGAAATCTGAGGGGAAAAAATGAAAAAATTATTACAAACGATTTTCGCGTCTGGGTTTCGACTGCCAAATTTAGATTGCTTTTATGTCACTAATGAGGGGAAAAATATTTTTTGGCCAAAGTTTGCTTGGGGGTGGGGATGAGGGCGCAAAAAATCTGATTTTTCTAGGGCAATTAACCTGAGCATTACCTATAAAATTTTTTTTGACCAATCTCATTAAAAAATTTCTCGGCGAATCGAATGCCACAAACCGCAGACTTCCATCTCTTTTAGAAAAAAAAGTTGCAGCTCATTCTTTCAAAAATTCTGTGAAAAATCGCATTTTATGCTTTTTTCGCGAAAAAGTGAAATGCGATTATTTTATAGAATTTTGGAAAGAATGAGCTGTAACTTTTGATGGAGGCCTGCGGTTAGCGGCATTCAATTCGCTGAGAAATTATCTATAAGATGGGTCAATTTTTTTTTGCAATGCTCAGGCATATTGTCCTAGAAAAATCAGTTTTTTGACCCTCCTAACCCCCAAAGCAAACTTTGGAAGCTGGAATTGAGCAAGGTGATGTACTTTGATGTCTAGAATCAGAATTTCGGCACGAGAATTCGGATGCAGAGCAAGATTTTTTTTCGACTTGTGTTTTAGATGTTTTTTTGGCCAAAAAACCAATCAAATTCAATCCTAGATATTTTTGACACCTCCTCCTCAAGAATTTGAATTCGATATTAAATTTTGTTGCAATCTAGTGACCCTTTTATTAACCAAAGAACATCTTTTCTGGTCAACAAACCAACTCAAATCCAATCCTGAATATTTTTGATACCCCTCTGAAATTTCAATTTCAAGTATTATTAAGTTTTGTTGCAAGCTTGTGATCCTTTCATGGATCAAAGAAATCGAAATTATAAATTTCACTTGATAAACGAATTTATGATTTTATTCAAAAGAATTGTCGCAGAAAATTTTACACTTCCATTTTAATTTTAAAACTTGCCCTATTCTGATCACGAAACCCAGAGACCTCTTTCCTTCGAGCTTCGACACAGATTCAACACATAATATTACGGGGATTTCCCTACACCACGAGACCAAAGTAATGTACCTTCAGGCAGCAGGCATTTCTATTTAGACAGTCGACATCAGCAGACTACTTTCATTTTACACTATAATTCACAATGCAAAAGGGAATTCCCACACAGCAGCACAATAAATTAGTTCACACGAAATATGACTCTAGCAAAACAACGCGTGTACTTCAGATCGATATTTCAAACAGATATTTTACCTTTATTGGTTCCATTAGCGATGAACCACCTCGTACTGAAATCCCAACCACTTTCGGCAGCTGATTTTAATTCGCTGTAAAAGTCATCTTTATCTTCATCGTCCGAGAATATACTTCCAGTTTCGTAATCTTCTCTGCAAATAAAACAACAAAAGCATTACTATCTTCTTCTACACCTACGATAAAAGAAAACAAAACTACGTTGATCTACATAATTAATAAAGAACGAACGAACGCGGAGAAACCTCGATCGGCGTTACATCGAGATATTACTTTCAACCCCTCCACCCGGCCTCCGATCGATTCGCAACGACGTTCCAAGACGTATCTATGGAGAGAGTATCGGGAGTCGAATAAGTTGCATATCCAAATCGCCGTTAATAATCGCGTTCTCGAAAAAAAAAGTTATCTCTTCGACGTCATCTTACGTCTCAGCATTTGTTTCAGTCTCTTGGGGAACTGTGGCGAAGAAGTACGAGGAGGGAAGACCAACACCATCGAGCACGTATTACCTACGACAGGAGGCCAGCCCGTCTACGTTCTTCTGCCGTTTAAACAATTAAAACCATTCATTCGCAAAGTATTTGCGCATATTTACGAGAGAATTAATTGCATCTGAGGCGGTGGCGACGACGGCGGCAGCATAAACGACGCGTGCATTTCGTAACAAGGCCAAGTCCATAAGGCAGGATGCAGTCAAAATACACCAGTTAACCGTCAGGGTTTCCCAAAACAAGCCAGTTGGACCGCAAATGAAGTAACAAGTGCGCACGCGTCCAATAAATTCGTTGCGAGGTTTTGACTACCAGTTCGTAGGTTCGTAGGTACCTACAACAATGTAATCTGCATGCTCGATGGTTATTGCTTACGTCAGAAAATTCGCGCAGCAGATCTGCACAAGCCACAAGGCATCGGCTCTGCGAGACCAAGGGAACGCGACCGCGACGTTCCCAAAAGTAAGCCGCCATCGCCGTAGTCAAACAGCATTGTGCGAAATTACCGATGCAAAACGTCGGCTCGCACTTGACACAACCGCCGACCACGCTATCGTTTGTTTTGTATTCGCACATGAGAAAACTATCCGCGTCGCGTCGGCCGTTACATAAATTCGAAATTATTGCGAATATTTTGCAATGTCTAAGTCTGCACGAGACCGATAAAATTGGATTATTGAAGATGACGAGCTGATCGAGAGATCAACGTTGTTCCATGACTCAAGATGGTAATTTTCAATTTGAATGCTTGAAATTCTGTGTAGAAGTACACCCCAAAAAAATTTCAGCTCCTCCCGAAGTCTCGACCTAAGGGAGCTGAATAATCGGCAATCGCTCCCCAAATTAGAGCATTTTAAACTGAAATGGCAAAAAAACGAGTTTTTTGATTTTTGAGTATAAAATCACCTCATAATTTCAATTTTGAAAAATTTTACACAATCTGTATAATTTGAAAGGGGTCTTATAGGGGTGGTTAAACACACCAATTGAAAAAGTTGATGAGCTAGTCGGATTCGTTATCTCAAAATGTATACAGAAAATATGAAATTTTTCGAAATTGACCCCCGAAAAGGTTCCAATTCTACTCTGAATATTTTTTGAAATTTGAAGGAAATAAAAATTTACCTTCTTCCTCCCCCTCCCTCGTAATAAAAAGTCAATTCTTCCTAGGGTTGCTCATATTTAAAAATTTTTGAAATTCGAAGTTGCCACCCCCTAAATTTTTTCCTTTACACATAGGCATTACGCAGAAAAAATTTCAGCCCGATCGGATGAAGTTAACACGTGCCTCTCCCCCCCTCAAATTTCGACTTTTCATCAAAAATCACACAATTTACCGCATAACTTTTTTTTAAAGGGGAAAAACGGGGTCATGACCATAATAAATATTGTTCCCTGGAGTGTAAGGAGTCGAATGACCCCATAGTCACCCTTGTGGACGCATTAGGGGGCCCAATACGAGCGAGGGAAGCATCCAAAACGCGAAAATGAGCTGTCTGCTGAGGTTATTCACATGAACTTGGAAAAATTTTTATTGTCAGTTAACGATCGTTTCACCCCGCCAACTTTTTATTTTATAGGTGGGTATCGCAAGGAAAAAATTTCAGCTCGATCGGAGGGGGTTAACCCGTGCCTCTCGCCCCCTAAAATTTTGACTTTTTCTGAAAAATCACACAATTTACCATATAACTCTCTTTATAAGGGGAAAAACGGGGTCATGACCGTAATAAAAATTGTTCCCTGGAGTGTAAGGAGTCGAATGACCCCATAGTCACCATTGTGGACACGTTAGGGGGCCAGTACGAGGGGGAGAAGTGTACAAAACGTAAAAATGATGTTTTTTTGTATACCAATTTGTTCTAAAAAATTGAACAAAGTAATGATTTTTTACAACGATTTATTTATTTCTATACATTTCTCGATGACGCTGAACAAGTTGCATCATATATTGCTTTTGAGCATCATCTTTTGATCCGAACTTTGCATATTTTTCTACCAATGCAATGCCTCGTTCAGCGCGATCGTTATAAACTTCAATACTTTTTACAATCTCAACACCATTTAGGTAACTCGGACATTGCATTGGTAGAAAAATATGCAACGTTTGGATCAAAAGATGATGCTCAAAAGCAGTGATGGGCCGCTCAAGGGTTTTCGCGCTCACGCTCCGCTCAATGATTTTTTTTCTCACGCTCGCGCTTATTACATACGCTCATCTATAAAATACAAACTTCAAAAAAAAAAACCAATCTTGTGTAATTCTTTCAAAAATATACATTTTTTAATGAATTTCTTAGAAATACAAATGCAAAAAATGAAAAATATGTATTTTTGAAATTTTTTTTACAAAAAATCATGTTTTTTCCGAAAATTACATTCAAATTTAGCATGAGAAATGAGCGAAATGAGCGCTGAAACTCATGTTGCGCTCATATGAATTTTATGCTCCGCTCATGGAATATGAATTGTGTGCTCCGCTCACGCTCACTCAAAAAACTAGAGCGTTTAAGAGTGCGCGCTCATGAGAGCTGAGCGGCCCATCACTGCTCAAAAGCAATATATGATGCAACTTGTTCAGCGTCATCGAGAAATGTATAGAAATAAATAAATCGTTGTAAAAAATCATTACTTTGTTCAATTTTTTAGAACAAATTGGTATACAAAAAAACATCATTTTTACGTTTTGTACACTTCTCCCCCTCGTACTGGCCCCCTAACGTGTCCACAATGGTGACTATGGGGTCATTCGACTCCTTACACTCCAGGGAACAATTTTTATTACGGTCATGACCCCGTTTTTCCCCTTATAAAGAGAGTTATATGGTAAATTGTGTGATTTTTCAGAAAAAGTCAAAATTTTAGGGGGCGAGAGGCACGGGTTAACCCCCTCCGATCGAGCTGAAATTTTTTCCTTGCGATACCCACCTATAAAATAAAAAGTTGGCGGGGTGAAACGATCGTTAACTGACAATAAAAATTTTTCCAAGTTCATGTGAATAACCTCAGCAGACAGCTCATTTTCGCGTTTTGGATGCTTCCCTCGCTCGTATTGGGCCCCCTAATGCGTCCACAAGGGTGACTATGGGGTCATTCGACTCCTTACACTCCAGGGAACAATTTTTATTATGGTCATGACCCCGTTTTTCCCCTTTAAAAAAAAGTTATGCGGTAAATTGTGTGATTTTTGATGAAAAGTCGAAATTTGAGAGGGGGAGAGGCACGTGTTAACTTCATCCGATCGGGCTGAAATTTTTTCTGCGTAATGCCTACCTATAGAGGAAAAAATTTAGGGGGTGGCACGCCCGATATCTACTGTCAGACCGTTATATCATGACACTTTTTGCAGGGTTACCAATGAGCAAAAAGTTCTAAATTTTAGGGATTCTCAAATTTTTGAAAAAATTTATTCAGTAAACAAACAATCAAAACATTTGTTTTCTTTGAAAAATTGAACCGCAATTCTTATTTACCAGCCACCTATTTGTCAATTTTTTGTTGATTTGAGAAACCCTGCAGCTTTTTTTGCCCGCTGGTATCACTGCAAAAAGTGTCATGATATAACGGTATGACAGTAACAAAAAATTTTTTCCTATGTAAATATGAGCAACCCTAATTCTTCCATTGCTGAAAAATTTTAAAACAAAAAAATGCTTTTGCTCAAAGAAAAATAGTTTTTTTTTAATCCAATGTCCAATGAATTTGTGAATTTATGACCATCCAAGAGAAAATGAGCCATCAGTCTGAAAACAATTTTCTGAAAAATAAAAATACTAGAAAAATAACTTTTTAAGCTATTTTAGAGAGAAGTACATATTTCAATTTTTCAAAAATAAATTCCATTCCAAAGTAAATTAACCAATGGTGATGAAATTTCGTATGATTCGCCAAATTTTAGATTTTTTTTTTTATAAAATTGGATGAGAAATTTAAAGGTGTTTTTCCGTTCCTATCTCCAGATTAATTCACTCTCCAATTGACCCAAAATGAAAAAATAGGAGGCAAGATTGTCCGCCCTCCCCTCTTAATTTATTTCAAATGGAGCACAAAAAATTTCAACTCCGGTTGACAAATTTTCATTTTCAACACCCCTCCTCCCTCCAGATTTTTGCTCAAGTTCCATCTGAGCAAATTTTAATTTACAGACACAATCGAATTTTCATGATTTTTATAAACGATTTTTCCACATTAAAATGGTGAAATTAGCGCAATAAAAATTCCACAAAAGTTGCACTCGAACATCGAAAAAAGGCATTTTAATCATTAAAAAAATCAACGAAATGGGGTAAAATTTTCCAAAACTTGATGAAAACGGCATGAGACTTGTGAAAAATTTGAGGAAAATAAATAATGAAATTGAGTAAAAATGACTCTTGATGCGAAACAAATTTAAAAACCTGCGAATATTGAATTGATAAAATGCCACAGAACATTAGTTAAGGATCTGAAAATTAGAATTTTTGCCATTTTCACAGTATTTTTTTTGCATCGAATTTACCAAAAAAAAACAACTTCTCATTCTTTGATAAAAAAAATCGAAGGAAAAAAGAAAATATTGAAAATTTTTGATTTCTGTGATAAATTTTGTATCTTTTTTGCCTGTAGACATATTTTGATTTTTAATTTGTATCTAAGAAAAGGAGCTTGCCATCCATTGTTTCAAAAAAAAATTACAGATTTCAATCGATTTTCATTCGAAATTTTTTAAAAAACAAAAAGTGTTGAAAAAATAAACTTTCACATAAAAATTCACAACGACTATTGAACTTCTGCACGTGTACTTTTTATGAAAAAACATGACATTTTTAATGACGTTCATCACTGCTAACTTAAAATTTTCAAGAAATGAAAATTAATTTACAATTTTTTTCGGCTCAAGAGTGAAATTTTCTTATTGTTTCTAACTCTGAACAAAAAATTCTCAAAAAATATTGAATTTTGAAAATTATTCATCTCGAAGTTGATTTTTCCAGAAAATGCAAATCTACTATCACATCGGATACACCTTCAGCCCTTTCGCCCAATCATTTGGTAGAAATTTCGAATACATCACAAATATTATACAAAAATGTATAATTATTTGAAACAATTTTTATAGCTTTTTGAAAGATTCTCGAAGTCTTTTTGTCTAAATTTCCAGAAAAATATTTAAAACACAGACTGTACCATTTTCATAAATTTTGGAGCCATTTCAAGTAATTTTTGAATCAATTTCATTAATTTAAATTGACACTATTTCAACTACTTCGTTGAAAATTTTTTCCATCTTTTCAAAAGAATCATCCACAGCCCCAACCAATAACGTAAAATCAAAACCTCATTAATAAAACAGAAAACCCCTTCCCATTCAACCATTGAAACCTCCATCAAATTCTGCAAATTCAGCAAGGACACAAGCACAATTCGTCCCCAAAAAAATCTATCAAACCGTCCACTCGTTAATTTCGGATAATAATCTGCAAATAGAACAGCGATAGCGAAGACCTCGACAAAACGCACCCATGCGCAATGTGGATCCGAAAAGGCCGCTAACCGCCTAATTAAAAATCATCTCATTCGTTGGCAAAGATAGGCGCGAAAAAATTAATAAACAATTAACGCGGTCGTACTAAATAGGCGTATAAAATTACTTATAATTATCGATTATTACACACCATTTTCTTTAATTGAAATGAAACAAAAAAATCTAAACAAACCTACGAAAAAAAAAACCACTCGAAGCGTGCTCCATCACCACTCCCTCTTCAGCTCCCATGTACGTCATTGAATTATCGAATCTTTATTACCCATAGGCTGACAGAATAATAATTAACCAATCGTAATATTTGGCCAGAAAACACTTCGCCACCGTAATAATTTTTCTCTTTTTTTCGTCGTCGTCGTCGTCGTCGTTGCGATCTAGGGAGATTTTTTTCCATCTACCTGAGTTCTCGGGTCAACTGCGCCGAAAAGTGAAAGCGTGCAAATTAAGGAGCGAATTTATGACGACTCGCGCGCGTAATCTGGGTATATACGATACCGATGCCGATGCGGTATGATAATTATCGTATAATTCCCCCCTCGAGGCTCTTCGAGATGTTTGTTAGTTTGTTCGATTACACAAAGTGTGCCTACCACACTACATAATATGGCGCGGGCTTGGTAATTTGACTAAATTAATGAGGGTTCTCGATTCTCGGAATCCAATGTTGAGTGGCTCTAATTCGAGCTATAAGATCGTTACGATGCTCGTAGGTTTTTTAAATATAGGTAACTAGGTATATCGTTCAAGTGAATTGTCCTTCTGGACCTGAAGTGTCGGCCAATACCCGGAGAAATTATAGGGAGTCTTCCTCGTGACCTCAAGTATAACATTGGAAACAAATCTAACACGAATGAGAATGATCGTTCAATTGAGAAAAGTCTTTGATGATTTTAAAAACATCTCCTTTAATGAAAAAAGTGATTTGACAAACTGATGAGATCATGAGTTCAGAGTTACCACTCAAAAAATTAGAAGGAGAAATCGAAATAATTCAAAGTCATCGAGAAGTAAAATAATAATGACATGGTAGAAACCTAGAAACTCGAAAAGGTTTTGCAAAATTCAAGGTGTCTGAAAAAAATTCGAATTACAACGCGACGTTCTTAGAATTTTCACAGCACTTTCGATACGATATTACCCAAAATCCACACCCCTCATTCAATTAAATTAAAAGCGATCACCTTACTCTCATAAAAATTGAAAAGATGTTTTTCAGTCATGTGAAAATTTTTTGAAAAATTTCACCAATTGGTTCAATAAAAAAAATGAGCCAGATATAAAAATTTTCCATTTTAATCTTTTTACTTCGTATGTATTTTAATTTCATAAGAAAAGAAGGAAAAGTTATGAGGCAAATAAAGAGCTATTCTCAGCAACTTTTTCATTTTCATAATCAGTTTGTCAATTGCAGGACCTTCTCGCCGGTTTCATCACACTTGAAAGATTTCCTAGAAATCTTAGAAGAAAAGGGTTCAATCTCAGATTGAATTTGAAGTCTGGTTAAAAATAAGGTTAAAAGTAGTGGAAGGGGGAGGGAAGGTGAAAGCAAAGCACACAATTTTGAAATGTGCACTTTATTGGACGAAACATTGAAAAAATTGACTTTATAACCCCCAAAAAAATTCCCAAGGATTATTTGCTAAATTCGAGTATGCAAAATAATCTATTCTCTAAAATTTGAATCAGTCAAATTGCTAAAATTGACTGATAAAATAGAGGAAATCAAATCACTGATAATAAGTCAAATTTCACTTATTTAGTGAATTTTTAGCACTGAATCAATAAAAACTAACTAACCGATTAAAATCAGTCAAAATTTACCGATTCCAAGCATTTCCAACAATGACTCAATTCTGTCAATTTATAATCTAGTCAATTTTGACTGATTCAAATTTAGAGAGTAATCCATAAATCTGAATCAGTAAAATTTGGTTTAAAAAGTAAAATGAATTTTTACCGAAATCAACGATTTTTTTTTACCAATTTTTTATTTAATTTACCAAAAGCTACCGAAAAAAATCAGTAATTTTTAGAAAGGAATTTTTTTGAAACAAAGAAAAAAGTATGTATCAAAATCCTCCTCTTTTGATGAAAATCTTTACAAGGAAGATCTTCAAAAAATAATTCGAAAAGTATCTCAATTCTTCCTCAATCCATCGTTCATTTTGATCTTGAACAAAAAAATTAAGAAGTGAAATGATAAGGTGGGTTGTTATAAAAAAAAAAAATAGGAAAATGGAGTAAAATTTGAAAAAAAAAATGAAAAAACAGGAAGTTCACAAAACATTTTTCAGAAATGACTTTCTTCGATTCTTTGAGAACTGAAGGTTTCCAGACCTTTTACTCATGATATTTATGTAACTTTGGGGAGGGGAGGAGGGAGGAGGAGAATCGAACGTATCAAAAAAAAAGAAGGCTTTTTAATAACTTTTAAGGTCAGCCAATAAACGACTCATTTTAAAATGTGACTGGATTTTAAAATTGTGAAATATACAAACATACTCATCAATTTTTCAGATTATTCGAGTGGTTGAAGCGATAAAAAATTGAAAATAATGTGTTTTATTGAAAATAGAAATTTTAAATCGCAATCCTTGCCATTTTTCGAAATAAATTTTGGTGGATTTTTCAACTTTTTCAAATCTTTCAAAGTTTCTAGTGACGACGGCGTGGTCGTCATAATTTGAACATTTTCTAATTAAAAACTTTAACAAAATTTTTCGAAAGAATTCTTATGTTTTATTTTCAGTAAAAATCATTTGTCATAGAAATAATTTTTATTGAGCTACTCATCTTCATCTGAATAGAACAAGAAAATAAATCAGATCCAAAGGCCTTCGAATTGGACCAATGAAAAGCTGAGGTCACTTTGCCCTTCTCACCAACACCAAAATTTTATTCTAGGTCGAAACAATTTTAACCCAGAAATTTAGCATTTTATCCTTAATAACTCTGGATCCTACATTATAACCAATAATGTATGAGAATCATTAAAAAATGAGCAAAAATTCAGGAACCAATCAAAGCTGGCTCCACTGAAATGGAAAAACTGAAATTTCTGGTCTGGACAATATTTTTCTACTAAAATACACTTTTTTTCAATTTTTCTAATTCGTGCTGGGTCGTGCTGCAAGTTTTCTAGAAATAAAATCTTGGAAATTTCCTTAATTTCCCATTTAAATCAAAATTTTTCAACTCGAAATGCAATTTTATGATTTTTGAAGAGTCAGTGCCCTCTGCTCCAGTTTGGACCAGTCATATGCAAATTTATCAAAAACATGACAAGATCGACTCTCTGGATTTTCTTTTGAACGTATTCTAAGAATATGGTAATGAAATTTATTCGTATCGAAAATACAAATTCCCAGGTCAATGATCTCTTCACTTTTGCTCCTTACAAATGAAACATCTCTTCGAGTGCCTCAACTTCACTTACTCTCGCTGCCAATCCAAAACCTCCTACGATTTCTTAGAAATAAATTAATACTCGTACTATATTAAGCATCACGATACAGGAAAAAAAATGACTTGGCGTTTATGAAAAATCCTTCACAAAGCATCACGTTTACCAAACTCATACACCACCTTGACTGAACGGTGCAATTTTTATAAAAATTTCAATTATCAGTGGAGGGTTGAAGAGGTATTCGGAATATCAATCACGCGACTATGTAACCTTCGCAATACCTACAAATACTCTTTGAATGGCAATCTTATTTTTGAACTAAGAATCCATACAAAAATATGGAATACAAAGATAATACACGTATAACTTACGTTAGCGCTGAGCGACTCGTCAAAATTCTAATTGAAACAAAAAATTACTAGCAAAGTGGCTGGTATGAGTCACACAAAGTATAGGTACATAATTGTATCGCACCTATTTGTATTTTGTACTATTTGTAGTAGGCAATCAGGGTCGTGGATTTTCCATTCTCGTGACTTGCTAACTAATGAATCAACAGCATGGAGGAGTAGAAACAGAGAGCTCATTTTATGGTACGTAAACGTAAGCGACGTCAGTAGAGCGTGATACGCTTACTTTGATGGTTTAAATTTTGGTATAGCTGTTTGCAGAGCATTGGCAACTGCAACAATTACTTACGTAATTATAACCGCGATTCCATAATTTCATAGGTATTAGGCAGAAGAGATAATTCGGAGGTTGCTGGAAGCCGGTCAAGGGCCAGTCTGGGATATTCAGAGAAGACTATAGGTACTTGGAGAATAGTAAAATAGCGGATATCAGTCGTCAAAATTTAACTACTTTTCAATACCCTTGATTCTGGTAAAAACTTGGACTAGAGTGATTTTCTATGGGAGAGGAGGAAAGGATAATTAAACATGAAATACAAATTATCAAGTACTTCCTTCCAAAAAAAGAGAGAAAAATTCTGCAGAATATCTACATCAAAATTTCCTCATTTTGCTCATCAAAAATTTCAAACCATATCTAAGCTTTCCAAAATTGAGAAACCGGTTTCTTCAAAACATTTTATGGTGTTTCTTTTTTGCAGAATAAGCATCAAATATGAATTTGAACGATAATATTTCTAAAGTTTTTGAAAGCAAATAGTTCACAATTTTAAACAAGTACTTAGTTTAAACTCCCTAAATAGTGAAAAATTTCAATTTTTGGTGGTATTTTTTCGTACATGCTGAGACCAAACCATTTTCAAATTAATTTTTTCGTAGGGGGGAGGAGGTACCTAGACCTACTGCCTACTCGAAGAATTTTATAGCACACAAATTTGTAATTTCAATCATTGAACCCATCATTTGCAAAACTCCATGTGAGTTCGCATTAAAAAACCACCCTTAGGGGGTCAAAATTTGGTTAACCTCTTTTTTTAATGCGAACTCACATGGACTTATGAAGTTTTGAAAATGACTGGTTCACTTACCCACTTTCAGGGAAAAATTTCAAACTGACTCGACCATTCACACTTTCACAATCTAAAATCTCTAAAAGCCTCTTATTCAAAAACCGGTTTCCAACTGGAAAAAACGAAAAAAAAAATACGCAAATTTAAGAAAAGTAGAAATCGTATGTACATCGCAATCCTCAAACCATATTTTTTGCATCTTGAGAAACAAAAAACAATTTTTTCAGTTTTCAGTGGGTATTTCGCAACTTTGGAGTCAAATTTTTTCTCCGTAAATTCATATTTTTTAAACCGGTTTCCTAAACGTTCAAAAAATTAAGAAAAAATTATGGAAAAAGAAATTGTGGCTTTTCGGCAATACTCTAATACTTCAAAGTCCAACTTTTCCCCACCTATCCTTTTTAAAGGAATTTAAAAAAAATAGTTCAAAATCTCATACTTGAACCGGTTTTTAAAATGTTCAAAAGATTAAGAAAAATCCATGGAAAGAAAAAATTATTCTTTTTTCAATATTCTAACACTTTTGTGTCAAAATTTTTCCCGTCACTCCATTTTTGGAAAATTTTCAACTGATGGATCAAAAGTTCAAAACCGGTTCCAAAAATGTTCAAAAAAAAAACAAAGATAAATTCTCAAACGAATAAATTGAAATTATTATCGTTTTTTCAGCAGGTATTTCACAATTCTTATGCTAGACTTTTAGCTATCCCTCCCCATTCGAAAAATCTTCAACAATTGGTTCAAAAACTCTAAACCGGTTTTTAAATCGTCCAAGAACGAGAAAAATGATATAGAACAGAAAATGATATGTTTTATGATCTTCTATAATTTTCTATACAAATTTTCCCCTTATTTTTCAATTTTGAAAATATTTTCGACAAATATTTCAAAAGCACTAAACCGGTTTTAAATAAAATGTTCAAAGGATGCAAAAAAGTAGGAAAAAAGATTATTTTTTCATACCTACTCCCAGGGCTGGTGGAACGGAACAGAACAGAACAAAATGAACAAAAAAGAACACTAAAATTTCTGTTCTGTTCGGAACAATAAACGGAACGGAACAAAATAATTCTCCAAGAAATGAACCGGAACAGAACAGAACAGAACGAATCTCAATATATTTTGTTCTGTTCAGAGCGGAACGCTACGAAAATGTAATTGTTTTGTTCTGTTCTGAACAGAACAAAACGCTTTGTTTTGTTCATGTTTTTTTTTTTTAAATTTTCAATTATATTTGTTTTCCTATGTCTAAAAAAACTAAAAAAGTAATTTTCCATGTTCATTTTATTTTAATGATTTCCAAAATTTTCATCAAAAAAATATAGGTAATTGATTTCATCAAGAGGGACGAGGAAGAGGGTACAAAAGGCAGCGTTTTTTTCGCACTTCAACCTCAGATAATCATTAAAATTGAGATTGATTGACAATTACATTAAATTAAAACATGAGAAACATCAATTTACACAAGTTCATGGAACAGAACAAAACGCAGAACAGAACAGAACAGAATGGAACGGAACAGAACAAAATAGAGTAGAACAGAACAAAACAGAACTGAACAAAACGAAATAAACAACGGAACGGAACAGAACAGAACAGAAAGCGTAAAAATAACTGGAACAAAACCAGAACAGAACAAAAAAATTCGCTCAATGATTTGTTCCTGTTCTGAACAGAACAAAATGACGTAGTGTTCCACCAGCCCTGCCTACTCTACTCCACAACTTTTGAAGTTTTGTTTCAAACTTTTTTTCAATTTCAATTCTTCAGAAATTTTCAACAACCGGTTCTCAACTTCTAAACCGGTTCTCAAAACATTCAAAAGATGAAAAAAAAATATTATAAAACGGAAAATAATATGTAGTTTTTAAATCTCTGATAACTTTTGATTCAAATTTTCTCTTATTCCAATGTTTGGAAAATTTTCACAACCGGTTCTCGAAACCATTGAACCGGTTTCAAAAATGCTCATCAAATTAAAATGACATCGGTTTATTGTATTCATCATTATTTCAATAAACTGCAGCCAATTTTTTCCACCAAAAACCGGTTACTTTTTCAAATACCCGATTCCGACTGCAAAACGTCATTCGCTCCTTCAGGGATGAAAAATTAAAAATCGCCAAGAAACCGAAAAAACATTCGTATCCGTATAATTTCCGTATCCGCAGGCAAACTGCGGTCCTTTTGACCATAAAATACGTAAGCTTTAGTGAGAAGGGTACACGATAGGAATAAATTATATACAATTACGAGACATACGTATAGCTGCCTATACGCTAATTCAAATCGTAACTTAATTATGTGAATTCTTCGTACACGCGACTCGACGCGACGTTACACGTAGATAGGTAATCTAGATACACAGACGCACCAAAGTTATAATTTCCATTAGGTATTCTTATTTCGATAACGTAACTACAATTTTTTTTCTTTTTGCAGTACCTAAATTAGATGTGCTGTAGTGTTGTAAATCTCGAACTAATGCAATTTATACAATCAGTGTGTATGATTTAGAAATACTTTCAACGTGACTTTCGTGATAAATTTCTGCAACATTCTAGATAAATTTTTTCCCGCGCGTCGTAAAAAATGAGACGAGCCTCTAATAAAACTACAAATAAACTCGACGACGAAAAATTTCAACCTTACGTAATATTTGTAATAGAAACAGAAACGACGTGATAAAAAAAAACACGCCTCGAAATGATATCACTCGCTGACCAAATACTGAGTCATTTTTAAAGTTAAGTTATTATGGTAATTTGAAAAAATTAAGCAAAATCAACATACCTGTACGATTCCGGCCTCGGTCCGTAGCTTCCTTCTTTGTATCTCGCCAGCGTATAATGTTTTCCATCTTTTTCGATTTTCACCGTACGATTTCGCATCCAAAACTGGAACTCTTTCTCCATCGTATCGATATGCTCCTCGATAAAAGTTAGATTCTTGGTATGCTCGTAGTACAGCTGTACCATGGGTAACAACAGAGGAGGATGAGACCTCATAAGATAATAAATACGTCCGCCATTCGGTATATGGCCGTAGGTTTTAACAATATGTAGGAAATTTTCGATCATACCGCGCACCGTGTCCGTCATTTCCGAAAGTATTAAACCTTTAAGGATCCAATACGAATCCCAATAATAAAACTCGCGAAACCTTCCGCCCGGAACAATAACCGCGTTCGGTACGTAGATTATCGAGTACAGCTGCGGATGGTCTCTGATATCGTTTTTAATTTTTCTACCTAAAAATTTCCATAATAGATTTAAATGTGATGCCCAGTCTTTGAAACGTTTGTCTTTAATCTTAGATAAAAAGTCTGGATTCTGTTTCCAATCCGGCGGATCCCACGCTTGGAATTCGCTGCCTTCGCGGTCGAAGTTCTCCTTAACGAAGTTCTGGATTTCCAGCTTGGTCGGCGTGCTCTCCGTCTCGTTCATTAGCTGCTCGAACTTCAGTAGCACGTCATCCGGCGATGTTTTAATTTTCATGTCTACGAATGTTTTGGAATCGGTGAAAATGCCCGCCATTTGTATCGTGTGTAGTAGTTTACCGTGGCAAAATACAGTGCTGCAATCAATAAAAAAATACAACAAAATTAATCCAGTGATTAAAAATTTAGCGAAAATGAAAAATTAATGTGCAAGTAGATTAGGGAATTTTTAAAAAAATAATAAAAGATGAAACTGTAAATCAAAACATGAAAAAAAAAATGTAACCAAAATCGAAAAATATCATTTCGGTTTCGGTTTATGTAATTTTTTTTCAAGTTTGACTCTGTTGGGAGCGTTAAAATTAATGAAATCTGAAATTTTTAATTTTACCCCTTACCCGTGCTCTAATCGACTCTCGCCCGAATTAATTGTACATATCTTTCGGTCAAAGAGAGGGGAAAATGGGAAAATCTATAAACAGTAAGTCTATATGTATTCGAATTCTACGCCCTCAAATTAGTGACAATCGATACATCACGCGTCATTTTAATTTTCCAACATATTTTTCCCCAACATTGAGGGATCAGGGGAGCACTAAGGGGTCAAATACAAAAAATAGCCAAATATTTGAACTCAGTGCTCTCAAATACCTAACAAACGACAGGTCACACGTTATTTTACATTTTTTCCAATTTTGACCTTCTCAAGGGAGCTAACAGGGGAGAGGGGGTTCAGAGGGGTTAAATGAAAAAACCAATTAATATTCGAACTCAGCGCCTTCGAATTAGCAGTAATCGATGTACTACTTCATTTTTGGTCAAAATTGTGGACCCATGAGCCTTCAAAAGTTGGAAAATTTTTCTAAAAATCGTCATTGCATAAAAATTTTGAAACCCGCCCTCTCGCCTTCTTGAGGGTTAGAAAAAAAAAGATCGTGCTTTTGCGAATAGACCCCCAAGGGGAACTCGTAAGAAAAATTGAGTGAAATCGGACGACTCGACTTCATTTTGTCCATGGAATAGCCCACGTGGGATAAAACAAAAGAGGGCTGAGACTACTCAGGTAAGTACATTTTTTTTTTTTTTTAACACGCTAAATAATATTATTTTTTGAGAAGTAAGTACCTAGATGTACAGATTGATCTTTTGGCCAATTTTTGGAACGTCATCAAGGTCGTATTTTGGGTGAAATTTAGCATGTGAAAAAAATCGAAAGACATCGGCTAGCGAGAATATTTTTTCAAAAAATGAACCATGTGAACAAGGACCACAAAATATGGGATTCATTTACAGGCAACTGTCAAGACTCCAATTCTTAACCTCAGATCATTTTCAAAATGCTAAGAAATACTTGTACAATTTAAAAAAACTTTTTTCATTTTCGTGAATTTGACAGTAATTTTTGGTTTTTCTGCTCATCCAGGAAATAATTTAAGTCTTTTTTTGCTTTTCTCTTTCAACTCTACTTTACTTATTCCAAAAAGAGAATTTAGGATTTTTCAGCTGTCTTTTCAATTTTTCCAAAACTAGAAAATTTTTTATTCCAATTTTTGTCCATTTTTCATTCAAATGAATAAGTTGCAATGTTTTAAATAAAATTTAATTGGGGGGGAAGGGGTACAACGTAACAAAAGTTCATTGAATGTTCAAGGTTCAAGGAAAGGGGGACAATTGAACAGTTCAAAAGGAGCCTTATTTCTTTCTAACGGTCTCATGTTTCATAGATGATGGTTAAAATCAGTTCAATTTTGATTTTTTCATGAAAAAAGTATTTGAAAATGTGGGTCGATTTTCCATCAATTTTTCTGTATTGTCATCTCCCTCCCCCATGGATCAAAAGATATAATCAATTTTTTTAACAAATTATTTAGTCGTTTCCTTCTCAAAATTTCATCAAGAAGTCGAATTTAGGTTCAAACAATTAACTAAAAGCGTACAAGGAGATAGTTTCGGAAAAGGGGGAGGGTAGAGAGTAAACCCGCCTCAAAATAAGAGAAAATCCACCATCATAAGTATCGATTTCAAAGTTTCCAAACATGGAGAGTTCGAATCTGAAACCTTCTTCGAGATTAAATCGGGTGATCTTGAAAAATGAGCAATTTCTAAAAGTAAAGAAATGAGAAATGCTGTCTTTTTACACCTAATAGAATTCCACTCGTTCTCCGAATACTATATACGTGAATTTTGCCAACATTAGATCATATGTATGTTTAGGAAATTCGAAAATATTTCACGATAAGACAAACATTTTATGTATATTTTAATATTTTCAGAAAAAGAAAAAAAAAATAGGTATGCTCTTATCTAAAGTATGTACCATAAATCACTAAAATTCACGCATGGTTAAATTCGAAAAGAAATTCATGTTTTTCCAAATTCCAAACATCATTTCAAGTAGTACTTATGACATCGCAATTCGATAATCAATGAAGAATAATCATTTTTCACAATTTATTGCGTAGGTAAGCGTAAGTAAGTATCGTAGTACTCGAAATAACGTAGAAAAAAATTCGAAAATGTTTTTATCAAATCACCTTTACGTCGACATTGTACAGATATACAAAGAGAGGACGCGAAACCAATGAATACCTAGTTACCTACGTAAATCAGACGGAATTTTAATCTTCTCTGGCCTGGCGGATAATTCACTTCGTCATATTAATTTTTGGCACACGGTCGACTAACGACTATGTGTACGTCTACGTACACGTACAGTACACCTATAGTTTGAAAATACATCACCTGATATAAGTCTACGACTTTATCTGCTCGTTAAACGTTAAGTAGCGAATAGCTTAAGTACGTAAATGAATGTACGTAGCTACGAGACCCGTATCCGACGTAAGTATTTAAACCTAAAGCCAACGATTCATTTGTTTTGTTACGTTACGTCCTACACGCATACTTCGGTACGTATACTATGTAGTATGTACTATACACAAAGGTGGAATAAATTTTGGTACTAGGGGCAGCGCAGCGGTGGAATATTCGCAGCGCCGCCGGTGTGTCATCATCGTCATAATTTAAATTATGTAACTCGGACGACGATATAAACGAAGAAAATTAACGTCGGAGTGTTACAATTCTGGGAAAAAATTTCCGTTCGGAAAATTTTTACGATTTTTGTTTAAACAGACTTATTTGGCACTTTCGGTGGAATGAATGAAAAAAAATTACAATTTTAGAACACATTAGAATATTTTAACATTGAAAGTTTGAATAGTTGTTTTGGACGTTAAAATTATGTTTTGATCAGTTTTATGAAATAAATCTGTTTGGTAAAACTAATTTTTCAATTGAATTTTCTTACCTATAAGAAATAAAAAAATAAATAAAGAAAGAAAGATTCAAAATATGATTATTCCATAAAAAAAAAGTAGATAGGAATTTCAATCTTTTGTATACGCGATAAAAAATTTCATTCTGTTGCTCACAAATCGTAGCTTTTCAATTCAGAAGAATTTCACCAAAAAAAAAAAAAAAACAGTCGAAAATCAAAATTTTGGATACCAGAAACATCAAATTGCTAGAATTTCTCAAAAGGCAAATGAAAAAAACTCATTACAGAGTAGTTGTAATTGCACTTTTTAAAGTGGCAAAAACTGGACATCTACAAAAAGTCAAATCGTTCAATGAATTTTTTAGAAATGTGTCAAATTTTTAGGAAAATACAATTAAAATTTAACTCAATTAGAGTAACGAGCTAATCAACCAAAGGAGATCGTTTTCTACTTTTTGTTGATTCTGACTAAGAGGAAAATGAGGAATAAGTATAACAAAAAAGTTGTAGGTACGTCTAGGTCCAAGATCCAAAAATGTAGCCACCTTTCTTCGCTGTTTCAAGTAACTTGAAATTTGACAGAAAAATTGTTTCTTACTTATCTCTTCCCCAATAGACTTATACACTCTCATTCAGTGAAAATTATCGAAAATCACTAAAAATCAGTGAAGATTCACTGAAAAGTCAGGGAAATTTTTGAATTTAGCTAAAAATCTTGGAAAAATTAGTCCCGATCTTTGAAAAATCAATGAATTTTCCTGTGTCGCAATTCTGACTGTTCATTAATGACTTTTCACTGATTCAGAATGAGGGAGTAGATATAATTATTTTTAGAAAAAAAATCATATTTTTCATAGGTAAAGAAAAAATCAACATTGAAATGGTCTCAACACCAATATTTTTTTCCGAAGGAACATCAACATACCTAGCAACTGTCTACACTTGGTTCCAATTTTGGAAAAAATATTATAAAAACAGGTACTTAGTTGTTTTTTTCCAATTTTTGTTGAGGGGAGGGGGGTATTCGTCGAAAATGATCACTGAACGATGCTTGTTTCAGATAAAAATACCCAAACGCAGATCGTTTCAATGAAAATTTTCTCAGAAAATGAGTAGTTTTTCAACTTTTTTTTCTAAATCGAAAATTTCAATAATTTTTTCCAAATGTATATAGGCGTATGTTTGAACAATAAAGAAGTAAAGGTACATAAAAATGGGGCACAAAACAGATTTTGTATTTTTGGAAACCAACTTCTCAATCTCAACATTAAAATCTTTTTTTTTTCGTTCCTCGTATGTCTATTTCTTTTCTCACACCTGAAAAACAATTTTTTTAAATTGATATTTTTTGGTAGGTAGGTAGATTTGCTTAAAATTAATGTGAATTAAAAAAAGGTGATCAAAAAAATTTGATATTGAAAAAATTGTCAAAATAAATTCATTTTTCATGACTATTTTTTCAAACAAAAGTCACCACCTTTTCACTCACTCTCATCTCCCTTCTCCTCCTCCTCCTCCTCCTCCTCAAAAATGACTCAAATATGAGCCCAGAAATAGGAATCACCTTCATGGGTCAAAATTTGGGTTTTGAGCTGAAGTTCCTCTTCAAATATACCTCTCTGAAAGATCCTAAATCAGTGTCACTTAAAAACCAATTAGAGAGCATTTCGGAATCGAACCTACTTCTGCTCCAAAATTCTCAATAAATTAGTGAAATCTGATTCCAAAATCAAATCAGGACTTCCCAAAGTTTTAAAATGATCAATTATGACAAATTATATTTTTGAAATGGCAGAAGTGGAATGATTCTGATTTGATAGGGCTCATGTGATCAAATCACACCCAAAAACATTCTCCCATCCTTGACGGAAATTGTCCACGAGCAATTCGATCACGTGAAATAAACCACTCTTATCAACCACTTCACGAATGATCCCTGTTCAATCGATGATTTGCAATAGTCCCCTTCGTAGAATAACTCACAACCATACGTCAAGAAAAATCCCTAATCAGTCACGAGTCCGAGTACAGGGAATCACGACGAAGGCGTCGACGACAACGACACGTTCCCTGACCATCGACACAACTCAGGTTCACAGTCAGGGTCACATTCGCCTGTCCCTGCCAGCACTAGAGAAATCCTTTACTCTGCGTAAAATTTAATAAGGTTATTGTTTAAATAACGAGCAGGCGAACAACGTAGTACGCGTTAATGACTGCTAACAATCGACATGATTTATCTACGCTATAATAAATTCTAATAAAAAAACACGCGTTGCTATATTCCACATACATCACTATTTATCCTACATATGCGTGTATTGTCCACCATGGAACTCTACCATCGTTATCGGCGAATCTCATCGTTGTCAATGCGTTAGCAAATTATCCAAATGATTAGCATTTTGTCAAAAACACATATCTAGATGTCTCATAAAGTAGGTACACTTGATTCAAACCGGAGAGAACCTATCTCAACGATATTACGATTACGAAATTTGCAAACTCACCGTCAGTCCACCGTGACCGACTCTTCTACCAATATTTTTCAATTCGATGGTCGCGTTTATAGATCATATTGGTCGTGGAAAAAATGGATCAGCTGATCGATGAGCCAACGGCAACGTTTGCGGTTTCGATTTTGCAACATTTTAGTAAAAAATACCCGCTTCGCTCCAATAATCGAATTCATCCCAGGTCGTAAATTTGTTCAGAATCCAGCACAGGTGGACAAAAAAAATCGCATAAATTTTCCACCCAAAAGTAATAAAAATTTTCAAGCGATGTATTTTAAAACCATCGCATAACGAATTCGATGCGATATTAATTTAGGTAGCTGGTACACTGGTAGAGCACTCCGAGTTGGTAATTTACCAATCGTGTATATTTTACGAATAAAATAAACCATGAATAATTTAATTCGTATATAGCTGGCGATTTTTTTTTCACCTTTATAATCAAATCTACTATACAACGTACTATCGTGATGTAATATGCTGAATAATACACAGAGACGTACATTTGACAGAATTTTTCCTTCGTATAATTTTTATTACCAGACACGAGACGAGAGCGATGATTAAATCAACGAATAACTGATTTCGTTAACGCACCTTTGAGAGACGTGTTCATTAGTCATACTTACGCTACCAAAGCTAATATCATCGAGTTCGAGGATCAAATACAACGAACGAGACGCTATACGATCAGATCAAAGAATAATTAAACGAAATCGAAATTTTTTCTTAGGTATAACACTTCCATATTAAAACGATTTTTATACAAATTCAAGAGTTTTCATTCAAGATAAAATGAAGCAAAATTGCAAAAAGAATTGATGGAAAATTTTCTTGACTGCGAGAGCCCAAAAATTCATCGTAAAAATCCTAATCAAGCATAATTTTTTTTTTAATGATTCAATCATCATTTTTCATTTAAATAAAAATTTTATAGTACCCTATTTGAAAATATTTACTCTCCGTCTGAATCAGTCAACAATGAAATCAGCCACAGCTCTGATTCTAGTTCTAATCATCTCAGAAGATGTCTCTCAATGTAAAAAAAATTCTGGGAAAATTTTTGGCCCTCCAGCGCCTTCCCATTCCGAATCATGGAAATTTTATTGCATCATTTTTGAAAAATTTCGATTTCAACGAAATGAAAGAAATTTTTTATTCTTTGCCACAATTTATGTTGCACCTCGTAAAGGTCCATCGGTGTCCAAATTAACATTTTCAAGGGTGCTAAATCCAAAAGTGATATATTTCAACACCCAAACTCATGGGGGAGAGGGCGAGAGGCTAAAAAATGCAAAATTGGGTACAAAGTCGATGAGTGCTAGATCCTAATCAGATAATCAGTTTTGAACCTTGACCTTAATCAAAAAATATACGTATCAAATCAACCGCCATTTTTTCTGTTATAAAGTCCTTTTTTTCAAATTCTGATTCACGAAAAATCATCTTCTATGCTAATTTTATTTCAAATTGACTCTTCAGAACGAAAGCAAAGATAAAATTTTGTCACTATATTTTTGAAAGAAAATCAATACGAGAACTCTGAAGAAATAAAATTCGTATTTCTCTATAGTCAACGAGTTTCAGATTGAAGAAATCACTGAAACAGAACAACTTGTCCTTCGTCTCAAAGGGTTCAGATGTGAAATTAATATCAAATTTCCATTCAGCATTCTTGAAGATGTAGATTGGATACCCACAACACATCCATGCCCCATTTCATATTTTCGACCTCCCTCTCCCCTCCTAAGAGGATCCAGCTGCAAAACTGAAATCAAATTTGGATTTTGCACCCATAAAAAATGTAGACTTGTACATCCAAACCACTTTTATACCCCATTTCACATTTTTGACCGCCCTTCCCCCTTCACCGTGGGTTCAGCTGCAAAACTGATATTTTAGTTGTAAAATGAAAATCGAAGTTGAGGTCATTTCACTACTTTTATCCAAGTATACATATCTTTTACTGAAATTCTGCTTTTTGAATCAGCTGAATGAATTTCGCTGAGAATGAAAATATAGGTGATTTTTCAGTCAAAAAATTATTACGAATTTTTTCTGCCAAATCAGGAATCAAAATTAGAAAATTAAAGAAAAATCTCACACCTTCAAAAATTATTATTTCACCAACTTGAAAAACTACATTTTAGATAATAGGTTCATACAGCACAGAAGGGGGAGAGAGGAAGGGAGAAAGGTTCCTCGCACCATTTACGTCATGCACTCATGCAACATACACACAATACAACTTTTCCGGTACAACGTGCCATAGCCTCTTCCTGCCCTTCTTTCAACATTCTCGGCACGATTGGAATAAATATCAAATTCTTTCGATTGTTCAAAATAATCGTCAAATATTACCCTTGAAAATCGAGAGAAATTTCCTACCACTTTAAATTTCTCAACGCCTACGTGGAATTTGAAAACTTGAACTTTTTTGACATCACCCACCCCCTCCCCATCTATCCACGATTCTAATACATTCCAGACCATCATTTCATCAAAATTCCTTCGTATAAGACGATTAGGTTTTCAATCGGAAATTCTTCGTTTTCTATTAAGTACCACTCGAATATTTCATAGAAATATTTGTTTTGAAAAAAAATTCCTGTACTTTGTCTAAAATATGATTTTCTAATGACGTCAGAGACATTCACACTCAGATCATCGACTGATCACAACGAAAAACAGAAATATATGGCTATAATATGTTGTGCAGTGTGAATTGACGAAATATCTCTTCCCCCGTGGCGTGTATACTTTTGATGACGTCAATAGAAAATCTTATTTAGGACAAAATATATAAATATACTAATTAAACACAACGATTAACAAAACATCTACTAAATCACAAAAAATTGAACAATGAAATCAATTCATCCTATGTTCTACCCCCCCTCCCCCCCAACTCATAAAAAAATTCAAAATGATGAGAAAATTATTTAAAATGAAAATAATAGATTAATTTTCAATATAGTCATGTTTTGGTAATTCAGACAAATAATTTTCATATTTTCTTTCGTTAAAAGAACTGAAATCTTTCAGAAAAAAGGTAGGAGTGGGGACTGGGGACCATAAGGAAAACGTCACATCAACGGAAATCACAGTTGAGCATTAACTTAAAAAAGAAATAACATATCTTTGTGATTTTTTTCAAAAACGTTTTTTGACCCATTTTTGTTGAATTACGAATTGTCTAATAAATTTATCTTTTTAATTTTCATTAATCTTTCATAACTTTTACTCCACCATTCAAAAAAATGTATCTAGGTATCACAGCAAAAAACGAAAAAAAATTGGAAATTTTGAGAAAATTGGCCAATAATATTCCTACAAGATGAATTTCAAAGAAATTTTTTTATTATTTTTTTTTACACTACGTTTGCAAGGTGATTCCCACACGATTGTTCAGATTTCTTCGATAATTTATCATCATTTTTCGAACAATTTGAACGGATCTAAAAAAATTTCATCAGATTTATACAAATTGTCAAAGTATTTTTCCACACTTTTTTTGAATTAATTTTTTAGTGATTTTTCCATGAAATATTTCATTGAATTTACCATTTTTTTTTCTTCAAAAATCGGATTGATATTTCAATTTAAGGGTAAGTCTAAGTATAGCATTTATGAAAACTTTCAACAAGGTTTCAAGATAAATATTCAAATTCGATTCTTGTGAATAATTTTTTCAATTTCTTTCTCCAGAAATGCTGGAAAATATATTTTTTAGCGGCCTTTGAACTAATCCAGAGAGCCCAAGCTGAACGGAAGGACAAAGGAGGCATAAGGCATTTTCAAGTTCCCCTCTCCCCCTTCCATGTTACAAAATTGCTTTTTCAATTCTAAAAAAATCAGGCTCAAGTCGAAAAATTTGAAAAGGCAACATTTTTTACAGAAAAATTGGATAATTTGAGTGAAAAAAATCATAAAAAATTTCATCCTCGAACATTTATAATTTTCGGTGCTCTTAAAATGCCAGCTTCGGTTTGCCTTTGATTTAATTTTCAACGTTGCTGTAATAATCCTCATCAAAATATGGGGGTAAAGATTTTCCTCGCACTACCCAAAAATCGAGATTTTCAGAGCTCAATCTTCCATTACTTGGACAGCTTCCCCAATTGGAGAAAAATTAAAACATTATCATAAATCCAATCCATCGTTCTCCCAACTTGAACATATATCATCGAAAAATCACTCTAATCGGTTAAATAATATCCTCTACAAACCAACAAACCAGGTCACCCTTCACCACTCACCGGAGAAGAAAATCTCACCCAATTTTCACAAATCCTCGGTGCGACGATGCGATACAGCCAACACCTTGCAGCCAGCGATTAGGTACTTTTCACCATCGACTCGAACATAAATACTGCGTATAGTTACCGTAGAAGGCTAATCAATACCCTGTTAAGCGCTCACACACCGTCAAATTAGCGGTACTCGGTATCTCAGCACTTAAAATGATATAATAATTTCAAACTTAATCGAGGTTACCAAAACCGCATAATAAATTTATACTCTAAATGGTCTCTCCTTAATAAAAGAAGAAGAAGAAATTTAAAGAAAAAAAAAACGCCAAAGAACAATAGACATCCTGATGACCTCAAACGTACCGTAGCCAAAAGAAAACAATACCCACATTCATTTGCAAAATATTTAATTCTTTCGGAGAGTCTGAGTCGTCTAAGTTGATTAGACTGTAAATATGACATCGTTTTCTAGCTTCGCCAATATAATAATTAAAAAAAAATCAAGCAGCAAATCGTACCAGTACACAGTAAGCACACATTCCCGCGCTGATAAAGCACACCGACCACAAACCGCGGAGAAGAGGACACGGAGACACAGAGCGAAATATTATGCACGCCGTTCATTCATCTTCCATCGACAACCATACGAGAGATCGAGAAGGTACTCGAATGTGTGCGTATATTATATTTTTAAAACAACAACTCTAGGTACTAATAATAATAATAAAAATCGTATAAACACGATGATGAAATCTATCATTTAATCGTCTAATTGTTCCAACACCGCGGTCTACCTCTCTTATCGTAGCAAAGACGATGACACTTGGCACTCGTAACTACCAAATCCCCCGGTACCGTACTCGACCAAGTAATTAAAATCATTACGTAATGTAATTAAACCCATCGCATAAACATAGAGAGAGACAGCGATACACACAGAGACACCGTTGCTGCGGATCGAGCTGCGAATTAGGTTACTTATAAGGTCTTCTTCTTTTCGTTTGCGAATTTTATCACAGATCCGCATCCTGTTGCTGGCGAAGATTGGGTTGAGTAGTATTTTCCCATTATCGTGATTTACCATCGTCGCATGTCGCGTATTCTTCGCCAGAGGTGTATTTTTTAAACGACGAATTCTTCAGGTTTAACAATGAATGATGGTAATTTCCCATGTGGAAAATGAAAATTTCACAATTTCAAATCGAAGTACGAATTTTTAAATCAAATTCAGCAATTTAATCGATCGAAAAATCATTTTATAAGAAATTGCCTCGATCAAAAAGATTGTTGATTAGTATCGACCAGAAACAGACTAAGGGTCGAATGTTAAAACATACCTTAAGTAAACCTTAAAACGTAAGGATACCTTATTTTAAGGAATGGTTTGGTATTTTAAAACTCTCCTTAGGAGAACTTCGCCAAGGGCTTCCTTAAAAGTCGTATTTTAAAACTTTCCTTAATTTCGCATGCTTATTGCTTTGAATACCATGTTGCCAAATCTAAAAAGATGATTCAACCAATCAAAACGTGTTATTCAGATATAAATGGCTATATTTACGTATTTGTTCTTAAAAATTCATAAACATTTTTCATTATCATTGCTACCTATCAATGTGTATTGCATCAGTGTTTGAAGTTTCTTTTAATTTTGTTTCAATTTTTTTACACGAATGAAAAAAAAAAATGAGAAAAATAAAGAAAATCGACGTCATTTTTGTTAATTTTTTTATTGAAGAACTAGATTTTAATTTTTTTATACCATCAAAATTTTTCAACTAGGTACATATATCAAAGTATAGAATTTTTTAAAAGCTTTCTCGCATTATCGCCTCCAAGATGAGAAATAGTCAAAATGTTCCATACAACTTTTTTGTAAGTTACCTTGTAAATTTTCACAATAACCAGCAATGGTCTAAATAGAAAATATACCCAAAGTGCTGCTTCTCAAAGCAAATTCTCATTTTCACACAAAAAAATCACGTTTGAATTCAGTACTTAAAATAGAAAAATGGCCAAGATCGACGAGCCCCTTTAAAAATTGACCAATGTTTCATGTTGAGTCTGTAAAATTGAGAAAGATTTCATTTTAGGAGTGAAATTGAATAATTTTTCAGTTCTCAGCAACAACTATACTCTTTGGGATGTGTACAGAAATGTCTATAATGTTCATTATTGATAATATTTTGATGTATACCAGTGTATTTTTATTTTAAAAAATCTATTCATAATAGAATTCAAGTATCACAGCAGTAAACCCGTAAAAACAAAGCCATTTTGTTACCTTAAGGTACCTCGCGAGGTACCTTAAGGAATTCCTTGTTCTTCGATCGAATGTGTGTTTTAAATTTTGTTAAGGAGCGTTTTAAAATACGAATTCTGTCTAAGGTACTTTTTAAGGAACCTTAAAAACTCCTTAAAAATAAGGTATGTTTTAACATTCGAGCCTAAGGGGTGTTCAGGCATCTGACAGAAAATTTGAAAAAAAATAGTGACTTTAGTGACTTCTGATAGTCGAAATAGTGACCAAAAAAGTTCAAAATAGTGACCTTTTTTTTAAATTTCAATTCATTATTTAGCCCAGAAAATATAAAAAAAAATTATATTTGTGTATATATGTAGATATGATTAATAATGAATTCTAAGATAATATCTCAAAACAAAGATTAATAACGAATACTAAGAAAAGATGATAAAATATCTCAAAACAAACAAAAAAATAATTAGGTCATTAGGTACTATTATACCTACCTAGTTGCCACTGATAATATACGAGATTTTCTTCAACTTTTTTTTTTTTTTTTTTAACCCAAAAACAGAAAAACTACAAAAAAATTGATTTTTTGGTGAAATTTTTAAAAAAATAGTGACTTTTTGAGAGAATAGTGACCAAAAGTGACTTTTGAGCACAAATAGTGACCAATAGTGACTTTGCTTGAAAATAGTGACAAAGTCACTATAATAGTGACCTTGTCAGATGCCTGGGTGTTCGACCAAATTTAATATTCAACAATTTGCATAATTTTTGTTTTTCCTTGTAGAACCCTTTTTTGCCCAGAAAATCGACCTGAAAAAGGTCAAAGGCTATAAAAAAGATATGCAAAACAAATGAAAATTCAAATTTTGAAAATTTCTGAGATCGTGAAAAAAATGAAATCAAATTTAAAATCATTCATCAGGGTTGATTACGCAGAAAAAGGGTGAAAAAATTCAGACTTGGGTAATTTTGGTTATTCTCAGTGCTTCTCGACCAATAAAATCAATTAAAATTCACCAAAAAAACAAAGAATTTCAAGTTTTTCATTGATGGTCAAATTTTCCAAAAAAAAAGTCGTCTATGAGTAGGGTCTTACGATCAGAGAAAAGCAACAAGCTGCCAGTGCTGCCATGAATAACGATTTTATTGAGATCCCCCTTTCCAAATGAACGTGATCCCACCATTAGTTTCAAAAGTCGCCAATCAGCGATCAAGAAATGCGATCCTTAATTTTTATAATGAAGAGCAAAGAGATAGAGGGAATAAGCTTCATCGGGAAAAAAATCGTAAAAATATTCTATATAGGTGCCTACTGCCTACTCGAGTAAATGCGCCACAAAAAAGCAATTTTCATCACAAAATTTCACAATAATAAATATGTAAGTAAATCAAAAATAAAAGTCCATTTTTACAAAGTGTCCAAAAAATCATATGAAAAGAAAGATAATTTAATCTGATTCATAAGCAGTACAAATTAAGGCAGTTTTCATGGGAAGTATATTTTTGAAACCGGTTTAGTAGTTCTTGACCAGTTTCTGATAATTCTCTAAAAAATGTAAACATGAAAAAATTTCAAACAAAAATATTCCAAGATACCAAAAACCGAACGTTTTTGACGTCCAATTGAGGAACAAAAAAAATTTCCACAAAAATTACATAACACCAAAAATTGATTAAATCAATTTTTGGTGTTATGTAATTATTTTTGAAATGAGAAATAATAAATTTTATTATTTCTGATCTCAAAAATTTTTGGGGGTCTAATAAAGAAGTCATCTGCAGTCAGTTTCTCATTCAAACGTGGTGAAAATTTTGAAAAAAAAAATCAAAAAATTCAAATCAGAACTTCTAAGTAAATGAATTTTCAAAAATTCAAGTAAAAATTGTATGTAATTTTTCAAATAAAAACACAATTAATTTGAAATACAGTAGTTTTCTACTAAAACTGGTGTTGATTAGATCTCCTAAATAATATTGAGTTCCAAAATCCGAAATTTCACTAGTTCCTGCAATTTTGTAACCTCCAGATAAATTTTAATTCCGTTCAGTATTTTAAAATTTTCCCACGGTGCGATGTAAAAATCAACTTGGGCAAAAATCAAGTTCTCAACTTTCTTCGTTCATGTCTTTTTTCCGAGTCGATTACGATTTGGCATTTGGCCATTGGTCATCTAAAATTTGATTTAAAATCTACTTAGGTAATGACCCGAAAATCCAGACAGAAGTAATTCTTTTCACACATAAAACTATCGAAAAGAATCTGGAGAATCTCGATTTCTACCAACTCCAATAGATTTTCAAGAAATTTGAAAATTCCGAAGAAAATCATAATTTTACTGAAGGTATCTACAGTGGCTCAAAATGATGAAATTTGAGTTCTCGAGGTTCATATAAAATATAGGACTCATTTTCATCAATTTTACAAGAAAATTATATTGAATTTCCAACTCTCGTTCAATTTCAAGGCAAAAAAAGGAATCTTGAAACTTGCTCTCTTAATTTGAATCAGTCAAAATTAACTGATTTAAATCGACAAAATTGAGTCACTATCGCAATCAGTGAAAACATTTACTGATTTCAATCAGTCAGTTAATTTCTATTGATTCAACAATCAAAATTCACTATTTGAATCAGTAATTTTTCACTGATTGACAGTAAAATGTCACTGATTAACAAGAGAATCGGTGGAATTTGACTGATAATCAGTGACTTAATTTCCTCTATTTCATCAGTCAATTTTGGAATTTTTGACTGGAGTGAAGCTTAAAATGAACACTGCCCACTAAAACGATCATAATTTGATTTCTCACATCCACAATTCCAAGATTTCAAAACTTTAAATTCGTTTCTTAAATTTTTCCATTTCCTCTCTCATCCCCTTTCCAATACTCTTCCGCTTTTCCAAACTCTCTCACTTTCGCAAGCTTCCACACGGCAAACACATGAAAATTTCCACCACTGGCGTCTCACCTCTCAATATAATGACTGTCGAAGCGAAAAAAATTCGCAGCCGTGTTACTCTTACGTAAAAATATACACTTTCGACTTCAATTACATCGTCAACCGTCAAGGTCAAACCAGGTCATAATCGATGAGCAACTAAAAGGACACTTCTCCCTCGTCAATCCGAACAGCATTCGAAATCTTTCTCGATCCCAGCGCAGAGCATCATCACCAAAAAATACACTATCATCCACTTGGCAAATTCGGATTCAGCTCAAGAGGAGAACTTCTCAGTGATACCTACAATCTCCTTTACCACCGACTCGCGGCTCGTACAATGTGTAATATCCTGGCGAATGATTAACAAGACAACTCGCTGACAATCGACGCACAAAAGCAATAAACTTAAAGTAAACAAATTTTTAAAAGCAATTACACACTAGTTGTGTATTTTAATAGGTTATGAACTGTGAATGGGAATACGACCTTGATATTATTATTCTTCGCATACCTCGTCCACCGCCACCTCCTAAGCCACTGCCACCAGCCAGAAGTCGTACATAATATCGCGGACACGCTAAATCTGAATACGAGATTTTTTTTATCAAAATTAATTTTATTTAACGCCAGACACGTGAGGGAATTATCCCGGTCCGTCCGAAATTATCGATAAGTAACCGACAATTGATTTTGACTTTCTGACCTCTGATATTGGAAAATTATCGCGACATCCCTTTTTTTTTCGATTACCATCGTCATCGATTAGACGAACCGTGAACCGAGAAATTTCTAGAATTTTCCGCGCAATATCGATGGCCGATGGCGGTGGCGCTTATTTTTTTTCACTTTGTCTCATTCATTGTCTGTCGAGCACTTGGTGCATATATAACAATGTATTGTCGAGTATAGGTACATGGACCATATCTAATAATATGATCTATAAATAAATATACCGGCATGTGGAGTAATTCGGACGGACAATGGTCTACAATTTTATTTATATACTTTCAAGAATTGATGACATTCCACGTGATCATTGCTTGTAAGGTAATTATGACTTGAGCCATATTGATCCATAGAATTAGGCAGGATCAGGAATGGGCATGATTCAAAAAATAATAATATAGTTTTTTTTCATTCGATCGAAGATCTTAATTCGTTAATTCGAATCACCTTGTGAAATGGGAACGTAGGTGAATCTCATTCAATCATTTCTGTAGATCGCGATTTTATAATTATGATTTGAATCACTTTGCACATCATTTGAAGGTAATACTTCAATAATGAACGATACTCAGCATCCTCTTAACTATTTCGCCTAATTTGGAAAAGCATGAATTGAAATTGAAAATACTTTTCAAAAAATTCAGTCATTTTCCAAGTAGATTTTTGACCTTGACGATTCACATTTTCTCAAATTCATTTTAAAATTTTTTAAGCTGAAAATTTTTGAAAAAAATTGAAGTTTGGAAATATGAAAATGTTTTGAATTGGATACAATTTCGCAAAAAAATTTTACTGAAAAACTTAAAGTTGAAAATTTTCAAATTTAGAAATTATAAATTTTGATTTAGACCTTTTAAATCCTATTTCGAGCAAAAATGATTAGAAGCTTAAAGAAAAATTGCAATTTTGAAGTCGAAAAATCAAAAGAAGGAAACAGGAAGTATTTAGAAAAACCGATTTTTCCAAAATTGAGAAAATAACAACTTTCCAAAATTTGAAGTGTTTCAAACGTGAAAAATTCCTGTTTTTTTTTTTCTCAATTAAATTTGGGAATTTCGATTTGAATTTGAATTTTATAAATTACCATAAACATTTGAGTAATTATGGTAAATTATCGTAAATATTTCAATAATTACGGTAAATCACTGTAAATATTTCGTAATTACGGTAAATTACCGTAAATATTTCAATAATTACGGTAAATCACTGTAAATATTTCGTAATTACGGTAAATTACCGTAAATATTTCAGTAATTACGGTAAATTGTAGTAAATATTTCAATAATTACGGTAAATTGTAGTAAATATTTCAATAATTACGGTAAATTGTAGTAAATATTTCAACAATTACGGTCAATTGTCGTAAATATTTCAGTAATTACGGTAAATTACCGTAAATATGTCGGTAATTGCAGTAAATTACCGTAAATATGTCGGTAATTACGGTAAACCACCGTAAATATGTCGGTAATTACGGTAAACCACCGTAAATATTTCAGTAATTACGGTAAACTGCCGTAAATAACTCAGTAATTACGGTAAATAACCGTAAATATTTCAGTAAATATGGTAAATTACAGTAAATATCTCAATAATTATGATAAATAAATGAAGTTGAAAAATGATTCAAAAGCAATTCTTCAATTTAAAAATTGAGAGAAAAATGTTCAAAGTTCATGCTTTTCGTACAAAATGCATGCTATTTTCATATTTTTCATGATTTTTACGCCCGGTACACCATATTTTCACATGACAAAAAAAGTGATTTGAAAACTGATTCGAATCACAAATCACGAATCAGTTATTCCTGATTCGGATCATCTCTTTTTTCAACTAATCATTACTCAGTGATGCCGATGATCGTGATTCGAATCATAAATTGCCCATTCCTGACAGAATTTCTATCTGAAAAATTGTATCTGAAACCGGCACCGGCATCGGCACATACGCGGTAGCCGGCGTATAAAATGTAAGTACATACGACGCTGCGACACGATCAGCATAACCTCAACCGGGTGAGCAATGGTCACGGAGGAAATGAGCGGAATTCCAAGGACTTTGAAACTACCGCAATTCTCAGCTCGCCGTATCGATTACACGCCACGCCGGCCGCAAGTGTACGCCCGAGTATCGCTGCATAAAGGTAGGAGAAGGGGGACAAGGCAGGTGTGAAAATTACGCTTAATGATCAAATACGCGTATTAAATTCAAATGCATACGTAGCATGCGGTTATACTACATTTCCATGACATGGATTTTCGCAGCATTACGAGCTATTTAACGGTTAATGGCTGAAAGATGCAATTTTACGAGAGGTTTTGGCGGAACGAACGAAATTTGACGTAATTTTGAGTAATTTTCAATTCGCGGAAGATATTTTAAGTACTTTTACTATTTTCTTGAATTTTTAAAGGGAAATTATATCGTGATAGTCGTTCATGATCGATTGAATCATTGTTGAATGAATGAATCATTCGTGAACGAGAATATATTTCTCTATAATAATTTTCTTCAAAAATCACGTCATTTACCAATTTCTTCTGCAGTAGATATATCAGGAACGAATTGAAATTAAAAAAGAAAATGTTTTTTCAGACCCAACTAAATTTTTCTCATTTCTCAGGATCCAGGCGCAAATTTTCTTCAATTTTTTGACTCAAAATGTAATTTCGCTTTTCTTTTTCGACTCAAAATGCAGTTTTTCTCATTTTTTATAAATTAGACCTCAAATTCAATTTTATAGATTTTCCTGATTCAAAAAACACCCTTTCTAAATTATTTCGTTTTAAATTTAATTTGAATTTTTCTCATTTCTCAGACTTGAAAAAATTGTAATTTCTTCAATTTTTCGACTTGAAATTCAGTTATTCGCTTTTTTTTCAGCTCAAAACTCTTTCAGGTTCTTTTCTTTAATTTTTTTCTCTCAAAATGTACATTTTCTCATTTCTTGACTTGAAATGCAGTTACCCTCATTTTGAAGAATTTAGACCTCAAATACAATTTTCTAGATTTTTTTCAACCCAAAATTCTTCTTTTTTCATTTTTTGGCTCAAAACTCGATTTTTTTCATTCTTTAAACCCAAAATAATTATTTTTCATTTCTCAGATTCAGAATATAATTTTCATTTTTTCAACAAGAAATACCGTCTGCACAATTTCTAGGCTCAAAATACAAATTTTCTCATTTCTTGACTCAAACAAAAATTTTCCGAAAAAAGTCAACAACTTGACAGATTTTCCAATTTAATTCACTCCATTTTTACTTTTATTCGTCGTTTTTCCAATTCTTTGATAAAACTTAAAGAAACGTTGACGCCAAAAAATGTCATGCCCTTTATGCCTAAACCTGGATCAAATAATTTTTCCATAAAAATATCGTTTAAGATATTTTCTGTGAACCTCAATGAAAGAATTTTTGTTGATCTGATAAAATTTTGACCAAAATCCTGCTGAAATCAAAAAAAAAACCTCTCGAATCAAAAAACAAAGTAGCAAATCGAAGAAAAAAAACTCGAAACATCACTGAATCGTTCAAAAAAATACCATTTTTTAAACCCACAAAACAAGAAATCATCGTGTTTTTCCGAGGACAATCAGCATTACATGCTCTTTCTTAGAATGTAAATTTACTCTCAACATCCTATGCCATGGTACACGAATCGTTCCATTTGGGAAACAATTACGATAAAAACGGAAAAACACGTTCACCTTAAAAATTCCAACGAGAAAAAATTCATTCAAGACGAATCCAAATAAAATATATACATACACTACTTACATATCCAATTGTGAAAAAAAAATTCACATGCACGATAGTCGTGCGCATAAATCGTCCTTCTGCGGTCATTTCTCGCTTTTCGACCGAAATTCTTGTGTGTATTTGACCGAGTATTGGAAAATTACCACGAGATTTAGCAGAAATATACACAGAGATATTTTACGAACCACTATTACTACTAGAAAAAAGGATTAATGAAGTCAATTATTTTCTTTGATTTCACATTTCCATCATTTCATAAACTTTCTTCCAATACTTACTTAATAAAAATTTTGTAAAACATGGAGTTGTAAATTTTTTTAGAAATTTCCAACCAAAGAAATTTTTTGGTACAAAAAAATTGAAGGTAAATTCCAAAATTATTAGAGTAGATTTTTGAGCAGAAAGAAATTGGAAAAAAGCTGGATTTTTGAAAAAAATTCATCCGTAAATTTTTTATGTAGGTACCTGTATTTTTTCATGTTAAACTGTATTTTGTATACGACATTCGTAGCCGCACTAGTGGCAACACTGCACCGCCTATCGGTTGTGGTGAGAGAGCAGCGCAGCTGTCTTGCTCGCTCTCACTTCGCAGAACTACCTGAACTCGTCCGCATCTCTCGGTCTCCGTCTGATACGTGACACTTATGTATTTCTTTCTCGTGCTCAATACAGTGATTATCCCACGTTATATTGGTGTTATTATTTCTATTTGATATATTTGGTATGTATCCTACTACAAGTCTATCATGGTAAGCAGAGCGTGTGAGACGGTTATCCGGCTGGCCTTTGTCGTCGGGAGCGTTTCTCACCTCTGATAATTATTTATTTATTTTTATCGAATTTTTATTGCTTTCATCAAGTGGCTTAATTTAATTCTCGCGTAATTAATTCTATTCTGTGTGATTTTTCATGTTTCCATGCGCGAGTCAATGCCGAAAAATATGCCGAAATGTGCCGATTTTTTATTGAATAACTGTGAAATTTTTCCGAATTTGCTTACACCAAAATGCCGATTATTTTTCTTGAATGCCTGTGAAATGTTTCTGACGTAATTCAGTCGGGCTTGGCTTAGATCGATTATTTTTAGCACGTTTGAAACGTTGATTATTTTTTAGCACGTTTGAAACGTTGATTAATTTTTTAGCACGTTTGAAACGTTGATTAATTTTTTAGCACGTTTGAAACGTTGATATAATTGCTTAGATCGATATTATGGCATTAGAATATCTGTGAATTTTCCTTTTCAAATATGTACAGTTTAATATTGTTATCACTAAATCAAATAATAGTTTAGATCGGCTCCAGTTACATACAGTTAATTTGTTTTGATTATGCCAATGAATAGTTATGTGAATATACATTTAGATTGAAATTTATTAATGGCAAGTTATTAATTCGGCAAATATTATCAGCTTAGATCGTTTATAATTAACGGATTTTTATCGGCTCAGATTGTCAAGAATCAATGAAATATTATCAGCTCCGAACGTTTTTCAAATGGATATCACATCGGCTTAGATCGTTCAGAAATAATGGAACAGTATTAACCCAGAATTGTGTACAAGTAATTAAATATTATTGGCTTAGATCGTTTACAAATAAATTCAATATTACTGGCTTAGATCGTTCACATTTAATAATTACCAGCTCATATCGTTCATAATTAGCCAAATATTATTTTAGATGGTTTAGAAATGACCGGACATTATTTGCTTAGATCGTTCATAATTGGTCAAATATACTGCCAGCTTAGATCGTTAATGAATAATATGATATTAGATCGTTGACATGTGATAATATCGGCAGACTTTAATAGATACATGATGAAATAATACAGCTTAGATCGTGACTACTGAATAATTTGATTTAATGTTGACGTTTTACCATTTTAGAAAGAATTTTCTTACACCTTGGATAATTAGCATATTGGCAAATAGATCGTTGAAAGATAAATGGACCATACCAATGAAGTATCAAAACAGATTATCAAGAAATGGATTATTAGCTTTGATCGTTAACACAGGTTTACCTCAATTATTAGCTTAGAACCAATTATTAATATCTGCAAAGTTCCTTTGTTTTAGATCGAAAATTAAATACTGGCGAATTCTTATCAGTTTAGATCGGACCTCAAATCCAAGGAGGCGAAGTTTATCATATTAGAACGGATTTCAAACTTTCAATATGGAACAAGTTCAGTACCACAAATGAAGTCCAAGTACAACAGTCAAAATTTATTAGCTTAGAACGAATACCTGTGTGGTTCATAATTAAATTTAGCTTAGATTGAATGAAATACCTGTGTGGATTAGAACCAAATTCAACTTAAACCGAAAATTTGTGTCAAAACCCTGTGTGGATTTAATAAATGAATTTGCTTAGAACAGAATATATATTTAATAACGGCGCATTTTAGACCGGATTTCTTGGCCAACAGGATAAATTTTTCACCATCTTAGAACGAATTCCAATCACTCAACAGTCAATGACGTCATACCACCAGAGCTACGTTGCCAGGAAAAACCCACAACAATGATGAAGAATGCGAACGTCGGCCGAGCTACGAGAACCCTTATCGCCTGCTATCTGTTACCTGCTTCACGAGTACAATGGAACCAGACGACGACGACGGAGTTATTTTAGATCGGGGAAAAACCCAATGAATAAATCCTGTGTTGGCTTATCAAGTAGATAAAATTAGATCGAGACGCCAAAGTATTTTATTTAGACGTGGGCAAAACCCAACGAATGAATTTTATCCTTATAATGTTATCTTTCAAAGCCCTTATATGGAATCATTACGTTGATATTTTAGATCGGTGGATGTTTCCAAACCTTGATAATGGAATTTTAGTTTGATGACTCAATACTGAATAGTGCCAAAACGTTATCTATTATAATCCTTATATGGAAATCATATTTTAGATCGATGGAGATGTCCGAACCTTTATTGAAAATTTTTGATCGATGACTCATACTAGCAATAGAATTTTAAATTGATAATGAATGTCTTTTGATGACTAATACTTTAGAATGATGTATATACCTGCTGTAACCTTTGTAAAGGTGACGTTGAAATTCCAGAATTATGACTCAAAGCTTAGAACGATGTATATTATTTTGATTTAGCTAGAAATTTTAGATTGATGACTGATATCATTTGAAATTTATACATGCTTAGATTGGTGACTCATTTTTGATATGCTTAGAACGATGACAAATATAGTCGAAAGACTTTAAATTATTTATGAATTGGCATGTTTTAGCAATGATTATTTAGATCGATATTTTGAAATAGTACGCTACCCAATGTGGAAAATGGAATTTGTGCATTGTTTATCCATATACTCAAAAAGCCTATTGCAAAGGTGGGTTTCAGTGAATGCATAGATAGCAACATTTGAATATTAAACGAATATTAAATCAGCTATTTAAAAGCTTTTAGATCGATTAGTTGGAATTATTACTGAATTTTAGACCCGCTCATTAAAGCGATTATTGATTTTAGATCGGAAATTTGAAAATTATTATTGAATTTTAGATCGAATGAATTGGAGTTTATTAAAACCTTTCATGGTCTCCAGTGGATCGAAAAATTGAAAATTATTGAATTTATTGCTAATTACACAGATCTTAGATGTGGAGTTTTCTAAAACCCTACGTGGTCTCCAAATATAGGCCTTCTAGATCGTAAATAAATATTTAAATTTCTGAAAACGATGCTAAGTTGATACGATTTGCTATCTGATGCTACTGTATTTAAGATTGATCTGTACGTACGCCAGACAATCAAATATTGAGATAATTCACTGAAATTCGCGGGTGGTTTATTTGGTGCGGTGGTAGCTGGGCGAAACGCAGGCTATCAGCAATCCAAATAAATCAGTACAGTATAGAAACAGTATGCGAAACGCTACCTAGTATATACTTGCCGTAAGTTTGGAAGAGCTCCATACAGACTTACGCTCGCCATATTGAAGTGACTCCTGTTGTACTGATATTTTTGAAAATGAAATGCCTGTGTGGACCAAAAATAATTGGATCAGTAGGAACGACTGAAATCGAACAAATGAAATGATCTATTGACATTTGAAAATTGACTATTATTACTTTATTTACACAGGAGTCCACTTCAAAAGAGAACTCTGTTCTGCCACATCGACATCCCTGCCTGAAGGGAATGCTGGAGCAAAGGGTAAGCACAATGTTGAAAGAGTCATAAATTGTGATAAAACTGATAAAACCAAGCTTAGATCGAAAGTGCCAAAAGAGAATTTAGAATATGAAAATGAATCTAGAAAATGGGCAATTAGTTCCCTCGTTAGAACGAAATATGTACATAAAGCGGTAATATCTGATTCTGCTAAAATGATTAGATCGTAATTAATGAACATGAACCTAGAGCTAGTACCTCAGGTGTACCTTTAGATCGGCATACTCAATGATATAATACAACTCCACTGTTATTAGTATCAAATCCTGAAAAGCCTCATGTTATTCAGCACTTGGTTAAGAAGAAAAAGGTGGTTGAAAAATTTAGAACGGCACCAAACGCTGGAAATTTAGATCGAAAAATGAACTGAATCCTCAACAGAAGAAGACTCGATTGCTTTACTGTCCAACAGAAGTACCATTTAATTAGCATAGACCGTTTCAAATCAAAAGGAAATAGCTGAGAGCGAAATTCAGAAGATTATTGTAAAAGAAATCATTGAGGTGAATAAACAACTTAGATCGGCAAGAATCGACCATCCAAGTGACCAGACCTGTTCAACTGAACCTTAGACTGTTAGTAATGCGCAAACTGACTCTGATTGTTTCAAAGGTGAATCTGAAGAAGAAGATATAGATTTTGTACCAGAAAATAGATCGTCTAATTCTCCACAATTTGTATCTGATGAACCCAACTCCAATTCTCACTTAGAACCTGAAGAAGATGGAGACCCGTCATCACCAAGCTCGTTTAGTAACACAGAAGACAATAAAGATGATAATAAGCGCAAGAAGAAACAGAGTATTAGATCAAATTGCAATAAAGAGAAGCTTAGAACGTCAAAAAGTACTGAAAAAGCTCAGTCATCAATGATGAATGATACATTTTAGATCGGCTCGAATATTATAGAAACTCGCCCGTACAAAACCAGAAAACATTGCTTAGATCGGATATATACAAGAGACATTACTTTAAATTTTAGACTGGCTCCTGAAATTATCAACAGGTTTAATTATTGCACCTTAAAATGGAAAGTATTTGAAAATGCAACTCATCTTAGACCGGCTCGGTTTACATTCCTTATCCTAGATCTGCTAGAATAAAATAGAAACGATTAAATCAAGAAAATACAAACTTTCATCTTAAATTGGTTATAATATCAACACTGTCAAAAGTCGGACGAATATATTATTTTTCTAATTCCAAATTGATGAAGAACTTGAAACTTAGATCAGTTATTCCTAGTTATAGCTTGAATTGTGACTTGCTTAGATCGGCTCATTAAAAGATTACAACTGAGAATAATTTGCTTAGATCGTCACTGAGCATACATCTGAAGAAAAGTTCCAGACTTTTAGAAAATAAAAGCTTAGACCGATATGCTAAGAAAAATGCCAAAATTAATGGCTAATTTAGATCGGAATAATTTTTGGAAAAATCAATCAAAACGCCGGAATAAAAATTATATAAGTTGAATACTTAGACCATAATTGAAATATAAATAGCTTAGATCAATAGTCTGGAAATTATCCAGTAGCTTTGACTGGAAAATATTTTATACTGACAAATTTTAGATCGATTATATTGCGAAATGCGTAACCATAAATGGCTTAGAACGGTGGAAATTTTTAAATCTGACGTTATAACAACAAAAGCATGGATCGTGATATTACAAACTGGAACAGCTTAGATCAACATGCTATACTTTGATACATCTCAGCTAGCTACACTTATTGCAGACTTGCCACAAATTATCTCCTATCTGAAAAATTGGAATCCTTTAAATCAACGACTTGTCATTGGAATGGAATATTCAACAAAGAAGTGTATTTACCAGCAGCACTTAGCCAAGCAACCAAATTCGTGGATGTTTAGATCGATAAATACTTAACCCACACAATGAAGAAATGAAAATAATCAATATTGGGCCATTTTTCCTTGGATTAGTACTCAACACTTTATCATCTTGATTGGTTTATTTTGCAGAAACAGCGTAAATTAGATAGAAATGCCCTGACAGCAACAGTTAGCAACGAATCAGTAGCCATCGTTAGATTGTATGTCAGTAATAGCAGCTATAAATTTGAAATACTTGGAATGCTTCATAGCTTAGATCGTTTATGAATTGTCAGAAATATTGTCAGTTTTAGACCATAGACAGAAGTATGATATATAAATCAAATTCAAATCAACAGTTAAAACATTATATGGCTTTATTAGTTTGCTTAGATCGTAAATTGGGCCAAGAACAAGGATCATAAGATTTACCAATAATTTTAGATCAGTACTCCATTGCAAAAGTTAGAAAGTATTTACCAAATTAAATTAGATCGACTGAAAGTAAAATGAATATTTTAGATCGTTACTGTTAAACTATGCTTAGATCCAAACATTAGAAAATGAATGCCACCATTTTAGAACATAAATGAAATAATTCAGATTGATTAATATCACAAAATACAAATTTAGAACGATTGAAAAGTTGAATTATGCAACAATAGCCAATGATTTAGATCATACAATTCGGCAAAAGTTATTTAAGACAGACAGAAGACCATATTTTGAATGGAATAGAATTTTGAATTACACTGTTTAGACTGAAATAATGGAATAATTAGATGGCATACGGAGAAAATTTAGATAAATGGTATATTAAAAATGTGATGGTGAAATAAAACCCTAATCGATTATATAAATGGAAATTAGAAAGTTATAATATTAGATCGATAATCTGTTAAAAGACTACATACATCACTAAATCGTGAAGAATCGAATACAAAAATTTAATACCAGACTTGTAAATAGAGATCACACAACATGATACTAAACTTGGAAATTAGATCGTCACTTGAGTACCTGTGAAAAATTGAACGTTTATCAAAGACTATAAACAGATATTTCATCTTAGATCGAATTTCAAATTTTTATTAGATCAACAAATAGACCCAGAGCTCTTAGACGATTTTACACTATTCATTTCAACATTATTGGGCCAATTACATCAGCTTCTTATAAAAAATAAATTTTGATGGATCATCAGCTTTGCCAATTTACTACCGATAAATGGATCGATAAATTTTTTGAATTGGATTGACACTGGAATAATGGCTGATTTTAGATCGAAATCGTTAAAAATATATTAATATGCCAAAATAAGAAAAACATGGAAGTAATTATTGGAACATAAAACTGAAAACTAGAACACCTTAGATCGGAAATCATTTAAAAGTGGAACACCTTATATCAAAAACATCTTAGACAGATAATGCTTTGTTTCAAACATTAAACGCTCGTACACCTTAGACCAATAATTTTACTTAGGATGAAGAATAATTAGCACAGAATAATAGCATTAGATCGGATATGGAAATAAAACATGTAAATTGATTATTAAATTTAGAAATGAGCAAATAGAACGTCACCTTGTTTTTGCCATCAACCTAAATCGTAAATGTGACCAATAAATATCACCAGAGATTACTTTATTTAGAAAGCTCAGACTCGTTGAAAATCCAGACATGATAAGATCGAATTACAATTACAGAAATTTAAGAATTGGAAATTATTTATCTTGGATTAGACCGATTGACAATTAATACTCTAAAAACCTGGAAACGTTGGATGGAATAAACAAAATTAGATTGGAGGATAATTTGAGCAAAATGAAAACGCTCCAAAGATCGAAGCTGACACAGACTCAACAAAAATTTATGAACACTTTGAAAAACAATTAGAACGGCTTAAAGCGTACATTGCTTGGACAGCAGACAATGAAGACCTTGAAACTTTTGTGTTAATGGTTGACTTAGAAGGAGATCCTATTACTGTAGAAGAAGCCTTACTTGGACTAGATTGTGAACATTGGAAAAATGCTATTGGAGAAGAAATGAAATCACATGATCGTCATAATACTTACATCTTTATGAACAGACCGATACCTAAAGAGAAGCCCACAATTGTAGATTTGATCAAAAGTAACATTAAATAAATTTATACTGATTAGAACGATGCTAATATGAGATAAATCCTTTTTCTGATATAAACTGATAAGTATGAAAAACTAAAATCTTAGACCAATGATCAATTTTAGACCTGTGGCTAATTTTAGATGAATAACAGATAATCAAATGTAAAATGAACAATTTTAGATCGTTAACAAATTTTTAGAGTAATAAAACTTGATAGAGTTGCCAAATAATAGACTGTAACATGAACACATTGGCAAAAGTAGAACATATTTCCAGATTATAAATAATTTAGAACGACTACATGATATTATAAAATCTTTGATATTAACTCATACAACACCTTAAAATAATGATGAATTTATACAGACATCTTAAATTGAAAACAAACAAATCTTTTATAAATAGATCAACAATTAGAAATCCATCTCATCTTAGATCAATAAGTAGACATTGAAATAAAATTGAATAAAATTTTGAATACTATCTTGAAACAACAAAAATTGTGTAACAAATACAAATTTGATAATTCTGTGTGAAAAGCATCTTAGATTGTTTACCTCAATATGCTTAGAAAACTATTTGAATTTTTAGATCATTTGAAATATGAATATCTTAGATAGCAAATGAGATTAGAATTGGAATACTATGGATAATTAGAATTAGAGCAACTAGACAAATAAATTGAAGAATCCAAAACATTGGAGGGAGTAGAATAGATCACCTTACATCGGTATTAATATATCAAAATCGGAGGGAGTATAAAGAAATATTTAGAACGTACAATTCAACCAGCAAAGCATCATTAAGCAGTCTGATGTACCCAGCCTATAGTTAAAGGGCCAGACTTATTCTACCCTGCTATCCTCATTTTGAATATAGACCATTTTATAGTAGATGAAATCATACAATCAACCACTAGAGAAGAACTCGACAAGAGAGAACAAGATATTGTAAATGATGACAGAATTGCACCTAATATGTATTTAAATGAATTGATCGAAAAGTTCAAACTTGATACTAAATATCATAGATCGGAAGGTAAGACATTAATTGGACCGTTTATAAAATATACAGCAAATCTTAATGTAGATCGGTAAAAGTTTTTATTAAAAACCTGTGTGGAACAAAATGAAATTGAAAATTTTTAAGACAAAACCTGTGTGGAATAAAACAATACTCAATTTAGATCGAAATATAAATTTTATTAAAAACCTGTGTGGACGGAAAATTAACTGTGTCAAAAGGAATATTGCTTAAAGCTATAAAATTCATTGGTTTAGAACAAGTCGAATCAGAACGTAAAAATATTGCCTAATAGCATAAATAAAAATTTGACTAGAACTAAAATAAAATCGTATATTATCTTAAAAATAAATATCACAAATAAATTGAAAAATGACTAGATTGATACTTACTCCAAAAAGTCGGAGGGAGAATTTTGCTTAGAACGGTATTAATATTCTAGTTCCAAAGAATAGGACGTAGACATACTGACTAAACCTTTGACTGAGAAACCTGTCACTCAGCTTAGATCGAGAATTGTTTCAAAATATCCTGTGTGGAAATTTAGAACGGCTCCTGATATTATTGTAAACGATTTTACTCCAATTGCACTTAGTTTAGATCAAGAATTACTGCTTAAAATATTCAAATATTGCTTAGATCGGGGATACAATGATTCTACTGACGTAAAGATTAGATCGGCTCCTGAAACTGTTACTTAGACCAGCTCCTGGAGTCCTTGAAAGTATTACTGAGACCAAACAAATTAGATTAGCAAAAGTTAGATCGGCTCCAGAGATGCGAAATGTTATTGCTTGGATCGGATATACAAAATAATTTTATTTTAAATTCGCAAAAATTAGATCGGTTCCAAGAATTCTTAATGGACTATACTATGATCGGTTATTCCTAGTTAGACCAACTTTGATCGGCTCGTATTTAATTCAAACGTCAGAAATCAAGATCTGAAATTGTCCAAAAGGAGCCATATTGCACTGAAAAGATGAAGAATTAAACATCGAAAGATCGCTAATATGAAAATTGAATTTTTTTTAAATCGATAAATTCAAAATGTTTAGAGTTAGAATTTTACCTCCCATCCAATAGATTGTAAATTTTTGCTCTTTAAAATAAAAGGAGGGAGTGTTAAACTGTATTTTGTATACGACATTCGTAGCCGCACTAGTGGCAACACTGCACCGCCTATCGGTTGTGGTGAGAGAGCAGCGCAGCTGTCTTGCTCGCTCTCACTTCGCAGAACTACCTGAACTCGTCCGCATCTCTCGGTCTCCGTCTGATACGTGACACTTATGTATTTCTTTCTCGTGCTCAATACAGTGATTATCCCACGTTATATTGGTGTTATTATTTCTATTTGATATATTTGGTATGTATCCTACTACAAGTCTATCATTTCAAAAGTTCAAATTTATGTTTTTGAAAATTTCTTTAAACTAAAAAATTGAAAAAAATTGAAAAATATTAAATTTGATAAAACTTGAATTTGAAAATTAGATAGAATAAAAATTCGTACTTTAGATCGATGAAATCCCACTATCGCCAAAAATCATTAAAATGTCTCTTCGCAGCACACGAATTACCTGCAATACAATCCTAGATCCATATTTTCGAAAGACCTATACAGAAATATGTTTTCGACTTCACCTCGTGCACATACCGGTGCCCATTTCGACAATATCAACTCGCAACCATTATTCTTCATAAACCAGCGACCTTCAAATGCCAAATTTTTAATCAAAGTCGTCGTCATCGTCAACAAAAGAATTAAGAACCCCTGAGATAACCTCAATCAGTTCACCTCTCCGATGCGGTTGACAATTTTCACACCATCGTGTGGGGTTTTTCCAATTTTTTTTTACATAACACGTGAAATTCGCCTTTTCACTCCGCCCTTTTCGTCTGCCACACGTCCCGATCTCGTGATTCCCAGAATATACCACCTAGAGAGGCTTCGAACGCCGCGATTGTGTTAACGTATTAATTAATTACGCGAGTCCAGCTTTCAGCATCCAACAAGGTTCTCTAAAACGATTCGACGGGAGATATAATTGGCCTTCTTTCAGACACGCTGCATATTTCAGGCCTCCGCGTACGAGCACAATCGATTGACAAAAAAGTAAAAAACAATGAATGAAATGCCATAGTCATTCTCACTCTCTTCGTGCAGAGTTACGTCGCGTCGTAAGTCGTGTTTACTCATCATCGACCAAAGTAGGTAATAGGTATTAGGTATACAGGTAAATTTCCTATATCCTTGCGTAAAAATTATCGTATCTCCTGAAGGAGAAGGACACAGACAGACGCCAGTAGGTAGAGGAATAGATCATATAACAAAAGGGCGAATTTTTCGACAACGTTGTGAAATTAAGAGGAGAATATAACAATATGTTGTCTTGTAAGTATAGTTATTCGCGAATACACGTAGGGCTAGGTACCTACGTATACGTACAGATTTGAAGGAATGCCAGATATTAGATAAAACTTCTAAACGAAGGACGGACGCGGACAGTGTCGATGCGATTTTAGTAATTACAGCTACAGCAACGACTACGACGAAAACGTTGTTTAAACGCGTGCCCTGAATTTTTTTCCTCACCTCGTTCGATTCGAGTAGAGTTTTCGACGATAGACGTGGTAGCTTGTTCAAGAATTTTAAACGCACGTAGATCACCTATACCTAGTTGGACAGCTATTTAAACCCATTCACTAAACGTATAGTGACATCTGGACAAATATAACAATATTGACGGCGTAAAATCTCAAAATGTTTCTTTTTTTGGATGCACTGCATAAAAATTGGGATATTCAAAAAAAAAGAAGGTTTTTGGCCGGGAATTTTCTGAACTTTTTTTGAAAGAAAGGAATGAAGAGGAGAAAAATTCATGATTATTTACAATTTTGATATTACAAGAAAAAATAACTGAACAAGTTTTAAACAAAGTAATTTTATAATTCTGAAAAAAGGAGGGGAAAATGCCGAAAATTTTAAAGTTTGATTTAAAAAAAGGACGGCGTCGACATTTTCAAAATTTGATAAATATCAATTGAAGAACTGCAACAGGAATATTTTCAAAAACATCGGACTTGCATAATTGGCATCCAAAAATCACTGGATCAAAATTATGTTCAAAATGAGCACAAAATTCCGACCTCATTGAAGAGAGAGGGGGAGAGATGAATTTTCTCTGGTGCATCAAGAATAAGAAAAGCATCAAGAACACCAAAAACTCGGAATTTTCAAGAAATAAGAACAAATACAAAAACACAAACATAAGAGTAACAATTTCATTCGTTCTTCGTTTTTTCTATTTTTCAACCACAAAATTTTTTTGATTTTCTTGTTACCAAACTCACGAATTTTCAAAAAAAAATTTAAAAACGAAACCTATACTTTTAAAATTTTCCTTTTCACTTAACAAAAACTTCAAATATTAATAAAAATGATACAAACTAAAGAACGAGAACAATGAAAAACAAAGAACAAAAAAAAACTTTTTGGGAATGGAAATGAAATGAAAATTGAAACTTTGGATGATTCTACATTTCTGGTTCTCTACTCCTCTCCTCCCTTCCAAGCTTTTGACTAATATTTCCTACTTCCCAAGTGTCAGACAACTTCAGACACCATAAGTAATTGAATTCTGCTTTGAATAAGTGACTTTGATGTTACATTAAAAAACCGACTAAAAACTCAAATAGAAACATCAAATTTCATTATTCTGATATTTTCATCAAAACAACCCCTTCCCCTCCCCTCACTAAAAAAAATTCTAAATGAATTTTCAGTTTTAGAAATTAAAAAAAAACTATCAATATGTACCTAACCTACCTACCTACACTTAGCTACCTACACATTTCACTTTTTCCCTTTTCAATTTTTTTTTTGCAACCTTTTTCAAAATGATTTATAATTGATTTTTTTTTTTTAAATGAAAAATCACGAAAATGTTCACCTATTAATGACTTCAAAAAGTCCCTAAAAAATAAACTACATATCAAGTACTTAGTACTTACCTATGTAATTTTTTAGCAATTTCTTCTTTGAAAAAAAAATTGAATTTTATTTCAAGTTTCTAAATTTTGTGATATTTTATTCCAGGTTTTAAATATGTTGCCATTTTCAGGAGTCTTCAGAAAAAATTCAACAATTTTTTTTTACATTAAAAATCATCTTTCAATACTTTTCTAATCTTGAGATTTTTTCCAATCTGATGGTTGTTTCATCAAATGTCTCACCCCAAGAAAATTTTCACAACAATTCAACTTCTTTTCTTGTTCTAATCAAGACACAGTTTTTCTAAGGACAATACTGCAATCAATGTTTAATTTTCAAGATGATTTCAAGTAATTTTCATAGCGTTTCAATGAAAATATGGACACAAGAGTCTTACACAAAGGTCATTGAACTCTTAATTAAAAAACTATTCAACATTCTGAATTGAAAATTTCAGATAGAGTCAAGTTACTTTCGAACCATCCAGTATGAATACATATTTACAACAAAAACCGTATTCCAAACACCGGAGCAAAATCATTCATTAGTTATTTCACTGCCATCACAACACCCTTCAAAATTACACTCACTTCCGTCTACGTATAACCAAATAATGCAAAAATTTCGGCAATTTGACCTACTAACGCAGTACATAGACAAGTGAAATGAAAATTACCAGCATCGCAGCCATCGGCGCCTCTCGGAATTTGTAAAATTACCGAACGCGAGGTCTATTAATTCCTGTATATTGAAAGGATCGACGATGACAGTAGCATGCTATGACGCACACAGCATATACCATTAACCCATTCAACCCCTGCCGGCCGTTAACACGTAGCAAAACACAGCATTATTTCAATGCATATTTTTCTCGAATATGAAACACGTAAAATCATCTCGTTCGATAAATACAAATACAATGGTGTTTATTGAATCTAGAAAATGAAAAGCTTGTCATTTTCTTACTGTTTTTGGCCTTTTTTTTCGATGAGATATTATAATAAAAACATTCAAACTATCTGATAAATTCTCAAAATCAATTGGTAAAATTACACTTGAGCAGAATTTTTCAAGCGAATTTTCCAAAATTTTTACCCCGAGCTTTGAAAAAATATCCTCCCCTGATCCTTTCTACTCACAATATCATTATTTCAATCATTCGCCAATATTGCCTCAATCTCCTCCATCTTAATTTTTTTAAAATTTTGCATCCAGGTATACGAATTTGGCCTCAGCGAAACCATGCAAAAAAAATTGGAAAATAAGTTTCAAATACTTTAGAGGCAAATTTCACAGATTTTTTTACCAATATTCCAGACAAAAATCCGTAAAAATGGTTCCGAGAGTATTTTTTGGCATTTGAAATTTTCATTTTCTAAAAATTGTCCCATTTTTGCTAGGGTCAAATTCAATTCATCAAAAATTGTCTGTATTGTGTGTTAGAAATTTTCAAAAAATAGATATTTTCAACACACAAGACAATCGTGATTTTTTTTAGCAGGATGTGTTGAAAATTTTTTGAGCAAAAAGTTCTATTTGACTTGACCCCTTTTTCAAAATTTTTCAGATTTTTTTCTACCTCCTCTCCCTCCCTCACTCCCAAAAAATGGATAATGAATAATGTTAGTCTTTTTGCACGCATCGATTATACCTTGAAAAAATAAAACAAAACAAAAAGCTGACCATGAATATTCCATCATACGAAAATAACCTGATAACGTTTTAGGTAAGCACAGAATTTATCAAGTTTTAATGAAGTTGAAAAATTCCAAAAATGAAAGCAGCAACAGTGATAATTCTAGACAATAAATCAAAATTTTGAAATTTTCACTGAAAAAGTCAAATTTTACAGAAAAAATGGAATCATTGTTCGAACAAAGCAAGAGCAAAAATTTCTATAAAAAATTGTAATTGAAAAGGTACATGTTTTAAAGGCAATTCTTCGATTGAAAAATTCAAAAGGAAATTGTCAAAAATTCCTGATTTTCAACGTAAAATTATTAAAAATCTTGCCATTTTCTGGTTTTCTTGCATCTAAGGTCAAATTTTTACTATTTTCTATTTTTCCCATTTTTTCTGACACTCCATGGAAACAGTTCACATCAACTTTCAGACTTCAACATACGTTGAAAATTTCCGTCACAAATGAATCCATACTCAAGACACTCGTACCACATTGGGGCAAGCACGCACACAAAATTCAGTAAAAACCAGATTCGCAGCAACGTGTTTAGCCTACGCTAATAACCATATCATACGACAATGACTCACAAATGGTACGAGGTGGTGAAAAGAAAAAATTTTAAAAATCAATTAAACTTGATTAACGACTAGGACACGCGACGGACGTGCGGTCGGACCGTTTAAACTATATAAATAATATTGCTCCGGTAAAAGTAAGCAACGCCATCGTCGCAGCGTCAATCTCAATGGAATAAACCAAGTATAACACTGTAAGGTGCACATGCACACATGCACACACGCGCGTCCGTGTACGCCTCGCCGCCTCTCCGTCGCAATAAATTATTACAATTTAAAAAGCCTTAAGGTAGGTTAATACGGTAAAACTCGTACATTACGCGCAGCCATAGTCTCAACAGTTCACTTGTTGCTCTTTGATGATAATTCTCTCATTTCTACGTACATATAATGGGTTTCTGCGACGAGCGATGTCGGTCTGTCGGAATTAGGATGGTATAGATATTGAAGTGCCATGCCATAATTACCATAAGCCATAACTAAAATTAACGTGGTGATGATTTTTACCGAAAATTTTCCAAAATTTGTAGATAATACATATGTCTAAATATTCCAATTTTTCGATTTTTTCTACACGTAAAAATTACAAAAATTCGAAAAAAATATACTTTTAAATAGTTAGAGAAAATTCTCATTTAATCCAAGTACCTACCTATTTTCAATTACACATTGCAGAAAATTATCATTGTGTATACTGGATTGAGAAAATGAAAATTGGTGCTATTTTCAAGTGTTTCATGATTTTCATACCCGGTAGACACCAATGACACCCTGTTATAGAAATTTTTTGATAATTACAGTAAATTACCGTAAATATTTGAGTAATTATGGTAAATTACCATGAATATTCTAATAATTACTGTAAATTATGGTAAATTACGGTAAATATTTCAATAATTATGGTAAATTACGGTAAATTATAGTAAATATTTTAGTAATTACGGTAAATTATCGTAAATGTTTCAATAATATTTACGATAATTTATCTTAATTATTAAAACATTTATGATAATTTATTGTAATTATTGAAATATTCACTATTGTTTACCGCAATTACTGAAACATTTACGGTAATTTACCGTAATTATCAAAATATTTACCGTCTTTACCGTAATTTACCATTATTGTTTAAAAATTGAGAGGAAAATGTTCAAAATTCATACTTTTAAAGTAAAATAATCGAAATGCATCCTATTTTCATGTTTTTCATGATTATGCTTCTCCACTCCCCCTCCATGCATGGTTCGAAACGTAATTGAAGGCCAAAAATTCGTCCTTTGCCTAAACTGAAGTTCTCAAAAACCATATTGTTATTTTTGTTAATCAAATTTTGACAAAATTTCGTGATTTTTGAAAATTTGCCTTCAAAAATTCGTAAATTTGAACATTTAAAAAAAATTGTAATTTTGAACTCGGCAAAAAATTGTTATTTTAAACGTTTGGTTCGAAAATTGTATTTATTTGGGCTCAATATGAACCTCGGACGTCCCTCCGTTCTCTCCACCAACTCATTCTCTTTTCCCCACCCCCTCCTATTAGTTCTCTCTCTCCTCTTCCTACCACCGCTCTCCCCTCTCCTCCCCATCTCTTCTAAGAAATACGAAAACTCAAAGTTTATAATCACAAAAAATAATCAAAAATTATCCAATTCATTGAGAAATGCGTCATGAAAACTGATCATTTTTTTTTCTTTTTTCGTCTAAATTTGAACAAATTTTACGATTTTCAATATCTACCACTACCAGACATCTGTCGATCATTCTCTTAAAAAATCACAAATAATAATAACCCAGTCTTCCCCTCCGAACAACAAGGGGAAAATTTAGTCACGTGAACGATTTAACGCGTCATTTCGAAATTTTCTTTTTTTATCAACAAATGAAAAAAATTACGTGTATTTCAACAACTTTATTTTTTCACTATCAATATTGTCGTCATTTTCCCACCGCGATAGCGAACCAACATAAAAACTTGAACTTGACGTAGCCATTTTTATCGTACGAAGAACTTCGAAAAGCTCGCCCGAAAAGTACGGCTGGTTCGTTAACAACAAAATGAAACGTGGAAAAGTACCGGGAAATGATCTCTCTGAATCATTCGTATGAGAATGAAAATTATATTAAATTGAAAAATTACAATTAAAGTGGATGAATGGAACGTTCCGCCGGATCACACGTGATTCTGGCAGTGTTGCCAATCGTATTGCGAAATTATTTACCCAAATTTTGTCGGCGATGGTTTATAAAATATTATTTTATTCGTTACTTTCGTGGAAAATATTCGTTCAGTGTTATTATCATTTTTTTTTTACAGCAATTTTCACAATGCCATTTGAAATTTAAACAGAAGCGATAAAAATTTTTACAATCGTTCGAAAACGAATGAGTCTAAAAAAAAAGATGATTCAATTTTCGAAGCATTAATTCATTTCAGAATACGTAATTGATACAATTTCTTTCACCATCAAAATAAGTAAAATGTACTTGACAAAAAATTATTTCCCAATAATCTGATTTTTTTTTTTTTTTGAAATTTCATCGATTTTAAATATCGAAATCTGATAAAAAACTTTTCTTGAAGTAAAACTAAGAAAAATTGATATTTACCGAAAAATTTATTGAAAAATTGTCACGAATCTTTCACATAGGTACGCGGAAATTTCAATACATCGTCAATTTCTCAGCTCATTGCAATACCACAACACAAAACATTGCGCAAAATTACGAAAAATAATTCAAACCTGAAATTCAATTCCGACGAAACGACGAATAAAATTCGAAAATTATCTAAAATTACAAGGAAATCGCCTCCCCTCCTCTTTCAACCACATTACACGGAAATACTATACACAAATTTGCCACCGCATCAGAAATCACACCGTATTAAATAACGACAAAGAGACCGACGATGATCAAAAAATCAAAAATAACCGTAGTCGATTCGATTAATCGATTTTCTATAAAGAAATCGCTTCCAATACGTCAACGAAATCGGCACGGATCGATTTAAATCGCTTTTCGGTCATTATTCCAACATTATTTAGGTAGGTATTCGATCAACGCGAGTCAACACGAATTGATTATTGAAGAGTAATTATCGCCAGTGAGTTTCTCGATCTTCGTCGCGTTAATTAATAATCGATTTTTCTCATTTCTTCATTCGGATAATTAACATTCGTGTGATAATGGCAAACTCTAATCTATGCATTAGGAATTTCCAATTTACCTAGATCGTTAATTATCGCGCAGGAAGAAACCACAAATTGTTGCCAATAATAATTTCCAAAAAATACGTAAAAATTACAGACAAAAAATTGCATAAAATTAATACCTACGTTTTCTCTGATTCACTCATTCGTGTAGCTATTTTAAAATGTTAATTTTATTTCGGTTTTTGAATTTGGACGGATGAATATTTATTTACGCGAGAAAGTTGCATTTATTGCCAAAGTCGCGACAAAGAATTTTTTTCAATTTATTAAGCACGCATTGTGACCTTCCAAAGTCAATATTATAAATTGTAAATGAAACGTGACAAACGAATAAAAATACGATATTTTCATCCGACCAGATCCGACCGAGGTACACTGTTGCCAATATAAATGGTTAAAATTTCGCTGCAATGATGTTATCAAAGTTTTTTTTTTCGTGTGAATCATTAGTCCCCCTCTTCTCTCCGTTTTCCAAAAATTGCGTAGAGCCCACTCTCGAAAAGTTGTATCGAATTTATCGAGAAAAATTCTAAAATATTAAAAAATTTACTTTTTCTTCTTTACAAAAAATGAGGACTTCATTATAAAATTTTATTATCAGATCACCACTTTTTTCCACGTTTTTCTCCAAAAAATTTAACAAGACCTCCACCCCCTCCCAACCAACATAGGAAGATTGAAATTTTATATCGTCGAAATTTCACCTGGATATTCACTACTTTATCAACAAATTCAAACGATTTTCTCTCTCAAAAAAAAACATAAAATTAGTTCCAAGAAATCGTTACGACATGAAAAATTGAAGAATTGAACCCTTCTTTCCTTCCAAAAAAATAAGAACTGTGAGTTAACGACTACTTTTTTTGTTGGTCGAGTCATCATTTTTAAAATATTTTCCCAAAAATTCAAATCCCCTCTATCCCCATCTTTCTTTCCAAGAAAAATTACATAGAATAAATTCTAAAAAATTTCATCCATGGGAAAATTTAAAAAATTATCACTTGAACTTCGTTTTCTAAACGTCAAGTTTCCGAATTGTAAAAATTGTCACTTTTTTTTACTACATTTGAATACGTTTCACATTCCTGAATAAAATTCAAAAGAACCCTCCCTCCACCCCACCTAAACCAAATAACTTATCAAAAATTTAAAATCAACATCAAAAAATTGAACCTTGGAAAAATCAAGGACTTTACTTCATCACAGAAAATTTTTTGAATAGAACAGAAATTGATCATTTTTTCCAATGTCAAATTTGAATAGAATTCATGACTATTTTTCAAAGTTTTTATTTAGTTTTCGTTGAAATTTTATCCAACTATCTTCTGATGTGATGAACAGAGTTCAGCGAGAGAATGGAGGGAGAGGGGGAGGAGAAATCTTTGAACCCTGTAAATCTTGGAGTTGAATTTATTATTGAAATTATTTCTCAAGGATAATGAATTGTCGATTGTTTTTTGGGGAAGAAAGGCAGGGTGTAATATATTTACATTTTCATTATTTTTCTAAAAAAAAAAAATTAAAATCAAAGTCCTCTTTTCAAACTAAAAATTACATCAAATCCATTATTGTCAAATATGCATTCTCAAAAAAAATATAGATAAATGAATAATTAAGAAATCCTTCATCAACGATAAAATATCAAATTCAAATATACAAGAAAAAAGTTCATTTTCATTCACCTCTTAATATTTTCTCATTTTCTTCGACATTTTGATGAAATTTGGAGAAAACTTTCATAACTTTCATTCATTTTCAACGTCTTTCAATCACGATTACGATTTGATGAGGGAAAAGGAAGGAATCCCTTAAATTTTGCTTTTCTCGAAAAATTTACATACAATATTAATCATCGAAATTTTATTATAACAATGTCGAATTGTGAATCAAGATTTTTAGGTGCACAAATTACAAATTTTTTTCACAAATTTTCTTTAAAATTTCAATTTTTGAAAATCTTTTTGAATACCTTTAAAAAATCTGGGGGAAATTTGTTATTTTTTCACTACTTTCATTCATTCTCCGTTTCAATTGTGATTACGATTGAACGAGAGGAGGAGAAAGGAGACTCAAATTTCACCACCAACAGATTCAGTATAATCTCAGGTCTCTTCTCAACAAACGACGAATGGAATCTCATTTCACTTAATTTCAAGCACTTTTTACAACGAGAACGAGAAAAACACTTCTTAAAAAATTGTGAATCATTTTAGAATAAATTTCACTAACCACAGAAAAACTTGACAACATCCAATCATTTTCCTCGGAAAAAATTTATTTTTCAGCCAATTTCAACTCCATATCAAATATCGATTTACATGGACCCGCCGAACTAATACCATAAGCACCAGGATCAAAAATGTAAGAAACCCATGAATCAGTCATCGAACCCATTACGTATACAACTCATTTATGGCGAAAACTCGTATACTCAACAGGTTTGCTGCTGGGAAAGTCGATGGGAGAAGGACAGATAACGTTACGTAAGAGCTACAGAACCTTTTAGATTCACATTTCGAAATTATTCGGTATCTATGAAATATGGCCTTAGAATTGAGCTAATCAACAATCAATTTCAAATCACGATGATCGAAAAATAACACTTTTAATTCACTTTAGAAACTTGGAAAAAAATTCCAAAAAATTGTCGAATTACTCGATCAATAAACATTTACAGCCCACTGCTTTCCTCCCTTTCTCAAATATCTGCTCAAAACTAACCTTTAAAACTTTGAAATATTTGCAGAAATTGTAAAAAAAAATTGTCAAATCACTCGATCAGAGGGCTTCCACAGCCTGCAACCCTCCTCCTCTTCTCAGACCTCTCAAAACTGACCCCAACCATCAAACACATTTTTAAAAAAACCAATCAAATCTTAAACTTACTCGTTACAACAAGGTCCATATCTATCACCGGTCTGCCAACTGGTCGTAATCAAATAAAAACATATTAGAAAATAAAAAATCCAATTCGCGCAACCAGGAACAAACTTCAACACCCAACTACCGAAGTATCCTTTGCCGCATTTAGATATAGCCATAATTAGCTCGTCCGAAAATGAGCAAATTTTTAAATCATAACTACGCGATAGTTACGAAAAAAAACTCGAGTCAGGTACATTTACACGTCAATTCGATTTACAAAAACCGCCACCAAATCCCACAGAGGCACTCGCCGCACAATACAATCGCACAACACTTCCGGCGACCTTTTACGCCAAAGGATCGACTCGGCAGGGCCCGAGATACGTATCAATCCGATTTCGCAATATTTCGTAGGTACATTTCGGCAATTCTTACATTTTTTTCTCAACGTATACAAATAACGAACTCGATGGAAAAATGTTTTTGAAAATTAACTTTGTACGAAGGATAAAAGCAGGCAAGGTGATCGCGGCGGTACTTTTGCCGATAATCGACTCGATGCATATTTCGAGACGCCGCGATGTGGTCCCCAAAAAATCGGAGCTTTGGCGGCCTTTGGCGAGACCTTTTTCTCGCGAAGAGCCGGTCGACGGACGCGAGCTAGCGAGAAAAACACTTTTCAGGTATCGGCGGCCACCGAATACGTAAACGTAACGATAACGAGCGATACTCCATAGCAGCACGACGACGCTCGCGTTCAACTTGTATCTGGCCACCGAAGAATGACGCTAGGTTATTACCAACGATACTACCACTAAACTACCACTACTACGGCGTCATCGTACGTACGAAGGCAATAACAACAACATCGACGACGGCGGCGACTTCTACGTTCGTCATCGACGACACGGACACGGTCACCGATTCGCAGAGTCGACGTCGTAGTTCGAGTTTCGCATTCGCCGAAAACGTCGCGTCCAACGCAACGGGCAACGCTCCGGGCTACGCTCAAAGCTCAACCAACCGAGAGCGACGTTACGTCATGACGACTCGACGCGACGCCAAGCTTGGTTAAATACGCTCGAGCGATCGAGTCTAGCAAACTTTCCCCCCGAAACTTGGACGCAGCTTCGGATCTCGAGCGAAAAATACCTCTCCCCGGATCCCCCACCTAAGTCATCTACCTATTTCTGATGTATGTACTATGTACGAATGAACAGCAGCCAAAAAAAGCTTCTTGACCTTACACTTCATACTCAACACGACCCATTTACAGCTACCTCTTGTTGCCTTCCCTCCTCCCCTTTTCATACTCCACCATTCAACACTCGTTTCATCGTTCAATTGAATTCGCGAATTGACCCTTTGAAGTTTACACCAACCTATGGTGAAAAATTTCATCTCTCGTACCCCCTTTTCTTCCTCTCGTCCCATATACCCAAGTCTTGAAATTTCACGCCAATACTGATGCAATTTGTACTCGTATCGAGCTGTGGTAAAAGTACAGCAGCGTATATAAATACGCGACGCTTTATTACGTAAAAATCTGTAAATTGTATTTCCGTCCATAATTGACGAAATTGTATGTTTTCCTTAATTTCGTCCTTTTCGTCGTATTTATTTTCGCTTCGGTCTTTTCATCATAGTCGTGGTTGTACTTCAAGGCTTTTCGTCAACGAAGTACGATCACACTGGTGCGAACTGCCAAGTCGAGATGGGTTTTCATTAATTGTTTTTTTGAACTAGAGCTCGTTGACGTCTAGAAAATGTAATTGGGAATTTTTTGGCTGAAATTGAGATGAAATTTTAGGAAAAAAGCAATCGAGTTCAAAGTTAAACAATCAAGGTTGAATGATATAAATTTACAAATTGCGAATCATAAAAGCGTTCGTACACCAATTTTTTTTAGGGGAGTGAGAAGTTTTCAAAAAAAAGTTGAAAAAACTATGACAGGTAGATGAAGAGGATAATGAGAGAGAAAATCAGTCGAGAGAAACTGATTCGTCCCAATAAGAGAAATGAGAGAGCCAAAAAAAAGAAGAAAAAATTGGTCATAAAATTTGTCACACAGAAAAAACTGAAGTTTTCACAATGTAATATCCCTAAAAAGAGAATATAAGAAAGCAGATGAGTCATATAAAATCGCTGCACCTAATAAGGTACGAGTAAAGAAAATTAGATAATAAATGATGCAAATATGTAGATTATGTGCTTATGTATTTACACATTGTGTCATAGAGTCATACTGTATTTTCTGTTCATAGTGTAGGAACTAGGAACAGTTTTATGGCTGACTGTTTTTCTTCTTTCGACTCCCTCATTCTTTTCATTGGAGAAAATTTCGATTCTTTCGACTAATTCTTACTCTTTATCGTCTTTTCTATCTGCTAAGTAAGAACAAATGAACATAAGGTAATGTATGTACATGCATACAATTTTTAATTCTTTTTTGAAAACTTCTCACTCTCCTAAACAGAGAAAATTTTCAAAAATTTTGGGTACGAAGACTTTTGCGACTAACTGTACAATTTTATGAATTAATTTGCGATAAGAATGTTTGAAAGTACGACGAATTTCAACATTTTTTATCAAATAAACGTCCGTTATCGATACCCACGCAGGATGCACATTACCCACTACGGCACCTTTCAATCCTGAACAATAGACAATCTGGAACCGGTTAAAAAAAACGTCATTGGCAATGTGTCGATTGTAGGTATGAGTCATACTACGACTATTCAAGCCTTTAGATTACGAGGATGCTACATTATAATGGCATGTATTTATTTATAATTTTTTTACCGTATGAATCTCCGTATTCTTTGTACATATGTAAATATTTTAAATAGAGATGTATTTGGAGGCAGGGCCGGATTTAACCTCACGACGCTCAGAGGCAGAATAAAGTTTGCCGCCCCCCCCCCCCCCACAAAAAAATGTGTAACTTCCTGCTTTATTTGGATAATTACATTGAAAGAAAAATTAACGAAAAACGAATTAAAAATCAATTTTCTCAATCATTTTTTCGGTTAGGTACAGACTACAGAGCGGGCATAGAGGCTTCGAATATCAGAAGGTTCCTAAAGAGGAGAATAGAGGAGAATTTTTTTTCGTACCAATGTTTCAAGTAGATCATAGAATTCTGATTCAGTTATGCCCGAGCGAAGCGAGGGCGAAGCTTTGAAAAATTAGAAATTTAATGTTTAAAAAAAGACATTTTTTTCATATTTTAATGCTATGCCCTATGTAAATAAAAGTTTTGTTCAAAAAAGATTCTTTTTCAGTGGGTACAGTAAATTTTTTCATTTTTTTTCAAATCACAATTAAGGAAAATTAAAAAAAAACCTGCTCCTCAAAATCTGCCGCCCCCTAAAATTTGCCGCCCGAGGCTGGTGCCTATGTAGCTTGTGCGTAAATACGGCCCTGTTTGGAGGGATCGTGACGATACAGACACAGACAAACCTTCTTGATGAAAGAAGTGAGGAACAAATTACGAAATTCCAGCTTTTATAGAACTTTTGAAAAAATTTCGCTCAATCCGATTCTAACAGAATAGCAAGGGTATTTTTTTTAAATTTTAAACAAATTTTTAAAGTAGGTAACTTTTGAAGAAATGAATGGTAACTTTAATTCAACAATTTTTTTCTTTTTTGATCATTCTCACAACTAAGATGTGCATCTGTAAATTGTACGTAATGTAATTGTACACATTACTTAGATACTTCATAAGGTGTAATAAGTCTACGTCTACATAGATGTATCAATTTGTCAGTTCAATTTCTAATCTTCACATTAAAAAAATGATTGATGAACAAATTAAATCGAAGAATTGATCGATGAATCAAAGTCGAAAAATAAATCGATACATCAAAATGGAAAAATAAATCGATAATCAAAAATCGAAAAATGAATTAATACAAGCAAAAATTGAACAAAAATTATTGATTGATCAGCAAAAATCAAGAAATTAATGATAAGTCGAAATCGATGAATAAAAAATCGATAAATATTGATCGAAGAATTAAAATCGAAAAAAATCGAAATGGATCAAAAAATTGAAAACAAATCGATGAATCGAAATTAAAAAAGTGATTCATGAATCATCGGAAAATTAAATCGATAAATCAAAATATAGATCGATATGCAAATAAAAATCAAAGGATTGATCGATCAGTCAAAATCGATGAATAAACCGAAAAAAATCAAAATAAATCAAAAAGTTTAAAAATAAATCAATGAATCGAAACCGAAAAAGGCATTCGTGAATCATAATCGGAAAATTGAAGAATCGATACATCAAAATCGAAAAAAGCAAAAATCAAAAAATTGATTGATGAATCAAAATTGATAAATTGATCGAAGGATTAAAATCGAAAAAAATCAAAACGAATCAAAAAATTGAAAAATAATTCGATGAATCTAAAATCAAGAAATTCATCGATGAATAAAAATCTGAAAATCAAATTGATGATTCGAATTCAATAAATTATTCGATGAATCGAAATCGAAAAATTAATCGACAAATAAAAATCCAAAATTCAGAGAATAAAACCTATAAAATTGATTAGAAGGATTTTTCAAAGCTTTCCAATACCTGAAAATTGAGCTCCTGTCTGATTCATCAATCGATTTCTCAGCTTCGACCAGTCATCGACGATGAATACATAATTTAAAAATGAAATAAAATTGAAAATTAATTAACAACTGAAACTGAAAAGGTAGTCAGAAAATACTTTATAATTGTTTGAATAGGTAATTGATACCTAATTGATCTTCGATCGACTTTACAATTTCTACCGATCAATCGATAATGCAATTTATTAATCAACCAATCGAAACGAAAAATTGACTAATAGGAATCAAAATTTGGAATTTAATCGACTGAATAATAATGAGAAATTGATGAAATGTGGATACGTACAAGTACATGCTGACCAATTAATAAAAAATAAAGACAACGAATTCCTCAGCCACCTCAATTCCCCCCTCCCCGTTCAACTTCTTAAATTCTGACTAAATCAAAAATGAACAAAATTTCAAAAAATATTATAATCATTAAGAAAAATCGTGATTGAAAACGTTAAATTCAAAAATAAGTTTATACGAAAACTTCAAAAAAAAATAATCACGATGAAAGCATTTCCATCCAGCAAAAAATTCTAAACATACAAAACCCTGAAAATTTTGGATTTGTTCTTTAAATGTGAAAAAAACAGCTTCCTAATCACTTTTATCAAATAGATACAATTCAACTAAAAAAATTGAAACCCCTTTCTTTCAAGAAAAATCACTTTACGTATATTTCACCTATTTTGCAAAAAAAAAGTTTTGGTGAGGCACTTTTTTTGTCAATTTCTTATAATTTTTTCACCTTTTAGAACAATTTTTGAGACATTGAAATTCTACAGAGATTTTTCTCAACTACTGCATTTGATACCTGTATTAAAATAATTTTCCGGCACTTATATGGATAGAAAAAATTCAATTCACTCATTTTTATAGTTTTTGCCTTTCATCTGAACAAACCGGAGTTGAAGTCATTCAGAACAAAGGGAGGGCTCAATTAGAAAATTTTTCTCTGAAATAAAATTTTCTTCAATTTTCGACTCAAAATACAAAACCATTCCATTTACAAATTTTTCACCTATAAAACCAAATTTCCCAACCTAAAAACGAAACCCTGCAATCACCAAAGGAGAACAACTCACCCCCTCCACCCTTTCCCCCATTTTTCCTTCACTCCACTCTTCAAAAATCCACTCTTACAATTCCCCATCGACAACGCATACATCACGAAAACTAAACTCGATAACCACACCACAGCGAACAAATTTTCAACACCAAACAGGGAAGAGAAACGTTCAACAAACCGATAAAAATTAATGATACGCATCGAAAAGGTAAAACGCGTAATCCTGGAAGTCTGAATTATCGTTACCATCCGCGACATTACTCTCATGCATCTAGCCAAGGCAGATATCCACATGTACCTACACACAGAGGAAATACACACAAACCCTTCAATTACGCCGAACACCTGAAAGTGAAAGTAAAAGTGAAAATGAAGGGCATCTGATTCACGAGACCATAGGACGAAAAAAAAATTACACTACGTCATCGCATAGATCGCGTAAAACCGGTGATAAGCAGTGGCAAGGAAGGGGTAATACAATTTTCAGAAGGTCGAGAAGGAGATCTACTACGGCGGAAAAAATTTTCCATAACCCTTCGCTCGCAATTTCGCATCGATTCGATACCAATATCTATACTTTCCCTGCAGATACCACTCGGAACGAGGTTATTATCCTCTCCATATTGATATCCATCGTATCCACTGATACAGATAAAAACCTCAGCCTCTTTCTCCCTCTAACTTATCTCATGTGACACGACGAAATATCGCGTCCGTCCATTCAAAACACGCTAATGAGTTTAGCCAGCTCTGCCAGAATACCGAACAGGTACCCAACAGCCGTGCTATACACACAAACACATATTTGACCATCGGCGATCACTCTCGGCTACTCGGCTAACTACCTTGAACGGCATTGAACGTTTCCATTTCCACGAACAAACGGCGGCAGCGGCGAATTACATATTGTATATGTTAAATCGCCACGCTACCCCCCTTCCCCTCCGCCTGGCATGGCCCTACGTCCATCACCATCGTCCGTATCCAACGGATGAATCATTTCAGCCAAACAATCGAATACCTGAACCCATTGTATGGATGCGCGGCCGAGAATTACTTAATAATTGAAACGTGGCTTAAATATATTAAAATTTAATATCCGTTCTTGAATCTCGCCATCTCTCTCGGGCACCTTCGAATTTACACCGGCCAGTTCCTCATCTCGACCTTTTGTTTCCAGTTGGCAAAAATTACACCTTCCTATGACTCGTCGGCCATTCGGATACCGTAAGTCTAAAACAAAACGCAAGTTCACCAGACAAGACACCTCTACAGGTGAAACGACAAAGTCTGTACGTTATTGATGGTGATGAGCTGAGAGGAAGGGGGTTGGATGGGACCTTCGCGAAGGTAACATCGTATAACGCGACCGATGTGTTAATGAAACACTAAAAAAAAATCTAAACATGAGGTGCCTTATTCGAAAACACTACAATTTGATAACGACTCGTTAATTATTTTATTTGATAATTAAACGACGACACGTTTTGTTGTAAATTCAATGAAAATATTTACTTTTTTATTAAATCGTAATAACATTTCGAATAATTTTTGTGTTGAGACGACATCAATGGGAATGGCTAGGTACCTAGACCTACACAGTTTGTAATTTTAATGCAAATTAGAGATGATAATGTGGGTCTACCTACGACTACGAACGTAGGTTACTCCACGTACTACACATCGAGTTATTAATGTAGGTACCTCTATTCGCTGGGTATTTTATGACACGGACAACGACGCGACGATTATGGGAATTTGTCGTCGTCGTTACAGATACGACGAATACAATCAGTGCTACCGTTAAAAAACGTAAAATTACGCAATTTTCATTGTCAACGACGTATCGTGCACAACCGATTTACTCCACGAGCGTGGTCGTTGTTTTCGATAGGTATATAGGAAATGATGATACACATAGCAGTACGAAACAATTTCTCATTTTATTTTTTTTTTACGACCGAGAAAATAAAAAGTTGAAAACGTGAGTCGTTTAATGATGTTTAGAAGTTGTACAGTGATTTGTTTTTGTATTGGGTTCATGCGGACGATATTCGTGATCGGCGTATTTTTCCTTGTTGGAGATAAATTGACGGAGCCAAAAATTGGCCGAATAATTTCGGATCTGAACTTCCAAAAAAATTACATTTCAATTATTTGTGTACAATGGTGATGACTGATGAGCATTGTTCTCATTATTTCATATGTTACCCTTTTCCCCTACTTTAACCTACTCCCTCTCAAATTAATCATACATACATTTCGGTTAGAACAGAGGGAAAGGGGTAAAATCAAAAAGTAAGTCAATATTCAAATTCTACGACCTCAAATTAGTGACAACCCATATATCACACGTCATTTCAGTTTTTTCGAAAAATTGGAAGGCTAGGGGGTATTAAAGAGTCAAATTTTAAAAAAAAAATCAAATTTTGACCTCTATCGAGGAGCTATAGGGGGATTCAGAGTAGTGTTGGGCGAATAATATTCTAATGTCAAAATATTCGAATATTCGACGTTAAAAATATTCGAATATCGAATTTTTCTTCATTGGGAAATATTCGCGAATATTCGAATAATTTTTTAAAATATTCGGATAATCGAATGTTTTCAAATGATCTGTTTTAAAGTCAAAAGATCCCAATAAATAGTCGTTTAGCAAATTTTTTCCATATAAATCGCCAAAAATTAGATAAATTTGCTAAACTAACAAGATTTTTGTGTGGGTTTTCGCGATTTTCGACCTTTGTAGCATCAAAACTTCAAAAAGTGAATACGTGAGGTCAATAAAACATATTTTTAGGATTACATTTTATGATTTTAGTCCAAAAATAAATATTTTTTCGTTTATTTTATGATGCATTCTCTTCACTAATTCTTCAAAGACTACAGCTGTATTGACCAGACGGTTTTTTGAGTGGAGGGGAGGGGGAGAGTCGAATATTCGAATATTCGAATAGTTTTGCATCGAATAGTTCGAATGTTCGAATACTTAAAATATTCGACATTCGAGTAGTCGAATACTAAAATATTCGGATTCGCCCATCACTAATTCAGAGAGGTCAGATGAAAAAACCAAGTACATATTCGATATTCGAAATCAATGCCTTCGAATTAGTAGAAACCAATGTGCTATGTACTTTACTTTTTATATTTTTTTCCAATTTTGGTCAAAATTGTGAACCCATGTGCCCTCCAAGGGTCTGGAGATCCCATCTTGAAAATTTGTTCGTTAAAAAAGTTGATATAAGTAGAAGGGGCTGATCACTGAAATTTTTTCAGATTTTTGAATGGCAACTCTCATCTATTGTGATCGTAATGAAAGTTGATTTTTCATCACCAAAGTTCAGCTTTGAACTTTTCACAGTGTGATAATCGCTTCCGAATCCCCTATCAATTCTCTTTCGGACTACGAAAATAATTTTCCTTCATTCATAATTCATCTCGAGGTATGAATGAGCCTTCAAAGTTGGATAACGTGGCAAAAAATAGACTTGTAAAAAAAAAAATTGAGCGAAATCGGAAGACCCGGGCACCGCAAAATTGAATTGACATAAAACACTATTCAGTGGTAGTCTTCTAAGTTAATTCTTGAATGATCCCCCCCTCCCCTGCTCCATTCCTCTAAATCCGTCTATAATCAAAATATGAGCATTTTTCAAAACGTAAATAAATAAACTCTCAAAAATTTAAGGAAGAAATAATGATGGCTAATTGAAAGGGCAAAAAATTTTAAATTCCAGACTGAAATGGATTTTTTAAAAATTTATTTAACCTATAAACTACAATTTCCCTTCATCCATGCATACGTAAGGAAAGAAATTAAAAAAAAAAACATCCAAATAACCAGAAAATTTTAATATTCGAGCATACTTTCTCCCCTAATTCCCCATCGAGAATGCCGTTTTTCTATTACAGAGATGGGAGGGGGGGGGGGGAATAAGAAAAAATGTTCTTGTTGCAATTATCAAAAAAAAAACACATTCAATAATAATTGTGAAAAAATGGTCCTAAATTTCGAAAAATTAGCTCAAGTTATTCATTATTGCAAAAAAAAAAACGGAGCTCCAAGAATCGAGGAATTTCTAAAACTAATAGGTACCAACGAAAAATATTCGATTACCCGCTGAGAAAATTATTCAAAGCTTTACAAAATTAGGTTAAAATTGAAATCATTCAATATTTTGTTTAGGTACATCGAAAATTGAAACATTTCAAAATAATTTCTGTTTTTCATCGAAATTTCAAACTTCAACAACTTAATTTTGAAAAAATAGTTGGACTTGGAACGATTTTCACAACATTCAATGATATACCATAAATTTTCACTTCGATTTTACACAACTTTCAAATACATTTGAAAATTTTTCAATATTTCATCAGGTTTTAATAATAGGTACCTTACCTATTTTTCAACTTATATGCCCTGTCGTTCATTTCTTTCAAAAATTTTCTGATTAAGTAATTATTCCAGATTCAGATAAAAATTTATGTGCTTGATTTAAACAGCTCAGAAGAATAAATAACATTTTGCGTTCATGTCACCCAATTTAAAAACATTGAAAGTTCCACCCAGATTCAGAAAAATAAGCTTCAAGTTGAACAAACTCTTGAATGATTTTTCAATTGTTTGATTATACTTGATCACCATCCACAGATTACCAACGATTTTCATCGAAGATAGTTTAAAAAATATTCGAAAAAACTTGCTTCCTCTCGTGAAAGCTATTACTACTTTTATTCTTTACAATAAAAATTTAGAACTTCAAGCAATAAACATTGAACAAATATGAAATTTATTCTAGTATTCGCGAACTTTTTTTACATGCTTCAAGCTTCAACACAACTCATCTAATTACTTTCGCAAACAAACATCGTGAAAACTTCCTATGTAATATTTTTCGTCAACTTTTCCAAGAATAAAAATGAGCAAGACCGAATGAAAATCAACTCATCCTTCCAATCCTTGATTCTTCCTCATTACCAGCAAGCTCGCTAATCGGTGGGAAAACCCAGCATCATCACTCTTCAAAGCTCGTACTCGCCTTCACACCCACATCGAATTTGAAAATTTTCGACACCGTTTTTCCAACACGGTGACAGCACACGACTCGACAGTGACTCAGTATACCTAATTAGACGAGACTCGATTAAAATCCAAGTACATATTACATATTCGGCGCGATAAATCATTCAATATAGATGCAAACCCTTATAACCAACAAACAACGAACGGATATCCTCCTGAAGGAGGAAAAAAATCCGCTGCGCTATAAATAGCTCTCGAAATACTCTCGCGACCACGAATCGAATTAAACCGCAATGTCGAATATCCGCCAAAAAAAAATTGAAAAGTTCGCAATGCGAATCTTTTCGACGACGACCTTGCAACGTGAACTTTTCAAATGCTCGAAATCGCTGACAAACGTAGCACAGCTGTTCAATCGGAGGAGAAGGTCTGGCCACATTTTGCATATTTTTATCGGATACCTGTAGATTTGCTGCTGCGTTGTCACCATATTGTCGTTGTGACTTAAAAATTTGCGCTCAACGTTGGTGTGCGTATGTGAATATGACGAGGATCTTTTTGTTGCATATTCGACGACGTGTCCTTCGAACAATTAGTTAATTAATACCATCAAGTTTAATCGACGTGGTGTAGGATGATGTTTTTTTTCGCTGAGCCCGCACGCTCCTCCATGTACACGGTAAATTTTTTTCGAGAAATTTTCCTATTTAAATTACGGAACACGCCACCTTAATACGAGTAAATTATTGAAGCGGTGCTGCACTCAAAGCATTACGAGAAGTACACGTCTTCGGTACGGTTTAAATTAAAGTAGGCGTTTGTAAAGAGGTGCTCAAGGGGCCAATAATCCACCCGTATACATTGAATCAAGTATACCGATCCTCTGACCAAGCCCAGGGTATCCTGATCTCCTTCAGTTATAATTGCGATGAGATGTACGTATGTCCTTGGTTTCTTCAATCAATTGAGAGCAGTGGTTTTTAGCGAAACAATTTGATCTTGAGAAAGGACTCATCTAAAGAGCCATGGTCTAAATTCGATACCTCTAAAAAGTTCTCATTCACCAGAAATATCACACAGACCTGCATTTTTTCAACTTTTTCCTGCTTAGGTCAATCCAGATGAGAGATTATATAATCTACTCTCTCATTCTGAATCAGTGAAATGTCACTGATGAACAATCGAAATTGCAGCACAGGAAAAGTCAGCAAAATTCACTGATTTTTCAAAGATTTTCATCAATTTTTCAGCAAAATTAAAAAATTTTGCTGATTTTTCTGTGAATTTCCATTGATTTTTCAGTAATTTTTCTCACTGTTTCGTTTTCAGTGAAAAATTTTTCACTGATTTTCTCCTGTGCTACAATTCTGACTATTTTTTTTAGTGATATTCGATAATTTTCACTGATTTATAAATAAGACAGTAGGTACTGTTTCGTGTTGAGTTTGGAAAATTTCATAATTTGAATTTTTCATTGGAAAAATTTGTTCCACACTTTGCACTCTACAAAAAAGAAATTTTGTACAATCTAATTCACGTCCTTTTGTATTTGTATTTTTTTGGGAGGAAGGAGAGGGGTAGAGACTTAATTTTCCAAGAAAATTGATTTTTCAATAATGAATTACATTTTTTAATCTTTTTTTTCAATTACTAATCACAACCTGATAATTTATCAATTTTTTTCCTGCCTAATCAATTCTGATAGTATAGGCACCATAGCAAAATTTTGAAGAAAAAATTATTTTTAAGTGACTTTTTTTTAGCAAAAAATGACCAAAAAGTCAATTTTTTCGGAGGACAATTTTATTACAGTTTTCTTTTTTGGAGGGAGAGGAGGAATTTTTTAAATAGTTTTCTGCAAAAATTTCAAACATGAATCAACTGAAACTACGATGACGTGAATAATTCCATACTTCAGTTGAACCTACTCAGCTCTTTCGGTGAATTTTTTTCGGTTTCATTTTAATCAATTGTGCTGTTGGTGAAAGCTTTTTATCGATCGAGATACCAGCAAAATCATTTTTCAATTTTTTTATGACCTACCGAAAATATTTCGTCGTATGTTTTTCGCTTTTCAGTTACTTTTTCCTGGACTTTGGTTAATAAATGAAAAAAAATGACTTTTGAGGAAAAAAAATGACCAAAGTGACCTTTTAGACATGAAAAGTAACCAAAAGTGACCGAAGTCGAAAAAATTGACAATCATGACCCCTTGTAATGCCTGTTCTAATTCAAAATTTTCAAGTTCCTATTAAAATTATATTACCAGGCATCGGACGGAAATTTTGAAAAAAAATAGTAACTTTAGTAACTTTTTTTTCTGAAAAAAGTAACCAATTTTTTGTGAAAAAGTAACCAATTTTTTGTGAAAAAGTAGATAATTTTTCAATTTTTTGTCTTTAAAAAATTATTAATACCCCTCTCCTTCTCATTTTTTTTCAAACTTGTATTTTTCTCTGTAATTTCACTACCGAAGAGAGAAAAAAATAACGATCCGGGATAATGAGAAAATCGCGTTTAAAAGAAATAGGAGACGAGACGTTCCGCAGCCCAAAATGAGGTTATAAAAATTCGTTCACCGAAAGATTTTTTCTCTTGTTTTTGTCATCATTTTTCCATCCCTGAACCTCTGAACCTCATACTGAATCATTTTCGATATCAATTACTTTCACGAATTTTTGTCCTCTTTCTTATTTTTCAGAATCTCCCTGCTCATAACATAACTTCATTTTTCATTATAAAATTTTCTTGATTTCAATTGAAATATTTATTTTAATTCAAAGATCTGAAATTTCGAACAGAGATACAATATCACAAAATAATTACACTTTGACTTTAAAGTTTGGTTTTTTTATCAAGATTAAGTTTAAAAATCGTAAATTTTGTGATTTTCATTGAATTTTTTTGTTTTAAAATTAAGTTCAAAGTCAAATTTTCGTGATTTTTAATATTTTGATATAGTGATCATTTTATGCCCGAGCGAAGCGAGGGCAGAGCTTTGAAAAAAATTGATTTTTAATACCCGAAAAATTCATTTTTGAGGGTTTTGAGGGAGGTATTTACGCCACAGGCTTACGTATTGAACTTTTAAACTAGCCAAAAGTAATAATAATTTTGTTTACTTACGCCCGAGCGAAGCGAGGGCAAAGCTTTGAAAAAATTCGATTTTTGATGTCCAAAAAATTCATTTTTGAAGGGTGTTGGGGCCCCCCCCCGTATTTACGCCACTGAATATTATCGAAACATCGAAAATAATTCAGTATGAGTTTCAGAGATGAAAAAATGATAACAAAAACAAGAGATTTATAACCTCATTGCCATTTTTTTTGAGTTGAGCGAAAAAAGTAACTTTGAAGCTGAAAAAGTAACTAAAAGTAACCGAGCTTGAAAAAAGTAACCAAGTTACTTTAAAGTAACCACCGTCCGATGCCTGTATTACACATCTAATTCGATTTTATGAAAACAGAAAGGGTTATGTGATAAAAATGAACAGAACATAGTCAGTAGAAAGTAAAATTTTTTGACTGCACCTAGTCCAATCTTTTTTCTTAGAAATCTTAGTTTTCAAAAAAATTCCTTTTGAACTTCTGTTCTATCTGAAATGTCCAGAAGATGAAGTTTCATATGAAAAACCCAGCTGCTCTCTATAGAAATGAAATTTTACACTGTACAATTCTTGCTGTATTTACTTTTTTTTGAAGGGCCTTTTTTTCAATAACCAGAAAATTCAGTTCAAATGTCAAAAATTATCAGAAACAGTTGAACCAATTTTCAACCAAAAATTTATATAATAAAAATTCAAAAGTGCTGCAATTTTTTACAACTTTTCAATGAAAATCAATCATTAAATTTCAGACAGAATTTATTGCTGACTTGTGTTATTTCTTGAATAAGTATGGATTAGAACTGAACTCATTTTATTTCTTCATTACAGACTTTGAAAAAATTTCGAAAAACTTTCTCAACTGTTGCCTTCAAATTATCACATTGCGTGATATTTGAAAAAAAAAAACACTAAAAATTGAGCCTTCCCACCACATTCAAAACCGGTTCAAAAATTTTCAAAAAGACCATAAAAAATTGATCCAATCACGAAATCACCTCACCTGAAACAAGGCGGCTCTTTAACATTCTCCACAACATCCACTGCAGGCACCTCGATTTTCTTTTCATCTTCGACAAAAACAGATTCCAAAGCAAAAACACTTCGACCAGCCGCTCCATCCTTGGTCTCCATCAAAGGTCCACATTCCGTCACTAAGATTCGAATCGAAAAAAACCCGACCATTAAAGGCCCGAACATCACGAACGAAACTTTCATCTTTCCATAACTTCTCCACCAAACTAATAGACTTATTTGTCATATAAAATACTTAATTATCGACTCGTTAAGGCCCTCCTCAAACTTGTTTTTCGTTCATCGAATAACATACTTTGGCAGACTAATCTTTTAATTGCCATATCGGTACAGTGAACACAAGGGTACGATTTTTTTTCTCTGTTTGCTTTGTACAAATCCTTAATTGATTAGCAGGTTGTAAAATAATTATCGGACGGTTTTAACGACAAATTTTAGAAGTTTGATAGGTAATCGAAATGAAATAAAAGAGAATTGAAATAAGTATACGACGTAGCTGCCACCGAATAACCTTAGAAAAGGTATTAGGTGTTTACTGAAGTTGTAAGTATCGAAGATTGCGAGTAATTCAAGTATATCAAATTTGCCCCCTTCCTTCGCCATTTATCAGCAGAACAAGTAACTTTCCATTATTTAATCAAAGGTGTCACGAGAGGAGAGCATGAAAATAATGAAAGATACTGAATTTAATGAATTTATTCAAAATTCATGAGTTATCTGTAAAATCCTCATTTTTTCTTTGGTATGATACCAGTAAAAATCCGAAAAGTAAAATTCATGCTTCAAAGAAAAAATTTCATACTACTTCTATTTCAACCGAGCGCCTCTTCCTTCATCAAAAAAAAAGTTCCTAATCCCTTCACCAAAAAAAGAAGCAGAACTTCCATATGACGAATTTGATATGGAACTTTGAATTATTTACTCAAGTATTGTCTACCAAAATTCAAAAATCAAATTTCTCGATTTTTTTCACATTTCTTACATTCTGTAAACCTTCTTCACTCATAAAATGATCTTCCTCGACTTAGAAAGATGGTCTTGTTCATAGGCGCACCCAGAAATTAATTAAGGCAGGGACTGAGAATTTGAGAAAAAAATGGGGGAGGGGGGGTCAAATTACAAATTAGTCATTTTTCACTGATCTTTCAATCAAAAATCATCAATTTTTCCGACAAAAAGAAAATTTGAGGAATCGGTGATTAAAAATTATGAATTTTTAAAATAAAACCACTAAAGTAAGTAGGTAAGTACTGCCCGAACTTGAAAGTTTTGAAAAAACATTATTTGAAGAGCAAAAAATGGACTTTTTTACATTTTTGCGATAAAAAAATAATTTTTTTGATTTCAAGAGGAAGGTTCAAACCTCTCAAGTGCGTCTATGGTCTTGTAGAATTTTCACTTTTTAAATTCGAGTTTCCAAAAATTAATTCGTTCGCGTTTTTCGTTCCTGACTTCTCAAAGTCAACCAATTTTGAAAATTTCAAATTTTTCTGGACTTCATCGACCTGATCAATCTCAATACCCAGTGTAAGACGTTGCTTCTCGTTTTACTTTGACTATGTTACTTTTACGAGGACGGTAAAAAATTGTAATTATTAGGTTTAAAAAAGTAAGTATACATTTTTTACATTTTCAACATGATTTTTCTAAATCGAATGTAAAATTAAGTTCATTAAAATTATAACTTTGCCAAATTGAGTAATGTTTTGAATCACTTTTTACGATAGACAAAGTTCAAAATTTCATTTTTTCATTCGAATATTTTACATGCATCTTACATTTCATAACGTCATATTTTTTTCAATTTGTTTCTATTTTTTTAACTTGAATTTGTCAAATTTTATAGATTTTTTGAAATTTTAATACCCGTTAGGTACTTTTTCCATTTTGTACCTCTTTGTAAGTGAAATTTTATGAATGAAAACAAAAATCAGAATTGTAAAATTTTTTTCGAAACAATTATTCAATAAAATGAGTCATTGAAAAAATTTTTAAACAAAATTTTTCTCCCTCCAACATGTATTAATTATGATTTTGACACCAGTAAAATTATAAGACGACCCCATTAAATAAAAATTGACCTCGAGGTCGTGATCTCGAAGATTTCTATTCGTCGTCAACTAAACGTGTAATGATGTTCTAGACCAAAGTTGAAAATTTATACAAAAGTCTGATCCTGATTTTAAAGCTGTTAAATAAAAATTGAATTCGATTAATGGAAAAATTGGATAAAATCGAGATCAGTATAATTTTCCCATTTCGATATTTCAATTCGATTTAGAATTCTTTTTTCAAATGAAAATTACTCGTATAATTGATAGATAGAAATGAAAGACGATCAATCGAGGCAGACATAAAAATGTCTCCTCTCCTTCATTTTAAATTTTTGGCAAATTACCTAAATGCGAATTTTTTGTAAATTGCATTTCAGATTACAGACCACTTGGAGATCGTACAATTTAAAGCTCACATATTGCGAGTTGGAATACAAAAAGAACGAGTTAAATTTACATACCTGCCTAGAAAGTATCAGCCGACGACGTGAACTGAATGAGTGTCGATGAAGTTGCCTATTCATTTCCAGCAGTAGTTATGGATATTTTTCAACACGTCCTTCCTGAAAACAAAATAAAAATTGATCATTTTCAATCATAAATTTTCAAAAATAAATAATAATGATTATGAATATTTATTTTTGATTTTGAGAATAATGAAAAATTTCTAAATTTTTACTCTCAAGTAAAATTCTCTTCCGATGGAAAATTTTCTCGAAAAATTTCTCATCATCTTCATCTCGATCTTACCAAATTTTCACTCAATTTTCGTACCCTCGTCACTCGAAAAAATCCACCTTAACCCTCATTCAACTCCAACCAAATCTCTCAATCACTCGAATATTTTTCACGTAATAAACGAGCCAGATAAACAATTTGTTTATGTGTATTATTTACAAGCTCGCGTTATCGATTGCGTGTAAATGCGATCACTCAAACTCGAAAAAATTCACAAGTCATTTATAAAAATTATAATTTTATTAATGTTTGTCTTGGTTGGTTTTGCGTTTACAGAAAGCGATCGGTTTCGATGTTCTGGGTGGTCGACGGCGACGTCGTACGTTCGCTTATGTCAACATTACATGATCATATAAACAGGCAAACAATTCAATAAACCATTATTATTGCCATCATCGCGCAAGATAGTACGCATTTCTACGCTCCAACTCACACTTCTCCGTGTGCTGTGTAGCCGCTTCCACCGAAGGGGCTTGCCCTCCCAAAAAAATGATAAAAAAAACTCGACATTCAACTTTTTCATGGCACCGATTAATTTCGAGTTCGCGAGATTCGAAACCATCGCAATAAAAGAAAACATTCGGGTAATTAAATGTAATAAGGATGAGTGCGGATTAAGTGTCGTACGTTATATCGAATGGTACCGTGTTTTTTTAAAACCCACAGTAGTAAAAAAATAAAAATTTGAGCGTTATTTTTTTCAGTTCCTCATTAGTTCAATTTCTTCGCTTTTCTCTCTCTTTCTGCTTAGAATGATCAACGAGCTAAGTTGTCAATTCACGAGTAAGGAAAAAAAATAAACGAACATGACACCACTTAACCTCGAGACCTACACATACGTGTGCGTGCTTGGTACTCGGTGACTACGAACGTTACATTGATCATAATTTGTAAAATACACATACAACTCGTTGAATAAATAGTTTGCGTGGTGTAAAATGGCGAAATTTTTCTCAGGTGGTTTTCTTCTACGTCGTTTTGAGTAAATTTTCAAGTGAATTTTCACTCATCAAAAAAAAAAAATTGAAAAATATTTCAACTCCAATAACCTCCAAGTAAGGATTTTTGGTGGAGAGGGGGAAGGAGGGTGCATCAAAATTCCAAAAAAATGTACACTTTACTCGAAAACATTACCCAAACTAATCAGAATGCTACGGAATGTGATATGAAAAATTAGCTGGAAAATGGAAAATATAATAATTTATTTTATTTAAAAATTTCTCTGCCACGAACTAGGATCTTGAATGTGTTAGTCTATGGTGTCGAACACTGGTTCCTTTGAAAAGCTCATATTAGGGGTGTTTTGTTTCCTAAGCTGAACATTTTGAGCAGTTTTGAGACCACACGCACACCACTTTTCAACATTTTCTCAATTTTTCTAGATATTCAAGTAATAATTTGCAAAAATTGAATAGATTTATGGAGGGAAAAAGGGTAATTTTTTAGTTAATGCTCGAATCAGACAAAGTGGAAAGTTTTTAGCATATTTTCAATTTCAAAAAAGTTTTAAATTTCAGAGTTAAAACACCCATAAATTCCCCCTCCCCCCCAACAAAAAAATATTGGTGGGAGCTAAATGCCTATGCAACAATTTTAGGATTAGAAATTGGAATTTTTAATGATTATCATTTTCAAATGAATCATCAAAGTGGTAATTTTCAGATAATTTTTCAACTCTGATGAGACACATCTTGAAATTATTTTTTCGGTTCAGTTTTTCTGGTCATCATTTTTTCATCTAAGTGAACTACTCTCTCATTTCAACTCAGTGAAAAGTCATTGGAAAAAGGTTAGAATTATAGCACAGGAAAAATCAGCAACATTTTTTTCTTTTCAGCGGACTTTCCCTAATTTTTCAAAAAATTTCACTGTTTTTAGCAAATGTTAGATATTTTACTGACTTTTCAGTGAATTTACACTGATTTTCCATCGGGAGAGAGGTTGAGCACGTTATATAAATAAATAAAGTAGTAATATCATATCTACAGAAATTTCTGAATTTCGAGATAAGGTATTATTTCCATTTCAATTTTAAAATCTTGAATAAAAGTTTCCATTGGTTCTTATACAAAATAAATCAGTCTTGTTTCAGAAGACACCGTTACCTAAAATACCAAAAAAGATAAGTATTCAAAGATACCACACATATTTTTTTTCAAATAATTACTGCTTCGAGTATTCTCTCCTCTAAAAAATTAATAGAATATAAAAAATGATTAGCGAAATTAATAATATTATCCAATCTATTATTCCATTGACCTCCGTTAATACCTTCAAAATCACAACGAATAAGAAATTCCAAGAAATCAAATGGGTAAAAACGCAGATACTTTCTCATACATTAAAAAAAAAAAAGAAGACATTCAATGTAAAAATAGTATTCAGGTAAATGAAAAATTACAATGGAAATCGATAATCTCGACGGAATAATATTTTAATTTTTTATATGTATCTATTGGATAATAGATGCTTCATAGGAAACCTGTTTAATATTACGACTTCAAGTTGGTGTTTTTTTTTTCCTCAACAAAAATAGGGTAATAATGTCATACAACTTTCGATATTATTCAATACTTTCACACAAAAATTTCTGACCATTTGTCGATAAAATTGCAAAAAAAAATTCATTGAAATATTTTCAAAGATAAAAATGAACTCATAAAATTACAATCAGCTTCGACAAAAAAAATAAAACAAAACAACACAAGTCTACAGAGCAATAAACTAACCTAAGGCGTTTCTCTCAATCCTTCATTTCTTTCAAGCTTCAACCTTCAGCATCAAATTTTGTACGAAAATCAGATGAATTCGTATTGTCTTTAAAAAAACTGCTTAAAATAAATTCATTTTCCCAAAACAAAAATCACAAATCATCAAATTTCAAGAATTTCAACATATCCTTCCAAAAAGAAAACTAGTCAATGATTTCATCAAGTTGATAAATCATCTCAACTCCTGCAAAATTCAACATCTGCAAATCTAATCACACTCGAATAATCTAAATTGCTGCATTGCTTTCATCTTGTAAAATGAACTCAAGCCAGCGAGTAAATCACGATGAAAGAAAATTTCAACTTCGGTAAATTATATTCAGTGTTGATATATTTCACGATTAGCGCAACATTTATGCACAATTTTTTTCCAAGTATCGAACAAATCCGTAGAAACTGATCGCAGAGCTGACTTTGGAGAAGAGAAAGGAGAGAGGAAGGAACGCGAACGAATTACGTCACAAGCAAAAGACACTATGCAAACACAATTTCGCCAACATCAACGAATATTCTCATTTTAAAACTGCACATCCCATTTGCATAAAAACGCAATCTATATTCTATGTACTTAGGATTATAATTTTTTCAAGCAACAACGTATCAAGTACAACTTTTCAATAAGGATTTGTGTTTTTTTAATAATTCTCAATTCATCAAATGACCTTTGCTTATTTTTATACCATACTCGAACCATATCCAAATGAGTACTTCAGTAAATAGAAGAAATAAAAAATGATTTCTATTCGCATTCAATTCAATAATAAATAGTAAGTGCTCATTGATGAATACCTACGACTCGGTCGAGTGTTTGTAAACTAATTACAATGGCAACAAATTACATTCACTATTATTTGGTCGGTTAAAATTTAAATAATTCGCAGGCCCATCAACAATTGATTGAATATACGAATTTATAGTCGAATACGCCAGTGATTTTACGTCAGGTACTTCATTATCTGGGATAAAAAAAGTAATTTTATTTCGTAGGTAAATCTATTCGTGACTCGTTACGTGGCAAAATTTATTTTTATTTTTAAGAAAAGATTTTTTATGCCCTTGGGAAAATCTCTAGAAAATTGCGATGGGGAAAAACACCATTCAAACTTGCCGAATAACAAATTGACTGCTGACATTAACAAAGAATTAATGCTAGTAGAAGAAGTATTCAAACATAATTATTGGATTTTTCGTATTGGAATTTTTATTTAAAATTTTGCAAAACTTTTTTTCAAGATTTTAAAATATTATTCTGGGTAGAAGGGGGAGGCTCAAAGTAAAATTATCAAAAAATGTATTCAAAGTTCAAAAATACTTTTTCTTCAAGTTTCTCATTCAACAACCGAGAAAAAAGCCCCAAAAGGCAAATTTTACAATAACAAAATTCAGTTCCAGGAATTATACTCAACTCATAGATGAAAAAATTAAAATTCAAAAAAATTAAAATTAATACATTTTTCTTTAAAAAATTGAAAATGATATTTTTTTTTCAGAAAAATTAAAACTGATAATTTTTTGTCAAAAAAGTTGAGTACAAATTTCAAAAGTTTTTCGAAAAATAATCAAACAATGATTTTTCTATCAATTTTCCAACTTGCTTTTCTCAGATAAAATCTCAAAACGCTGAAAAAAATCTCAATTTTTCAAAATACATATTCAAGATTCCCAAACATTTTTATGAAAAAATTACCTCCACAATTGATGAATTGATCTCAAAATCATAAAATTAGGCAATTTTTTCTCTTGAGAGTCTGAAAAAAAAATGAGACAAAAATCATCAGGAAATTACTAAAATCGTCAAATTTGTTCAATAGATCTTCCATTATCACAAAATTTGAATTCTTGAATTTCATGCAATTTAATTACATAAATATCACTTCACGAGCAAATACTTAAAATTAACATCAAAAATTTCAATTATTAGCGGAAAATTGACGAATTCCATACTGCCTATGCCTATGTCATATCATATCTACGAGTAAGTACTTTTGTTTTAAAAAATCAATTTAAAATTTTTATCGAGGTCATTTTTTTCCACAAATCAACTTCTCATTTCAATACCTCAATCCCTTACCTAATTCGGTGACATAATATAAAAATCAAACAAACACAAAAAATATTCACATCAAACAATACAAAAAAAAACTATCCTTTCTGACCATCGTTCATCAATAAAAAAAACACTCCGGTCTGCTTTTACTTTCATATATGTACCAATCACTCTCAAAAAAATACCCATCGTTTTCTGACGAACAAAAAAACACCGTAGCTTCCCCAATCGCGTATTTTCTGTCATTACCCCAACGCATTATCTTGGGCAATGAGTTGCATTTTTTTTCACGTGTAACGACGTTGGGACGTACCAGGGGGGATGGGGATCTATTCAAAGGTACACAACCATATCGTTTTATTTCTCTGCGCGTATCCTTGCATCTACAACATAGTATAATTTCACACCTGCTATACAATCGACTGATTTCCGTTCTTTTTTTCCAACATATTGTATCGTGTTTTACGGCACAAAGACTTGGAAAAAATTCGCGTCCGCTGAAACACACGCGTGCGTTCGAGTTATAATTAAAAAGCGACAATTGCGATTATTTGTGAAGGTCGTCGTCGTTGGATTGGGTATTTTTCCAGAATTCGAAGATGCGTCGATGTTGAGATATCTTTTTGCCAGAGTGACGTCCTGATGATCGGTACTTGCGTACAGGCAGCGACGCAATTCGCAGTTTTGGACCCTTCTAGTATTGAAATCTCAATCCTCTCACCAACCCTCTCATTGTATCTCCTACCTCAAGCATTTTCGTCATTTTTTAAAAAATTAAAATATTCATACTTGAATTCTCAATACGCTTCAAAAATCAAAATTATACATTTTTCATAAAATATTTTTATCATTTTAATTTCAGTTGTGCAAATTTGCTATTTCATCAAAAATTGTAAGTTTGAAAATACTTCTTGAATTCTTTAAATTTCAAAATTAAGCCAAATACATAAAACAAAAAATTGAGGAGTGTCGTTGCAAAACGCAACATCTCCGAAGACCTGATTTTTGGGAAATCGCAAAAAAACTGTCATTCAAAATTGGGTGGGGGGTTTTGGCTCGGGGCGGTCTCATTGGAAAGCTTAGGACCCCAGCTACATGTTTTGGGGTCATTTCGCACTTGTACCTCAAGAAGGGTTGGAGGGGAGGGGGCAAAAAAAAGATGTTGCGTTTTGCAACGAAACAAATTTTCTGTTGCGTTTTGCAACGACACTCCTCAATTATTTCAAATTTTTTAAAATTTTGATGAATTTCATTCAAATTTTCCGAAGTGTTAGAAACGTGATTTGAAAGAAGCGGGGAAGGGAGGGTATCTTCCGACCAACTTCATATCGAAAAATTCGAGGGAGGCTGAGAAAAAATAAAAAAATTAGAAGCCAAAAATATTATTTTTTTCGGCCTCACCCCCCCCCCAGGGTGCATACTCATTTTATAGATATCTTCTTACATCTTTAATATTTTTTCTAATTGATACATTTTCATTGATTTCCAATCTTTTCCTCTTCTCTTCTCTCTTCAAAATTTTCATTTTAGCATTTGTCTATGAATTTGACCTCAGTGAAATAGGGATAAAATTTTAGAAAATATAAATTTCAAATAGGTATCAGAAAATACTCGCTCTTGGAAAGAATTTCATGGATTTTTTACCAACAATAAATTTCAAGAGAAAAATCCAGAAACTATTAAAATTTGACGCGCAGTTCAAAATAAAAAATAAATGGATAGTTCTAGTTTTTCGGAATTCCCCCAATAATTATAATAGATAGTATTTTCGAAGCATTAGAACCAGAAGCTATTTTCTAAGGCATATTTTTCAATTTCCGAGTTCGAATTTTTTCAACTCTAAATTTAATTTTTTCCATTGTTTTTCAATTTTATATTCCTAAAAATTCCTTATAATTAAGTATTTAATCAGGAGTTGGAATTTAAAAAAAAATTGATGAAGGTTTTAAAATTATTGGGAAAATTTTTTGAAATTCGAATTGGAAGAAGTTTCAAGAAATATGAATTTGATATTTTTCTTTATCCAGGTCGGAAAAATTTTGAGAAAATTTGTATTTAAAGCAATGTTGCCACATTTCTGAAAATTTCTCCCAATTTTAAAATGACTGAATTTTTAAAAATATGTACATACAAGAAACCTAAATCTATTTGATTTTAGGGTACCAAGAGAATTTTTCAAAAAATATAAATTTTAAATGCAAATTTTCCAAGTGCATAAATTTGGTCGTATTGCTTCTTTTTTTGTTTTGTTTTTCAATCAAATCCTCATTTAAAAATTTCTCTCACAAAATATCATTTTGAAAGAACTTCGTGGCATTTTAATCCACATAAAACCATCAAATTCCAGACAAAAAAATCACAACTGTAAGATTTAGAATAGGCAATCCTTTGATTGAAAAATTTGAGAAGAAAATGTTGAAATTCTCGTTCTTCGTACCAAAATTATCAAAATTCTTGCCATTTTATAGGAGTTTTTTGCCATTTGATTGAAATTCTTGCTGTTTTCTTGTTTCCCTTGCCACTAAATATCCCTAATTTCACCCAAAAATAAAATTCAACAATTAATGAACAAAAAGTGAAAGTAGCTTAATTTTTAGACTATTTTTTCACCCTATTTTGCATCTTTGGCGTTAGCCTAACGCTCTTAACGAAAAATCTGCCACTAGGCCTAAAAAGTTCAATTTTTTGTCGACTTTTGATCCTGATCCAGATCAAAGCTCGATCCTCACAGCTGATCTATCCAAACGGTACTCATCTACCGGTCCAATTCGGCAACGGTATCGCGTCTTGAGCTTCGCGCTTCACGTTCGCGGTCGTCACCTTGTGCCTGTTTGGTATCTTTGTTCGCCGCTCGCCGGTTCCGCCGCCAACCGCGGTGGAGGAATCGTTATCGTCGACGTTGGCCACCAAAGATCCAACTTCAGTGTTAGTACTCGGTACTTCGGTAGTTAGGCATTGTACAGCGTTATCTGCTTTAGCTGTACAGACAACAGTGGCGACCTGGCGGCAGCGCAGCGAGAGGTTGGCGGTAGACGAACTGCATCGCGGATCCCGCTTGCCCTCTCCATCCTGTTCGTCGACGGGCAGGGCTGAACAACGTGTACAGGTAACCGAAACCAACCTGACCAGCTTCATAAGTCAAACATCCACATCCACGACAACGTGCTACGAAATACACTCCGTATCCAGTCCACACACAGACACGAGCACAGAGTAGATACGTCCACGGCTAATAATACCATAAGCATAAGCCGAGTGCTCAATCGCTGCCGCACAGTATTCCTTCTTCTCGGCTCGAGTCGAACGATCATGCGAACGTGGTAGCGTATAATCTTTTTTTTCGATTTTACTTTTTCTCATTTTTCGCGGAACGGAAAAATTTCCCGATGTGATCCGGTAATCTTGCGCGAGTTGCTCGTTCGGTATCCGTCCATCGTGCCGAGTCCATCGACTTCCTTCATCCGCTGCGCCTGGTACCATAAAATGGATATGAATGAATCTGCGCCCAAAATTTGCTTTACAAATGGCCAAGGTCGTCAAAAAATTTCATCTAGCCGGATGCAGACTTAGAACTGGTGAGTTTATCCTGAAATACTCGAGTAAATATAAAGTAGGTATCGGTAACATTTCGTCGCTAAGATATAAAATTATGTGTTTACGCGTCGTTAAGTTTCAATTAAGATTATCGCGTCGTATAGTTACTTATTTGCGTTGTTTTTCTTCCAACGCGTGTTCTACTAAATGGTATATCTATGTGTGGGATATACCTCATCAGTCATAACATGAGCTGATTACGATACCTACGATAGTCTTCCCTGACCCTTTTATTTTCCATACCAAGGAACAATCCAAGTCGAACAGCCAGCAAAAGCCCATCACAATTATGATAATTTCTTACGGAATTTTATTCATTTATTCCGGAATAATTCGTCATCTTTAAATTTGATAATTCTGTCACCTCTTCCAAGTCTGGACCAAGTTTCATCCGATGGTCCATTCAAATGACGTAATTTGCTCGGTATCTGCGAAATAATCCTCGTCCCAGGTACTTGAAACAAATCAACTGTTGAAAACGATCTTGAATTATAAGTAAACAAATTATTCATCGAAATACCGAGAGAAAGGAAGACGTAAGTTACGTTGTATCATAGGAACCTATGTTCAAGTACACAAAGATTCGCAGAAAGACTCTATTTCTGTTAAATATCACACAGCAACTTTCCAACTCTCTCATCTGTTCGCAGTATTTCACTCGTATAAGACGGTAAATGCACACATGTGCACACGTTCGTCCTAGAAACCTACAGCAGGCTCGCAGCATCATTTACACGGACGACGGTCGTCAGTCTTCGCAGCTGGGTATTGTTGGATGGTGATAAAAGTGCGAGTATCGTTATTGGTATGGTATGGTGTGGTTGATCTTTGAGTATGAGAAGCAGGGACATGGTGTCCGGTGGATTGGAAAAATTGAAATTTTCGATATTTTCTGGCAATCTTCATGTATAATTTTCTTGCTTCAAATTCGCCCAAAAAAACTTCCTTTCTGTACTTTGATGAAAAACTTCAAAGGAAGAGGTAAATATTGAAAATTGAGCTTTTTGACAGTAACATCATCAGAATTTTTGCTATATTTTCTGTTCTGGATTTTCTTGTTTCTCTCGTCAGTAGGCAGCTTGAGAAGGAAAGCGAAAGCTGAAAAATCTGGAAATGAAATACTCCAAATGTGCGATGAGTTGTCCAACTGAAGCAATAATTGGCAGAAAATTAATAGTAGAATGTAATAATCAATAATTCTATCATTTCGAATAGTTTTCTTGGTATTTTCTCAAAAATTCATTTTTTATAATTGAACTGAAAATGAAAAATTGATAACATGATATCATGAAATTGAAAAATGAAGTAGAAAATTGAATTATTTGTCTGGAAAAAATTCACGATTTAACAAATAAAAAAGTTCAAAAAATGATGTGAAGATGAACGCCATGGTAATTTATTGTATTTCAAACGAATTTTTCAAAAATATTTCAATTTTTAATTTTTTATCGTACAAACAAATTTGCATTTTGTTCTTCTTTTGAAAAATGAGAAAAATTGGCCGAAAGAAATCGATTCCTCTCTCCTCCCCCTCCCCCCGTCATCACGTGGTTCCGCGTCTGAGGCTCTAAGTCTAAGCTCAAAATCGAACATCAAAAACTTTTCCAATGAGTTCATTCAAGTCTACGACACAGTGAGAGAGGCTCCAATAGACCTTCACAAAAAAAGTTAGTTCAGGTGCTCCAGAATTGACAAAAAATAAGGGTACAATAATTTTAATTGTTTCTTGCTTTTTGAGGAGGGGTGGGGGGAGTTCAAAGAACAAAATTTTTGATTAGCCACATTAGATTTTTCTTTTTGAAAAAAAATTCTTTTCTAAAAGCCAACAAAACAATTGAAACGTGAATAAGGCCCAAGCCAAGTCAAAAGTATCGACATTTGAGTTGAAAAAATTTTTTTTTTCAAGATTTTTCTCAAAACTACTTGGATTTTATAGCAAAATCTCGAAATTTTAAAAAACTTTCCTGAATTAGCTTTTGAGAGTACAAATCTCAAAATTTCCAACTTATTTTGATTTTGACTTTTCTCAATTAAAAAAAAAAAAAATATTTTGATGAAGGGATCATTAAAAGTACAAAACTTCGAACGTAGCCCTTTACAGACCCCCATCTTTGATTTGGTTCCATCATTTTCGATTTTTCCAATCGAAATGAGATTCTTTTTTTCGTAAATTGAATGAGAACAGAATTTGGGCAAAAAATTATGAATCTAAAATTCATACTTTCGTACAAATTTTTCTTGAGGAAAACTTGAAAATTTACTTTTCGAATGAAAAATGACGCTTTCGAGTTGAAAATTGCCACTTCTTAGCCCCCTTCACCTTCTACATGAAAATTTCAATTCTTTTCCTTATGGCAGCTCACATTCTTGGCCTTCCTCTTCTTCAATTTTCTCAAAAAAAAAATCATCAAATTCGATTCATTTCCAATTTTTATAATTCTAGATACGTAGAAGTACGAAATCTTCCATTAAAATCGAAGATTCGACATAAATTTAAATACAATGTAAATAGAAATTATCTCTTTCAGTGCAATTCCGATATAAAACTAGCATTCCGAATAATCAAAACGTAGCCACGAGGAAAAATCCGGAATAATTCATACTTGAGTGATATGACTTTCAATAACATAATAGTTCCGATAAGCTGAACACGATTTTTTCAGCGCAATCTTTTTCAACGCTCATTCGTTTCGTAAATCTGAAAACGTAGTACGTTAATTGCGAAAATCGAGCAATTTCCACGTCGAGAGAATTTTTGGCATTCATTATTACTCTAACTTCCTTATCAGCTGCAATTATCGCATATAATTATCAATTCAAGTACCAATGATGGGCAAAAATCACTGATCTCAACCAAAAAATACCCAGATCTGTTTTCAGTTTTGGTAACCCTGGTTCGAAGAATCAGCGACTATTTTGAAAAAATCTCTTTTTTTCGTTACCATTACATCCGACACTTCCTGCACTTCGAACGTCAACCCGTTCCAAAACCTGGCTCCGTTGCTCATTTCCTCCTCCCCACATTAGGCGCCATTTAGGCCACAGAACCTCCGTCAAAAATCAAGCTGTTCTATTCATAAAAAATATCTTTTTCTACGAATCCCGTCACCGAAATCGTCGCACTAGGCAGAGATGAATTCAAAGACATCCTAATGGAACCCGAGTATCTTATTGTTCAATCTTTCAATTCTTTCAGATACAGGTACAGGATGAAACTGATCAAATCCTCGATCGATGTAGAGATAATGAAGGATTTCCTCGTACCATGTCTTAAAATCGAACATTATAAAAAAAATCAATTGAGAAAAAATCCTCCAGACGTGAAGTCTCGATATAATTCGTTTTTCGCGTAATTTAATCAATTCTCCCGACTTACAAAGCGAATTACTCACGCGACAACTGATAACAGCAATCTCACTGGCTAGAAATATTCGCAGATAAACATTCTATTCGATCAGTCTGCGCTGTATTATTATTCACCGAGTATACGAGCTTTGTGCAAATCTTCAGACAGCGAAAAAAAAAACGTGACATCTTTTTTGATCCGTGAATCATACTTAAGCCAATGTATTTCAAGTTTTTTTTCCAATGTTCTCTCAGAATCACAGAAGGATAAAAAGAGTTGAGATCATACGAACGATGATCGAACGTGGAGCCCCCGCTACCGTACAAACTGCTCGTTTAGTTCACGTAATTACTGATACGATACGTGATTCATGAATGTAAACCAGGGTCGTCAGGTTATCTATTCTCAATACAATCCTCAAGTTCTAGGTTCCACATATAGCATCACGTCAAATACGATAAATGAATTATTGAGAAAAATATTTATACGAACGAATATAATAACTGCAGAAGCAGATGCAGTTATATCTGTCGAGTTATGTGCAAAAATATGTACGTTGAATAATCGTTGTACATATTTGTACAAAGATCAGTCTATTCTTTCGAACTGGTTTGTTTTAAAAAATTATACTCCATCAAGATGAAGCAATGAGGACTACATTGAATTTCAAATATTATAAGAATACCTAAATTCCTAAACATCAAGCCTGTGCAGGAGATGAGGATTTCATCAAAGGCCCGAATTTTTTAGGGGGCTCGTGAGGGTTCCATAGGGTTAAAAAATTCTATCTCATCAATACCAGGCTCTCAAATCAAACGAATTTTTTCTCTGAGGCCCTGATTTTTCTCTGTACGACCCTGCCTAAAAATACAGCCAATTAAAATACAGATTCGCATGATGGTCGCTATTACCTGGCTGCGATATTTTCCGTAACCTACACCAATACTTGGGCAGATACGCCATATCCACACCGGTAAAATATTTTACGCTCAAATAACTCTCTTTCGCTTTTTCTATTTGTACGTCACTGTACTGAAAATAATAAACACTACTGCTGAGGTGTGCGGAAATATACCGACTGGTAATTAATAGTTCCGGTTATTATTTACCCCCTTCCCTCAATTCATGCTTATTTTGCTATTTTATAGCGATCCTACGTGCCTATCTCATACACAATAAATTTTCAGATAAATGTAGAACGAATCAGGCCCATTGCTGTTTTTTTTTTCAGTTTAGGACAAACAGAATTATAACGATTCAGACAGGAATAATAAGTAAAAAAATTGACGAAATTGATAACAACACAATATCAAAAAATGTTTCAACTTCAAACAGAGAAAAAAATAATGATAAAAATGTGAAATTTTTGAACAATTCAAAAAAAAATACAGAAAGGGCAAAAGTTGATCATTTTTAGATATTTATCAAAACCAAAAAAAAACAACTAGGTTTTGAATTTTGAAAAATTCTTGAAGAATTTGATTTAAAAAAATAGAGAAAAGGTGATTATTTTTAGACATTTATCAAAACCCAAAAAAAAAGAAGAACTAGGTTTTGAATTTTGAAAAATCCTAAGCAGAGAAAAATAAACGAATTTTTTACAGCCAGTACAATGCCCTCACTAACCTAGTGACCTTATGCTAGCCATGAGACCAGACATATTTGTATTTGAGAACTTGACGAAAATTTTAATCGTCAATAGATTGAACAATGACAAACGCCGAATTAAATAATCGTTCGATCAACTCACCCGAGTCAATTTTGCAGTTCTGCATCCATCAGCTTCCAATTTTCTTCTGCTTAGACAATTCTAGCGTTGAGAGGATGTCAATTACAAAGTTGCTATTAGATGTGAAAATCTGTAAAGGAAAAAAAAACAATGATATAACTGAAAATTGCTAGAAAAAGCCAAAAACTAACCAAATTGTAGATAGGTACCAAAAATCGTAAAAATTAATTTGAAAAAGGTTGAAATAACGAAAATCACAAATGAATTGCTTCAAAAAACGAAGTAGATCTGGTTCAAAAAGGAAAGGAATTTTCAGAATTACAAAAAAAATCAGAAATCGATGAAAATTACCTACACTAAAATATTGTCATACTCATAACTATTCAAAAATGAGGGTGAAATTTTCACAGAAAATTGAAATTTTTCAAAATTGCGTCAAATGTATTCAAAAAGTGTCAAAAATTGTTCAAATTTTCGAATGATCAATTCAGATTTTTGCAGAATTTCTTCCTCCTAATTACCCATTAGAAAATTGAAAAACCTCACGTTGTTTTCCAAACCTTTTTGAATTTTTGAAAAATTGTCACTTGGAACAAAAAATGAACGAAATGAAAAAATTCAAAGTAAGGATATTCATAAAAATGTTAAAATTTCAAATTCCATAACTTTTACCAAAATTTTAATCAAATTCTCGAGCATTTCAAATCCATTGATTCCGTGAAAGCTCCCACCCCCTTATCCTCCCTCCAAAAAAGAGAAAAACACATGAAAATTTTTTAAAGAGACAATAGGTGATAATTATTGATGATTTTATGAGATTAAAATTACAGATGGGAGAGGGGTGAATTTTTTCTCAAAAAAACAAGTCCGAAAAACAAAAAAATATTTAAAAAAAGAATCGAAACAAGTTCGGAGAAAGAAATTCGGGATGATTAGCGATTTCTTTACAATATCGATGACAAGTAAACTCCTTGGAAAGTAATTTTGACTGAAAACTAAACGATTTTTCTGCTATACATCGTCAATTTCAAAAACCCCTTCATCACTTCCATCACTAACAGAATCTGTTAAACACTCACTCACTCAGGTCATTTTCATTTATTTTATTTCAACATAATTCTTTTAATAGAAATTTGAAAAAAATTTTATGATATTTGAACTAAATAATTATTATTCAAATTTTTGAATTCGTTCAAAAAATTTTTATACAAATGATGAAATTTTTCCAAAATTTTGAGTAATTTCAACAGCATTTTAAGCAATTTTGTGAAGGATTCCAACAAATTTTCTACCCCTATTTTTAACTGTTTCTAACCCAATCTTTAATAAAATTGAAATTTTTCAAAAAATTCTATCAATTTTTAAAAGTTTTTACCAATTTTTAACGTTAGCATTATATTGGACAACTTCATTGTTTTTTTCATCAATTTTTGCTTATTTCATCACAGTTTGAAAAAGGTACTTCAGCAATTTTTCGTAAAATTGGAATTAGAAATTTGCATTTTTTTTTCGATATTTTATTGAAAATCCGTCAATTTTTATTTTTTTCAATTTTGAATTTATAATCTCATCCTTCTTATCAACTTATATGACCCAAACCCATGAGCATTTTTTCATTTCGTTAAAAATCGACTATATCTACTGTCAATTCTGCTCCCTTTACACATCAAAATCAGATACTCCTTCCCCCCTTTCCATTAAATATGCAACCAACCTACGTCAATACTCATACTACACATTCGAACAATTGAAATTTCAATCTGTCATTTCGCCCAGCCCCGATACTGACCTTTCTTACACCATCTCGGTCATTTTCACGTCAAAATTCAACGCAATGAATTACAAGAAAAAAGTGAAAAATTACGTTACGTATTCGAAAACAATCGTCGTATTTACTTTACCTTCGTTCTGTAACAATTCCAACGCAAAACGGCCGTCATTCGTCGTATTCAACTGCACTTAAATTCAAAAGAAATTAATTTCCACGCTCGAATCGTCTTCGTTAACGATATTCATTCTTCTCGTCTAAAGAAACACATAAAAAAAGTAAAGCAAATTAACACTCTGTTCTTTTTGTAAAATTAATAACCCATAAAACAAAACGATACAGGTGAAGGACTTTTTTTGAATATCCTGCAGCAGAGAGATGTACTTGTAAAATTAAACATAATGTAGTATTAATAGATATAATGTTTGCTAATTACATCTATTTGTATTGAAAAAGGAAACGAATACGTTTATTCAGCTGAGCAAACATATCCTTCAAAATTTTCCCCTTTTTTCTATGCAACTGGACAATAAAATGAAGATTCTAGGAAAATTTCACGACACCCCTTTGACCTTTCGGGTAACTAATGGGGCAACCAAAAACGATCAATTTCCAATTTCGGTCATCAGCGTACACGGGTTTGTCCGCATTCAAAACACAATACCGAGCTTCGTGGGGAAGCAAATGTAGCGATAATGATAATTGCATTCGCGTCCGTTCGGATTTATCAGCATCCGCGTATGATTGGCGAGGCAATGGCGTGTACATGGAAAGACTCGTTTATACGGTTGCGTTGATTCGGTTCGATTACAATCGCTACGTCGGTATCGAACAAGGGGGAAAACATCTCGCCGATGGATCTGTTTATTACATCAAATTTCACGAATCAGGAATCAATTGCGGCGCGGTCGTTTAATTGCGTATAACACGACACACGTCGCTCATTACGACCATCACGTACGAGCACGTTCGTATCCGAAATATGTACCAATATTTTGCAAAGACGACAATACGCAAAGAAGTGAATTTTTCACGGGGCTTAAGACGAACATCAATTGCATCCAAGGTTGTAATAACCTTCACGGCGATTATTTGTTGGAAAATGTGCAACCTATATCCGAGCTGCATTCAACGGTCCGCGAGGTGCATTATGCGACGTCTCAGTCCCTAATCTCGTCCAGGTTGCGATTAAATATTACGGGGCCGAGTTGTTGAACCGTGGACAATTTCCCACTCGCAGAAAAAGACATCGTGGCAAAGCGAGGTGCGAACTGTGATCTGGACAGAGGGCAGGGCTACGAAATCCATCGATATACGGTATAATAATAGCTAATTGTTTTATCGCGGCTACGACATCTGGCTCGGCCATCTCTCCGGTCCCGAAAACGTGTACAATTTAGTTTACCGTTGTGCGATGCCATCGGAACGGGCATTTGGCCAAAAAACAAAAGGAAAAATCATCTTATTGACGTGTGTGAACAATTCTCTCGATCGTTTCTGTGCCATACGAACTCCGGTGGTATTTCCTCCGGTCACGTGATCGATGTCGGAATATGGATCCCAATCGTGAATTTTTTTTACCCCTTAAATTCTCTAATCGCTCCAGTGGATAATTTTTCGTCCTTGATGACAACTCCGTCGGTGACTTTGACAATACGGATTAAAGCGTAACGCTGGGCTGGCTGCTGCATTCTTTATTGTTATTACCTACTGGCGAAGACCGAATACGCGCATGTATTCGACGTTACATCATAATCGCGTGTATTTGTACGTAAAACCATGACGCTGGTGTAATATTCCGCAATGCACGATGCTGGCGAATACCTGAAATTTGAAACTCTCTTTAGTATTTTTCCAAAGTGACAGGATGGGAGTTATAGGCTGAGGTGTATCTACGCAATATTCTATTGTAGTTTGATGAGCGGACACGTGCTTGGTACCGGAGAGTTATTAAATCGGCGATCGCGTGCCCGTTGGATTTTTTTGGAGAATTTTTTTTCCTGTTCGTGGTCACGTCTGTATCTATTGGTTTCCTTTTACTGGTGTATTCCCGAAATACTGATTTACAATTGACTGCGGCGAGATCGTGATCGTTGTAAGATGTGACTGGGCACCTTGGTTGAAAATAGCAGGTTCCAGTAGTAAGATGCCGTTCTTGAATTTTTTTTCACTTTTTAACCGATTCGTTCGTTAATCGCGTAAAAACGATCCGTTTAATGGAAGTAGAGCAGGTTTCCGAAGATGTGACATAAGAAGTAGGATAATTCATCGCATCTGTCAAGAGCTCCAGGTGTATCGATCTTTGACATGAATCTTGATCCAAAGTTGCATACGTTGGACGCTCCAGAATCTATAATTTGCACTTTGAAGCTCGACAATGGAGTGAAGTGGTTAATCGACTTTCAACATTTGAAATGCCTTGATGGAGCAAAAAGGTCACTAGCAGGGGAAAAAATGGAAATCAATTTCAAAAATTTTGAAGTTCCGTCAAAACGTTGAAGATTGTATGCCTCTTGATGTGAACTTCGCAGCCGTTGGCAGGCCCTCCTGCTAATGTTAAAATTCAGTCCTGTGTTTTTTTCATCGTTTTAGCGCCGTCTGATCCAAGTTGCCATTTTATTCCCTAATTTTTTTCAATTTCAAAAATTTTGCTTTTCGGGTCAAAACATTGAAAAAATTACAACTGATTTGAAACAATCGAAAAAAGTTCTATTACGAGTCAGAAATTCACCAATTGTCAACTTCCTCTCACCTTCATGATTTAAAATTTAGGGTTCCCTTAAGAGAGGGAGGGGGGTCAAAATTTTTGGGTTGAATACATACAGTAGAAAAGATGTCAATTTTAAATAATGGAAAAATAAGAAACAAATTTTTGGGGTAACAGATTTCGAAAAATTTTAGAAATTGGATTAAATTCACTTTCATTTTTAAGAAATTGGCAAATTAATATTTACAGTTCATAAGTAAAGAAAGATGTTACAATTAATTCAATCCAATTTCCAAAATTTCTCAAAATCTGTGAGCCCCAAACATTTTTTTCCTTTTTCCATTCTTTAAAATAAGACTTTTTCCTACTTGTATTCAACTTGAAAATTATTCTAAAAAGACCCCCTCCTGATAAGAGTTTTTTGACCAAAAAATTAAACTTGGCTTGACCTTTTTGGACTTTTTTACGAACCACACCCTCCCTCCGCCTCCCCCCCCCCAAAAAAAAAAAATTGAAAACTTCAAAAATAAACATGGTTCAAAAAAACAAAATCAAATCCTTTTTCTATTCAAATTATTCATGAAGGGCAAATATAAATTTTTGTAGAATTTTAAAAAATTTCGAGTCAAAAAATTTGGCTTAGCTTGCTCGTTAAACATCCTTTCAATCTGACTTTTTTGAAAGGGGAAAGTGGGGGAGAAAATGATGAAAGTCGTATTTTAAATCAGTAAAATTATTTTGGCTCCCCCCCCCCCCCACGTCAAAAAAACCTTCACAGTTTCACACTTCAATTCATCTTTGGTAATACATAGAACAGAATTTTCATAATTTTTTCATGGCTCTCTCATATCGTTTTTCTCAACAGAGTTAGACTGATTGGCAGAGAGAATGAAAAAACAGCTGCACATATGCGCTGTTTAAAAAATTACATAAGATTGTTTTTGGTGTTTGAAAGTTGAAAAAATGTATAAAAATTACCTTTCCTAAATCATACAATAATCACATCATTTCATCATTGTTGTTAGGGACTCGAGTACATTAATATTAAACACGAAAAATTCAGAGAGGTAGAGGTAATGTTGATTCACTGTGATTTTGTAACATTTCTTCCGTATTTACCAAATGATGACAAAGTATTTGTAAATATTATCGTAAGCTCATAACCAAATTCGTTAAATTCTAATTTTTGTTGTCTAAATTGTACCTATTTATCGCGTAAATTTGTGATTCGAAAAACTTTGAAGCATTTTGATTTGTTTGTCTTCGATTTATTCCATCGCAACAATGATGAAATGATTGTTTTTTTTTCGTGTGATTTAAGAAAAGTTCTTCATACAACAAGAAACCAATTTTCTCCCTTCCAATCCTATCAAAGGAATTGAACACTTTTATTCGTAAAAATCAATGGGTAAGCCGGTTTTTATACATTTTTTGAAAAGTGGTACGTTCACAAAAATTTGACATCAAAGATCATTTTTCGTGAAAAAAATTGAAAAAAAGGCCAATTTCATACTACCTCACTCGACACTGATCCCATCATCACCACTAGTTCCTTCGACATCGTAAACCTTCGCCGAATACCGTCTATAGCCACAGGCATTTCACTCCTCTGAAATCCAAACCGATCCCAAGGCCTAGTCCGAGTCCATGAACCTCCGCAGCAAAGAAAAAAATCCTCGTAATAATTCCGATCAGAAAGACCTGCACTAACCACGCAGATTGGTATGTAAAACGCGAGTTATTTTACGTGATCTAAATGTAAATTCCTCCGTCCACTCAGGATAAGCGCTAATTACCTAACGGTCTTCGGTCGACTAGCACCCAGTTCTAATCGACGGCACGAACGTTCGAACAAACATTACATGTTATCTGGCTTCGTACATGAATCTAAATTGGCGCTAGATTCGGTGCCAAGAAGAGAACAGACGAGGAGGGAATTTTCGCGAGACGTCCGCATAGCGATGGGAAAATTTTCACGGTACCTAGACAATCGAATTGTGTTCTGAGGTTTGGCTGGAAGTTCAATTCTTCGACGAATTTTTGATGGGTGTCGTTTGGACAATATCCGATGCTGAATTTCAAACTCAATCAAAATCCAAATCGATTATTCTTCGATGATAGACTGATTCTGAGAACAGGTGTATTCGAAGTTGAAGTAATTACGACGCCATCTACAATATCATGACCATTTCATTATTACATAAAAATATACACGTATTGTGGCTGCGTATATGGGTATTAAATAATTCGAAAACACATCTTTTATCTTCTTTTTATCGTCAGGTCAGTCACGACGATGTTATGATTATAACCTAGAGAATTATTGTCTATTCTCGTACATACGTATGTAATTTCATTTGAATTTCTTTTACCTCTGCCTCGTCTCACCCCCGCCTAAAATCCACAAATCCCAACCCTTGAGCGATTTATCGAATGTCTGTGTACTGTGTAGTCATTGCACCAAGGTTATATACAGCCTTAAGGCCGCCATCATCGTTTTCTTCGGTATCTACTATTACGTATGGTTTTAACCGGCAGGTTTTTCGTGTTCGAAAACCTCGTGTATTGATACTCACTTCAATTATGGTATCATCTTCGCCTGCTGTCTTCGTTATGCTTGAATTCGAGTGTCATAAATTTAGTCGATATTGAGCAAGAGACCTAAACATAAGATTAAGTAAATAAGATATGAAAAAATTCATATAGCGAGTGAAATAAGGCCAATCTTAATGAGTGAAAATTGATAAGAAGTCAACAACTTCTATTTTCCTCTTTCCCCTTCTTGCGGTAACCAATTTTTCTTTCAATTCTGTTTTTATTGGTGAAAATAAGAGATTCAATACACACAACTACTTATCGAAATATTTCAATTTTAACATATAGGAATCCCCAAAACGTCTCTTTTTGGTATCAAAAAGTTCCAATACATTTTCTCAAGATTTTTTCTTAATTTAGAAAAATGAAATAAATTCACACCAATTGAACAACAATTTTGAGAAAATTTCGTATTTTCTCGTTTTATTGTGTAATATAGTGAGAATCTCAACTGATTCGAAAAGTGGAGAAGGGGCAGGGATCTACCGACCAGGGAGGTGAGGAGTGTTTAACCTCCCTCTCAGCATTTTCTAGTTGAAAAAGTTGATGAAATTGGAAAAAAGTTGTCAGAAAAGAACGAGAAGAAAAAATTGAGAAAAATTGTGAAATTTTGAAATTAGCAAAATTTCAAAATGAGTGTTCTAAATTTAACATCCCTTCAGTCTGAATTTTTTTAAAAATGTACCGACGACTCAACACAAAATTTGCTGACATTTTGAGAAAATTGTTAGATTTACATCTAAATGCTACGATTTTTAGAAATTTTCTCACAAAATCGGCAAATTTTGCACGATAATAAGTCACGAAATAAGAAAAAAATTCAAATTTTTAGCAAGTAGCAGAAAAAGCAAAACTAAAAGGCACAGATTTCTTGAAAAAAAAACTTGAAGGGTACGAAATTTTGATTCCATAGTTATCGAATTTTTTAGATAAGAACCCATTAAAAAAAGGCACTATCATCTTTTTAAAAATCATCAATTTTTCTAATTTAAAAATAAGACACATCGAAAAAAAGCTAAGAATTTTTCTTCCCTTCCAATTCTGAAATTTTGATAGGAAGAAAATTGAATTTTAGGATGCATTTTTTTGAAATAATTTTGCCCTCGCTTCGCTCGGTCTCAATAAATTTGTATAATTCATTCTCAAAATGATGATTAAACTTTTTGACTTTCCAATGCAGAAAATTAAATGTTTGGTAGGTAACAGAAAAAAATTGTTCCCATTCATCACCAAAGGACTTGATAGCGATTAAGAACGGGATTTTCAAAAAATTTCCGATTTGTATGGAAGCGAGGGGGTCACTAAGGTTAAGGAGAATAGTTTTTTTTTTCATAAGGGCTCAAAAAATTTTCCTCTTTCCCATAATATGTATCAGTCGGGAAAGTTTCAATTCACACCCCTAAGATTTTTATCCAAGTTTCGTTACTGCTTCATTATTGCGATGTTTTGAGAAAAATTAGCACAGCTAAAACTTTGAAAAAAATTAATTGGCAAATTTAGAAAAATTAGTCGGCAAATTTCAAGTACTCACCCCCCCCCCCTCCCTCCCCGAGCGGATTGCTTTGAAAGGCTTCTGGAGAAGGGAAAAGTCGATCTTTATCTCATAGTTTACAAATATTCACCTCTTGATATACTACTAATACCAAAAATCAACAAACCAATAATATGTTTGGACAATTTTCAAAAATCGAAAAATCAACTTCTGCTGCTTAAAATTGGGATTTATGGCGTGAGTGGTGTGCTCTTTCGGTAGACCAAAAATTTCAACTTCAATTTGATCAACACAAACAAGATTCAAAGTACCTATGCCAATTAAAAAAATGCTACGATTTTAGCGAGTAGCTGATTTTTAACCAAACTATTCCAGCATAAAATTTTTCAACCATTAGTTTCAAAAATAAAACACCCACGGAACGCCAATAAACCTATCTATTTTCAACACGTACGTGAACGTTGATTCATTAGTTCATCAGCCTCAAATCAGTACCAAATCGACCGACTAAACCGCGAAATTCCTAAATTACATCTTCGCCTTAAAATATAATCATTTCTGGATACCTAGTCTAATTCCCTTCCGAACAATAAAAATTTATCAAAGACTAAGGAAATAAGCGAGCTAATTCTCATCGGTTTCGTTTGTAGTTCGTTGATCGTAGCAGCTGTCATTGTATGAACTATTACATCTTTCCACACATACAGCTCCACTTACCTTTTTCATTCTTCGGTTAATAATCGTGAAACTCCATATTGGTCAAACGGTAATTGTGGCCAGACATGATATGATTCATACGTGCTGCTACATATAGTGTTTAATCTTCTAATAATACGGTTAAATTCGACCTGTAAAAAAAATATATAGATCAACGAAATGTTTATATACGATTAACCGATTCGTGCAAACATTTCCATCGATTGAACCATCGCGGTCATGAAGAATAAAATTCCTATCAACGAATTAATCTATTGCCGAATTCATTGTACGAACGTAACGACATCGTAAACGATTTTCACGACGAGGCGAGAACGCCGCATTATAAAATCCACATAGCGCACCTTCGCTTCATCTTTAGATCGCGTCGTCATTAAATTGACATTTACGTACTTATCGATCAACGCAATATGAGATTTTTCCGTTCCGCTGTTCCGCACTGCTCACCGCCGCGTAGACTTCGTGGAATTTGTTCTCGACTCGAACGATCCAATGACACGCTGCATAATGTGGTACTGTAGATACACTGTACAGTATGTAATGATCATCAATATCGGCAACACGATAATGATATTCTCTCACTCGACGAACGCAGTGTGCGAGACGACGACCCGTCGATAATTTCAAATTTCTTTTTGGCCAGAAGCCAGCCTTTTTTGGGTAGCGTGTCGTTAAACTCGTTACTTTGTAATGCACTTTTATGTATGTATGGTATATTTACAATACGTCCTGTAACGTCGTCGTCGTCTCAGTACCCGTTATACCAACCACTATCTTTCTCAGTGATGTTTAAGCCAACATACTCTTTGTGAAGTAAATTAGCCTAGCGATTCCATACTAACCATTGCCAGAGTAGAGGAAGTTAACAGCTGGCTGCGATGCATCGTCAATTTGTATACCAAGGTACAGATTTACTGCAAGGCGCTATTATCGTATTATTTTCAACACTCCTAAATTCGATTATGTTCCTTTTTTCCTCGATTTGTTGCATGAAGTGCAATTTCAACGACTCCGATGGTCCAAATTTACTCCTCGATTATCTCTAATTTCATTTCTCGTGAATTCGTGAAAGAATATTAATCTGATTCAGTGGCTATTGTCCATTCAAATCTGTGAACACCTAAATTACACGAGGGAAATATTAAATGACTTTCCAAGTATAAAGAATGCTACAAGTACAAAGTTCCATTATCATAAACATTCCAAAAAGTTGGAAATTTAGAAATGAATCCATTTTAGCTGCCACATCCATAAACGTCCAATAAATCACAAAACCAAACCGATAAAATAACCAGTCATTAACCGAAAAAAAAATTTGAACGAGGGTGGGACAGCTCATAAAAAAGGTAACAACTGGAACATCATCTCATTAGTCTCAAATTATACTATTTCAAGAGTACTTCACAATTAAGTACCTGCCAAAAAAACGAATACAACTGCAATATCAACAAAAAAAGAATTTCCTCATAAAATACGACGAACGTAGCTCCAAATCGACGTAAATCTCCGCTTTGAAGTTCGTTAGACACCGGAATTCGTAGATACAATTACACCGCATATTCGAAGTAATCTCGGAAACTCGTACTCGTATCTCGCGTGCATGTTTATTTACGAGGTTCCAGGTCTTAATAGGTGCTCGCTACGGCGTACCTAGACTATTTCCACGCATAGTTTGTTGAACAAATATACCTACTGGAAAAGCATCTGTTTAAATATTTACACTCGAAAGATTCTATCCAGAATAGAGATATATCTATATGCAGCTCTTAAATTAAAACGCTGCTCGAAATACTTCACCTTGAAACTTTTATCATCGCATTCGATTAATCCTTTCCTTCCTTTTTTTTACAGGCATGCATTTAATGGAATCGAGACCAATCCGCCGGGCACTATGTTTTCTATTACTATGGGGAATCATCGTGATCGCAATACTCCAATTCCGCAAATACCCAACGCTGGAGAATCTATACCTGTATCCAGAGAACAACGTTGTATATTACAAGTACAGAGACAAACGTGGTTTCAAGAAGGAAATCGAATCACCTAAACTTTCGCTGCAGGATTACCGAACGCTAGAGCCACACACTGATAAAAACTCTAAATACTCTGAAGATGATATTATCCGTGATATCCAAAACGTCCTACCCAATTTACCGGTATCGTACTGGAATAAGAATAAAAACAAAGCTATTTATTATAAAAACGACACATGCGCCAAATTTCCGAGTATCTACGACATAGAATTCAATAACCTGTATTGGCAATCGCTACACAGTTCAAATGGTACCTTTCATTTATACGGAGCATACTACGACGTTCGAAAATTAAGCCGAATCGGTCCGGCGGTCCGAATCCTTGGTATGATAAATCGTATCGAACCGACTATCAAAACGTACTGCCAGTTCTGGTTCTCCGATCACAAAGAGCCTGTCGTAGTGAAAAGCATGGAATACAAATATATTTGGTACAAGAAATGGGGAAATTACAAACAAGGCGTTTTTCAACCTTACTTGATCGCCTGCCAAATACCGAAATCGTTTCATCATCTAGTCCCCGTATCCGTATCACTGGTGGAGAAGATCTGCGACACAGCCACCAATAACTTACGAGTCGTTTATAACAAGGTCGATCGAAAGAAAGGCTTCGCTGTCTGCGTTAAAGGTCTAGATTTCTTGTACAGTGATTTATCCGTCAGACTAATCGAGTGGATCGAATTATTACATTTGTTGGGAGCCGATAAGATATTTTTTTATCAATTGCATATCCATAAAAACGTCACAAAGGTGTTGGAATATTACGAGAAACAAGGTAAAGTCGAAGTTACACCGATTACTTTACCAGCCGGCCAGCCAAATATTCCGGGTTTCCAGCACCTATATTTAACAAAAAAAGTAAACCATAAACGTCAAAATGAACTGATACCTTACAACGACTGTCTTTACAAAAACATGTACAGGTATGAGTATATTGTTTTACTCGATATAGACGAAGTAATCATGCCGATTAAGGAGCCCAGTTGGAAAGAGCTAATGGACACTGTGTTGAAAAAAGCTCTCAACGAGAAAAATGAGACCAGAGCTTCGTATAATGTACGAAACGTTTACTTTTTAGACGACTTTATCCATTCTCACGGATGGTTCGACGATGTACCATCGTACATGCACATGTTACAGCATGTTTATAGGAGTAAGAATTTCACTAAGCCGAATCAGTACATTAAATGCTTTCATAATCCCGAAAGAGCCTTAACTCTTCATAATCATTTCCCGTTGGCTTGCCTTAGTCAAGGATGCACTTCGTATTCCATCGATACGGCCGACGCTCAATTACAACATTACAGAGCTGATTGTGTGAAAACGTTGAAAAAATCATGCGACGATTTTAAACAAAACAGCGTCATCGATACGACAATTTGGAGGTATAAAGAACCTCTGGTAAACCGCACCTTACAAACGTTGCAGACATTAGGATTTTTTGATCATAAAGCTAGATAGTTTTTTAATGGTGTGATATTCTACCTGTGTACATAATTTTCCCCGTCCGTATACACGTATGTAAATTATTATGACGAGTTGTAAGTCTTATGTATGTTATGTTTTTTTCCTAAATACACGGTTTTAAATACGCGCGTATGATATCGTTTACCCATGCGGTACATTAATGTCGCGTTGCTGTTTAACTACGTGATAATCTACTCTTTATCATTTATATGCCTACTACAAATGCACAAAAGTAGCCCGCAATTATACTTACACGATAAAAAGTAGTACGACGAATAGGTAGGTCAAACAATACAAATAATTCGCCGCATATTTCAACAACTACGGTGTAGGTTTTAATTTTAAAACGTTATGAACATTGTCATTAACGCTTCCCAGTCCAGTCATTTCACTTAGTCTGCGTCTGTCTCAGTCTGAACGACTTTTACGAAATCTGTGTCTTCACGCGTACAATAATTATCAACTCGTCAAAAATTTTCTTCAAAACGCCAACGTCGTCACTAATTACCGCACCTTGAAAGTATTAACCAAGGTTAATATTAAACACGTACCAATTTCAAACAAAATAATAATATTTATACAATTCATAGACAACAAGTACAAATTCCGTTGAGTATTGGTTTATGGCAAAAATACCTTTGAATCTTTGATGACCACGTTGACGAAATAATACCTACAGAGTTTAGAATTTCTTCTTCGATCAACAGATAATGCATATTTTCTAAAATTATCATTATTTTCGACTAAATTTACCTCTTAAATCCGGTATTTAAATTCGATTGCGAATTGATGAATCACGTGTTGGTGTACCGCGGTTTCATCATTCAAATGATTTCAACAATTGAACACAAATAAAAAGCATGGCGAAATATCGATCATGCACACATTAGGAATGGAAAATTGAAATACTTACAAAAAATAATATAGCACCAATGAATTAATTAATTAATTAATAAACGAGATCACAAACTACAATAACGAAAGCGAAAGCATGGTCGACGATGAGGAAGAGGGATGCGTTTGTTTATTTGGGTTTTGATTTTGTTTGGGTTCTTTTTTTTGCAAAAAAACACCTTAGCAGTGTTGCCAGTTGCGCAATTCAATTCAAATAATCTGAATTTTAAAATTTTGAATTTAACGAATTTTAAATTTCAAATTCAAAATTGATTTATCGCAAAATTTTGACTTTGACAAATTTTTACGTTTTGAGATGATTTTTCATGTTCCAAATGTTCCCTAATTTACAAATGACAAATACATTATTCGAGGAGAGCATATTCAATTTCATATGAACCATTGTTCAGTTTCAAAAGATAATTAGCAGAATTAGCATTTCATAAAATCATAAAATAACACATCTCCTGTTTCAACACTTCAATATTCGAGGTGTATTCGAGCCATCGAGCGTGATTTTATCATCAAGTTTGAAAATGATGTCGTAAAACCTGTCGTTAAATTTCACGGGTTCATTACGATGCACATAATGCTTCCTTCTTTTGATATTTTCCAGTCGTAACGAGATATTTCAATAAAATGATTTACCGGAATAGAAGAGGTTTGGGGAATGGACTTCGTACAAATCTAAGGTTGGTAATGATTCCAAATTCGAGCTCTAATCGGCAAATTAATAATTCTACCTAGATTGACAGTTGATCTCGACAACTGATATCAAAAAAAGACAACGATGATTTTTCAATTACTTTACAATAGAAATATGTAATACATAATGTAACTCGACAATACCTACTAACACACAACGAAAACTTTGAAATTGGCACTCATTCATACATATTGCATTACAGCAACGACCTTAAAATACTACTTCCTTTTTTAAAGTGACAAAAAATGTTAATAAAAGTAAAATTGAAAATAGAACAAGAAAAACAACAGGAAGATAGACTTTACATATGCAGTAATGCAGTGCTCTCAATAAACTCACGCAGAAATGTATGACATTTATTACGAACCTTGTTTACAGCCAAGCGCCAGACGTTTTTTGTTAATTACTTACCTAGACTAGAATTAGTAAAGGAAATACACAAGGGGAAAAAACAATTTGAGATTAAATTTTATACACTTGGAAGTCTTCATAACACAATATTTGATATCGAATAGATCAATTGAGAATTGAGACACGCACGATTCTCAATCCAGCGATTACTATGCCCTATGCCGGTTCAAATAGAGAAACTTGACTCGACTAAAGCGTTAGACGATTTCCAAGCTTATTTCTAAAAAAAAAAAATTAAACCTAATCACGAATGAAAATACAGATTATTCCTCAACAATCACAGAAACTGAGTGTAAATTCGAAGAGTCACTAAAATATTACGAAGTCATTTTATATACTTAATATGAAAAAATCAACAAATTATTCAGGAAATATGACATGACACCGTGAGCCCATAATATGCCTCATCATCGCCAAACTTACGATAGTAAACCAATTCTTACAATTATTTTCCAGCAAAATATCAGGAACTGCGCGAAATTATTATTATCCATTTACGGCAATACGTTTCCATATCATCGTTATTTTCAATGGCAATAAAATAGGGTCAATTTGAATGACTTAATACAATTTGTCATGGTTAGGAGGTTATACAAAAGTTGAGAAGAATCGTAAATTTCACGATGGAATTTTCATCTTGAATTTTTTCAACGGTAAATTAACACAAGGTTATTGTTATTGAAAATATAAAATTGCTTTCGAAAAATTTTCTGACAATTCTTTAAAAATACAATGTAAGTACTTATTGCCTAATTTTTGAAAAAAATTCACGCCGAAAATATAATGAAAAAATGAAGAATAATTGGTAAAAATTATCGTACAAGGTAATCCACGAACAATACTGGTAAAGCAAATCTATCATATTAAACCATTTCGAATTATTATACATCGCAGTGTAAAACTAAAACAACGTTCAAATAAGATATGCCAACCAAAAAAAATCAAATGAATCGTTTGTTCACAACTGAAAATAACATTTCGAAATGAATTCTTCAGCTTAATAAAATTTCTAAACGCTTTAACCATCTAAATCTATTCGTATACTTTCACTTAAGAAATGCAAAACGAAAACGAAATTTAAAAAATAACAGATAAATTTTTTGAAAAATAAAAATATAGCAAAAGACTTGGGAAAAAAAAATAAAATACTTTAAAAAACGTGGTCGCTAGTGTGGATTCGAGAGTCATTACTGATTCGGATCTTCTTGTATGCTGTATGACTGAATCTTATTGGACCTGTGATGAGTCAAATTCATCTGCAAAGAATGAAAAATTAACATGAAAAATTGATATTTTCGTTCATAATATTCGTTCAATTAAAGAACTTCGACACATTCTTTACTTTTGAAGATTCTTACAAAGTTTTGGTAATATTTCTCCTCGTATAAGAACAAACATTGGTATTCAGAACGAATGAGACTCCGTTTTGGAACAGGTATAAGTAGCACACAAAAATGGTTAATTTTCGTCTTCTAATTCACAAGAAAGATTTACTTTTTACCCGAAGATGGTTTTCGGCCAAACTTAGCGGTCCTAGTTGGTTTCAGAAACTGAAATCAAACGTTTCAATATTTTAATAAAACATTTTTACTGATTGGAAACAAACATTTTTGGGAATAACAAACTTTGTTTCAACAAAGTTTCCACGTCAAAACGTTTACGAGCACATTTCATCCTCACTATTCTCAATTTCTTCTTCAAAGCATGTAATTCTTTGCGTTGCTGTTCGATGACATTTAATGCCCATGAAAGATTTCTTTTTGCACGTTGTGGTGTTTTTAAATGAGGGGTTCTAATATCACCGAGGTATTTTGGTTCTTTGAATGTTGAACGGCGCTTAACATGCGTTCTTAAGTAGACAGGTTCTTCATTTTTTCTCTCTGTCAACATATCGAGTACAAATTTGTTAATCAACCATCAAAATATTGTAAATCACACAACACATCAGACATCATTTTACTTGAATGAACGATTCTAGTTGGCTTCATCGTTTCACCAGTAACAGTAGCAGTTTTCTCACTTTGCGTACATGGTACTCCTTGTCCCTCATCCATCTCGAATGGGGTACTGGAGCACAATTCATCGCTACTTGTCCTACAACAGCCGGATAATTTATCAATTTAATGTTCCACCGCAGAAATTATAGGTAATCATCATAAATTTTACTCACGTGGGCGGTTCTTCATTATGAAGAATTTCAATCTTAGTAATTTCACACATCTGAGTAGTTTCGTTGAAATTGAATTCAACATGTTTCACAGTTGGAATTTCCAAATTTTTAGGTCTGTCAACTTCCATTTCAACTGAGTCATCAGAGCACACGGTAACGCTACATGTCCAACGAAGGATGTGTTACATTAATATTTTGAAATTCAGGTATGATGACAATGATCGTAACGATATGTAGGTACTCACTCAATTGGTAAAGCACCACTTTTCAACATAACTCTATTCGTTCTTGGATGTTGAAAAATATCAGACTGTGCAAAATGTTTACTACATAGACGCGTTTCTTTCTTGACTGATAACGATACTTTGTCCATGCCAAGATTTTTCAACCATTCTTCCCTCTGTTCGACATTTCCAGGAAATCTAAACAATATGCAAAACAATTTGTTTGAGTTACTGAAAAAACAATGTTTCTATAAGCAGATATATGTAACACAATACCTGAACATTGAACGTCGCTCACAATGCGGTATTTTACCACAAATGAAGCAAGGCATCCACGTCGAAGTCTTAAGTGCAAGCTCATTGTTATACTCATTTTCATCGACTCTAAACAATGTTATAATAATATAAATAATTATTTTGAACTTCTGAATGTTGGAAAAAGATAAGTGAAACTGAATGAAGATAATACTAACTCTACTATAATACTTGGTTCCGCATCTTTGCGTAACCTTCGTCTACGCACTGTCGTTGTTTTCGGAGTAGAAAATGCGTCTTCTGCAAAATGCAAAGCACAAATCTTCGCTCCCGGTGCTACATTGTATGGAGGTCGAACATCACATTTCTTTAGCCATCTGTCTCTACGTTTCGATTCTGGTGGAAGTCTGAAACATATCGATTCGATCACCATCACTGTACAGTTTGCAGAATAATACTTTGCATTCGCAATATTCTTACCTGAAATACGATATAGTCGAATCTCGGTTACCGCAAGCAACACAATTTCTAGGAAAGCTCATTTCTTACAATTAATCAACTTTTTAGAGAACTATTTCATGTTTTTCGGCAAACAAAAATAGTAAAAAGAAACGCGGGATTGAGGCCACTTCACTGATAACACGAATTTGCATTAGACAGCGCTGACGTGTTGCCACCCTACGATTTTTAACATAAAAATCCCGAAAAGAGACAACACTGCTGGACAGCTTTCAAATTTTTGATTTGAATTTTTTTTTCAATAAAATTATATAACATCATCTTTTTTTTTTGTAAAATTTTGTTTTAGAAACTGCAATAAAAAATTATGAACTGGGGATCTGGGGAAAAATTTGAAATTGAAACAGTGTTGCAAAAACAGAATTTTGGTTTTCTTCTTTTCCTACAGTTTCCTTTCTTGCAAGTTGCAACTTGCAACTTTTTGGTGATGGTGGGGGGGCATGGGGAGGGGCTCCGTTTTTTATCGTGTTTTTTTTTTTCAAGTAAATAGTCCCTTTTTTTCAGAAATAAGAAATAACAGTAGTTACTTACCCTTGATACGCCAACATAGGAAAAAGAATAAAGGCTCATTTATAATGGCACTGAATTTGTCACTGAAAAAAGTTGAATCTGTGTTTCCTTACGGAATCGTTTATAATAGGCACTGAACGAGTCCCTATCTTTTCAGTGAAAAGTTGAAATATTTCAACTTTTCAGTGAATTATTCTGTGCCATTATAAATGAGCCTTAAAATGCGATTTTTTTTTTAAACCAATAAAACCATATTCAAAATTTGTGTTTTTTTCTTCACGAAATACTCAAAATTCTTAAAGAAAGACGACCAAACCAAAATCCATTAATTTTTTCAATAGGTTCTCCCTTGATTCCGCATTTCCGCCCCTTTTGAAAGGCCCAAAATCAAATCAAATCAATGTCAATTCAATAACCAATTTTTGACATTTAATAGTGATTTTTCATTTTCTATATCCACATCTCAGTTTCAGATATTTATAGTAATTTTCTGAATTTTCATCAAGAATGACAAAACTTTCTTAAAGATCAAAGAAATATTGAATTTAAACATTACTTAAAAAATTGACTTGCATTAGAACTTTTTTCGGTTCTTCAAAAAAGGCTACCAAAATTTAAATCACGGCTTTTGTTTTTTCTATTTTCCTCAAAAAATCGTTTTCTTGTTTCTGTTTTTATTTCCGTAATAAGGAGTTGGAAAATTAATTTGGATTTTGAAAAAATGTTCTGAAGCCTAGATCATGAATATCATTTTTATGACCACCTAGGTAAGTTCATTTTGAAGATTTTTCGTCATGAATAAATTGATCAACTGACATGATCAGTTAACATCACATTTTCATTTTTTTCTCATTTTTCTACCAAGCTACAATTAAAAATATTCAAAAAATACATGCATAGGTAATTTTTCATATTTAGAAAAATTAGTAAAACTTTCCCTGAATAAAACATGTAAAATACTGGATTCAAATTTTAGGCCACTCTTATACTTAGTTTTGAAAAAAAAAGTCCCAAAACGCTCTCATCTCTTTATCGCGACATTTTTTCATGAAATTTTATGTATGGAAAAAAGAAAATAAAGGTTTAAAAATGGTAGAGGCAATTTTCCAAAGGAAGTTTGAAAAGTCGGAATTCCATTATTTTTTTTGGAGATTTATATTTTTTCAGGTAAGTAAGTACCAATTTTTTAGTAAAATGCGCCTAAAAAAAAATAGACGAATTGAATAAAATGCCAGCAACTGAGCTGAAATGTTTTCAACATTTTTCCAATTTGGCTTTTCCCACTATTCTTCAAGGCGATTTTGGTAGAGGAAATCTGAAGAAGTCAGAAAATTCAAAAAACTGAACATATTCAAAATCTTTTTGATATATATGTACTAATTTATTATTTTTTAAAAAATTCAAATCGGAAACATTTTAAATAACATCAAGATGTTAAAAAAATTAGAAATATAAATTTTAAAAAAAGATGAATTTGAATTTTTTTAAAAATCCGAATTGAAATAAATGCATTTTAATTTTTTCAAGATTTTTTTTCAATTTCATCCAACTCAAAAATGGCAAATTAAAGTACCCTATATAAAAAAAACTTGAACCGATTTGAATTTAAAAAAAAATAAATTAGTATATATCAAAAAGATTTTGAATATGTTCAGTTTTTTGAATTTTCTGACTTCTTCAGATTTCTTCTACCAAAATCACCATTGAAAAATGGCATCAAATCTCAGTATCAATGGACCAGGATACCAGGAAGATGCAGAAATCGAGTTGAAAAATTTTAGTTTTTTTGGGACTATTTCAAGCGAAAATTAAAAAAGTAAAAAGAATTCCAATTTTGGGAACTTATCTTCAACCATTTTGTTTGAAATATTTGTATGGAAGATTTTCGAATTGAATTGAATCACTTCTACGGATTTAGTGAAAATCTGATTTTTTTTTTCATTCTGTCTTAATTCTTTTTCTGGAAAATACCTATCTTACTACATTCCAAATTTTTTTTTTCAAAAATTCTAAGCATATAATATCTACTAACTACTTATCGATCTCATGCATGAAGGACCATCTATGTAGACAAAACTGGCCTTGATTCAATTTTACGGTAACAACGCAGGCTTGTATCAGAATCCACAAAGTGACCTCCGTTTGGACAATTTGAAGTTTTCTAGTTTGCTGCTGAGATGTTTGATTGCATCCATTTTCAAAATTGAAACGAATTCTCGAATTCATCTTTATCATCAATCAGTCAGGAATTTTTTACCCATTCATCCTAAAAATGTTACAACATTATCGATCTTATTCTGAAATATTTTAGATAGGTATGTACCTATTTTTTATTTAAATTATTCAAACAAAATTACCAGGTAGGTACCTAGATAATTTAAATTGATTAATTCAAGTTTTACAGCCCAAAAATCACTAGATATTTTTCAAAAATTATTCTTAATACCTGTTTATTTCCTTTTTTCTGCGTATCACGCAATCAAATTCCAAATTCGAATTTTTAGAGAGAAAAAGATACCGAAATATCCTTGATAGAACGGCAATACGCCTCGATGAATATCTACACAAACCGTAAAAATGTGTACAAATTGGCCAGCATGTTTAATTCATCGGGAGTCGGAAAGCAAAAATAAAATTAAGATCATTATCAAAGCTACGATCAATGTTCGCATACCGTACGTGAAAGGCATAAAAGCCTAAATCTGATTGGTGTACGCACGTCTAGGATAAATAAGTCAAAAACGAAAACTAAGTGGAATTTTATAGCGGAGGGAAATCGAGCTGAAAATAGGCGGTAAAAATGGAAAACAAGTATCATATACAGAGCCGCTAAACAGTTACGGATAAAGTTAATAAGTTAATCAATATTATATTGTTGCTTCAGCGATGATACTAGATTAGTTCGCATCGTTACAAATATAATAGGATTAAAAGAAGATAAACTGGCAGAATTTAGATTTTAATACATTGATAATAGGATAGCGTTATAGAGCCATTTACCGAGCAACCATCCATCTATTATTCTGCCCCTTGACAAATTGTTTCGGGTCGTGATTGCTTTCAGCTCGGCAATATAAGGTCCCCCGCAAGCTCACCCTATTCCACCTTCTATTATTTCGATTCTCCGGAGATTAATCCCCGGCTACATTTTAGAGTCTTTTCCTCCTTATTCGATGAATCGCCGTCGACGTGCCTGCTGCGCCCTGCTCCCCGTTTACGCGTGTAGCTTTTCTTCGAATCTGGTCCCGACTTAATTTCAATTTCCCAAAACGCAGCTGAACCTCTTTTAAACGTTTTAACCGTTTACGTGTGCGGCCTCTCATTACAACGTTAATTACTTTTGAAAAGTGTTTCGGATGTATTACGTGTTACGTGGAATGAAAATTTCTAGATTTTTTTTCTCTTCGAAGAACCCAATTAATACGAATTATTTTCATAATTATACGATTTTAAGAGAAATTATCGTTACTATTTTATATTTCGGGTACGAAAAAAATACTCTAGGAATTGAAAATGGAGAGATGTTTCTAGGAAAGAAAAAATCAATTTTATTGCGATATGTTTTAGGTCGAAATTCGAGGGAATGGCCATTTTGAATTCAGTTCTCATACCATTTTTACGAAGATTCTGAGAATATATGTATATTTTGTTTCATTTTTTGGTTTGATATGGTCTCTCAACTTGGAATAAATCATTTGTTTTCTTTATGCAACTGCAAATTATTATTATTACATAATGTTGTTTTGAATGCTGCTTTTCAACCAATTTTTATGATTTTCCGTTTAAAAATTGCTTTGGAATTTAGAAATGATGTACATAAAATAATGTAAAATAAAAAAAAGCATTTTTGCTTATTCTAAGATGCAAAATTTTATGTTTTTGAAAAACAACTAGTGAATTTTTCAAATTATCATTCGGGAAAATTTATCAGTAATTGAAGTAGAAGAGATTATTCTTCCAAAAGAAATTACGACCTAATTAATAAAATAGGTAGGTAGGTTCAAATTTTACGATAAATCCAAAGTGCCTTTGAATTTTTTTTTTGAACGATACCATCGATTTTAGGCTTAAAATTTCATTCTATTAATCAATCATAAGCATAACATACAGGATAGGAAACTTGTTGGGTTACCAGAATTGCAAAGTAAACGAAATTTCTAGGGGCTTAAAAACGTCTCGACACTACCTGCAATCGATTCGAGAGGTCAAAAATAGGAAATATATCAAATTTTTGATTAAATTTTAAAATGTTGCAAGGCGATGAGATGAGGTAATTTTGAAAACAAAAATCCGCCAAAATTCAAGAAATGAACTTTATTACCTGAAATTTTGGATATGAGTTCCATTGTGATGCACTTTCAAGTTTCAACTCAAGAGATTATTCTCCAAGAAGGGGGAGGGATCAAAATTTTTGAAACTTGAAAAATTTATCAAATTGAATGACTTAGTTCACATTTTTTGACTTCCTGGTTTTATTTTTATAGAAATATTTCGACAAAAGTTGACCCTCGAAGAAGAGATGTGCTCAAAATTTCAAAGATTATTCTTTTTTACGAAACAACGAATCATCGAAGGATAAATATACCGAAGTATTTTTGAAATGCTTGAATCCATTTCTGAGGTCAATTTTTTCACAAACTCAAAATTTGACTCCATAAAATCAAAAGAATTTTTCAAAATTAAAAACATGGTGAAAATTTTTCAATTTTGATTCAATCTCTAATCTTGAAGATTTTTTTCACACTCATGGTAAAAATTGAGCATAGAAATAGATTCAGAGAGTCGAAAAAACGCGGATTGAGACACCTTAATAAATAAACTCGGAATACTTTCGACTTTTGTCTCACCTTTACACCATCAGTGGACCAGCCTCTGAATTTAGCGTCAAAATAACCATGAAAATAAATCAGAGAGCTTCGAAAAACTCCTAATAACCATTTAAAAAATTCCAAGTATTCAAAGATTTTTTGGAGTTTTTTTTTTTCTTAGATATGATTTTTATGTTCAGGGTTTGTAATTCATTCCAGCTCAACTCCTCAAGGTTGAAAAAAAATTGAAAAAATATTTTTCAACAGTAAAAATTTCGAGAATTGGATTTTAAAATTTGATTTGACGCTTTACCAATAGGGCTAAAAAAATTTTGGCCTTATACTGGATTCAAAAAAATTTTTTAAAACTCCTGGGGATTGCATCTCCCGAACCCGATTTTTTTCCCCCTGCTTTAGTTACACGACTTAAAATTTTGAATAAAGCTGTAAAAAGTCGATCCTGTATTGAAAAACTTCTGCAAATGAAAACTCATAAACCGTTCAATAAGAGTTAAAATGTTGGAATGATTCTGAAAATGCAATTAAAATTCAGTCTTTTCAGCAATCATCAGACAAGTTTGACTCGAAAACGTCATAATTTTTCTGAAAATTCTTTCCAAAAACCGACATCTTGCGACTAAAAGTGCAATTTTATGAATTCAATATGTACTTACGAGCATCAATTGGCAGCACAAAAATTGTTTGAAAAAATCAGTTTCAATTCAGTTGAATAAATTTTGCTTACCATCCAAACTATTAAATCAGGCAACAAATTGAATTTTAAGAAAATTGTGCGAATAAAAATGTAGTTGGTAGCACTGCGATGAATTTTTTTTTGAAAAATATCAAAAATTCATTTTAGGTGACCGAAAATTTTTTGACACAATTTTTAAATGTTCGAGTCAATTGATGGAATATTTTAAACTTACGATTCGTAACTTTTTAACCCCCTTAAAGAGAATAAAAAGTGATCAAATTTTGAAGAGAATTTTTCATCTCTCAAGAGATGACCGTGGTTCTTATACTTATCTCAGGAAGAAGCCTTACCCAAAAATGACAAAAATCAATTGATTTTGACAACGATCCCAATTTGAAAGTTCCTTGTTCTATTTCCACTGGGCCAAGCTTTTCTAAATTTGCAGAGAGGTGCCAAACAAAAAAAAAGTCGGTAAAATTCCCTTGTCAATTTTTGTAAAAATCCAGGATTTTTTTTTCTACCAATCAAAACACGTTTGGTATTTTAGCTCTTATGAATTTTCAAAAAATTAATTTAAAAATCTTAAAAAACGTACCTAAAATGGAATCAAAATTGCATTATAAAAGCATATCTACCATTCTTTGCACGAAAATTCCAGAAATACCATCATTAGTCGACTGTTCCTATTCATTGTTCTTTTTACGGCGTTGGGTATGCAATTTTATTAACACGTTTCTTCTTCGAGACACCGCAGCAGGTTCACTGATGAAGTAATCCACTCTCGACATTTTCATCGGTTTCACTGAAATGAACGAAAATAACGTGTTAGGTATTGATAAGCGACTTTCTTTACTTATCTCTTCAACAAATTATCAGCAATTCCGCCAATCTTTCGACGATTTATAGCTCAATACCTTTCACAGCTCGAAGTAATAAATTTTGCAGCAGGATTTGAAAATCGATAACCAATGTTCAATTTAACGTTTATCCACGAAAATCCATTACCAACATCGAACTATTGAAAAGCTTTTCAGTCTCTACCAATTTTTTTCTCGTTTTTGGCGTTGCGTTGGTTTTTTATTGTTCAGAAATCCAGATTTCAACAGGACCTGAAAAAAAAAATTAATCAACAAATTATTTCCAAGTTTGACCAAAAATATGAAAATTTTATCATAAATCGACCAAATTCGAATTCACTCTCACACGTGTTGAAAATTTACAAAATCCGTGCCAAAAATCCATCCCAAAACACAAGCTATCTTCAAAATTTCCATTTATTTTTCTGAAATAAACAATTTAATCAAGCATCCTAATTCGAGTTGAAAAAGGCCCATGATCGTATACACAGCGAAAGAACACACGACGTATATTAAAACTTGAGGTGAAAACTTGAACACACCTTCGCGTTTATATTAGACGATAAAAAGCAAAGAAACCAAAAAAGGGGGCCTAATGTTAAATTTTTACTAGCATCGGAATCTACAATAACAAGGGTGAAAATTGCGTGAAAATAATGCGGAATAATAGGCATACTAAAGAAAGGCATGATTGCTCAATGAAAACATATCAAAAGCGTTTTAACGTAGGGTAACAACTTTTAAGAGCTTTCGTATACATATATATTGTTATAAAATATTTAAAACCTCGGCCTTTTTTTTTGCTCGCTCGACATATACCACGCCTAGACACGCCCATGCAATCGATGCCCTCGTGCAAAAGCTCACGCGAGCCGACCAATGGCGTCGAATCGCCATCTAAGTAAATCTCGAACGGCGGCCAATCGTAGAACTGGCAATAATCCCAAATGACTGCTGAAACGTGTAATCCCTTCAGCTTAGCAAATTGTGCGGTTTATCTTGCTGTACTAGAAAATGAGAAAAAGGGAAAAATCATGGAGGGAGATGCGAAACTCTAAACTTTCGAATTATTAGAAAAATCCGCTTGCCATTACGGTAAAAAGATTATTAGATAAAGACTTGCGAACATATGTGATGTGTACGGTGGTGTGTTCTGTAGATATAGTTTTTTACCATTTCGAGTGCATTGTGTATGTAGGTTCCGGATATGGGTGTTTGATTGGTCCGACCTGGAGGAAAAATTGATTCGTGAATGTAAGTATAATGATTTGATCAAATTATCTAAGCTGTTTCGATTTCATTTAGGTTGCGAAAATGAGCTCGAAATAGTATTCGAGGTTTTAGTTCGTTTTTCCGATCTTTTTACTTGCAAAGGATACGCGAACATTAGATATGAGAGTGAATATGGCAAAATATTTTCAGATAAATACCTAGGTACTTGGGTAAAGGAATTTTTCTCAAAAAATTGTTCGAGTCACAGTCTTGAAAATTTACACCTCGATAGAGACTTTTTTCGTTGAATTGCAACAAAATCAATTTCTTTTCTTTTCAATAAAAAGTATTCAATTTTTTCATCCCATTTATTGAACAAATACCATTGAAAAGTCCTAATTTTTCCCCCAATTTCAACTTGAATTCATTTCTTGGTTTAAAATTAATAGGCCTATGACGTTTCAAATTCCAAAAAACGTAAATCAATTGAAATTACTGTCAAATGTGTCCTTTCATTTATAAATCAGTGAAAATTATCCAATATCGCTAGAAAACAGTCAGGATTGCAGCATAATAATGAATTGATGAAAAATGTTTCAATACTGAAAGCAAACAGTGAGAAAAATTGTTGGAAAATCAGCGAATATTTACTGAAAAGTTGGTAAAATTACTGAAATTTTTTGAAAAATTGGCAAAAAAAAACACTGAAAAATGAATAATTTTGCAGAATTTTTCCGATACTACAATTCTAACTGTTTTCCAGTGACTTTTCACTGATTTAAAATGAGAAATTGCTTTTTCAATTTAAAAAATTACGTTCAATTTGGAACCTTTTAAAAACAATTACCGCTTTATTTGGAGAAATTTTTGATCCGAAAAAAATAAGGAACTTTTAAACTTTGAGCCAAAAAACAAAATTCCATTTTAATCGAAAACTATTGATGACTTTGTTCCTACAAGAAGCCAAGATTCGTTCGTTCCTATTAAGTATGTAAGTATTCAGATGTATCTTATAAAAATTAGAAATTTCCTCAGAAAATAGAATATTTTTTGAAAAAATGGGTAGGAATTCTAGGAGATACTTCGCAAAATTGTCTAAAGTCTAGGAGTAGGTACACTCCAAAAATCAGTTTTCGAAGCTAATACTTCACTATCTTATGAGCTTTTGACAGCGATACAGAGTTTCAGAACCTAACGTAGCCCCAAGCCAATTTAACATATCAAAAATACAATTTTTTTTAGATATTCGTTAAAATTAAGGGGGGGGTCCTTTTCAAAATTTTTAAGTTGAATACAAACAATAAGAAAAAGTCAATTTTAAATTTTGAGCCAACAGATTTCGAGAAATTTTGGAAATTGAATTGAATTCACTTAAATTTTTAAGATTGATATTTTGAATTGAAAAATGTAAACAGTTCATAAGTAAGAAAAGATTACAAAATTTTGATTTATGTGGAAACATTTTAGAATTGCAATGAAATAGTTTGGGAAAATAGGAAAAGGGTACTATTTCTTTCAAAGAAAACCCAGTTTTCACTTGATAATCCATTTTCTCAGAAACTACTTGATCCGTGATCCCTATAAAGTCGATTTTTTCATCCATAGGTATTCACTTCAGGGGTATATCCAAGCAAATACATATTATTTCAATGGAGGTTTGCGAAAATAGGTACCAACTTTGTCACAAAAATTTCGTGAAATTATTCAAATCAGTGTTCGATTACAGAAATACATAAATTGAACAAAAAAACATTTTTTTTAAATATTGAAATCAGAAAAATTCTTTTGTGAAATTGAAAAGAAAGAAAATCGACACGATTTTTCTTTTTTCCCAAACTATTTCATTGCAATTTTAAAATATTTTGACAAAATTCAAGTAATATTTTTTCTTGCTAATAAACTACAAGAATTTTTCAATTCAAAATTTGCTAATTTCTTAAAAATTAAATTAAATTCAATCCAATTTCCAAACTTTTTCAAAATCTGATGGCCCAAAAAAAATTTTCTTATTTTTCCATTATTTAAAATTTACTTTTTTCCTACTGTATTTATGTATTCAACCCAAAAATTTTGAAAAGACCTCCCCTCTCCCCGGTATAAATGCTATTTAATTGTGATATTTTCAATTCCACGGATAGGTGGGGGTGAAAATTTGATTCCGAAATTTTAGGAGAAAGAAAAAGACGCAAACTTGCTTTCGTGGCCTTTGTCAACTCAGACCAAAAAAAAGAACCTAAAAATCAATATTTCAAACGCTTGAAAAATACAAATTGAAAAATTCGATGCTTTTTCAGATCAAAGAAATAGGTATTAGAAAAAACTCCACGAACTACAATCAAAATTCTATCATCGAAAGTTGATTTTATTAAAATCGCTGATAAATTTTTATATTTGGAAATTTTTAATTTAAAAAAAAGAGTTTTTTTGAAAACAGAGCCATGATGAAACTGAGAAAAATTCTTTCCTCGCCTCACTCATATGCAATTCCACTATTTTTTAGCATTTCGAGCCTTTAACCTAATTAAAATTTTTTTATACCTATGTAGTTTTAAATTTATCTAAAAAGTAGACAAGGTATGATTTTTAGTAGCTAAAATCAGGTGTCATTGCATTCTGGAAAATTTAAAAATACTGAGGAAAATGAAAATCTCTCTAAAGTTAGCGCCCTAGATCGGCTAGATCCTATGATATCGTAAAATTCGGTTTTGAGAGGTTGATACCCATTAGCTAATTTCTATCGATTTTGCACAAAAATTATTTCACATTTGAATTTGAAAATGACGATGTCTTAAATTTTCAAAAAATCATCAAAAAACATTAATTTTTGGTTGCAAAGGGGTTAGGTATGTACCTAACACGCATTTTTCAAAACTATTTGACGCTAAAATTAGAAGCGGATAGTCGGACACCTTGAATGGTTTTCTAATCTCTATTAAACCTAAATTGAAAAGTATAAAGAGTATAAAATAAATCGATAAAGCACATAGGTACCAATTGAAAAATCCACTGATAATAATTTTCAAGTTTTCACTCAAACGAACCAGATACGAGTCTGGAGTCTGTTCAGGAGTGCAACTTTTTTCGCCATTTTGATTTTGTTTAAGTAGGTATACAGAAATATTTCATTCTTATATTTATCATTTCTTGATATGAAAATCCTCATAACCATTATTCTACAGGGAATGTTTGATTTTAATTCATTCATCCGATTATTTCATTCATAGAAACCAGTTAGGATATCAGTTTTATCAACTAGAATAGATCGTAAACAACGATTGACACGTTTCATTTCCATTCATCATGTTTTCAATTCTTTAGAATTTTAATTTCATTCATAATCACATAGGTAGAGGTACCTAATAATATGGTCTTGACTTAGGTAGCAATATTTACACTTGAACATATCACGCTCAAATTATTTCTATGATCCCAGTTGTAATTGAATTTTGTTCCAATTATTTTATGTACCTAATTCCTAGTTCGTCAGGCATTGCAACATTTTTTTTTCTAAATACATCCAGTAATCAAAAATTAGACTTCCCGAATCGAATTTTCAATTGAAAAAAATATCAAAAATGCAAAGGTAGGTAATTACGTATATCCTCATACGCCAAATCTAAAAATTAGACGAGGTGTTTGTATCAAGGAATAAAATCAAAAAAAAAAAGTATGAATATTATTTTTGCTTTGTTGTTGAAATCTAAAATGAAGAACTTCTCAGCCCACCATCCAAAAAAACAAAACAAATATGAGTATTTTCAAAGTAATGAGAACCATAATTTTAAATGGGGGAAAAAATTGAAAAATTTTAAAGAAATGGTTAAAAAATCGTTTCAAGGAGGTATTCCAATTCGAAGTTGATTTCTGAACCGAAATAAAAATACATCGAAAGTATGCGCAATTGTAGATAATATGCATAGATCATAAAAACAACCCATCCAAAATCTTGAGATGCTCAATTTCATTTCTCGAATTTTGAAGAATTTTTGAACTCTAAAATGATTACCTAGGTGAGTGTTCATAATCGCTCATAAAAATATAAAAATTTGATCTAAAAGGAATCTGAAATTTTTGATATACGAGTACTACCTCATTTTTGACCTCCCAAATCGAATAGAAACGGTTTCAGGACATTTTGACGCTTTCCAGAAAATTTTGGAATTTTTCAGCATTACAAAAAGCCCATAAAAATGATCCACATATGAACTTTAACACATATAATCGTAAAAATCACCCATAATTGGTGATCTATTACATCGATTAAAATACAATTTTTCGCAATGTGTAACCTCAAGTTCAAATCCATATTTTTGGGCAGAAAATTTTCATGGGAAAAATTTTAAAATAAGCGGAGCGGACATCGAACGTAACGATACCTAACCTATTTTCGACCTCGGTCGCCATATGGAATATGGACTATTTTTATGAGCTTTTCCTCCAGTATTGGAAAATTCTAAAATCTTCTGGAGGTTCCGCGAAACGTTTTGAAACAATTTCCAATCGATTCAGGAGATCAAAAAAAATTTACCATATTCTAGATTTTATTATATCGTTGATTACAAGATTTGATTTAATTTTCATTTTTGGCAGTATGATGAGATGATTTTAAAATTTCAAACACCAAATTTCGATAAATATACTTCTCAGCACCTAAAATTTTGGATATGAAATTTTTAATGATAAAGTATTGACTTTTGATTTTTTTGCTTAGGCTAAAAATTTTACTTCGAATTTGTATACCTCTTCTGTTGGGAAAATTGTAAATAGTTTAGATATACGATTTTAAAAGTCTTTTTTCTAGTCTTTCAAGAATGTATTCAAAATAATTATTTTAAATAAATTGAACACCTCGTGGCAATTCTTATTTTAATTCATAAGTTCTTGGCACCTAATACCTATCAGGGTTGCGCAAAATCCGAGACAAAAGCATTTCAAATTTGAAATAAGAAATCCTCTGTAAAAATGGATTTAAAAATTTCAAATCCAAAATAATCTTAAAATAGAATATCCAAATTCCAAGATTCAAAATCCAAACTCTGGGTGAAGATGATGAAAAATAAATGTTTGAAATTAAGTAATTTTTCTTGGATTTTAAAATTATCTCAGGATTTAAAAAAAAATTGGATTTCAAATTCTAAATTCTAAATTCGTTGGAAAAACGAATTTTTAATCCGAAATCTAAAATTCGTCATGAGAGCGGATCTAAATCAGAAATTTGAAATCCGGATTCTGAGATTTCTTTTGATTCTGAATCCAGAAGAATTTAAATTCGCTCATACCCTGCTACCTTTACAAACCCTGAAAAAAATCATCTTTGGTACATGGGCTTTCTAGTTGTTACATCTCCGTATGAAAGCCCAAACCACTTCAAAACTGATAATTTTCTTTCCTCAGTCTTTACCCTACGATCAATCTATCATACCAACCCTTCACTGCAAAAATAATTCATCAAATAATCCAAATCATATCAATATCCACTCAATAAAGTCAAAACAATCAATTTACAATGCTTGAACACAGAACCGCCTTCAAAGACTGGTATGTTTCCCCTATCAAAACACCCAGCTAATGATCGCGCAACCCCTTCGAACGGGTGCAGATGTGTAATGAACAATGCAATTGCATATTGTAACTCTTTAACACCTCGGCATGTTAGAAATACGATCGTACGGTATAATTGAATAAACAGATAACATCGTACGATTACAAGCGTTTTTTTTTACGCGATGCACTTGATCCCAGGAGTGTCGTTAAATTAGCTTGCTTATTTTGAACTAGTGAAATTCGTTTTTAAATTTTAATTCCGAGTAGATTAAAGTTGTCGGCGAATATCAAGTTGCCTATTCTACGAATTTGGGGACTAGATACCTAGCTACTTACATAATAATTCGGGAAACAAAACGTATGACTCGTTTTTAAAAATTTAAAATTTGTTTATTATGTAGAACATATGCGTAAGTTACCTGTACCTAAATTTTTAAATACCAAAAATACGAAAATTTTTCAATATCATGAAAGATTTTTTTTTAAATCATGGATGTAAAATTATAATTATGCACAATATGAATAAGCATCTGATTCTTTACTGCTTTCTCTCAAATAACTAGCTACAAAAAATGAAAATTCTTAATTTTAAGGGAAAGAGATTTTAAAAAGATCTTGGCGTTGAGTTAGAAAGGGTAATCAAAAATGAAGATTTTTCAAAAAAAATATTTCGTTCGTATAATTTTTTTTTGGAAAATTGTTTGTTTTTCTACGTTTGCAAACGTTTGACGTTTTTATTTTTTTCCTGCAAAACTTTCATTTTTTTCTACAACAGGCTTGAATAATATGAACTGTAGGTATCAAAAGTCCAATAATTATACCATTGTTAAAATTTTTTTGTTTCTGATTTTGTTTTTTTCTAAAAACGTTCTGGTTTCTGGTTTTTCGACTTATTTTTCTGAAATGTTGAAATTTCTTGGCGTCTGTAGATCGACTTGAAACGTCCGTCAATTGATTTTCGAATCCAAAGAATAAGTACATTAATTAAATTCCAACTTTTTATATCGATTAAATTTTTATGTTCAATTTTTGAAAATTCTCCAAAGTTCGAAATATAACTTAAACACTGAAAATTCCAGATAGGAACTTCTTTTACGACGGACATTCAATGTTATTTTGTAACTTGTTCATTGTTCAATTGTTTTTACTGAAAATTGTCAAAATACGACTTCAATGCCGAAACAATGAAATTATTTTGCCAAATAATTCATAATGCATCTTTTTTACATCACATCACTGTTATCCTATCACAATAGTAATTTTCAATAATTTTAGAAATGGACGCAGAAATTCATAAATCCATAAGCTCAAATCCCAATTCAGCATTCTGTTCCAAAGAAAACTATAGAGAATCCAAAATGATGGGAAATTCCTCAGTTTACTCGTGCCCGGAAAAACAATGGGATGAAGATAAGCCAGAAATGGCGACGGCTACTTCATCAACTCCCAAAGGTAAGAATATTTCCAATGTTTTATTAAATTTCCACCAAAAACAGATGAAAATTTTACGTTTTTTTAATAGCGTTGAAAAAATTAAAGGAACTTTGGAAATTTTTTTTCAAAATTTTTGAATAATTTTTCGACGAGTTATGCTCTTTTGGAAATTTTACTGGGTCATATTTATAAACGATATTATACTCAAGTATTCCTCGGCTAAGTAATGGATTTTAAATTAACTTTTTGAAATACAAAATTATTTTTCAATGATAAATCGATATTTGAGAATCTAATTATTCGATTAGAATAAAATATTTATACTCAAGGTTTCACTATTTTTAGAAAAATACGAAGCTTTAAAATTCGTTATCGTTACTTAGCCGAGTAATACTAAGTATCGTTTATGAATACGGCCCTTTTAAATCCATCTTTTATAATGAAGGGTCGCAGGCTCGCAGGGTAACGTTTTTTTCCTCAAATACCCACCTTAGTGCCATTTACCTATCCATCAGAAATTTTGAAAATTTTACAGTGGTGGAAATTAGTAAAAAAAATATACTCGATCAATAAAAAAAAACTTGTAGGTAATACCCATATTGCATTGCACGTATTTTAGTATACCTAACGACCTTTTTTTAAAAAAAGAAAAGTGGATTTTCGAATATTTTGTGAAAAAAATAATACCTAAAGTAGCATAAGCCATCGGTATATTGAAAACCACACTAAAAATAAATATTCATTTGATAATTCAGTACCTTAGGTACCAGTAATGTATGAAAAATTCTTCAGTAGTGCAGAATTGACTAGCAGCAGATATCAGAAAAATGTATCAAGATTATTTTTTAAATAATTTTCATGAATGATTTTCATCTAATAACATTAATGAAATGTATAATTTTCTCTCTAATTTTTTGAGTTTGTTACATCAAAATTACTTCAATCTCAACACAGAATATATCTCAACTGGCAGAAAAATTCTAGGCCCAATAAAAATAGGTAAATTAAAAGTACATAACATATATGCCATAAAAGAAGCCTACATCCAAAGTTTCAGGTGCCAAAGTTCATTTCTCGAATTTTAGGGAAATTTTGAAATTTTAAAATCATCACCTCATCCTGAAAAATATGAAAATTTTGATCTAAGTGTAGGTATCCAACGAAACATGATACAAGGTGATACATTCTCGTATTTTCGACTTCCTGAATTGATTGGAAGCAGTTTCGTGATGTTTTGGAACCCCAGAAAATTTTGGAATTATTCAGCAATGAATAAAACCCCATAAAAATGATCCACATGAATTTCAGGACCGAAAAATTCAGATTACTTGAATCTGTGACCTACTTGATCAATTAAAGCATAATTTTCCAACATTCGTAACTATTGGTTCAAATCCATATTTTTCTAGAAAAATTTTCTGCTAGAAAGTAATGAAAATATGGATTTGAGCCCGCAGTTATGAATTTTGGGAACCCAGGTCCCATATGGACCATCATTATGAACTTTTTCCCATGCTGAAGAATTGCAACATTTTTTGGTGGCTTCGCAACGACTCGAAACCGCTTCCAGTCGATTCGGGAGGTCGAAAATAGACATTTACGTAACAAATTTTACTCTCCTTTTTTGTTGATTAGATCAAATTCTGATATTTTCAAGGATAAAGGTAAAGTAACTTTGATACTTCAAAAATTCGTCAAAATTCGAGAGGATTCTTTTACGGTTTACTATTGATCTATTTTTATTTCAGTCCAAAATTGTACCGCCAGTTGGGATTGGGATAGCTTAATTGTACGTAAAATAACAATGAGCTTGAATAACAATTTTCCAAACTTTTTACAGATTATTACTCAGATCCCAGTATACGACGATATCGGACAGCATTTTCCCGCGAACAACTCATGAGGTTAGAACGAGAATTCTACAAAGAAAACTACGTATCACGTCCTCGCAGATGTGAACTAGCTTCAGAGCTCAGCTTACCCGAAGCAACCATCAAAGTAAGTTTAACAACGTGAAATCTCCATAAAATCCGGATTTCTCTCCGTCAATGGATTTCCAATAGAACAAAAGCAACGAGCAACAACGAAGCTTTTCCTACAAGCAGGAAAAATAGGCAGCTGCGCAGTAAAAATGTGCCATTACAGCAGCTAAAGCTCGATCGTATAGGCAAAGTTTGAAAAATTTTGAATATAAGCGTAACGCTCTCTATAGAAAAATACACACAACCTATTTAAAAGCTCTTCGCAAGTCGCAACACAGCGAATTCTATGGGTGAAAATAATACTCGCCCTTGTTTTCTCCAATGCATCATCCTTTCGACAGAGTGTGTTCTAATATTGCCACAGAATTCATAATTATTCCATCGTGAATGGGATTTCGATAATTCAAGACGGGGATAATTTTTGAAAAACAAAGTTGACATTTTTTTTAAAAAAAATTCAAAGCTAAAAAAATTGGAAAAAAAATCTTCAAGTTGGAAAAAAATTCTACAAAATATGAATTTGAAAAAGATATTGAAAATCCAAGTTGGAAAAATGTTAAGAAAGAAATTTTGCATTAAGAAAATTTTGTAATTGGAAAGAATTTCAGTATTGAAAAATTTTCCAACTTAGATTTTACTTCAATTTTTTTCAACTTCATAGGTATTTTTAAAAATTTCTTCGATTGCTTCCTATATTTTTACACTTTTTCTTCAATTTTTTTGGCTGTAAAATTTTTTAAATTAAAATTTTTGAAACAAATCAATTTTTCAGGTATGGTTCCAAAACAGACGAATGAAAGAAAAACGTCAACGAATGTCGATGGGCTGGCCCTACAGCATCTACGACTCGAATTTCGCCGCCAGCATAATTCAAGCTGCGGCTGTCGGAGCTGTGAGTAATTTCCCAGAAATATCGGCCATCGCTTCTGTATCCTGTAGATATTCACCTATGGTAGTACCTTCGCAGCAAAAATACTTTCCGTATTTATTTCAACGGCATTTAAACTTGAAACTAGATTCGCCAGAATACGATCAACATTCTAGGTCTTGTCTGAGACCGTCAAACTGTACCAATCAGCCTTTCTTATGCCATCCGACAGCTTTACAAATGAGCGATTTTCCTACTACGTCATCACCTGTGAGCTGTGAAAGCGCCGATACCAGTTGTCGTTGCGGTATTATAAATTGCGTCTCGACCAACAAATTGTCGTCAGCTGGGTCATCCGGCGCAGCTGCGACCGTAGAAAAACCCAAAAATACGTCTTCGTTTTTGTATCCTACTAATTTCACCATTAGTCATTTAGAACCATCGGCGACCAGCGAAATAGCCAAAAACGAAGAATTTAATAAAAATGAGATGATTCAGCCGTATAAGGCATATTTTACGCATCATTAAGGGTATTACATTTTGATATTGTTTTTTTTCTTTTGTTTTATTTTATTACGACGAGATGTTATGTTTTCTTTTTTCCTAGAAGAGGAGAAATAATTTTTCAATACTAACGTATTAAGTACCTAATTAGTTTTTTTTTGTTTTCTGTTGATTTATTATTTTTCATTGAGTTCTTTTTATTTTGAAAGATATGTTTTAAGTGTAAGTACCTATATAATATGTTTTATTATTTCGTTTCATTTTTTAAAAAAGTAGATAGCCGAATTTTTTACCACTCTCTCATTTACAATCAGTGAAATTTCACTGAAAGTCAGTAAAATATCACTGATATAAAAAGTCAGAATTGCAGCACAGGAAAATCAGTGAAAATCACTGATTTATTTCAGTAAAATTTCGCTGGAATTAAGTTCAGTGGAATTTCACTGATTCGTTCAATGAAATTTTACAGATTGAATCAGTGAATTTCAATCTCACTGATTTTTCAGGGATTTGTCCATGTGCGAAATTATTCGATGAAATTTTATTGTTTGATGCTAATAATTATTAATTAACCACCAAATAAATGAAAAACAGATTTGTTTTTTATAGTTTTACACATCTCAAATTCATTCACATTGAAAAGAAATCATTAAACTCATTTTGATTTTTAGCACGTAATTTTTTCAAAAATTTCAAAAGTGTTCACATTTACACATCCGTTAACTTATATAATAAACACGCGAAAATTTTGTCCTTTATTACTTAACACATGCTCTCCGACATCGGTCACTCCGAGATATACTTTTCTTAAAATCAAAACGACGCGAAATTTTCATTCATTGCTAAACACAAAAACGCAACCCCTTCAACACTCCGAGGTACAGTTCCACTTTAAAAATACGCGAAAGATTCATCCGTTTGCTTAACACAAACCCTATATGTCAACTGATATACTGGATTTAAATAATAACACGCGAAAATTTTCAATTATTATCCATTAAGTACTAAACAATAAACACACACGAAATTTCAAAGTGCACGACTGACTGTTACATGATAGCTGATAACAAAACAAGATGGATGAAAATAATTCAAAATTTCACTGATTCTTCAGTGATATACTTTTAATGACTGTTTAAATCAGTGAATTTTCTTTGATTTTTCAGTGATTTATTGTGACTGTTTGAATCAGTGAATTTTTCACAGTTGAATCAGTGAAAATTCACTGATTGCATCAGCTAATTTACTTTTCGCTGAAAATCAGTCATTTTTAACTGTTCTTCAGTGAAATTTGACTGAAATGTCTAAGATTTTTGTTTTCCTGGTTTAATCAGTGAAGTTTTCACTGATTGCAAATGAGAGAGCAGACCAGATGTATAAAAGTTAATCCAATCTCGAAATAAGACATGAATGGATTTTTTAAATAAGAGTAATGAAAACCTAATATTTCCCTTATGGTCCATTTATAAAACCAAGACAATTTCCCTTCTAACTCTCACGAGGGCTGGAGATGGGGCCCGAAATACTTACGTAATATAAAAATTTTTTGGCAAATTTTTCAACTTCGGGGGCTCATATGTCGAGATATGTTACATTTGGGGCATAACTGTTTGTGGGATCCAAGAGAAAATTAATAGGAGATTTAAAAACAACAATCAAATTATGAAAAATTCAAAGTTGAACTTTGATGGCGACAGCTCAGTTTTTGTAGAATTCGAATTTCGACTTATTATTTAATCCGCTTCCCTGTGCTCTGGTTGACCCCTCCATCCCAAAAAAATTGTATTTTCTAACCCAGGTGGAGCACGGGGGATGAAGCTGGATCAAAAAGTAATCCCTTCAAATTACCCAGAATCTATAAAATTACATGCTATTTTTGATTATTTTGACAATTTTCTCAAAATTTGGAAGCCAAGAGGACATCGAAGGGTCAAATCAAAAAAATGAGCAAATATTCGAACACAGTGCCCTCAAATACCTAACAAACGATATGTCACACGTTATTTGACATTTTTTCGAATTTTGACCTTCCCAAGGGAGCAAATAGAGGGGGGGGGGTCAGAGAGGTCGGATGAAAAAACCAAGTTCATATTCGAAATCAGTGCCCTCGAATTAGTAAAAATCGATGTGCTACTTCACTTTCTTAATTTTTTTGAATTTTGGTCAAAATTGTGGATCCTTGTACCCCCAGGGGTCTAGGGTCTAGATATCTCACCTTGAAAATTTGTTGGTTGGAAATAGGGTAAAAAGGGCTATTTACTGTAATTTTTTCAGATTTTTAAATGGTTGCTTTCTTATTTTGTTCTCATCATGAAAGTTGAGCTTTCCCTACTAAAGTTCAACTTTGAGCTTTTAAAAATTTGATTATCGTTTTTGAATCTCCTTTCAATTCTCTTTCGAACCTCACAAACAGTTTTCTTTCAAGTGTAACCTATCGCAAGATGTGAACCCTCAAAGTTGGAGCAAAAGATCGCAATGCATAAAAATTACGAGCTCCCCCCCCCCACTCCCTAGCTCCTCCAAAGGTTAGAACTAGAAAGGAAATGATCGTGGTTTGGTAACTAGACCATCATGGGGAACTCGTAAAAAAATTGAACAAAATCGGAAAACTCGACTTCATTTTTGGTAAGAATATGATTGAGAATTGAACATGACATAGTTTTAAATTCGGCTACTACGTTATTTGTTTTGTTTTTTTCTACGTAATTTTGAGCTACTCTTTTCGAATTTTAATTTACATAATAAAAAAAATCAAGTGGATCAACGAAATTCTCAAGTACATATTTGCAATAAGATGCCGTTTTATAAAACGATATTTATGTCTGTCAAAATTAAACAAAGATATACAAACATACTTCCATAAATTTTTAAGACATGGATCACTTTCATGAATTGTACATACAAATAATAAATGTATCACGATAATTTTTATAAAATATAGATATTAATAATGTCATGATTTGCAAATTTCTTTTAAACTTTGTATAGTAAGTAAATCGATGTCCAGGAACAAGGAAACGAACCAATACGGTAAGGAGAGGGGGTAAATTATCCTTTCCCACGAGATTCTATTTTTTAGCACAGTATTCAGAAAGAAAATTCACAACTTTTGCTCATGAGCTGGGAAAATCCATCATTGGTATGTACATATTCATATTTTCCCAAATGGGAAAATTTTACCATTGGTACCTACTTTTCATCTTGTTTTTTTTTTTAGGTAGATGCAGAATTATGATCATTTTTTTAGGGGGAAAAATCTGACACTTTTCACGAATTTCTGTAATTTTAAAAAATGATGATTCTATTTCTAGGTGACACCTTTCCTTTTCAAATAATTCAAAGAATTGTCGAAGGTTCACTGAGAGTATTGTTGATTTGTGCAATGTACATTGTACATGTGTCCTGCAGATGGAAAACATTGTAACGCCATCTTCTGACTGATAAATGCATCAAAATTTGAAGCTTATTCCAAACAACGAATTCTTTACACCAAAACATCCACTCCTATTATTTGTTTTTTCCTCTATTTTTCGATAGGGTGCGTCAAATGTACCTCTACAAAGGGTTGCCTTTCATCATTACGATAAAAAATTTCCATTATAACTACAATTTCATCTCAAAATAAGTTGAGAAACGGATCTATTATATTATGTTTGTAATTTTCTTTCAGAATTTCTTGGCCACCAAATTACCATAACCTGAATTATAAGGGATAGACCATCATTTCAATATTTCAGCATTTCTCGGATAAAAATGAGAAAAATTTTCACTCCTGCCTACATCATCATGTATCTACACAACGCGAGCCATGAATGTGCCGACACCAGCTGTCGCGATGACCTGATGGTATTATTAATTGAATCTTCTAAACAAACGAATTGTCGCCTGCTGTACTGGTGGTTCAAAGGGTGCCATGTGTCAAATTATGTAAGCTAATTGAGATGTGATTTTTTTTTTAAGAAGAGGGAGATAATTTCAATTTTGGAGCAGTGAACTGAAATGTTCAAAGAATTAATCGGAAGAGCATTGAAATTTGAAGGATTATCTTACGCGTATTCTTTTCTGGTCTTCCGCTACTGGTTTAAAATTTTGCATTTTATCCTGGCGGTGAAAAATTTCGAAGAATTCATTAAGATACTTTCCACCTTACAGAAGGCCAGGAGACCCCAGAAACGCCAATAATTATATACTTATTTCGGAGCCGATCTCGAACCAGTTGGGAAACTCTATCATTTTATACGAGGTAGTACATACATATTTTGGGCTCTAAAAAGTGAATTATGTGGAATTCCAATTCAGTCAAATTTTTTACCCAGAATTAAGGATATGAGTGTAAGAAGAATTTTTTTTTCATTGAGCAAAACGACACTTCTTTGACGAGTGACATTCGCATTTTCATAATGCATCGTGTTTTTTGAGGTTCTGAATACAAATTTTATTTGAAGCCAGATTTTGCACTCAACTGCCATTCCTAACAGACATCATAGTGAAAATTTTCAAAAAAAGTGACTTTAGTGTCGTTTGGAATAAAAAAGTGACCACTTTTTCATAAATTTTCGATATTTCATGAATGAAAAAAAATCCTCTCTCAATTTAATTATTTCTGTTTGGCAGGTATATACTTACTTCAATTTTTACAAATTTTTCAGCGTTTTCGACTAGAAAAAATGTGACCATTTGATTTAAGATCTGCCAAAATTCTTTTTGGTGGTCAGATTGGTCTGATTTTTATAGATATTTTATTCCAATCTAATCCAGTTTGAATAGGGGCAATAACTGTTTGCCTCTCTACTAGAATAACACGACGAACCCAACAAATTTCAATTTCGATGTTTTACCAGTACAATTTGATTTCTTATAAAATTTTTGTCTAATTTTTATGCAAAGGATACATCCCTCTCTCCCAAAAAAATCAATTTTTGTAATTTCTTTCAATTAAAAAAAAAAATACCCATTTTTTGGAACAGATGCCAATTTTTTAGGGAAAAATTACCTATTTTTTTAGGAAGAAATTACCTATTTTTCAGGGAAAAATTACCTATTTTTTAAGGAGAAAATTGCATATTTTTTAAACAGAAAATTACTTACCGATTTTTTGTTGGAAAAAAGTACCCAAGTATCTATTTTTTATGGAAAAATTGCTTACCTATTTTTTTTTTAGGAAAAAATCTATTAAAAAAATTACCTATTTAAAAAAAATATATAAATATACTTAATACTTGAAAAAAAATCAAAAAAATTACTTTGGGAGAAAAAAATTACCAAAAGTGACCGTGTGATAAAAGAAGTGACCAAAAGCGATTTTTTGATGAAAAAAGTAGGTAACCAAGACACTACAAAATGATGTCATGGATTACTGTCCCTGTCAAATGATCCTAATATTTTTGATTTTTTTTTTCGAATACTGACGCAGATAGAATCGTATTTCAAACTGAAGTGAATTTGAACGAGTCATCGAATTTAAAAATGACGTCATTCATGAACCAATATTGCGTAGATACTTTCATTCAATTCACGAAATCCAAAACGTTCTCAATTTTTCGACTAAAAACACAGTTACCCACCATCAAACTGCAAAATGCAGACAGTACGATCTAAGCATACAAAAAATTTTCAATCTTCACCAAAATGGCGAGAATTTTTCGCAATTTTACCCCCATTCATATGCAGATCCTACTCTTCGAAATCGTATTTCGTACCCACTCGCCGAATACTCTCACCAGCGACGAATAATTTTTCGCCACAGAAGTTAAAAAGGAAAGTGCTTTCATAATACGTCAAACATTATTAAACAAACAAACGGCCCTGTCGCACTCGTAATGTTTATTTTCTAGGGTTTTTTTCGCGAATTAATTTGGACGTAAAAAAAATATGATTATAGAATGTGGAACACATACGGTATAACCCTTGAAATGAAAAACGCATATTTCTAATTATAGTGGTTGATGCGCGGGTAATTGAGTAACAAAGCGAGATACGTTTTAACGTCTTATTCGTCGAATACGTAAAAACCTACGGTACCGTACCTACGTGTTTAATTTAATAATTATTGTAAAATTTAATTTACTATCCGGGTATCTGCGTACGTATACGTATGTGTAGGTATCGCTTTGATGACAAATTTAATAAAAAACCCTAACGATTTGAAAAACTCCGACGAAAAAATTCATTTGGGAGTGTTGAAAAAAAAACACGACACTGTTCAAATAATCGATAAATTTTGTACCTCGCCGGTTTCACTCGGCACTTATACATTATGCATAAAAAATATTCGTAAAAATCTTTGATTTTTTAATATTATTTACGAATTTATCCGGCTGTCGGAAAACACAAATTGTTTCTATTTTTCCGCACTACACACTCTGCATGCACAACGATCCCCGACTCTGGTAACTTAATCAAGTTTACATATTAAAAATACCAGCCTTCGAGCGTTCTTCTAACAATGAGATGAAAATTTACTAAAGAAAAGAAATAGGTACGCTATTTCGAAATATTCGCTACGCATTTCGGTATATAAACTAAATCAAGTAATGGAAACGAATAAATACGAAAAGGGCGAATCTATGTATACTTATACGACAATTATACCGAAATTTTTGTAATTATTTTTCCGCAGCACGTTGGCGTTTTGTTTTCGTCTACGCTTCCCAAACCCGAGTTTTGGCTAAAAATAAACCATGTTGATTTTTAAAATTGTTCGTTTTTTTCAATTTCCGCTGTAATTTGTTGTTTTTTAATTTCGGTCATTTTGTTTAGATACGGTATTAATGCGGCGAAGAGCGAAGGCGGGATTATCGTAATGGATGCATCCCAGATTGCGAATGATTTTCGCGTCTCGGAACGGACGCGATTTTGTTTTTCGATCAAGATTCGACATCGATGTAGGTATTAGGTAAGCAGGTTTACAAGCGGCGAGATAATATTTCGCCAAATAATTTATGTCGATTTTTCGAGTGTTTTGAAGATGCATTTACCAACAGATGAATAAAATTTACAAAAATCCTCATGAAAATAATGTAAAATTGTTTGAAAATTCGTAAATCGGCGTTTTCAAATTTCAACAGAAAAAATTGATTTCAGAGAGAGAAAATACACATTTTTTATGACGAAAATCAAGTCGAATGTTGTTTTAGAGAAAGAAGTAAGTTTGATATAAATTCGAAAGCTGGTTTTCAATTCAAATTGATTTCTTTTTTCATACATAAAAACACTATAAAAAATTTCAATTTTTGACTACATGTAAGTACATACTTACTTGAATAATAAAAATTGGATGAAAGTAATTTTTGAAATTTTTGGGAATTTTTTAATCAGATAAAGGTTTTTTGAGGAAAAATTTATTGTCTCTCACAAGGGATACAGGTATGCCAACTCAAAGGAAAATTTTCGGAAGTATGTTAAAAAATAATCCTACATCCAAAATTTCAGTTGCTGAAATTCATTTCTCAAATTTTAGCAAATTTTTGAAATTGCCCTGCAAAATGTAAAAATTTGATCTAATCAACGAAAGAAGCTGAAATTTGGTATACCTACTCTATTTTTGACCATTCAAATCAATTGGTAGGTAATGATTTCAAAATTTTAAAAATCTTCAGAAAATTTTGAGATTTTCAAGCACTGGAGAAAATTTTATAAAATAGTCCTTATTTTGAATATGTGACCCTGCCGTAAAGAAGGGACCTAATGCAAAAAAATCGATGTCTTCATTTTTACGTGTTTGGTCCAGATTTGGTGTCATTTGGACCAAAAACGTGAAAAATGAGACATCAGTTTATTACTAGGTCCCTTCTTTATAGCAGGGTCACATATGGAACTCTTTCAGGATAGACTCCCAATTTTTTAATTTTTTTTTTTTTTTGGTTCTAAATTTCACTTCGAGTTGGAATACCTTCCTTACCAGACTTTTTCAAGTCAATATGTAAAATAATTAAACGCACTTTTTCATCAGTTGAAAGTGATTTAATAATTATTTCTGATTTATTTGCATAAAAATTAAAAGACCTTATAATCACCTTCTTCAGAATGCAAAATTGATTTGTCCAATTGTAGGTGTCTAATAATTTACCAAAATACAGAATTTTATTTTTTCTAATTTCATGTTGACTTTTTTAGAAATTTATATTTTCATGTCGAGATTCCCTTCTCCTTCACCTTTCCACAAAAATCTGGGAAAATTTCACTGATTTTTTGAAAACTTTTTTCACGAGTTTCGAAAATTTTTCAGATTCCTTACGTAAAGAATGTATCTACTTTTCCTAAAACAGATACTGTTATAGGTACACATGGCCTTCGCGTCACGTAGGGGTGGTAACTCCTAGTGGCGGGAGAAATAGGGTTTCTAGCTACGTTCGGTTATGCAAGATACGAGTGAGTGAAAGTTCTCGACCGGTTCGCGTCCGATACAGACGTTGCGCGTTTCATCTCCGGGCTTCGGGCCCGTCGAGGCTTCCGCCCGGGCGGAGACGGTGGCTTCTCCACGGTGCGTCGTGGAGTGCTGCCCACAGCTCCCCAAAAGAAAGATATACGCCACTTCTCGCCGTCGAGGGAAGTGGCTTAAATGCGAAAGTGTCATCTTTTCAATGTTACATAACATCCGCGATCGTATGTGTTACTGCTCGTCGGTAATAAAATGTACTTTCGCGATGCGCCAATAAATCGTACCGAATAGAATCGTCGATGGTTATTGCGTTCACAATCTCACCCTTCGTACTCTATTCGCTTGCGTAATTGGCAAGTCGGTGAAGCCGTCGCGTGCTCAACTTGCCCAAAGCCTGTCGATCGCACCCGATGTGAGTTGTAACCGAGGGGGCCTGTAAAGACAGGGACAGCGAGCGGGACCGGGACGCTGGTCTCCGTCCCTGAATACCGCAATGGGGGCTTCCAGGTGGGCTCGACCGCTGGCAACCCACTGGACCGTGTGAGCGGCAGAATCCCGCGGCCCTAGAGGGACCTGCCACCTGGTCGACCATATCCAACACCACCCGTAGCTCGGAATATACCCTCCGATCTATCTTATCTTTACACTGGCGCCCTGGCACGTGTTGCTGCAAGAGAAGCGAGGGGGTCGCTCCCTCAAGGACCTTCCCAACAGCACAGGAGCACCCGAAATCACGCCCTACGTCCAGAAGAGTAAGCCGAATTCCGTCAACATCACCAGTGACGAAGAGCTGCCCGAAATCAAGCTGAAATTACCGCCGATCGATCGTATCTCGGCGAAGAGCCGTCCAGTCAGGCTAGGCACGGATCTTCTCGCTAATCCGTGACCCCAGGCCAAGTCCAGTAAAGTGACGAATGCCTGATGCCGTCGAAAGTTTCCTGCAAATGGTCAGTAAATCTACTGGTTAATAATCATTTTTGGTTATTCTAAAAAGGCGCTAAAAATGAATTTAAATTTTGATAATTAACGTAACATAAAAATTCACACCAATTAACGTAAATTTTTTCCAATAAAAATTCAAATTTTTCATCAAATTTCAAGATTTTAACAGTGCACTAACGATTAACGTAAATATTTCCGACAAAAAATTAAAGTAACGTAAATTTTTCACACAAAAATCAAAATTTTCCATTTTTTCCATTTTTGAGTACAATAGCTTCATAATTTTTTCGGCCCAAAATTACGAATTTCAATAGTATTAAAATCATTTTCAACAAATTTAACGTAAAATTCCAAAAATTTGGCAAATTTTTTCAAAATTTTTTCCGATTAAATTGAATTTTCAAGCAATAGACCTTTTTTACGCCTTTCCCCCTAGGGGATCACCGTGTTTTACTCATACCACAGGTCTCCAGAGACGATGTACGAGTGCGTATTCCTCGTACAGTTCCCGGCTCCGGCCCCCCGGACCCCGGAACTTGAGATCAGGACGCTCGGGCCCGCGGATCGCACCGACCTGTTCTGCCGTGGTAGCACGGAGATCAGTGATGCCAAGTTTGTACCTAATAAGTCAAATTTGGATAGCTGGTAAGTACTTATGTACGTCAACTGCCTGACAAATCCGCATGCGATCTTAAATCGCACCTCCCCGCATGCTACAGCATTTTGAAAACCAAAATACTGTCTCCCTAGGCACCTTAAGTGCATGAAAATTCTAGTATAGGCACCTTCTGTGCGAAATCTATATAGTACCAAAATTTAGGCACCTTCTGTGCAAAAATCGAAATTATTTTCTGATCAATTTAAGTACCTTACGTACATCAAAATTAAGCATCATAAATGCACCATTTTTCACTTAAATTTTCGATAGGTACCTTAAGTACACAAAAATAGGCACCTTCAGTGCAAAATTACCATCAATTTTGGGTACATTTCGTCGGACCCGCCCATAATGATTTTGGAAATGAAACCTATATACATCGTTAGTGCTTCGTTAGTGCAGGATAGTGCACCAAGTTTTATCGTTAGTGCACACCCCCCTCCCGAGTTATTTAAAAAAGTCTTTGGGCGGGGCTGACGAAACGTGGCCCCGCCCATGTTGGCTTTGGGGGATGAAACCTATATACATCGATAGTGCATCGTTAGTGCAGGATAGTGCACCAAGTTTCATCGTTAGTGCACGCCCCCTTCCATCTCAATCATATGTGTTTTTTTTTGGAATTTTGGGCGGGGCTGTGGAAATGCTGCCCCGCCCATGACGATTTTGAGGATGAAACCTATATACATCGATAGTGCATCGTTAGTGCAGGATAGTGCACCATATTTTGTCGTTAGTGCACGTCCCCTTTTCACTGTAATTATGCGATCTTTTTGAGGGGTTTTGGGCGGGGCTGGGGAAATGCTGCCCCGCCCTTACACCAAATGGGTCAAACGTGGTGTGTATCGTTAGTGCATCGTTAGTGCAGGATAGTGCACGCATGCTCCACGTTAGTGCACACCCCGTAGATTTTTTTTCAAATTTTTAAATTTTTTTGAATAGTTTTCACTCATTTTTGAGTTTTGAAAAAGTGATACGTCACACCTTCAGGTACAACAAAATGAGGGAAAGGGTTGGGTCGTGGTTGTACCGGGCTGGGCCCCCTTATGTATATGTCTTGGAGCTTGTGGGAGGGGGGGGGACGACAGCGGGACACAGTGGGGCAGAATGAAATTTAGCGCGTCAAAAATCCAATTTTTCGGTTGAATTTTTTTGATGTACTGAAGCTGAATTTGACATTGGTGTCTTTTTTTTCAAAGGTCACGCACCCCTCCCCCCCCCCGAGGTAGAAATATAAATTTTTGAATTAAATCGTGTTTGGTATCGAAATCATAGGATTTCGATCCGCTGAATTCGAATTTGGCATTACTTTTTTTTTTAGAGGCCCCGCAACCCTCTATAGGGGGAGATTAATTCAAATTTCCCAGTGAAATCGTAATTGGGATCGGATATCATGGTATTTTGACCCGCTGAAACCGAATTTGGCTTTATTTTTTTTTCAAGTGTCATGTGACCTTCTCTAAGAAAAAAAAAACTGAAAAATTAATCATTTCAAAATGTTGAAAGAAAATTGAAATAATACTACATACATATTTACGCAAATTGACATTTTAATAAAATTCAATGAGGTCTCTATTCTCTCATTTGTAAATTTAATTTATTTTTGACATATTCATAATTCAAGGTGTTTAGTTTACACTGAAGAGAAAATTCGAGGAGGATGAATTTAACCCAGACCGCAGACTCATTTTTAAGAATAATCGCCCAATTTTTTAAAATAGGTTTTCAAAATTTTTCATTTTTTTCTCGACTATTCAGGTTTTTTTCATTTTTCCTCGCTTCTTCTTTTTAATACCTACTCATTACTCAATGGTTCCAGAATTTCGAGGAATTTTTATCATTTTCAAAAATGCTTTTGATTTTTGATCTTTTACTACACTTAATTCATATTCCTACAAGTTTTGACGCATTTGAAAATTTAGCATTTTATAAAACTTACTCATTTTTTATTTCCACAAAATTACTCAGTTTTTCACACTTCTTTTTTTCTTTTTCAAAAGCTGTATAATTATTTTTGATTTTTTTCTCAAGTTTTTGTCTGCCCAAAGGCTCTGGTGTGGTAAGGGGGTCATTTTGTACTTGGTCGAACTTTGGCCAAATTCTTATGCCATTTGATTTGGCATGGTAGAAGATGATTTTAGAGCGCATGAGCAATTTTTTATCTCACCCCTGGGGGGCTGGGGGGCCAAAATACACGATTTTCAAGCTGAAAACTTTTAAAAATGCTATCTCCGCGAGTTTTCAACCGATTTTTTCCAAACTTGGCACAAAGATAGTGGTACTAGAGGGAAATGCCCTGAAATTTTTTCAGATTTTTTCGACCACTCCAATGACCTTGAATTCGACTTTGAAAATCTCAAATCGCCCTCGGAGCACCGTTTTGCCGAGGGTATAAAGAAAAAAATATTTTCATGTTTCCCACTCCATTTTACACCACTCAGAATGTTTTCAGATTTTTTTTGAGTGGTGGTTTACATGTGGCGCGGCGTCCGAAAAACTGATAAATCGGTCGTTTTATTATGTACTTTAAAATTATGCCTTTCCCATCAATTCCGTATTTTTCATTTTTTTCTCACTAAAAATACATTCATGCTCGCTTTTTATTAAATTTCGATCAATATTCACCCATTTCCCATGACTACGACATTTTGAACATAGGGTACCCCCGGGTATGATAGGCGAATCGGCCCAAGAGCTACTTTTTGAAACTAACCAGTAGACATTATTAAGGACCCCAAAAAATGATTTTAGAAATTTTTTTCCACTAACTAAATCACACCAATAGCAACACCTACAAAACAGCGAATTTCGTCAAAAATCGCATCTCGGAACCTAATGGACCAAAAATTCTGAAATTTATTTGGTGTATATAGGGAGTGGTGACCAATTTTTGAGAATTTTTTCAGATTTTTTTTTTGCGATGCATTCTATATTCTAAAAAACCACCATTTAAACTTTGAATTGCTCAAAGGGTCTAGCCGGATAAGGAGTGATTCTGGCCATGGGTTGGATTTTCGTTTTAACTTTCCCAAATGGTACCTTCTGATGTAAGAAAATCTGAAAAAATTTTCAACCCTCCCCCTTCTATTTCTGAGTAATGGCCACCGAGGGCTAAATGACCCCCTTACCACACCAGAGCCTTTGGGCAGACAAAAACTTGAGAAAAAAATCAAAAATAATTATACAGCTTTTGAAAAAGAAAAAAAGAAGTGTGAAAAACTGAGTAATTTTGTGGAAATAAAAAATGAGTAAGTTTTATAAAATGCTAAATTTTCAAATGCGTCAAAACTTGTAGGAATATGAATTAAGTGTAGTAAAAGATCAAAAATCAAAAGCATTTTTGAAAATGATAAAAATTCCTCGAAATTCTGGAACCATTGAGTAATGAGTAGGTATTAAAAAGAAGAAGCGAGGAAAAATGAAAAAACCTGAATAGTCGAGAAAAAAATGAAAAATTTTGAAAACCTATTTTAAAAAATTGGGCGATTATTCTTAAAAATGAGTCTGCGGTCTGGGTTAAATTCATCCTCCTCGAATTTTCTCTTCAGTGTAAACTAAACACCTTGAATTATGAATATGTCAAAAATAAATTAAATTTACAAATGAGAGAATAGAGACCTCATTGAATTTTATTAAAATGTCAATTTGCGTAAATATGTATGTAGTATTATTTCAATTTTCTTTCAACATTTTGAAATGATTAATTTTTCAGTTTTTTTTTTCTTAGAGAAGGTCACATGACACTTGAAAAAAAAATAAAGCCAAATTCGGTTTCAGCGGGTCAAAATACCATGATATCCGATCCCAAACACGATTTCACTGGGAAATTTGAATTCATCTCCCCCTATAGGGGGTTGCGGGGCCTCTAAAAAAAAAGTAATGCCAAATTCGAATTCAGCGATACCAAACACGATTTAATTCAAAAATTTATATTTCTACCTCGGGGGGAGGGGTGCGTGACCTTTGAAAAAAAAGACACCAATGTCAAATTCAGCTCCAGTACATCAAAAAATTCAACCGAAAATTGGATTTTTGACGCGCTAAATTTCATTCTGCCCCACTGTGTCCCGCTGTCATCCCCCCCCCTCACACAAGCTCCAAGACATATACATAAGGGAGCCCAGCCCGGTACGACCGCGACCTAACCCTTTCCCTTATTTTGTAGTACTTGAACGTGTGACATATCACTTTTTCAAAACCCAAAAAAGAGTGAAAACTATTCAAAAAAATTTGAAAATTTGAAAAAAAATCGACGGGGTGTGCACTAATGTGGAGCATGCGTGCACTATCCTGCACTAACGATGCACTAACGATACACACCAGGTTCGACTCATTTGGTGTATGGGCGGGGCAGCATTTCCCCAGCCCCGCCCAAAATCACTCAAAAAGATCGCATAATTACAGTGAAAAGGGGGTGTGCACTAACGACAAAATATGGTGCACTATCCTGCACTAACGATGCACTATCGATGTATATAGGTTTCATCCTCAAAATCGTCATGGGCGGGGCAGCATTTCCACAGCCCCGCCCAAAATTCCAAAAAAAAAACACATATGATTGAGATGGAAGGGGGCGTGCACTAACGATGAAACTTGGTGCACTATCCTGCACTAACGATGCACTATCGATGTATATAGGTTTCATCCCCCAAAGCCAACATGGGCGGGGCCACGTTTTGTCAGCCCCGCCCAAAGACTTTTTTAAATAACTCTGGAGGGGGGTGTGCACTAACGATAAAACTTGGTGCACTATCCTGCACTAACGAAGCACTAACGATGTATATAGGTTTCATTTCCAAAATCATTATGGGCGGGTCCGACGAAATGTACCCATCAATTTTGAAAAAATTTAGGCACCATAAGTGCAAAAAATCTATATAGATATCAAAATTTGAAATTGTACACTAGGTACAATATGAAATTCTACCACTTCTTCCGGCAGTAACGTAAATAATTAATTTTCGAATTACGTACGTGGTAGATAAAAACCAGGCACCTTAAGTACCTGAGCAAAATCGTAGAATAACGTAATATTTACGTAATTGAAACGATCATTTTGGAATTCGATCGTACCCCTTTTTGGACTATTTTTTCTTATATTTTTGGCCAATTTTTTACCTGAAACAGAAAAAAAAATTAAGCACCTTCAGTGCAGGGCATCCAAAATTTATTAAAAAATTAACGTAAATATTCTATTCTACAAGAAAAAGGCTCCAATTAACGTAAATTATTTTTTCCCGCCCAAAATTACTATTTTCATGGCCAATTTCAAATAGAAAATCACCCTCCCGGAGCATTCAACGAATTTTTATTTAAAATCACGTATCTATTGTTCAAAAATAACGTAATTTTTTTCTCATCCAAAGTAAGGACAAAAGCATCTTTCGGCAGTGTACAAAAACAAGGTTTTTTCTAGAATTTATTGCTTTATTGCTTTTAGTTACGATCTTTTTTCTCTCATTTCTCTAGATCCTTCGATTTCTTTTCTTTTGTCCTGACCCTAAATTTCTCTGAAATTATTTGACCATCGCCTAAATCCGTACATCTGCAGACAACGATATTCCCTATTCTTTTATTCAATATTTTTTCTCTTTGTTTCTCACGAACCTTTTTTCGACTGTTGTCTTTGTCTGCCAGTAAAAATCTTTCCATCTTTCCTAGAAATCCTAAAATAGATACTTGTAAAAAATATCCCGAGCCGATTTCTATTTTTTCACCATCTTATTCTCGACCTTCGAGACACGACAATTTCCTATCTCTTTAATAGAGACGTGACTCCCCCATCTCATATCCTGAGACGTGTCAATATATTATTACCAGCAAACAATGCTGTGTAATAAATTAACAAGCGCCTCGTGTCCCTGCGACGCGAGTAAGTTTCTATAGAATCCCTAAAATCTAGCCGTAGGCTAGTACCGACTATTGTTATCCTCAATTTTGACTACCTGACTTGCGCCATTTAAACACCGTTTACCAGCGACTTGCGAATAGGATATATTAGCATTTAGATTTTTTACCTAAAAATATTGTCCTTGCATCCCTCGATTGTCATTAAATTGACAATAGAACTGCACTTAACGTGTAGATTTTTTAATGTATCGTGTACCTGTTTAGGCAAACAAAGAAAGTCAGCCTTGAAAAAATCCACCGTTTACAAGCATTTCTAGCCACCTGCAAAACCTGAGCCGCAAGGTGCGTCGTTGCCAACTCGAGTGTACAACCAGTTCAAAGGAAAACATCCCCTTTCCCTCGAGCCCAGTGCCGCGAAACGGCAACGGACACTGAAGATACGTACGCAGCCAGCCTACGCATTCTTTCTTTCGTCAAGCTTCCGAGAGTACTTTACTGTACAAGCGCCGGCCACTGTCCACGCGACCAGCGGTACTCTATTGATAAAAGGTTCAAAGGTAAAAGCGGTACCACGAACACGTAAGATTTCTACACAATTTTCATTGAATTGGCGGATTAGCTAATTCAATATCTACGATTCCTTTAAATTGACGGATTAGTCAATTTATACACGATTTTTTCTTAAATTGGCGGATTAGCCAATTTAAACTTTGCTTTTCTGTCGAATTTTCTCTTTCTCCCCCCTGTTAGGCTATCTGGCAAGATTATGTCAGAGGAACACCTTGAAATTTTAGCGTCATCCGGTGAACTTTTCGATAGTTCGGCCGAGAAAAATTCAGGTCACAAAAATTCCTTGTCTAAAAAATCAACTAAAAAACGGTCGAATAAAAATAAATCGCGACCATACAAATCTCGTCGAATAGAAATCAGAGACCCATCATCAACGGACAGCGACTCATCTATAAAACGGATCTTTTATCTATCCGAGTCCGACTCTGATGAAGAGGTGCAAATATTTAAACGGATCCATCGAAACCAGAAAGCACCGAAAAATTTTCGCGAATCGTCATCAACAAATATGCCATCAACTTCGAAATCGCCTCCTACATCGAAAAAATTAGCCAATTCCAAGAAAATTTCGACCTCTTGGGATGAGATAGACGACATGTTAAAAATTCTCAAATCCCAAATTACGAACTGGGAGGATTCACCATCGAAAAAATCAACAAATGCGGAAAAATTGGAGGAGACGACGACTATAAAATCTGCAGCGATTGAAACCCGCGAAATCATCAGCGAGTACATCAAAAAAGCAACGAAAATTTTAGAAAAAATTCCATCCAAAAATGACACCAAAACAGAGGATTTCATCGAGGCCCAGGAAATTCTCAAGAATATTCAAATTGAAATGGACAATTTTCGACAACATGTTCAAGAAATCGTTCGATCTATTCAAAAATCACCCACGGAGGAAGCAGTGGACACGTCGACCAGTCCCCCTTCCCCACCAGCACTGACAATTTCGAATCAACCACAAAATTTGACAAATTTGGCCACAATTGAAGAAATCAAGAATTTACGTCAGGCTGTTCAAAATCAATCAAGAACTTCAACCGCGAATACCCAGACCATCGGAAATTTGGTTCAAATTTGTGCCATTTTGCATAATAAAATTAATCACCATAAATCGCTCTTGGCGCAGAGCAGTGCAGAATTATACGACCTGTCAAATGACATCGACCACGTCCAAGAATTGGCTCAAAGTGCCATAGATGAGCAAGATGAAGATTATAACATCTTACGCGAATTAATCGACACCGTCGAGCGCCAGAGCTCGAATTCGACCACCCAAAATAGACAAATTGAGGAAACTTCAGAAACCATCAAAAATTTAACAACAAGAATCGAAAATTTAGAGGCAGAAAATTTTGAATATTACCACCACGGAATTGATATTTTGACTGCGAAAATTTCGAAAATGGCCGATAACATCAGCCAGGCCACAGAAAAAGTCAAACTTATGGAAATCAGCCTCAAATCTCCGGAACCCAAAATTGACCAAAGCTCAACATCGTTCATGACGCCAAAAAAATCGAATCATGAAAGAATTCCACCCGAAAATTATTTAACACCTGAAATGGAAGCAAGTACGAATATCGACGATTATCAATTAATCGGGGATGGAATTGCTTGCTTCATTTATAAAATAAAAAATGATTCGATAAATTCTTCACCTCCTTATGTTCAAAATATGATTTCGATCCCATATTTGATTGAGAAATTAAAGGAGGAAGAAAGGGTACAAGAACAAGTAATTTTATCAGCCGCAGTCTACGAATTGAACATCCTAGACAAACCCTTTCCTGCCTTATACAGGGATATGAAAAATTTAATTCGACTGATCAAGGAAAAGGGAGCAAAAATTATTGTTCTGCTTTTTCCTATAGTCTATCCCTACGTAACTCAGAGGCGCGTAAACATCGAAAATCTCGTCCAGCTTCGGAAAATTTTCCACGATTTAGTGAAAGAAGAGAACGTTTTCACAGCAAAATTGCCCGCGGAAACATTTTTGGAAGGGCACACGTATGAATACAGGAATCGAAAATTTCATCGACCAAGGCTAGATAAGGAAAGGAACGTGATTCCGGATATTTCAAAATTTTATCAAGCCGCGACTGCAAAATATTATATCTCATCAAAATATTACAACGATTTAATTACCATCATCAATAAAGAACTCAAACGAATAAGCGGATTGACAAGACTTCGACTATTTTCGACTTCATCACCAGAACCAACTCAAAATTTGTCACAAATTTGCGTCGAGTCACCAAAATCGGAACCAGAAAACGTGACACCTCCCACCTCACCCTTTGAAGAATATCAACAGCAAAATTCGTCACCACAGAATCAAGAATTTTCGGAACCTACAAATTTATCCCACTCACTTTTTACAACACATTCATCAGATTTTTTGAAATTAATTTTGGACCCCACCATTCAAGAAAATTTAATTTCGGACTCCATGCTTGAACGCTTGATTCTTCAAAATTACCAGAACACCTATATTTTTGAAACTGAAAACGAAATTCCAGTAAAATTGAAAAATAACAGGATAGTCAACACGAATCGGATCGCAAGAATTCCTCTATCAGCAGCCAATCAAAATTACGTTTCTCCATTTTTGATTTTACCAACTCAAAAGGATATTTGCGTCATGGGCATGACATCGCAAAAATTATTCGAAATTATGCCAAAATTCATACTTGGACCCAATACTAGTGACCCCATTCGAGAGAAAACTCGAATTTTATTACACAAAGAAATATACACCACGTCTGGGGCAAGAAAAACTAGGCTGATTCCCCTAGTTTTGAAAAACGACAATATAGTATGGGCCAAGGCAAAATATGATGAAAAATATAACTACATTTCCGATGATGCAATAAATGAGATCGATGAAAAGGAGTACCTGCTTTTGAATCTAGAAAAATTAGGCGCTCTAGATATCTCATTTTTCGAAATAGAAAATCTCAATACTGAAAAGTATTTAAGCATCAAAATTAGATTTCCGCCATCCGAAGAAATTCGAATCATTCCATTTTTCATCTGTCACGTGCAAGGTTCCCTCATGACCATCGGAACTTGCACAATGGAATTTTTCGAAATTGAATCGCCTGAAAATTTGCCTATAGCTGAAAGAGAAAACGAAAAATCGGCGAGCGTATATTTTAAATCGCTCCATGCATCCAAGCCGATAACTGATGAAATTCCCCTTCCCCCCAACCCGCCTGCATCGCCGCCGAAGAGAACTGCGCCAGAGACACAGGCGAAAAAACGTAGGAATAGAAAAAAGGCGAAGTTAGAAAAAATCTCCACGAATACGACCGAGACATGATCGTATATTATAGATAAAAATGGAGCATCGATGTCAAGATTCAAACAATAAAAATCAAACAATAACCAGATATTTAGACCGCCATCTTTTTTCCTTCTCCTTTTTGGTCCTGCTTTCTCTTTTCAAAAATAGTACTTAGATCCAAACCAGACCACAGTGGCGCGCGCATCGCCACCTGATACCCCATAGTACTTTCAGCCTGAAATCCTAAATTCATTCGACTTTTGAATCTCATGTAGCTCGCGTTACAATTTACCTAGAGTAGCCTCAAGCACCTTTGCATTTTGACTTCGATTTTTCATTCGTTTCTTCGTTTTCAATTTTTACTGCGTTTACATCATGTAAGTTTTAACCCAACATTATTTTTCCTTTTTTAATTGGCGGATTAGCCAATTAATTTGTTGACAGATTAGTCAACTATTTTTATTTTTCGTGTGTACTATTCTCAGATTAGAGAATGGATTTTGTACAAACTCATGTGACGTGTGACACGCGTCGAGTCTGTCTTATTTAATTTTCTTACTAATTTCCGGCTCTATTTTTCGAATTTTCTAATTTTTATTACCGCTAATTAATCAAAACCGCGATTAATTTCGTAAATTTTTTCCGTTCAAAAACCCATAGCAGAAACTAGGTCACGTTTTGTATTTCTGTGTAATATTGTTAGATATTGAATTGCATTAATTTGCAATTTAAATTTAATGAACTTTGAATGCACTCACTTTCTATTTTTATTCCCGCGTAATTTTTTTGCATATCATTAGTATTTTTATCCGACCATCCGCGACATAAAAATCGAGCAGCGTATTTATTTTTCTCCAAATTCAACATCCATTTATACATACGTACCTGCAAAAATAAATAAAATGCATCGTTAGATAAAAGTACAGAAATAGACCAGTAAGTACTTATCAATTACCCCCCGCTACGTGCGACGTGTACACAGGCTACGTGCAAAACGGTAAAAATACATCAATTCGATGTCAGCCTGACTGATCAGGTACATAGATATTTTTCGAACGCAAAATTATTACGATTACAAATGCGTACATACATTATCTCTTATATCTCTCTTTATTCCTCTTTCATCAAATCCTTCCTTCACACACATTTTCGTCTCAATTCCTAAATACATATTTTTTCCTTGAAATAAACCATCATCTCATACGTATCTGTAATTCAGCTTGCACACTTTCGACATCAAAATTATTTTTTCATTCGTTTCAAATATTTTTGACATTTATTAGTACCCAAATTTTTCAATAGCTATCAAATTATCCTTTCAACACTTTCGATTTATTTTATTGTCGGCTATTAAAAAGGAAACAAATTAGCCGCGTGTTTATTTTTCTAAAAGGCAAGCGCTGGGTAAAGAAACCGATTCGTAACACTTTCCACGGACCGCCCACCCGCCGAGATAACAACTAATCTACCACAAAAACCGTTTCTAACATCGTTTGTGTACGCAGCCGCGCGTAATTGATAACAGTTAAACCTTTTCGACACCTATTTCTTCTTTTTCAAGCTCGTTGTTGCTATTCTAAACGTTTATTCACTCGTCGCACGCGACTTTCGATTTTTAACCCTTATTTTTAAGAGTGAATAACCTAGGTAAATAAATAAAAGATTCCCACTTACTTGTATACGAATCTAAATTACGCTTTGATATTTAAAATCGATGCGTCGCATACAAACTAAATAATAGGTACCTACCTACCCAATTTTGGCAATTTTTTCGCGTATTTTTTCGGCTAAAAATTATCGACACTTTCGATTGAATTTATCTCCTATAGGAAAAATTTTTTACTTACATTTTTGAGATCGTATTTCTGGGTAGGAGTTGCAATTTAGCTTTGTTTCTGTACCTATCAGATAAAATTAATCTTTCCTCAATATATCCATAACTTTACTCATTCTTTTTCTTCTTAATAATGCGAAATTTTAAATTTTTAATAAATAATAAAAAACGTGGAGTATGAATTAAGAATTTCTTGGTCAATTTTACCCGCTCCACGTGTCGTGTCAAAATTATAAAATTACATAAGAATAATGAAATATGATCAAGAGAAAAGATTTTTCCTAACTTATCCTAAAAGTGATTTACTCATTTTCCACTCATTTTTCCACCATTTTCTTGTGATTTTTCCGAGACGGTATTTTGGAATATATAAATGTGTAGATTCTCGTGAGAAAATCTACATGTTGATATTATATCTAAAACCAACATCTCAACACACTCTTTCCTATTTCCAAAATTTTCCTTTCTTCCAAACATTATATGGTTTTCTCAAAATATTCATGTTCCAAAATATTTCTTCCACGAGTACTTCGCTCATAAATTCCAATAACATGGAATTCTTTCTCCATTATATCTTTCATGAACTTATTTCCTGGTTTTGGTGAATCTTCATCCAACATTCCCAAACAATTTCTTGATTTTGACAAATGCAAATTTTCAAAACCAAGAAAGCAAAATCGAAAACATTCGGTATCCGGTAGTATACTCGGAATATTTTCGATTTACGTTTTGGAACCAGAGGATTCACCAAATCTATCCTTCTTCTACATCCACAAAAATTGTCTCCTTCCAGAAAATTCATCCTCAACCTCAAATTCTGGGAATTTGATTTGGCTTTGAGGAACGCTATTTTCTCTCCCACTCATATCGATCTCGATCATTTTCATTACAAATCACTGCTTGTTCTTTTGCTGACTCACCGAAAGTCATCATTTGAAAGGTCATCGACCAGAAGAGGTGATTTGTTGGGAAAATTCTTTTGTAATTTTAAACCAAAATTTTTTCTGGGACAGCCCAGACACCAAATGAGAAATCTCGCATTATTTTCATTAAATCCTTTTAATCCTGTCATGTCATATATATCAGTTGTACATCCATCTTTTCCAGAAAAATATAAATTCGAGAATCATTGTATACCAAAGTGCAAAATTTCTTAAATTTCTCATCTCGCGATGATTAGTCATCAGTTTTGAGATTTATGAAACGTACCACTTCCTCACTCCTCCTTCTGATTCGTAAGGATTGTGATCAATCCAATGAAAGGAAGTCTGATTTCATCTTCCTTACTCAGAAATACTTCTCTTATTACAAAACCCTCTTGTCAATGAGGGTGATGTTTTCTCTGCTCATTTTGGATGCCATATTTTTGGCCAGAGCATCAGAAATCTTTCAGGTTTTGATACCAATTCAAAATTCAACACCTTCCCCTCGACAAAGAGAAATTTATTGTCGATTTAAAAATTTGAGAAATATTCTCAACAAACGAAACCCCCTCAGTTGCATTTTCGTATGCAGTGCGAAAAATAATAAACAAATAATAAAGAAACAAAACATAAAAACTAAACACTGCAAAAAAGTAAATAATTTAAAAATAAATTCTGACGTGGCCGTGGGGCAACGACACGTTCACGCAGAAAATTTCCGGATTTCCGATAATAATAAGTAAAGTAACTTAAAATGAAAGTGGCAAATTCGGTTGTTGACCTTATGTCTGCCATAAAAATTTTCTAAGAAATGCTTATTAATAATTTCTCCTTTCACCTTCATTCTTCCCTTTTCATTTTATCCATCATTTCCTCCTACGAAACAATCAAGGGGCAAATAGCATTGCTTCTTTATTGGCTTTCGTTTCTGGAGATTCGAATGAAATTTGGAGATTTTCCAGAAATTTCCAAAAATTATTCGAATATAATGACAAGACTTAGTCACCCTCCTCACCTTCCTCACTTCCGGCGTATTTTCATCTTGAACATTTTCATTCTGCTGAATATTTCGAATTTTTGGAGAACTTATCTGCTCCTGTTCCACCCCTCCCTCAAGCTGAGATTTGTGTTGGTTTTAACCGAAGTTTTCCAGCAAGAATTCCTAAACGTCATTTACATACCTCCCTCTAAATTTTTCCAATATTTAATCCTATCAGATCACATCTGGTGAAATGAATTTTGTTTGTTTTGGAATAAATCTAATTTATTGCAAAGCATCAAGTTTTTTGCTAGTGTTTCTTGGTAGCTTTTACGAACTTCAGTTTGATACATTTTGATGTACCATTCGAAGAACGATAAAAATTACACAAAAACAACCAGATTTTCCATTCCTAAATTATTTCGGCTAGAGCTTATAACCAAATTATTCATAACTGGCAATAGAGTCGACATGGTAGATGCCACGTCATGATTTGATACTCTAGCCACAGAATATTTGACCATTGGCTATGCTGAAATTTTTCCATAAAATATCCCATAATATCACTCCATAATTCCTCTTCCAAATCGAATATTCGTAGAAAGTAGGTTCAACGATGTGATATGTCCAACATTATCATCTTCCAAATTTGAATTTGAGCAAGTGTAAAAATTCAAATTATCCTTCTAAATTAATTTTGCATTTCAATTCAAAATCATGCCTTTTGATCAGGCGACTCAAAATTTCTAAAAATTATAAACAAAACAAATCAATTTTAATTAGAGCATCGCTAATTAAAATTTAACTAAAAAATTATAAAAAAGTAAAAATGAAATAAATCTTAAAATATCAAAATTAAGTGCGAAACCCCATTTTCCCACAAATTTTGGACTAGAATGATAAAATAAAGCTTCTAAAATAAAAATTTCTGTAGAAAAACAGAACAAAAATACGAAGATAAAATGGAAATAAACAAAATTCTAAAAAGAAGCCAAAAATAATAAAACCTCAAAAAATGCGAACGTGACGCATGCCCCAAACAAAATAATAATTTTCGAAAACCATAAAATAGAAATATTTATTATTTCTCAAACTGACTAGAAAATCTTCACGTATAATAAAAGCAAGCAACGGTTTTGAAAAGTTGAACGAGGGATCGAAAATAAAATTTTCGAAACACATGCCCCTCCTCTCTTAAAGCTTTTCACTCATGCCCCCCCTCTGCATTTTGAAATGTTTGAGAATAATTAAGGAGGGCCTTCCCAGAGGTATCTGAATAAGAAACCGAGTCACCTGGTTTCAATATCCTCTTTTATCCCCTTCGATCATGGAACTCGTAGATCTTAAAGATATCAACGATAACAAAATTCAAAATTAATTAACACAAAACAAAATTCACAATGAAAAAATTATCCACATATCGTTGATACAAAATTTCTTGAGTGCTATTCGCTGATTGTTAAAGTTAGTTGCATGATTGGCGATTTCAATAAATAACGATAAAGCACAGATTATAAACGTGAATAATAATGACATCAAAACCCATAAAAGAAAAAATAATTTAAAAAAAAATAAAATTATTTCTTTTTTCAAATTCTTAAAATTATTAATAAAATTAAATTTGACTCACCATGAGACACGTGCACACGCGTCACGTGCAAAATGTTGCAATTCTTCATTCCTTTTTCTGCAACAAAAAATAAATTATGCCTAATTAACACCATTGGCCAAAATTTCTTTGTCCTAAATCCATTCACAGCATAAATGGCGTCTTTAATGGCCTGTCCTCCTCCCCCTCCGCCACCTGGTGGTAGCGGAGAGGGCCGAAAGCCTCCATCGGACTATACAGAGACCGAGATAGAATCGGAGGAAGAGGAAGGAGAGGTCAGCGATGAGGAGATGGAGCAGCTCCGTCATCGTTTTCGCGGCCTCTCCTCCTCAGAAACAACGCCGTCGGCGACACCAAGCCATCCAGCCCCGGAGGGCTCGGCTCAAGACTTCGATAGATTGATGCCGACAAGGAAGCCCAAGAAGAAAAAAGAGCACCATTGCCGCTGTTGCATATACAGAGGGGCCAGGTGCCGCTGCCCGATGTATCCTGCGCACTACCCGGGATCCTCGTGCCCGTATGTGCGCAAGAGGAGAACTCGCCGACGAAAGGGGCAAGGCAAAACCCCGAAATAAGTAAATTTGAAACGTCATCTTTCGATTCTCGACGTCAAAATTGATTTTTATTTTCCTTTTTGTATTTTTCTCTTTCCTTTTGAATTTTTCCCCTCCCAATTTGGCCAATTTTCAAAATTTGCTTTCATATGCTTTATTTGTTAGAAATTATATCTTATTCTAGGCTTCAAAACATATTTACCCAGCCGTAAGTTAACGAATGGCACATAGCATGACGTGCCGCATGACTGGCTGTATGATTTTTCTCTTATTTTTGGACTTTTTCTGTAGAATGGATGCCATCATAGTATGTGGAGACTGCTCCCGAAATCTCATGGTAGACGGTCCACACCGTACGGAGCAAGAACATGAGGTAGTGGCGGGCAGCCAGTGCGGGCATCTATTCCATAGATCCTGCATAAAACACAAAAATATAATCCGAATTAACAATTTTAAAAGAACCCAAAATCCCAGATCTCGTGAAACCAATTTTTCTCCTCATATCCTACCTTGTCCCGCCCCTGGGTGTGGCAAGGTAATTTTGATTAACTGTTTAATAAATGTTCACCCGTTGGGACTCCAACGAGACGAAATTCCGATGCCCTGGCTGGCTGCCCACCAGCAATTAGAATCCGAATGGTCAGCTAAAATGGTAATTCATCAGCAGATGAACCAGGCTCTCGCCGCGGAGAATGCGCAGTTGCGCAGCGAATTAATTCTCCTGCGGACGGGTTTGGAACAGATGACCGCTATGAATGCGACCAAATTAGCTGAAAATCCGGGTATGTACAACTGTTTTGGTGCCGGTGGTCCGACCCATGCGTGGGGCACGGCCGTCGCACCAAGGCAGTCTAATACATCGACCTCTAGTTCTTCTGCGTACGGATCGGCGGTGGACGAAAGACCGCAGGATCTATCACGGAGAAATACCATCACAGCGCCTTTCAATACAATAAGATCGAGCAGCATACTAGATTATGGAATATACGATGGTAAAAAGGCGTATTTCATCGACAGTTGGTGGGTTCTGGGCGATGAACACCCATATAATATAGTCTTTCCATCCAGTACCAAGAAAAAATCAACAGAATTCAATATCCCTTTCTTCCAAATTTCCATTTTGAAAAAACATCTCGAAAAACTCCCATATATCCCGAAAAAGATCATTCTATCTGTTGGGGGTCATGACCTCCAAAACGTGGCCATGACCTCGCAAGATATAGAATGTCTATACGAAGATTTTCTCAAATATCTCCATAGTAAATCCGTAACACATTTAATCACTCTACCTCCGATACAATATGCTGGTCAGCGCCCAGAACGCCGCCAACTACACGCCTACGCCGAACAACAGAGTAAGTGTGACAGAGAATGGTGCCACGTGCATCTCTCTGATTTACTAACTTTCATAGGAAGAAAAAATCCAAAAGTCACGGCGGAAAAGATCGCGTATCATGCGGTCGACCACCGCAGGATACGCGAATATGTCATCAGTCGAGCAAGGAAAATCCAGTAGGGTGAGTCATGGGGCACGTGCATGTGATACGTGCCAAGTGTATTTTTCTTTCAATATTAATTAATTATTCAAAATTTTCGATGTACTTACTTTCCATTTTGCACGATTCAGGATCCATCAAACTGTTTCTGAAAAGAAACAGCCAAAATTTTGTAATAGTTTACTAATTTTATCTAAATTACAGAAAGAAAAATGATAAAATACACCTGTCTCGCATTACGAGCCATTCGTTAACCCAACAAGTCCCCAAATCGTGTCAATTCGTCACAAAAATCGAGTATCTTCCAAATGTACATCGGGTAGTTCTGCGCCAGGAGCAGCCAATTTCTTGCGTTTTCTTCAGTTAAACATCGTCGTCGTCGATCTGCGTCGTATCCGTCCGCTGTCAAGGACCTAAAAAGGAAAAATTTTGTTAATTTTATGTGTATTTTCGACAAGTAGTCGAACCTTGTATATTTACCTGTTCCTTTATTTTGTAGAATTTTATTTTCTCGATCATGTCTCTGTAAATACGTTTTTATTATGTTTTTCCCGATTGTGTCATTTTATTTTGTAGAAAACGTTTATTGGCGATCCCCGTGGGCAGCACTCTCCCCTTCTTTATTTTTGTATTTTTTTTATGAACCCCAGGCCCCCCTCTATTTTTAAGAATTCATTTTCTCATATTTTGTCATGTTGGTACCAGCTCCCTGTTGCGAGGCACGAGCACGCCAATGAGCTTCAAAGTGGTACAATTTTGTCTCATGTCTGTAAATACTTGTCAAACTTTCATTTTCGATTATAGATCGAATTATTATTTTTGCATTTATTTTATGCATTTTCTCATGTCTGTAAATACGTTTCAATCGACTGATGTCGAATTTTCTTTGATTTTATGTTTGCTTTTATGGTTCCAAACCAAAGAATTTTTTTTTTTTATTTGGTAATATTTTGTCTCATGTGCATTATTTTTCGCCGATGGGCGACGTGTGTTATTTTTTAGTCATTAATTTTATGATTTTTTCTCATAATCTCAAGGTCGGATGACCACCGACGACTGTGTTAATTTTATGCAATAGTACCTATCTGTAGAATTGGGCATATTCGGCCAAATATGTGTAATTTTACGATCTAAAATTATAATAGATTCTTGATTTTCTCATGCATTTTCGATATTTCTCATATATTCATTTTGACTGTAATTTCATGTGATTTTTTCATATTTCACTTCAAGGTCGCTATGTTTTTCCGATCTTGAATTTCATTAGTCATTAGGAATCTTTCTGTGTTATATTTACTTACCTATTTGTACATTCACGCATGTCATATCCATATTATTGTTCCTATTCATATTCATAACCTAGATTATTTTTACCAAGTAATTAGGAATCGTATTCGTAAAAAACTCAAAACAGATGTTAGCTACGATTAGAAATTAGAATTTTTATCAAAAAATATCCCCCTATTAATTTGTTAGCTAGCTATTTTCCTTTTCCCCACTTTTGATCATTTTTCTCTACATTTTAGAAATTTTTCTCATGTGTACTGTAATTTTTCATGCATTTTTGAAATTACTCTTACCTGTTATATTTTAGGCTTACTCTGATCTCACGTATATTTGTATTTTCGATATACCTACTTATTATCATGCTCGAAATTTTTGTTAGTCATAAACTCGTACACATGTAATTTTGATATATTTTTTGATTGAATTAGATTAGACATCTTATTTCTAATTTTCTAAAAGCTATGTTTAGACATTACGAAATTTCATGTTAATTTTTAGACTCAAAATTCATGTCTAGCTAGTACCTATATTTACTGAAATTTTCTGTATTCATGCATTTTTTGATATTTTCGCCTGCACATTGTTACCGCCAATGTGTAGGTCAGTTTTTTACACATACGATCGTCCTTTTTACTTCGTTTTTCGCGTATTTTTTACAAAATTTATGTTCCCCCCGTTTTTATTTTTGTATTTTTTTTATGAATTCCCCATTTTCGATCTTTTTCAATCACGACAAACCTACTTGATGTCACTTGTCTCTAGCCTTGGCAGCCTATGTGTCAAAATTTTTTGAGCGCAGGGAACTGCCATTCATTCGTGTTTTGCATAACAAGTCTTGTGTCAAGTAGCAGCAGATTTCCTAAATTTTCGTTTCCTTAACCTTTCCTAAATTTAAAAAGTACTCATTGTCGTATGCTGATTTTTATAGCATAGAGTACATTGTCAAAATTTCCTTGTAATCATTTTCCACGAATTTATCAAAATTCTTTAGTGAATTTCAATATCCTGCACACGATGTACTATTACATCTCAATATTGAATTCACCATTTTTTCCTGATTTTACCTCTAATTTGCATATGATTCGAGACACGTGTCGGTGTCATTTTGAATATTGCAACTTAAACTTTTGGTCTCCTCCCCGCAAAGCCTTTCGATTATCCGAAGACCCAAAATTGATTCCGTATATTGTCTGTATCACTCTTTTTGATTTTTATTTTTGATTAACTCCTCGCATCTTTCTTGAACCTTCCTTATCTGCTTTTCTCTCGCCTGAGTCACCTCATCGCCCTACGAAACCTCGAAGGGGCATGTGACCGGGGGTCGGTGTACTTATGTTCGTGCTTTCCTCGGGTGATGCGGCTGTGAACTTTCGATCAGCCATCGCAAAGCTCGAAGGGGCATGTGTTATAGGTACACATGGCCTTCGCGTCACGTAGGGGTGGTAACTCCTAGTGGCGGGAGAAATAGGGTTTCTAGCTACGTTCGGTTATGCAAGATACGAGTGAGTGAAAGTTCTCGACCGGTTCGCGTCCGATACAGACGTTGCGCGTTTCATCTCCGGGCTTCGGGCCTGTCGAGGCTTCCGCCCGGGCGGAGACGGTGGCTTCTCCACGGTGCGTCGTGGAGTGCTGCCCACAGCTCCCCAAAAGAAAGATATACGCCACTTCTCGCCGTCGAGGGAAGTGGCTTAAATGCGAAAGTGTCATCTTTTCAATGTTACATAACATCCGCGATCGTATGTGTTACTGCTCGTCGGTAATAAAATGTACTTTCGCGATGCGCCAATAAATCGTACCGAATAGAATCGTCGATGGTTATTGCGTTCACAATCTCACCCTTCGTACTCTATTCGCTTGCGTAATTGGCAAGTCGGTGAAGCCGTCGCGTGCTCAACTTGCCCAAAGCCTGTCGATCGCACCCGATGTGAGTTGTAACCGAGGGGGCCTGTAAAGACAGGGACAGCGAGCGGGACCGGGACGCTGGTCTCCGTCCCTGAATACCGCAATGGGGGCTTCCAGGTGGGCTCGACCGCTGGCAACCCACTGGACCGTGTGAGCGGCAGAATCCCGCGGCCCTAGAGGGACCTGCCACCTGGTCGACCATATCCAACACCACCCGTAGCTCGGAATATACCCTCCGATCTATCTTATCTTTACAATACTCATTATTTTTTTGATCAGAATTTATGGTCTATGAAATGAGCAGCGATTAGAAGGAGGTTAAATTTTTTCTGCTTTGAAATTTAAATAGGTTATTTAATTATTTTTAAAATTTTATATTTTAAAATTTTCATTCCTAGATGTTCTCACCTTGTAAGAAAAGACGATAAATAGGTACCTACATGAAAATTTTAATAAAATTATTTATTAGATAGAGCCTTTTTGAGTAGCTTTTAAGAAACATTGGTCTAAAATTTTCGAGCATATCTATTTATCTATAACTTTTACGATTTTTGTTTCAAGATCTAGGCTTCTAACCGAATTTATCAGATTTTCACTGGAATTTTCACCATTTTTGCTCTATCTTTAAAAAGTATTTTTTACTCTGAAATTCTTAAAAAATTTGGAGTAATTTTTTCAAGGACGATACAGACATTAATCACAAAAGATGTTGATAATAATGCCCACAAATGAAAACTAGAAAAAATCAACGGAAAAATGTGTAATTTTGTAAAGATTTCATTCAAATTGAATCACTTTTTCCAATCTACGAGTATAAGAAAAAAATGAAACTAATTGACCTCTTTTTCAAAAAATTTTACACATGTACCTACTTTAGAAATAATGTTAAGCAAAATGAAAAAACATGATCAAAACAGTACTTAGCAAATTATGCAAATATTACTCAAAATTTTTCAATTTTCCTCAATAGAACCTAATTTTTTATGTTCATCTCAAATTTTATCACAAAATCTTTCAATTTTTAAAAAATTATTCATGGAGAAGAGGAGAACATTACTAAAAGTTGAGAATTTTCGAACCAGATATTAAAACTTATCCCATCAGACAGAATCTCGGTAGAAAATTTTAAAATTTCCTCACGCCCTCCGAGTTGAATTTTAGTAGTTTAAATTTATATCCGATACCCCAGAATTTTGATCATTTCAAAATTTCTCTCGTTCACTCCTTTATTTTCACCTCAAAATAACCTTACCCATTTTTTAAAAATTTAAAATTCAATACCTAGCAATTTTTTTTATTAACGCCATATACAGCAACTAAGGCTAGGGGCGTATGAGAGAATAATTAGATCAGAGGAGGGATTTTAGATTTGTGATGGTAAGGAATTTTAAAATTTTTTGGATATTTTGGTAATTGTCAACCAGGATTTCCGTGGGGTTATTAGTAATTATGTTTCGAAAAATTGAAATTTTACACCGCTGATAGGTAGGTAAATAGAAATATGGCACATACATTTATAACATCTTATGAAAAAATGAAATTTTCATAAATTTAAAAAAATTAATAACTATATTTGGTAGATATCAATGACATCTGCATATTTTTTTAGATCGAAATTTGAACAGAAATTGAAAATCATACATCGTGCTTTCTCATACTTGATAATTTTTTATAAAATTCCTCTAATTCACATCTCTTCTCCCCTCCACCTCAAAAAAAAATTCAAGTAATAGAAAACTATACAAATACCTAGAACCAAGTCTAACTTTATTCATGTTCCTACTTTTCGTTTGAAAGAAGAAAAATAATATGAATTTTTCATCACCCAACACACTTCTTTCTCTTCTTTTTTTTTTCTCGAGGATTGTACAAGTTCATGCGATATAAAAACTAAGTTTAGAAAAAATTAAAATTTCAGTAATTACAAAATGCATTTTTTCAACACGTGCCTCACTGGGGATTGTAGAAAAAACAAAACTTTTTAAATTCTAAAATAAAACTCAATACATTTTTTCTCATGTTTCAACAAATTATTAATTATTCTAGTTGATCAACTTTAAATGAAAAATTTTTCGTTTCCGATAGGCGATACTTAATTCGTGTTATGTTGGAATTTATTGATTTTTGGATTCTGTAAGTACAACCCCTGATAAAATATGAATTTCGAGAATCTCTTCAAATAGAATTTTCTTTGTTTATCAATTTAAATTTTGAACACTTTCGACTTTCGACGATTTCGAGCATTTTTAGGTACCTCAATTTTTTCATTCTTGTACAACACTGGCCAACAAAATTTTTTTTTGCTCTGTATCTTAGTTCTAATGCCAAAATTCTGATTCTAGAGATCAAAATACATTACCTCGCTCAATCCCGGCTTCTAAATTTGTTTTGGGGTGCGGAGGGGTCGAAAAATTAGATTTTGGGACCTCCACCCCCCCTAAAATCAAACTTTGGTCAAAAAAATTATTTTTCCCCTTCATTAGTTACATAAAAGCAACCTAAATTCGGCAATCGGAACCCAATGAATTTTCTTTTCCAAGAAATGAAATATTTTCTCCTCTCATCCCCCTTCTCACCATCGGCAATCGTAAATTCCCCCCACACAGAAAACAATTTTCCTCCATAAAAATACCACGAAAACAAAAATAGACAAAAAAATCCATCACCTAGTTAATTTTCCATAATAATTTCACATAAATAGGTAAACTGTTGGTAAGCTTTGTACTTAAAACACAAAATAACCTTGTTAATACAGCGTACGAAGCATTACCCGAACACAACGCAGCATATTTATCATCACGTCAGCAAAAATTAGCAAATATGTTTAATAACTTTTTAACTCGACTTTTAACTTTGGCTGATCAACAACGGATACACGGCTTATAGTACACGATACGGGCATTGCGACGCAATCCACAATGAAAATACGTCAAAAGGGTAAACAAGCGGAAAATAATCCTATTTATGCACACCCTCGTCTTTGATTTTACTCATTCTGTTTCCCTTCCGAATAGAAAAAAAAATACACGAAGGTGTTTTTTATTTGTAAAACAGAATTCAATTCGTTGTTTCGCAAAAAAAAAAAGACGTTAGAAATATAGATGCAAAATATAAATACGTACTGGGAATTACGTTAAAAATTGACAATTTAATTTAAATACCGGATACGATTCGAGTTTTTCACCTGTTACATTCCTCTGGAGAAGTTTTTAACTTCTGAGAGTAAAATACCATAATATAAGTTTTTAATTTTTTAAAAATCTTTTTCAATTCATTTTACGATTTTCTCGTTTACTGTTTCGACGACACGTTCGGTACGAAATAAAAATAATTACTTTTGATTTTCGCTATTTTTCTCAAAAGAAACGCTTTTCGAGTTGAATTCGTAACTTCAACTTTATCAACAAAGAATATTACACCTAATACTGTGTGGTTAGGGCGCAACGGTACCTCTACCTGTGTTACCCCCACCCAAAAGTGATGAAAAGCGGGATGTAACTAGCTATTATGAACACGGTTACAGTTTCCTCTTTATATTAGCGACCAGTACTGTTCAAGCTTCAGGTTGATTTTTCGAAATAAGTACTGCACAAACACAAGCGCGAAGTTTTTCACTTTCGTTGGGTTAATTTCGAAAGAGTTTTTTTTTTATTTTATTTTTTTTTCTCGTCAACCGAAGATTAAAATTTTCGCAAAAATATTCGTCAACAGGTAATTTTTCAAATTTTCATTATTTTAAATTTTTTTACTTATTTTCAAAGGTTGGTAGTTCGGAGTGAATTTTGATAGAAAATTTAGTAAAAAATGAAGACGTGTGCGTAGGTAGACATAGTTGATTTGTCACGTGCAACGTTATTTCGCTTAATTTCAGTTTATTTTGCTGGAATTTGATTTTCGCGTTGGTCTTATTTTATAGTTTAATTTTAAACCGGGAGCCAGTTTTATAAAAATTTATTGAACAACGGTGGCTGTATAAAGTTAAGGTGGACTCGTAAATCCACAGGTGATCGGGTACTAAAATTATTATAAATGATTTCTCATCCGATGAGACGAGGAAAAAAAAAATTAATTCCGAAACCATATGACGACGGTACACGCGAATTTAATATGCGAGAAAATAATGAATAAATGAATAGCTGATGTTGTAAGGGGGTGGTATTAAAGACTAAAAAGTCTACCTGTTCTTTATACTCGTATACAAAGGAGGAAAAAGTTCGGCTTATGTAAAAATTAACCTTACTTCTTTAAAATTAAACTTTTCTCGAACCCAAGTTCAACATTGTCATCATAAAACGTACACAACTTAGAAGAACAATGTCACTTTAGATTTTACGAAAACGAATTTTAAACTTTCAAATTAATTTCTCGCTCATGAATCAACTCAGCAAGGTGAATCGCCGCGCCGGGTAATTCTTTACAATAGGTTAAAGCACAATATACGACGGTGACTGTTGCGAATATTCGAGTCATAGTCGAGTACTTTAGATGTTGTTTGCAATCTACCTCAGCTAAAGAAAAATATGTCATCAACATACTCCTTTCTGAGTCGCTGTTTCTACGAATGTAGCTTTTCCACGTACTTAGCTTATTTTAGAGCTTTTGTGCCGTTTGGAGAAATTTCGTCGAGAGCTATAACTATATTTTGATGTAGCGAATGTGTGGGATTTGTCAAAATTTTTGGAGGAAAATTCCTAGTTGACGTATGTAAAATCTATTATGAAAACCGTGAGCTTAAATGGAGAAGTAGGGAGGGGGTAGATATTCACAGAAAATTACAAATACACTGAAAATTAATATATAGGTAATTAAAGATTGATTAAAATTGTGGTCTCATATGGCAGAAAAAATTCTACAGAATCTGAAAAATGAAAATTTTTGCCAATTTCTGGATTTTTTGGCCATTTTTATGAAAGTTTTATGCTCAAAATTTCCCCTCATGTACCTTTATTTGAGCACTTCTTTGGCATTCCACTTTTTTGGCAATTTCATCCTGATTCCTGATGAAATATTATTTATCGGGTAAAAAATGAAACAAATTGACAAAAAAAAAATAATAAAAAATATACAAAGCTTCTAAAAAATTCTCAAAATCAATATACACGAGTTCAGCAGGGTCTTTCAAATATGTATTGCAGAACTATTCCCCCTGAGTATTGGAAAAAAATATTTTCCTGTTTACTACTCTGCAATATTTTTTCAACTGATAGATTTTACCTAAGTAATTATTTTCTGCAAACATCCTCCCCCTCCTCCTCCCCCTCCTCCTCCTCCTCCTCCTCAGAATATTACATTATATTATTCTATTTGCCTATGAATTTGGTCCCATCGAAATCGGGACAAAAAGTTAAGAAAATAAAAATGTTAAATACATACCAAAAAAAAGTTATGGAACGAATTTTTTTCATCAATATTTAATTTTTTGGAGAAAATTAACCATAATGAATCCATATAAATTTATTAAAATTCTAAACATCAGAAGAAAAAATAATCTGAACTGAGCCAAGATACAGCAAAAATGTTTGAAAATTGAAATATCAAACCAAAAAAGCTGAGAATAAAATATTTTATGAAAATAATCTTCGTCCAATCATAAAAGTTACTTATGGTAGATATTCATCCACAATCCGGGTCTACTGGAAAAGCTTATAATCAGGATAAAACGAAAATTTTTATGAAAGTTCAAAAAACTTTTAAAAGCCATTTAAAAATGAAAAATTCGAGTGAAAATTGATCTAAAAATTAGAATTTCTGATTCTTTTCAAAATAAAAAATCATAGCATTGAAAATGAAAGAAATTGGAGAATTGTATTTTTAAGGTAAAAGGAGAGGGGGCGATTTAAGGGAGAGTAAATTTGACAAAATTCCAGGGCGTAGGACGAGTTTGAAATTATTTAGGTAATTTCATGGCCCAACCAGCAGAACTCGAAAAGTTTACCAAAATCACTCAGTCATAAATTCTTAACCATTCACATTAAAAGATGCAAATTTACCAACTTCATAGCTGCTCTAATTATCACCACAGGCAAAATATTCAGTAAACCTCGAAACAATCTACATATTATAGCTTCTAGCTGAAAATCGAAAAAAGCTACCAACAAAGGCATTCATTCGTGAGAAATTAAAATTGAATTTGAGAGAATTGTAAAACTAAAATCGAAAAAAATATTATCCGTAAGTACCTAAATTTTTTGGCCTTTGAAGTTTTCAATTCTTAATGAACTGAAGCTGTGTTGATTCGATTACTCAATTTTTGATCTTTTTTTTGGATAGTTTAAAAAGAATAATTATTTAATAAACACGAATTACTAAGAAATCAAGCTAGTGAAAAACTAAAACTGCAATAAAATAATTGTGATAAGAAAAGTAAACGGCAGCAAAATTCAAAATTATTATTCCAAGTGTATTCAAATTCAGAATTTTGATTTTAAAGAATTTAAAATTTTCCAATTCGTATAGATTTTACTTTGATCAATTTTTCCAACTCACGATACGATATTTAAAAAATTTTCTAAAAAAAAAAGATGATCATTTTTACAAAATTTCCAGATTAAATGGAATTTTGTTATTTTGAGGGGTAAAGCTGTCCTCTTCACTCCTGATTAGATCTTGTCTCAGCTGTGAAATAAACTAGTTTTTTCAAAATTAAATCAAGAAAAATTTCTTTCAATTCAACTTTAACAGATTAAAATTCAATTATTTTGAAATTTTCGAAAAAATTCCAACGATTAATTTGGCGAGAAGTTGAACAATTTTCAAATTAACATTTTGAATAAATTTCACGTTTTGAAAAAATTGTAACAGTGAGCCACTTGAAAAATTATGAGCTTACCTGATTGGAATTTCAATTGGCTAAGAAAATTGGTAATTTTCTAAATACAGATTTTTTCTACTTAACACAAACTTTCCCTCCATTCTTCGATCCAAAACACCTTCGAAGAGTCAGCCTCGAGTTCACAAGAAATGTTTAAAGCTAGATACTGAAGAGAATTGAAATCAAACTGGCTCAAAAATGATAAAGAATGGTGAAATTTGGGTTCGGTAAAGAAGGAGAGTCGATATTAGCTAAAAATTTGATTTAGTCAACTTCATAATTGATTTTCATTGAAAAAGTGGGTATGCTTGAAAAAAATTACATTTTTGCAGAAGATCACAAAAATTGGGAAATTATTCAACACAGCTGAAAATTTAGGTAGAAGATGTAAATTAATTTCTAAAAAGTCGTTTGAATCAAAAGAGAAATTCTCAAAAGATTTCCTGATCTGGTATTTCTAAGTAAGTAACTTTTTTTTGATGTATTTACATATTTAAACTTTTTTTTTTTCAATTTTTGACTTTTTCGCCAATTTTTGTTCTTCCAAATTAAAATTTTTTTAAAAATATATATTTATTTAACCCTATTTCGAGCATACTTATTCGCAGATAGGTAAAGGTTCATTCTACCGACTTCCATCCTCTCTTCTACGTCTCTAGACGCCACTGAACTACGTACGTACTTTAATGTTACAGATACACAAGAGCTCAAAAAATCCTACAAAATGGGTAAGTCCAACTCACGAATCGTCCTAGTTCAAAATTAAATGGCAGCTTTAAAAATTCATAAAGTTCTGTCGTTTTTATACTCACGCTCTCGATACCTATGACAAAAGGAAAAGGAATTATCAACTGAACATTTATCCGAATAAACTGTAATCGTTCAGTCACTCGAAGAATAATTTTTATATTTTTAAAGGCTTGTTTTGAATTCGATTTCGAATTTTAAATTGTTTGCTTATTTACATATCATTTCGGAGCTGTCTGTCTTCTGTCTTGTCACGTACCAGTCGCGATCACGTAGCGACATAGCTTCTCTTCTCGATGCTTTCAATACCCTCGTCTCTCGCGTATTAGTATTTAGAACAATTTTTTTCATTTCTTTGGAGAATTTTTAAATATTTTTTGAGCATGAAGTTTTTTCTATGTATTTTCAAACATTTTGCTCCATTTCGTCTTTTCGTAAATTTTTTAAAATTTGTATCTTAGAAGTAGATAAGTGGCTTAATTTTCCTAATTATTCCGACTTTCATCATTTTTTCATTTCTAAATTAGTGCACGAAGTAAATATACAAACAGATACAATTTTTATTAACCTGTTGTGTTTTTTTTTGTATCCTTCCGTTTTCTTGAAATTTTCAAAAAGTGACGACTCAACTTTTCATGGGTAGTGATTACGTCAACTTTTCATTTGCAGGAAATACCTTTATTTCGTAAATCCAAAATTTGACTTTTTGCAGAAATGATAGAAAACTGTACTACTTATGGTTTTTGAATTTTGTAAAAATTGTGATGATTTTAAGAATGCTTTTGTAGTATTTAGAATGAATTTTCAATTATTTTGTTTCAAAATTCATACAGATTTTTAATTTGGCAGAATTCCTAAAATTTTCTGCGTTTAAGTATAGAAGGTTGCAACTCCATTTCAAAAATTAAAAATCGTGTTTTCGAAAAAATGATACTTAGTTGAGAATTTACATATTTTAAACACTAAATAGGCGTAGTAAAATCATCACCCCCTCCACAAAATTCAAAAATCTCAACCTCAAGTAGATAAATACAGTTTTTTTAACTCCCATAGTTCTGGAGATTCCCCTTCAAGCATTAAAAGGACAAATTGTTTTTCAATGTTAAAGAAATGTTCGTTTTTTTTTAAAAAAAAATAAATAATTATACTCATTTATAGAACAATATGCGAAAAAAAATTGAAAAAAAATTCTGTAAAACTGAGGAATCCAACCAAAAATGTTTTCTGTTGGAAAATAAAAGAAACCGTTTCAACTACAATTTATTTCAAAAATCAGACAATTAAGCCAGTTTGAATAGATCTAGCATTTGGCAGACCATTGGAATTAAGGGTGGTGCCTCACTCCCCAAATTCCCTTAATATTAATATCATCAGTGATCTAAAACTCTGGTAAACCTTTGAATGCAAAAATTCACCATTCAAGCCAACACATATCAATATTGATTGAGCCACGTTCATGCAACATACCTAACTACAAAATTGGTGTCATTATAATCGTATAAAATAGGTAAGCCCGCAAAATAGGTCGGTCGTTGGTCGTTGCTCGCTCCGGCGCTTTTTCAAATGACACGTTCGATTACGAAGACCAAAAAAACCGCAATGCTTTGACAAAACGATACAATTCTATATGAATTTCTATAAAATCGACGGATACAAATTGCTTCCTCCCTCTTTGTCTTTTCACTGTGGGTGCTCGACGCTCGTAGCCCTCATCTACATGCATACACCAACCAACACTTTACAATCCACAGAACACATTTATGCACGTGGAGTTGGTTCAACCAACGGGACGAAAAACACAAAAAAAAATATGAAAAAGACTCTTTTGTTGGATGCAATTTGGCTCATACGTTGTATGCGAGAATTATACAGAGGGTAACATTGTGCATAACGTTCATTAGGTCGTCACGAGGTTAATTTAACGTGAACGCATTAAGGTCCTGGCCGAGCTCATTCCAAAACTATATGAGAAGAACCAATTACTATACGTAGGTAGCTAGGTACACTACCATAGTGAAAATATTAACGGCTGTTTGGCAAATCTAATGAAAGTTTATACTCGTAGTAGACAAGTATTCGAGAGCACCGTATCATACGACTTAATATAGCTATCCGATGCAATGAGGCGAAGGACGTTGCATTAAATTTTACGAAAATTTACCCAATGCAGCCGGAAAAATTATAACTACGCCTTCTTGCGCTGATAATTAATCCATAACTTCAAACTACCTTTATAACTTGGTTAAAATATTCGAATTAATTAACCATTTAGAGAAACGACTCCTTAAACATATCGTAGGTACTTCTTGTTCTTACATACCTATAGCTATAAATGAACTCAATTCTATTCTGTACTCAAGTACACAGCTAATATTAAAGGGCTGCTGTATTGTAAAACACGGACCAAAAATGAAGTTGGGTTTTTTGATTCTGCTCAATTTTTTTTTTTTTTTTCAAGTTCCCCGATGTTCTTTTCATGAATCCAAGATGATTTCCCTTCTAACCCTCAAGGAAGCTGGGAGGTGGGCCTCGTAATTTTTAGGCAATTGCTACGAGTATTTTTGTCAAATTATCCAACTTTGAAGGCTCATATTTCGAGATACTCTCTTAATTTGAATAAGTCAAAAATGACTGATTAAAATCGACAAAATCAAGTCACTGTAGGAATTAGTAAAAAAAAAGTACGATTCGGTCAGTGAAATTTCACTACTAAATCGGTAAAAATAAAATTTCACTGATTCAATCGTTAATTAATTACTGATTCAATCAGTGAAATTTTTTTCACTGTTTCAATAATGAAAATCCACTGATTTGAATCAGTAAATTTTTAATTGATTTCAATCAGTCAACTAATTTTCACTGATTCAACAATCAAAATCCACTTATTTGAATCGGTAATTTTTCACTGATTGGCAGTAAAATGACGCTGATTACTCTCTTTATTTGAATCAGTCAAAAATGACTGATTAAAATCGACAAAATCAAGTCACTGTAGGAATTAGTAAAAAAAAGTACGATTCAGTCAGTGAAATTTCACTACTAAATCAGTAAAAATAAAATTTCACTGATTCAATCGTTAATTAATTACTGATTCAATTTTCACTGATTCAATCGTTAATTAATTACTGATTCAATCAGTGAAATTTTTTTTCACTTTTTCAATAGTGAAAATCCACTGATTTGAATCAGTAAATTTTTACTGATTTCAATCAGTCAACTAATTTTCAATGATTTAACAATCAAAATCCACTATTTGAATAGGTAATTTTTCACTGATTGGCAGTAAAATGACGCTGATTAACTGGGAAATCAGTGGAATTTGACTGATTATCAGTGACTTGATTTTCACTATTTCATCAGTCAATTCAGGCATTTTTGACTGATTCAAATTAAGAGAGTAACTCGGGAATCAGTGGAATTTGACTAATTATCAGTGACTTGATTTTCTCTATTTCATCAGTCATTTTAGGCATTTTTGACTGATTCAAATTAAGAGAGTAGGTAGCCCTTTTCAACTAATTTTTAACCAAAAAATTTTCAAGGTGTATCTGTAGACCCCTAGGAGGTACAGGAGTCTACAATTTTGACCAAAAATCAAAAAAAAAATGAAAAAGTAAAGTAGTGTATTGATTTATTCTAATTCGAAGGCGCTGATTTCGAATACGTGTTTAGTTTTTTCATCTGACCCCTCTGAACCTCCTTATTAGACCCCTTGATAGGGGTCAAAATTCGAAAAAATGAAAAATAACGTGTGGCCTGTCGTTTGTTAGGTATTTGAGAGCACTGAGTTCGAATATTTACTTATTTTTTGGATTTGACCCTTCAGTGCACCACTAGCCTTCCAATTTTGGGAAAAATATGTTGACAAATTTAAATGGCGAGTGGCATATCGATTGTTACTAATTTGAAAGTATAGAATTCGAAAATCGACTTACTTTTTGATTTGACCGATTTCCCCTTGCTCTAACTGAAAGAGATGTACGATTAATTCGAGAAGGGGTCGGATAGAGTACGAGGAAGGAGGTAAAATCAAAAAGTAAGTCAATTTTCGAATTCTACGCCCTCAAATTAGTGACAAACGATATGCCACACACCACTTGAATTTTTTAATATTACTTTTCCTCCAAAATGGGGGGAGGACTAAGGGGCACTGAGGGGGCAAATTCAAAAAATAAGCAAATATTCGATCTCAGTGCCCACGAATACCTAACAAACGTTAGATCACGCGTTATTTTTCATTTTTTCGAATTTTGACTCCTATCTAGCTAGGGGGGTTCAGAGGGGTCAGATGAAAAAACCAAACACATACCTATTCGAAATCAGCGTCTTCAAATTAGTAGAAATTTATAATGTGCTAATTCACTTTTTCAATTTTTTTGAATTTTGGTCAAAATTGTGGATCCTTGTATCCCGTAGGGGTCTGAAGATCCTACCTTGAAAATTCAGTGGTTGTAAAAATAGGTGAAAAGGACTACTTATTATCGTAATTTTTTCAAATTTCTCAATGGTTGCTTTTCATCTATTGTGATCATCCTGAAAGTTGAGCTTTCACTACCGAAGTTCAACTTTGAGCTTCCTAAAGTGTGATTATCGTTTTTGAATTTTCTCTCAATTCTCTTTCAAACCCAGCAAACAGTTTTCCGTCAAGTATATTCTATCTCGAGATATGAGCCTTCAAAGTTGGGTAATTTGTTAAAAAATCGAAATTGCTTAAAATATGAGGCCCATACCTAGCCCCCTTGAGGGTTAGAAGGGAAATGATCGTGGATTTATAAATTTGAGCGAAATCGGAAGACTCGAATTCATTTTTGGTCCGTTTTAACATTGACTACTCCTGAATGAAAATATGACCCTTATACAATATTGACTATAATTTTCCAATCCAACTTTTGCCATCAGACGAAATTCCATCAGCATAAAACGAAACAAAAAATTGTATTCAGGTTTGTCATAAATTATATTAAAACGTCACGTCTATGACTCTGTCTCAAACGTATGTACTGATAAAAGGAGTAGGTACTTGACGTTGGAGACAAATGTAATTAAGTTTTTAAAATTATTTCTGATACTATCTATATTGTGGGACGCGACAAACCAACGGTGGCGAACCGCGTGTAATTTGATTAGCGAAATAGATGAAATAAATTTTCGCCCTAATATGACGTGTGCTTGTATTAAAACGGTAATAAAATTTCCTTCATTTTTGTCACACCTACGATACCTACGCCCCGCGAAAAAGAATCATTTTTCAAAATATTACGTACCTCGACCTACATGCTCGTCAACCGTTGGTCGTAATTGTCGCAGGCTTTTTTGTAAATAAGTTCCGGCTGAAGTTATGCTGTAACCGGCAGTTGGGTACGACAACGAATTAATATTTAGGGTGTCCGGATGTGGTTTTGTGATGTTGGAATTTCTTCGAAATAAATTCAGATGTTGACAAATTTCAACTTTCGTAACAATTTTTTTTTCGAAATTTGTCCTTATGAATAAAATATGATCAAATGAGAGTAGAAAAAGGAAAGTAAAATAAATTTAAATAGAATTTCGGAAAACTCAATTTTCGACAATTTTTTTTCTTAATCGTCGTCTAGGTAAACAATTTTTTTAAAGAATGTTTTCAAGGTAAAAAATTTAGTTGTATAAATTTCTTTTAAGGAAAACCACACACTTATGTCTGTAATATTTGGTCAAATCATACGGTAAATTTTTGCAAAAAAATACTCGTTTTTCCATCAAAAGCTAGGAAGTATGGAGAGCAAAATTTAACAAACAGAAATTCTTCAGATTCAATCCTCTAAAAACATTCAAAAATTTTACTTTTGGGATTTTATGAAATTTAGTCTCAAATCTATCGCTGCCTCATTTTTCTGAAGTTTCAATAAAGTCGTTAATTTCATTTTTTTCAAAATGTTGGCCAAACATTTTCATCTGATTTCGTTTTTGAATGTTACTCGAATTTTTCAAACTATTTTTCTACGTTTCTTCTTCATTTTTGCAGGTTGAGGTTAATCCTCAGAATTCAAAAATTTCATTTCAAATTTTTAAAACGATTCTATGTAAAATCAATTTAAAAAATTTCTCGGAGAGTTACTTCTCTTCATTTTTACTTATTCAATTTTGTTCTAATTTTTCAATATTTTCCAAAAATTTTCAACAAACTCAATTGAAAATTGTATTTTTTCTCGAAAATTTTGTTAGATAAAACTAAAAAAATTTTCATCGTAATTTTTCTTTGAAATTTTTCCATTTTTTTCACCAAGCTCTGAAATTTTCAACAAGGATTTGGAATATTTCAATCAAACAGGGTCATGATCAATTCAAACATTGTTAAATCATTATTCCTGCAAAAAAATCGGAAATCCAGATGATGATTTTTAGAGGAAGGAGACTTAGCTTTTTTTATGCCAAAATTTTTTAATTTTTTCAAGAAGGTGACAAAATATAAGTAGCATAGCAATGTCGATGTCAAAAAATTGTAAAAACAAGGGTTATTGTGCCATATAAAATCAAAAAATTACGTTTGAGAGAATGATCCAAAAAACTAAATTCATTTACACAGTCAAATAAAGACAAAGCCAAAACAATTCTTTCAATTCAAAAGCAAAAACTATCTTTTCCTTTACAAATAAAATCCACTTTTGATAACTGGGAGGGTTAAATTCCTCCTCTTCCTTTTCTTCGTAAATTCTGGCTAGGAATACCTAAAATTAAAAACAGAAGACGAGGAGGGAGAGGAGGGGGAGGAGAAATACATACAAGAAAAACAAAATGTATGGCAACTAGAAATTAAAAGTTCGTACGTTTTTAAAATCATCTTACGTTATTTCCAAGAATAATTGATTTTTTTTACATTCTCAAGAAAAATCTGAGAACCCCTGTGCAGAAAATTTTGTTTAAAAAAAATAATAAATAAATAAACGATTCAATGGCAGTAGCACAGAAATTGTAAAATCTACAACTCACTCAACTTCATATTGAGAACCCCTGCGTATAAATTATAATTTGATTAATTCCGCTGACAGCAAAAAAAAAAAGTAAACTAAAAGAAAAATGACACCTTAAGTAGAAATAATTCGGAATATTTATGTGTGAAATACTCGAGTATTCGAATTTTTCGTATCCAATCGAAAAAAACTTTACGAACGAGATAATTCGATTAAAAAAAAGGATACGAGAAAATTTACGCTGAAAAGCACACGTAAAAAATTGCATTTCTCGAATTTTGCCGAATTAAACAATCGAAATTACGAGTATATCGAATTTCTATCCTAATTTCAGTACCTTTGTTGGCAAAATTTGAATTTGATACAAGATTAACCGTGTTTACAGCCGCCACGAAGGACCCTATTTCATCTAAATTGGTTCAAAATTACTTGATTCTCGCATAATAAAATATATCTGAGTGGAATGTGAAACAACGATGAGAAGAAACAAGGAAAAGGCAAACGGTATATTGATTGGACAAATCAAGATGAAATATTGTGTGAAAAAAAATATCGAGACACCAATTTCCTCCAAAAATAAAAAATAAGAAATATTTTAGATACCTAATGAAGAAATATCACCCTTCTCATTCGCTATTTCTATTCAACGAAAAATTCGTAGGCAGCTGGCATTTGACCAATTCTCAATTCACAACTAAGTAGAGCTTTTTTTGGGCGTAAAAAATTAATCAACATTTTATTAATAAAATGAGTGTAAAAAACAATTCATTTTTTAATATCTTCATCCATGACCTCGCGAACAGGCACCTTCGTCAATTATACTGCATTGTCGATGGAGAAAAATAAGACGGTAATTAAAAGAAAAAAATTCGTATCCTTCTAATTGTTAGTTTGTGTTTTCGTCTAAATAAAATAAAAGCTTCGGATTAGCGTTGGTAATTGTTAAATTAAATTTTTTGCTCCGTATAGTGAACCGAATTCTGCCAAGATTGGATACATGACTCGATCAACAGAGCACCTAGGGAAGTGACGAACGTGTATAAAAAAGTAATTAAAATAGTTACAGGTTGTTTTGAAAGTGCGTGGTGTTGATTGAATTTCACAATGGCATCAGAATCCAGAGAGGCAGGACGAAAGGGTTATTATAAAGTTAAAAATTTTTTGTATCGTTGTGGCAAGTAGATACGCAAAAATAAAGTTACCAGCCAGTAGTGGGCGATTTGACGAATTCACTTTTCACATAAAAGTCTAATTCGACGTATTAAAAAAACAAGCTATCAATTTCACCAATTCGAATACACATATGGTATTCCTTTGGGGACGTCAACAATGTCCTAGAAACTTTAAAATGGCACTATTATTGACCACACTTTCATTTCGTCATTGAAGTCCTATCCCTCGACGACATAGTCATACATAAATTGTGATGGAAATTTTGGCGAATTGTTCTTCCCTTCTGTAGTGGGATATTCTATGAAAATATTATAGATATCCCGGAGACATATGTACGCGGAAGATGACAATTCGGAATTCGTTTCTGAAACACGCCTCTCCAATTTGGTATTAAATTACAAGTTACTAAAATCGCATTAAATATTCGCTCGAACTTAACTCTTTGTCTAATTAAAGAAGGGATCTAACCGGAGGCGTTTTTTTCCTCGTTTACTCACTTGACGGTCAAAAGACAAAAGGCAGAAGTTGAGTCGATGATTTGACGAGTCGAATTTTTAGACAATAAAACGCGACATTTTATTTTGTTGAAGATTGAAATTTTTCGATTTTGGTGTTCGGCGAATGTCAACGCTGAGTTGGGAGCTGAAATTGGGATCGAGTTGGAAATTTTTGCTTAAGAGGTGTGGTGAAGAATTTAAAATGCTGTTTTTAAGCTTTTTTTACACCAATAGACGATTGGTGGATGTATTAAAAAAACTAGTCCAAATTTATTCCAACTCTAAACTTTTCAATTCTAAATTTTTCCAGTTTCTTTTAATTTTTTTTTAAAATGGTATCAAATATTTAAATTTTTCCAACAATATATAGAGTTAGATATCGAAAATTATCTTGAAAAACATGAAGTTAGATGTTTTTAAAATATCCAAAATTGAAAAAAAAGTTTAAATTATTAGAATTGAAAAATTTTAGCATAAAAAATTATTTCAATCGCAATTTCTTCAAATTTTTCTCAAATCTATATTGCCAAAACTTTTTTCCAATTCTAATATTATTATTCAAATTTTTTTAAAACTATACCTACATGAAATTTTTTAGAAATTTTCAAAATACTGAAAAAGAATATTAAATTTAGGTAGTTCTACCCTTGCAATAAGACAAAACATGGCAAATTGCTTGAATTTTTCAAATTTCAAAATTTTGAAGAATTTCACTTGAATTATTTCTGTAGTGAAATTCAAGAAAGGAAGGGATAATTTTTCATTTTTGATAATTGATAAGTATTTCACATGACTAACTTTTTTTAAAAACATGTTTTTGTCAAGTCATAGGCAAAAAACCCATGGGAGGGGGTTCAACTACCCTCAGGAGTCTCCTGTGCCTTTTGAAGGTTAAAAAAGCGATTCGATATTTTTTGGCTGAATTGACTCGATAAGTGCACTACAAAGAAAAACGAAATGAAATTTCCTAACCTCCAAAGGTCGCAGGAGACCCCTGAGGAAGGTTGACCCACTCATGGATTTTTTGTTAATGATTTGACAAAAACATATTTAAAAAAAAATTTGGCCTTGTGTTCAAACATGAGAAAATTACGCTTTTCCCTCCTCGAATTTTACTTTTAACACTTTATAGCAAATTCGGGGAAAATTTTTCAAAATTTTGTAATTATTTGAAAAATTGAGAAAATATTTTCAATTCGATAAACTGACAATTTTTGGTAAAATAGAAACTTTTATGAAGATGAAGTAAATAAATAGAAATATCCTTAACGTATGCACCTAAAATTTGTAAAATTTCGGTTTTTGAAGCTTACTTTTTGAAAAATAGGTAACAAAAATTCAAAAAGGTGGAGGGTCGCGGGGAGAATGGGAGGAGGGAAGCGAAATTTTATATAAGACTAGCCGTTTAACCCGTCCGTTCCGGACGGGCTACCGTGAACTTCTTTTTAAATCGTACATTCCTTTTTGAAAAACAACCATAATGCATCACTTCTTAAAAATAGAAAATCGCTTAAATTGGTACCCAGAGCTGTGTCATAAATCAATCAAAACTTCAAATTAAATATCTCATTGGATTCGAGCTTGAAACTTCGACAAAAATCTATGAAAATTTAAAATGGAACATACCATTAGATTTGTGCCTATAATTCTGGAAAAAATTGTATCAAACTTCCAAGCCGAGTAACCCATTGGATTCGTGCCGGTAACTTCTGGCAAAAATTTGCCACATGTTCAAACATTTTTCATTTGTGGTGAAATGTGTGGATAATTATTATCCATAAAATTGACCACAGTTTTATGGGTTTCCCCAAACTCTAGAATTGGCCATGTAAATTCCTATCCACAAAATTTTCCACAAGTTCAAACATTTTAAATTTGTGGTTAAATGCGTGGATAATTATTATCCATAAAATTAACCACAGTTTTATGGGTATCTCCAAACTCTATAATTGGTAATTTTGATGAATAATTCCTATCCACAAAATTTGCCACGTGTTGAAACCTTTTACATTTGTGGTGAAATGTGTGGATAATTATTATCCACAAAATTTGCCACATGTTGGAACCTTCTACATTTGTGGTGAAATGTGTGGATAATTATTATCCATCAAATTGACCACACAGTTTTATGGGTTTCCTCAAACTTCACAAACAGTAATTTTAACGGAAAATTCTCATCCACAAAATGTTCCACATGTTCAAACCTTTTACATTTGTGGTGAAATGCATGGATAATTATTATCCATAAAATTAACCGCAGTTTTATGGGTTTCCCCAAACTATAGAATTGGTAATTTTGATGGTAAATCCCTATCCACAAAATTTTCCACATGTACAAACCTCTTACCTACATTTGTGGTGAAATGCGTGGATAATTATTATCCATAAAATTGACCACAGTTTTATGGGTTTCCCCAAACTCCACAAACGGCAATTTTGATGGAAAATTCCTATCCACAAAATTTTCCACATGTTCAAGCATTTTTCATTTCTGGTGAAATGCATTGGATAATTATTATCCATAAAATTGACCACAGTTTTATGGGTTTCCACAAACTCTAGAATTGGTAATATTGATGGATAATTCCTATCCACAAAATTTGCCACATGTTGAAACCTTTTACATTTGTGGTGAAATGTGTGGACAATCATTATCCACAAAAGGGTCTGGCCAAATAAGGGTGAATTTGGCCCCAGGCTGGAATTTTCGTTTTAATCCCTTCAAAGGTACCCCTTGATGTAGAAAAAAATCTGGAAAAATTTTCGACCTCCTCCCCCAACCACCTCCCATTTTGGAATTATGGCCATTTTATTGCCCGATTTCCAAGAATTTTTAATTTCAACGATTGTAAATGAAATTTTCTGTTCTTTGGCACAAAGTTACATCTCGTAGAGTTTTGGTGCACATCTTCATGGTTTTTTCGGCTATTTGCAGTTCAATCGAAAAAAACACCAGATAAGCGACAAGGTACCACTCTGGAAAAATTACTAAAAACGTGTTTTTAACGTAGATTCACGTCACGTATTCAGTTTTGGCGATATCGATGCAGCAAGGGCCGAAAATCATGAAAAACTGTACAAAAATGTTGGGTTTTTAAGCATTTTTTCAAATTTGAGCATTTTGTGTGGAAAGAATTGACTAAACGAAAAACTAACGCCGAATTCGTGTTCAGCGGGTCAAAATACCCCGATAAACACCCTTTTCACGATCGTTTCATTTGAAGTCTCGAAATTGTTTTTCTCCACCGATTTTTCATGACGAAATAATCTGAAAAAAGTGAATTTCGAGACCTTGAGCAAAATAATCGCGAAAAGGGTGTTAATCAGGGTATTTTGACCTGCTGAACACGAATATGAGTTGGTTTTTCCATTGGATCATTTCTTTCTGAGAATCCGCCATTTTCAAGTTTTAATCAAGTCTTGGGCAAAACCTGAAAAATGGCGGATTCTCAGGAAAGAAATGATCCAATGGAAAACCAATCTCATATTCGTGTTCAGCAGGTCAAAATACCCCGATTAACACCCTTTTCGCGATTATTTTGCTCAAATCTCGAAATTCACTTTTTCAGATTATTTCGTCATGAAAAATCGGTGGAGAAAAACAATTTCGAGACTTCAAATGAAACGATCATGAAAAGGGTGTTTATGGGGTATTTTTGACCCGCTGAACACGAATTCGGCGTTAGTTTTTTCGTTTAGTCAATTCTTTCCACACAAAATGCTCAAAATTTGAAAAAAATGCTTAAAAACCCAACATTTTTGTACAGTTTTTCGCGATTTTCGGCCCTGCTGCATCGATATCGCCAAAACTGAATACGTGACGTGAATCTACGTTAAAAACACGTTTTTTAGTAATTTTTCCAGAGTGGTACCTCTTCGATTACATGGTGTTTTTGCGATTGAAAACTTCAAATGGCCGAAAAACCATGAAGATGTGCATGAAAAAATTTTGAAAAATTTCATAAATACATCTCTGCAAGATGTAACTTTATGCCAAAGAACAGAAAATTTCGTTCACTTCCGTTGGGAATAAAAATTCTGAAAAATCGGGTAATAAAATGGCCATAACTCCGAAATGGAGAGGGGTGAAGGGGGTCAAAAATTTTTCCAGATTTTTTTACATCAGGGGTACCTTTTGGGGGGATTAAAACGAAAATCAACCTGAACAAATTCACCCCTTATTCGGCCAGACCCTTTGTCACAAGTTGAAACCTTTTATATTTGTGGTGAAATGCGTGGATAATTATTATCCATAAAATTAACCACAGTTTTATGGGTTTCCTCAACTCTAGAATTGGTAATTTTGACGGATAATTCCTATCCACAAAATTTTCCACATGTTCAAACATTTTTCATTTGTGGTGAAATACATGGATAATTATTATCCATAAAATTGATCACAGTTTTATGGTTTTCCCCAAACTCTAGAATTGGTAATTTTGATGGATAATTCGTATCCACAAAATTGTGAGATTCAATTCATTATTTAAAAACTAATTTAGGTACCTACAAAAAAATTAATTTAGCTGTAAAAAATTGTAGAAAATTCATTTTCCGGATGTGCTTAAAAATTGATTCATTTTCATCCAAAAAATTCATTTTCTGGATATGTTTAAAAAAAAATTTTGGGATTGAACTCAATATTTGAAAATTAATTTAGATACAAAAAATGTAATTTAGAGATAAAAAATTGTTGAAAATCCATTCTCCGGGTGTATGAAAAAATCAATTTAGCTAAAAAAATTTTATTCAACTAAAAAATTTAATTTAGCTAAAAATAATTCAAAAAAATGTATTCTCCAGATGGCGTTTGAATCCTGAATTATGAATGAGGTAGGAATCCAAAAAAATTCATTCTTCGGGTGTATTTGAAAATTAATTAAGCTAAAAAACATTAATATAGGTAGCTAAAAGAAATTAATTTTGATCAAAAAAATTTTAATTAAGCTAGAAAAAATTATTATAGCTAAAAAAAATTCTAAAGCTTCATTCTTCGGATGGGGTTCGAACCCTGACTTATGAGGTAGTAATCTGAGAGCGCGTCATCATTACTCTCGCCAAGGTCAAGAGGGCGGGGGTCGAAGATGAAATCGTATTTCGAGGAATATCTCGAAAATGAAGCTGTTTCAGCGAAAATTGAAGAGAACCAAAATTGTAGCCTATAAAATTTCCTATCGTCAATGAGTCGTTAGATTTTTGATTCGAGCTTCGCGTTTCGAGTTATTTACAAAAAACTGATTTTTGCCTATGAGGGTGGGAGGGGAAGGAGGGGAACCAACTTTAAGTCGACTTTTCTCCACTTTGGAGGCAGCTTTTTCTAAACTTTTTGCGTCATAAACCACCTACTCGTCGAGCTCTTTCTAATGGTGTATTCACCTTTCAAATTCGTGCAGTACTTTTGGCGTGATGCTGTTCCGTAAAAACAGCCCTCTTCTTTATAATTATAATAGAAGAGCTCAAAAAATGGGTCTAGAGCCCAAATTAATGAAATTCGCACCTGGCCATACATGGATGAGGAGGAAGAGTCCAACTTCGAAAATATCAAGAGGACTTTTATGAATGACAAAGATTTTCATACTGCAAAAAACGAAAAAACTACGACATTACCTATATCAGATTTTTCAATTTCTAGATCTCTTCTTTTACAATCTGGAATTTTTCGCAATATAACAATCGTTTTCATTCATAAAAATCCCCTCACCTTTTTCCAGACTATTCTTATCGAGCCCTCCTCCTCTCTCCTCAGCCCTGGAAGTTCAGGCAATACCAACTAGAAGAAGTCCTGCACCTGAATTCTTATCAGCTCATGACGTCAACACAAAGGAGCTGAAAATCACAAATTGGTTCAAATGAGAAAATTTTCTTCATTTTTATTTGTGACTCGATATGGAGGGAAGCTTTTATAATTTTTTGATCGGATTTTATGTCAAATTTAACGAATTTTCCGATAATCTATTTACTATGTTTGATTTTGGGCAATATTTTCTTTATAAATTGAAACAAATGACAAAGCAAACTGAAGGTGTCGCAGATTTATTAAAAATAAATAAGATAAACTGATCATAAAAAAATGGAAACCCACACCATTGGAAAAAAATTATACATTTCATTCGCTTGATTTTTTTTTTCTAAATCTAGCATTTTTTACGTTCTTTTTCCAATGACATAATCCTTTTTTTTTTTTCATTATCAATTTCTCGTAATTATTTTTCAATAAATCAAAGATACCTTCAAATGTTTTCGTTCATAAAAAAATGATTTTTAATTTTTCTGAATGGACAAAAAATCGTGAACTGGAATTTTTTCTGTACTGAATCTAAATTAAATGGGACTTATGAAACAATGACAATTTTTCCTCACGTGAGCCAATTTTGAAGCCTTACAGCTCTATCCCATATGCGCCTAATGAGCTCAAATTTATTATGAGACAAATTTCAACTCGAAGTAAATTTCTTCAGCAAGTTTCCTAAAAATCCAAAATAATTATGTTTTTTTTCACTCCACCTTACCATAGGAAGGAACGTATAACTCGTAGGTGTTGAAACCAAATTTATTTCTCACATAAAAATATCTAAATACCAAAAACCCAGCCGTCAATACCCGCGAGCCAACTTTAGTACCTATTACACGATGGCTCTGGCTACCAAAACGAAAGGACATCGAATCGTAAATATTTCATGTAGAAGGAAATTTCGCCCAGGTGTTGGCAGGTAATTAATGACTTTGAGAGCTGCTGTTGGGTCATTATACTGCTACAAGAAAATACAGTCTTTTTAACCCCTCGTAGGCGGTAGATCGCCGCTTTAAATACCATTTCGAGGCTCGAAACATGTACTTATTCATAAAAATCAGACCTTGACTTCGCGGAGGATTTTTTTAACGGCCTAGAACTTTGAAAGTTTTAAGAGAATATCTCCTCCCCACACACACTTATAAACGTTTCATCGTTTGAAAATTAATTTTTTTCGGAAATAAAAAATTTTGAAATTTTTTACGCAAGGTGATACTAATGGAGAGAATAGGGGTTGAAATTTTCGATCAATAAAATTATGAAAGAAAAGAATGAATTTGTCATATTTGACGAAGAAAATGAGGTAAATTTTTTGACCTTGAATGGAATTACCACTTGGTTATTTGATAGTATGAAAGACGTATGAAAGAAAATTTAAATGGTTAATCCATCTTACAGAAAACAATTATTTATGATTATGAAAAATTGGGTTTTGTGAAAGGTATAAGCATCTTCATAATTTAAAAATTTGTCAAAACGCTTAATTAATTTATAATCTTGTACAGGGTGTATGATAATGATGGTTAGGTGCCCATTTATCAAATCTGAATATAAATAGGTACCTTCAGAAAAATTTGGAAAATAAACGTAGGTTGCCATAAATTCAAGTGATGAGTGCTCTTAAAAAAAAATTGTATCAAAAAATATTTTTAATCAACATAAGACGAGAAAGGATTTCAAAAAATCAAAGAATTTCAATTTTATAATTTTTGAATAGCTTAAAAAATTAAAAGAAGTAAAAATTTTCAAAAAAAAGTCGAATTTTTTTGAAAAATTAAGTCTCAAGGAACTATGGGAGTTTCTAAACGACCAATTCAGTACTTTATTGCCAATCTTGACTGAAATTTTTTAAAAGTTTCGAATTTAAGATATTTTTGAATGCACGTAATTCAATTTTAAAGATAGGATAGGTAACTTTGCGAGGGGTAAACATGAATTTAAAAAATAATGCCAAAAAATAGTTGAAAATACCACCTCTTGTTCTTACTATGACGATGATAAAAGAAATCGTACAAATATCTTACATTAAATACCTACTTAAGACCAACCCCTGCATAAAGCAACAAAGAATTTCCCCTTGAAATTTCCGAACCAGGTAACCTCCTATTATTACGCAGTAGAACAATCGAAGCTACTTTCACCACTCAAATAAGAGCATTCTACTTTCTACTGCACTAAATACACCCCGCATTTTCAACAACAATTCCATAATGCGGGGGCACTGTAAAATGTCTCCTTCTCATCTTTCTCGACAACCTTGAAATCTAAAAATACTTGTCGCTTTCATGAATCAGATCAATAGAGTTCAAAGAATGATAATTTTTTTACAAATTTATCAGTAAAAGAGGATCGAGAGAAGTACGTAACGAAACTGAATGAACAGAACGAACGCACAAGAAAAATAGAAATAAATTAATTCCATTAAATGACGCCAATGGCGCCGATTGCGTTTCATCTCTGTTTTTTATTATTCTTTATATTGCCAGCTAGAAGCATTTCTGCACGGTATGCGACTTTTTCTCGAATCGTAGCGATGAAAGATTAAACGAAAATAAATTAATATTCAACCGAATTAAAGAAAAATACCAATGTGATAATTATCGGTAAATTATTGAAAATTACGACGAACGTTCATCCTAAATAGGTGATTTGATTGAGGTGGCGATAAGGAAAAATTACAGGAACAATTCGATGAATTCGACTCTTATATTTTGAAAAATCAAGCTTTTAAAATCCAAGAATAAATTTAAATTTATACAGGATATGCGTCAAGTAACATGTAGACGGAGATTTAGAGGGCATGGGGAGGCTCAAGCCCCTCCCCTCCAATGTTGAATTAGCCCTCTCACAAATTCTTAATTTTCAAAAGATGAACTACATATCAATATTTTATACTCGTCATAAATTTCTTTTTTCAAGCTACTAAAAATCTTCAAAAATCACAAAATTTCTACACCAAAACAGTGAAATTTTTTCAAACAACAAACTGTTAAAAAACAAATGATTAATATCTTTCAAAAAATCATTAGCTTTTCAAATTTTTGCCTTCGCTTTGCTCAAGCATATGGAAATTAAAACATATTATTTAAGAAAAAAGGGTTGAGCATTTTACCTCCATCTCAATAAATTCTAAAATATTGGTTTTAAAAAATCAAAAATTCATCCTTCGGATCTTTTTTTTGAAAATTTTTTATCCTCGCTTTGTTCAGACTCGACTTATTCCAGAAATTTTTCTCAGAATCATGGTATCATATCAGGGACATTCCGAGGGTATATCGTTGAGAAGGAGGATTTATTAAAATTAGATGGAAGATAAATTTAGCCTGAGCAAATCGAGGGTGAAAATTTCAGAAAATCTCAAATTCAAGGTGCCATAAAAATGTTTTGAGCTAATAAACTCGAATAAAAAATCGGCAATCTTTACTTTGAAAATATTATATGGTAAAGCCGAGCGTAGCGAGGCAAAAGCTTTTAAAAAAATTGATTTTCAAACATCGGAAATGAGTTATTAAGGAGATAAAATAAAATTAGTCAATTTGAAGAAAAATCCGAAGAAAAACACTTTTGTAGGAGCGGATTATTTTTCAACTACCAATTTTCTATCCTGAAAATTTTAAAGTTGTAAACTTTTTTGAGAAAAAAATATAAGCCAAGAAAATACCAAGATTGGAAAAAAAATTTAAAAATTGTAGAGTTGAGAATTTCTTTATTAGAATTAAAGTCGAAACTTGAACAAAAAAAATCGGGAAAAAGTTTATCAAAAGGCAAGAAAATATTTTAGTGTTGAAAAATTTGAATTCGAAAATTTTTTCAGTAGGTATGTATTAAAGTTGGAATTTGAAAAAAAAATGAATCAACGTGATTTGAAAACAATTTTAAGATAGAATTTTACAATCGAGAAGAAAAATTTTAGAGATAAAATAAAATCTGAAGAAGAGATTTTAGAGTTGGGAAAAAATCATCATTGAAGTTGAAAAATTTTTTGAGAAAAAATTCTCTACAGTTTAAAAAAAAAATGAAAAAATAAAAATTTTGATTCAGTCGTTATTTTCGTGCTTGATGCAAATTTCGTACCCGATGAGTATTCAGAAGAGGGGGAGGAGGAAAAGGAAGATTCCTGACGACAACAACCATTAAAACACGATGTAATGCAATTGCATATCATTACTTAAACTGAACTAGATCCATGTTTAGTTATCAAGCACACTCGTAACCATTTCAGCAGTCAATTCTGCAGTCATTAAAACTTACTGCCATATAAATTACACATTTCACCTATTTCGTAACGTTCATCTACACTAATTCCACTACGAAGCACCTCGTATACACACACAGCTCCTTCCAAATTATCAAGTAGGCAACTAAAACAACGTGGTAATTTCGCAGGTTGCTCGTTTAGGTATCTAAATCTTTCAGAACACCCTGTGTCTCCAAATAGGTAATTTGTAAAGAGCAAGAGATCCGAGTCAAATCCAAACCCTCCCCTTACAAGTTAACGAACTCGAAAGGATAATCGAGTATTCTTAACTTCTGCAGATACCAACAAAGAAAACATGAAAAATTATCACCTCCGAATACTCCATCGACATTATTTTTGTATACCCCCAAGGTGTACTCTTCCGTCTCGAGTAAAATTACTCAATTAACCAAAAATAGTCGACTGGGTGCTCATTTCAAAGACACACAAACAACGAATTTAGCACAGTAAAAGGTAACACGATACTTTCTCGCGAAAGTTAAACGTTAATTTGAAATATGTACGAACAGAAATATTGAAGATTTTTTTTTTTAGAAACTTCAAGTCGAAATATGCGTAAAGTTTACAGCTCGATTGAATTTTCTTCGTCTAATTGATGACTTTGTGATAAGTTTTCTTCAAATGTGTGACAATTCGTACAGTTTCGAAGCCTGCGAGGAACGAAAATATGAAAATTACTCGCATCTTACGTCGCAAAAACAATTTTCAAGCGAATTTACTAGAACAACGGTGCATTTCAAAGGTTTCCGAAAAAAAAGGAGGATTTGATGAAAGGGTATGAATGGAAGTACATCACCGAAGACGACGTCATTCGTGGTTTATCTTCGAGATAAAGGAAAATAAAAACGATGACTTTGAGAACCCCTGAATTTAATCTAAAAATATACTCGCGTTTTTAGTCTCATGAACTTGAACGAATTCGAGTCTAATAATGAGAAAAATATATAAAAAATTTCCCCATTTATAACGCATTTCACATACGAGACGGGAAATCAATAGGTTTAAAAGTTTCACTTTGGAAACACACGTTAGTCTGGATACCCCTACAGACATGTTAAATTTCGCGAGCTTATCGCGAGGTTAACATCCTGCTAACATGTCGACAGTATAAATCATTTTTACATCAATGATAAATCATCTGGGAAGAAGTTACTATAAGGTGCTACTGCCATGTTCTACGTATCGACCTATTCTAAGGGTAGAGGCGACATAAAAAAACGTTTTAATCAATTTCACACCTCGAAGGTATTGACGAAATATTTTAACATAATTTTTCATTACTTCGAATATTGTTGGCGTTAAAATTAAGCTCGCTACTTTACTTTGGTGGCCCTTTAAACGGCAACGATGAAAGTTTCGCGAAATAATATCCAAACCGAAGATTATAATTTCTTTGAAAGAACTCAATAAAGAAACTTTTCATTAAGAATATGGAATTTTTTCAATTTATATACCGGCGCGTCGTCGGGTTTATTGTCTCCAGGCGCCGTAAAAATGAAGCTTTAATGAAGACAAGGTTAAGGTTAATTGTTCGAAAGCTCTCACGATGTGGTCAGTGACTTACACGAAAGTGTATCATGTTGCGTTAAAAATTAATCTGATGTCAAATACCTATTCGAATATGTTGTTGTAAAATTTCCGGAATTTTTATTAAAATTATCGAGTTGAATTATTCGAATTATTATCTATTTTATTTTGAAATAATTTTTGGTTTAATTTACAAAATCGAATTGTATAAGGTTCCTGTATGAAGTGTTCAAAAACAGAGCTCCAGGGTTTGAGTCTAGAATCAAATTACATCGAGCAATCGAGCTTCAGCTTCAGACTTCTGAGCTCACTGTTCGAAAATTCCGAAACAAAAACTTGTTATGTACTTGTTTTGGTGATGATTCTGATGCATTATTTGGTTTTTATCAATTAATGGGCTAATCATTTCAAATTGGTCAATTTTGCTGTCAAAAGTTATATCAGTCTTTACAAGGAAGGTATCCCAAAAGAAAAAAAATTTTGAGTCAAAAGAAAAAAAACTGAAAGTATAGATACATCATAAAGGAAGCCATATCAAAAATTTTAGAAGTTGATATTTATTTCAAAAATTAAAAATTACGTCATCACTTTGCAAAATAGAAAAATTTGATATAATCAACGGGGAAAAAACGAAAATTGATGCGAGGGTATCCTATTTTCGACTCTCAAATCGATTAAAAACGGATTCGAGACGCTTCGGAGCCTTTGGAAAATTTTTAACAGGAAAGTTTTGTTGGAAAAAATATGGATTTTTCGACACAACGAATTTAGAAAATTTATGTTTCAATTGATCTTTATAGACTTCTAAGAGGCAAACAGTGTTCATTGAGCTTGCATTTTCGCTGGACGAAAAAATAGGATCCTTTTTTGAGTATTATCAAAGAATTTGCATGTGGTCCATGAAAGTGGAGTAGAATTTTTCCAAAAATTCAAAAATGTCATCCAAAACTTTTTTTGAGAAACATGAAAATTTCAAGTCTCTATGAGTCAATTTTTAACAAAATTTTCAAACATTTACGTGTGACTTGTGAATGTGGGGTAGAATTTCGCCAAAAATTCAAAAATGCCATCAAAAACTTTTTTTGAGACACTTTTGAGAATTTTGAGCCCTTGATTACGTAAATTTTTGAATTTTATAGAGAAATCAGTCATATCAATTTTTCAAAATTTGTCAAAAATTAATCCAATTTAAAGCTCAAAATTCTCACAAATATTTTTGGATAGAATTTTTTGAATCTCTGACGAACTTCTACCCAGCTTTCATTAGTCACATGTAAAGTTTTTGAAATTTGTACTTTCAATTTTTTCAATTGAGGGCTTCATGTTAAAATTTTAGATAATTTAATTTTTTTTTACTTCAACAAAAGTGACATTTTCGGTATAACAATTGGCTTTTCACGGGTATTTAAAGATGTTTTTTTGCAAATTTTTTCAATTTTTGGTAATAATCTCATATTATTGTTGAAAATTCAAATTTAAAATGATTAAAAGTTGATTTTTTCGATTAGAACTAGAAAATCTTGTCGCAATCAAGCACAGCTAATCTCAGTCAACCAGAGCCAACATTGACACAGAATACTCTCTCTTTCTCTGATATGCAAATCAGTGAAATGATCGAAAATCACTGCAAAACCGTTAGAATCGCAGCATGTAATAAATCAGTGAAAAAAATTTCACAAAGGGAAAACTGAAAAAAAAATGCAGATAAATCAATAAAATTCTTTAAAAAATAAAATCAATGAACATTTTCTGAAAATTAAATGATTATTCCACTGATTTTCCCTGAGCTATTCCAACTTTTTTCAGTGAATTTTCACTGATTCGAAATAAAAGAGTAAGGTGCAGTGGGGTAATTGCAAAACTGGGGTAGTTGCAAAATCAGCTGCTGGAGGCCAAGAAAAATAATATTTGACCACGCGGTCTTTTTGTACATCAAGGTACCTCTATTTCTTATATTTTCACCCAACAGGAACAAAATTGGTGAGCGCATGTGTTCTCTGGAAGTGGTTTTATCAAAAAGTGCCAAAATAGCTCCAAAGTAAAATTGTAGGCATTTTTTTCAATGTGGTCCAAAATCAATTTAAAAATAGTTTTCCGAATCGATTTCTGCGTGTTAATTATTAGAAGGCATGTAAGTTTGAGGTAGGACCATTGATTTTTCAAAAATTTTATCTCGTAAGCCTTAAATATGCGATTTCGCAATTGCCCCAAAAAACATGTAGTCGGGGCAATTGCAAATTCGAATTTTTTTATGATTTTGCATTCACCCCAATTTTTTTTCAATTTTTAGAAATAAAATATGGTCCGAAATTACAAAAAAAAAAATATTGGGCCACCAAAGAAAATTTATTATAGGTATTAAAGACGTTAAGAGATTTGTATTAGAATTCTCCAACTCGGACAAAACTTGATCAAAAAACGGATATGAACATGTAAACAGATAGTAAATTTTATGTAGATTTCGATTTTTCAATCAGAACTGAAAAAAAATGAACTCCCTCCGAGATAATGTACGATTTTGCATTTACCCCAGGCGGGGTAAACTCAAAACTTGAAATTTCAAAATTTTAAAATTTCATTATCTCACAAAGGTGTGAATGAAACGATTCAAAATTTTTTCCACCAAGAGAGAACCCCTTGAAGTTCATGTGACAGAAATTTGGGATTGTTTGGTGCCATAAGGTCGTCACAGTGAACTGACAAAGTGGCACTAATCAAAAAGTGGTTTGCAATTACCCCACTGCACCTCTTACTTATAATTTTTACTAAAAAATTGATTTTCATGAAAAATCGTTGTTTTTGCCTAATGAGACTTGATAATTCTGAGAAGAAGCAGGCACTACGTTTTGGTAAAAAATCTAAATTTCTCGCAATTTTCGACATTTTTTTTTTTTACATCTTTTCTATATGTTTGTATTGTTATTTGGTGTCCAATTCAGGGTAAAATAATTATGACAATAATTGATTTCAAAAAATCAAGAAAATATAAAATTATGATAATGCGAATGTCGGCTCAATTTGAAAAAAAGATTCAAAAAACAAAGAGCAAAAGTCTGTTTGAAAGGTTTCAAGAATACCGAAGATTTTTCCACACCTCCCTTGCACCTTTGGAAAAATCGACGTTAATTTAAAATACGTTGGCATTTTTTTATTCCATTTGGATTCAAAGATGATGGAAAATTTTTCAAGTTTAGATTCTTTTGAAAGTACCTGTCTATCTACTTATCTACATTTTCAATTTTTTTTCGCGAATTTATGTTTTTTTTATAAGTTTGTCAACGATTGAAGGCTTCTACCTGTACCTGATGTTTTGTTTTTATCATTTTTTTTGTATGCAAATGAACAAAAAAAGAGAGTAATATGGCGGCGGAAAATTTTTTCTCATCGTTATCGAGAAAATAATTCCTCTTTTGAGTTTTCCAATTTTTTTGTCGTCGGATTAATCTTTTTCAATTAGGCTAAAAATAAACGAGAATATAAAAAGACCCTTGCATTATAAGGCCAGTTTTCCTAATTGGATTTTTTTTTAAATAATGGAATTATTCCACGTGTTCCATATAAATTTTAGGGTTGAAATTTGGTCCCAAAAACAAATCAAAAATAGATCAAATAAACAAATCTCATATAAACGATGGAAAAACAACCACTTCCTGTATGTCAGTTTCAGAGTCAACGTACCTACGACGCGAATTTCCAAGCAACAGGTGAATTAACTCGAAACATGACGAATAAGGATGATGGTAAACCAATAAAAACGTTATTTTCCAATAAAAAATTCTATCTCCTCTTAGTTTTGAAATATATGGACCAATTATACGTAAAAATGAAACATCAAGCTCGTAGACAAAGCAACATTAGCACAAATCCATTCTGTTGTATGGCTCGTATATCATTTTACGACAATTATTTTTCAACGAGGTTATCACTTTAACTTTTTTTCTTCACCATTTAACCCTGATTTAATCTTTTACCCATTTGATTACGTAGGTATAAGTTTAGGGTGATGAAAATTATCACCTGATGTCAATGTAAATATTAGGCCAGTTTTGATTGCTTTCGGTGATATCGATTTTAAATTTTTCGCAATAAAAATGTTTGAATAAAGGTGGAAATTACACGATGCATTAAAAATCATTTTACATCAATTTTCCAATTAAGTACAATTGAACTTGAATTTAGTATTCATCGAACGATACCATTTTTTTTTGTTTTTTTCCCAAAAGAGAAAATCGAAATTGGCTCCTTTTGCCTTACGAATTGGAAAAGATACGATTATAATGTTTCGCAGGTGTAAAACATGGTGGTATTTCGGCTTGATTTACGTTATAAAATTATTTTAACGTAAAACTGGGTCCGTTTTTATAGCACACAGGGCAGGGTCGTAAAGATATAAAGTCTTGACGTAACTAATTAATGAAGCTTTCGGCTGTGTCGCCTAAAAGGGTACAACTTTTCCAACTTCATCGAATACACAATTAACAATTCAAAATGAAAAATTATCCCTGTATCAAGTACCTACCAAAGATAAATCAATAATGTAAAAAAAAATCATATCGCGTACGACGATGAAAAAAAAAGAACAAGACAAAAGTAAAAATCAATTTACAAAGAGCATTCTTTGACGTAAACAAAATAGAAATAGTTAATCCTTTGACTTTTGTTATAATAACTGCGTCACGACGAACACACATTTTCGTCTAAAATTCAAAATACACTTCCTGATTTTGAGGGTATAACACTTGAAACTTGAACGTGGCCAAGGGACGAGAGAAAACAATTAATTAAGGTTATGCGAATCAAAGTGCAAAAGCCTGGTCTTTATTTTACAAATTTATACCTGGCGATTTTAATTTAAAAATTTACCTCGATAATTAGACTATACTTTTCATCGGCGGCATGGCAGGGCAACGCGACGAATTAATTTATTTTTATGAAAAACGTATCTTCTATGTAAATTATACTTATGGACGAGTAGCAGGTAATGATGGGGATACCGAGTGTGGCGGGAGACATTAGCGCCAACAACTGAGGCAACAGTGCATGCTCTATGCGCCTGCGCTAAAATGCATTGTACCCATTGCCGAATGTACGAGATAAACGGGCTACGCCTAAAACGGCAGTATCGAAGTAGTTCAACTGCTGGAATGTATAAGAATGTACTTGTTAATGTATTGTGAATATGGTACCTAGTTGTACTTGTTTGTAATTGTTATTTGTGCTTATGCACTGTGAATATACGAGATCCATTTACGTTGAACGTGTTGTTATTTCACTGTCAATGTGTGTTTCTATGTATACTTGTTATATTGGCGCCCGAATTAAAAACTGTGCATTTTTTGCAATTTTTTCGCGCGAGTGCTTTGTTCCGAGTCGCGATCGAGCAGGTGGTATCTCGACTGGGTAGCTCCGCGCTAAACCTAGTAGTTTTTAAGTTATATTTTTAGGAAGTGTTATTTTTAAGTAATTAAACAGATAATGGCTGAAAAACACGCCGATGGAGTTCCTGACACCTCCCAGACAGGACATGACGAGGCGATAAATAGCCGCCAATACAGAAATAGGCCTGCAAAAAACACAGGCAACAGATAGAATCGCTGCCACGTACAGACCTAGGAGGTTTACCAGCACAGATAGATATCAGAAAAGAAAGCCTACGAACCAAATAACAGATAATGGTCAGAAAAAAATCGAAAAAGAGCTTCTCAGAAAATTGCAACGAGTCAGAAACTGATCGCGATGTATGGCCTAACCAAATGCAACAGAAAAAGAGACCTACTGGACAGAAAACAGATAATGGTCAGAAAAAGCAGAAAATTGGATTGTCAGAAAATAGGAACGAACCTGAAACTGATCGTTATGTATGGCGTAACCTAATGAATACGAAAATAGGTCCAACAGAAAACCAGATCGAGCATGAAAAAGATCGTGTGACGTGGTTTGACCAGATAGGTAAGAAAATAGGATCGTCAGAAAATCAAAACGAACCTGAAAGTGACCATTTTGCATGGCCAAACCAGATAGGTATGAAAATAGGATCGTTAGAAAATCGGAACGAACCTGAAAGTGATCGTTTTACATGGTTAAGTCAGATAGGTACAAATATAGGATCTTCAGAAAATCAAAACGAATCTGAAAGTGACCACTTGATATGGCTGGACCAAGTAGGTAAGAATTTAGATATGAATAATGTAGGTATTAGCGCAGATAGATCCATACAAGACATGAACGAGTCTTTGTTTGATATGTGGGAGTTTAGGCCATTCCGCCAGGTCAAGCTGCTGTGCAGGATGCCACAGGAAAGTGTTTCGGAATCAGAAAACATGGAATTAGTCGAGAAAATAGTCGTTGACGAATCAGACCATGCCAGAAACGCAGATAGTGAAACGCAGCGTCTCACAGAAAACTTGAGAAGCTCACTATGCATTGGATCGGCGATTGGCTCAGAAAAACAGATGCTGGGACAACCTCAGATAGGCCACAGGCTAGATTCGAATTTCGCGAAACCTCAGCCAACCCCGATGGGCTGGCGCGCCGCAGATAACTGCATCGCGATGACACAGCCGGCTCCGATGAGCTGGCATGACATAGGCAACCGCCGCCCGAGTACTCAGCCAACTCCTATGAGTTGGCACGATGTCGCGAGACCTCAGCCGATTCCGATGGATCGGAGTGACTATTGTACCGCGAATACCCAGCCACCTTCGATAGGATGGAGCGACGCAAGAAACTGCATGACCACTCAGCCAATTCCATTGAATAGGCACGACATAGAAAAACACCTACTTGACGCGACGATACCAGGGGACGAGAAACAGGACCTAGAGGCCAGGAACTACATGAGCCAACTGCTCAGCGAGCCACAACCTGTCGCGAACATAGAACCGTTCCAGATCATGGGGCACTTCACAGACTATGAAGGCCGGCAGAAAAAATTGACAGAATTACAACAATGGACGGCGACGAGACAAACGACAGACACACAGGTCGGCGCACACGAGCAAGCCATAAGTACCATCGATCTCAGACAACAGAAAATAAGAGAAAATCTTGAAGTGGCTGCAGATAATCAGTACAAAATAGCAGCTAATTACGAATCGATACATGAAAGGATAGAAAAGCGTCTGAAGGAAGCTGATGAGAAAAGTATGGTTGATAATCAATATAAAGTCACAGCTGACTATGAATCGATCCACAAAAGAATAGAAAAGCGTCTGAAGGAAGCCGATGAGAAAAATACTCAGCCAACTCCAATGAGTTTGTGCGACGCCGCGAGACCTCAGCTGATTCCGATGGATCGGCGCGACAATTGCACTGGGAGACCTCAGCTGACTCCGATGGGTTGGCGTGACCTAGATTGCTCCGCGAGACCTCAGCCAGCTCCGATGAGCTGGAGTGACACAGAAAAAACACTGATATCAGATGTTGATGATGATGCCTCATCAGAGAAACTATCCAACCAGCTCACCCCACAAGGTAGGCGTAACGAGCTGCAATTTGTGACACAGGCGGAAAATCTGAGAAACTACTCCTGCACTGGGGCACCTCGGAATCGCGAGAAATTGGATCAGAACCCAATCGAGGCCATTATTGAGACAGATATCAGAAATCGGGAGACTGCTCTGATGGATTTAGAAAATCTGATAAAACCCCTCTACACTGGGGCACCTCAAAATTATAGATTAGATCCAGACATCATCACTGTGGCTACCGAGATAAATTCTGGTGATTACGAGACAACTCAGATATTGGATCCAGGCCTCGTCACTGTGGCTGCCGAGATAGATGCCGATAATTACAAGACAACTCAGGTAAATTCAAAACATCCGAGAAACTACTCCTGCACTGGGGCACCTCAGAATCGTGAGAGATTGGATCCAGACCTCATCATCGCTGCTGCCGAGACAAATATCAGTAATTACGAGACAACCCAAGTACAGTTGGAAAACTTGAGAAATTGCTCGTGCGCTGGGACACCTCAGAATTGCGAGAAACTGGATCAGAACCCCATCGAGGCCACTTCGAAGAAATATACCTGTAATTACAAGACTCCTTGGGTAAATTTAATAAATCAGATAAACTCCCCCTACACTGGGGCACCTCAGAATTATGGGAGATTGGATCTAGACATCATCACTACAGCTACTGAGATAAATTCCGGTGATTACGAGACAACTCAGATATTGGATCCAGACATCATCACAGAGGCTACCGAGATTAATACAGGCGATTACGAGACAACTCAGATAAAATCAAATAAGCCAGGGAAAGATAAATCACTAGAGATGCATAAGGTGAACAGAAACCAAATCAACACTTTGGAGAAAAAATCAGAATGGCACCTAGAATTTTGGACATTATTTCTTTCATCTGGTTCTGTATCGAGGCCTCAGTCCCTAATCCTTGGGGCAGTGGCACTAGTCTCCCGTCATCAACGTGTTCCAGCGTTTTTTTATGGAAGTCTTAGTTCCTGCCCTCTCCAGTCTCCAGACTCCCAGGGGCAATGTGGCGGGAGACATTAGCGCCAACAACTGAGGCAACAGTGCATGCTCTATGCGCCTGCGCTAAAATGCACTGTACCCATTGCCGAATGTACGAGATAAACGGGCTACGCCTAAAACGGCAGTATCGAAGTAGTTCAACTGCTGGAATGTATAAGAATGTACTTGTTAATGTATTGTGAATATGGTACCTAGTTGTACTTGTTTGTAATTGTTATTTGTGCTTATGCACTGTGAATATACGAGATCCATTTACGTTGAACGTGTTGTTATTTCACTGTCAATGTGTGTTTCTATGTATACTTGTTATACGAGTTTAATTTGGTTTGGGATTTGATGAAAATATTCGAGGTGTGACGAGTACTGGACAAAAAGATAACGCGAAGATAGACCCATATCCATAAATACCATTTTAAATCATCTCTTCTGGTCTAGTCTTTCGAAACCCCACTTAATTTTATTTTATTTGACGTGTATTTTTAGACATTTTAGTAAGATCGCTGGAAAATATTACAATGCGAGAGAAATTGGTTAAAATACGTGAAAATTATTTTTTCAAAAATATTTCGAGGCTATAAAGTCATTACTGTAGCAAAAAAATTTCTAACCGATCTCCAGCTTTGAAACATCTCGTATTAATAAAGAACAGAAATTTTGGAGTGACCGAAGCTTATGCATATAATTTTTTATGCCATGTTTTGAACTTCTAATCAAACCATTAAAAAAAAAAGAAAAATTCCGGGTAAAAAACCTATTTTTTAAAGATTAAAGTACTTAGTCTGAGAATGAATTAGAGAAAATAATGCATAAAAATAACGAAATTTATAAGTAAATCATAAATTAAATCAACACGGGAAAAATTAGAAAGAAAAATGAAAAATAACAATAAAAATTATATTATTTCAAAAAATAATTTTAAAAATTCACTAAATTCACAAATTGCACCCATATGAAATCCAGATCAAAAAAAATTTAAAAAAAAATAAAATTCTAATGAATTTTTTAAAAATCTAATGAAAAAAGTTCTAAATGAAAAACAAATAATCTTTGAAAATAACAAAATTTATGAATCATAAATTTAATCAAAACGTACTGAAAAAAATGAGAGAAAAAATAAAAAACTAGTATGAAAATTATATTTATTGCAAAAAAACAACTACAAAAAATTGACGAAATTCACAAATTACGCCCATATTAACTTCACGTCAAAAAAAATTAGGGAAAAAATTTTAATTCTAATGATTTTTTTTTTAATTCAATGAAAAAAATCTAAATAAAAAACGCGAAATTTTATCATCTAGAAAGCCTATAAACTGCAACATTTTCAACTTCCAAGATTTCATGACTGAAAATGAAAAAGTTCATTTTCTGCAACGTCGACTGGATATGAAAAATGAAAATTCCAACTATTTCCTGAACTTTTCAATCTTTGTCACTATGACTATGAGTAGATAACTGGTTGAGTTCAACTGTAGAATAGCTCCTACTAATTTGAAAAAATCTAAATCATTCGTGTCTTTCAAAGTACCTATTGCAAAAATTTTGAAAACAATATTCTGGTATCGCAAAGGAAATCAGTTGAGGAGATAAGATACTCTTATTACGTAGTTTTGACGGAATCATCACACCTCTGAACCTTCCACTCCGAAAACCCTTCTCCTCAGCACCTCACCATAAAATCAAGGCCAGAAAAAAATTATACGAATCTCCAACCATGCTCCAACCCTATGCAGATGGAAAAAATTGATCATTTTAATTTTATAATTGGAAAACACTCGACGTAACACTACAAATTCAATATCCGGCGTTCATTATTGGAAACACAGGAGACAATGAAATTGAAAATTTTCTACCCAGATTATACATTTAATCCATAATGATAAAACAATAAAATTTCGGAGCAAAAAAAAGGTGTAAGGTACATTCCGTTGCTTATCAATTTGTTAAAAAAAAATGAAATTCTCGCAGCGTAAAACAACAACGACACCGACGAGTTGGCAGTTTCGCTAATTCCACAAAAAACAAAAAAGAATATTCGTCGACAGTCGACAATAAAAGAAATTTACATTTTAAGTATGCGAGGGAGGAGGAAGTTAGCTGATGTTATAAGTACCTACTATGTATGAAATTAATAAACTCGTAGGGAGAAAATTACAAAGAGAAATTAGTTCTGTAGTACAAACACGTCGTAGGAGAACCTAAATATATATCTAATATAAATAATATTATAGGAAAGTAGACGTATGTAGATGTACTTTGTAAATTCAAACACGACGTTATAACCAAATTCTAAACGTTGGTCTTTTTAAAAAACAAATTTTTACACGGGTCTACTGATAATTTTTAATGAAATTAAAAAGTGTGGGAACAAAAGTAAGTATAATCCGAAGAACGAATATTTTGAAAACTGCGTTCCGATGTTTACTGATTTTCGACCCCGCACCGACGCGACGGAGTTTCTATAGAACCATTTATTTACTAATTATCGCCTCTGGAGATTATTTTTTCTCGGAATTTTACCTTTTAAGTACGTAGGAAATGTTTCAATACGAGCTACGTTTGTAACAAAAGTAACAAAAGGAAAAAAGCTGAGATTTTTTTGCCGATTCCACTTCATTAGAAGCTCTCGTCGGGTGTACGTTTGAAAGTTGATAAGTTCGATCGAATATCGTAAAATTACTCACCGGTTAGCTTATTTCATCTGTTGATGTTTTCTGTTTCGAAGAGGGTGACATTCCGTTCGACGTTTGTATTATTTCTATCGAAATCGGCCGTGTAATTAATTCATAATTGTCATTCGTGCAAGAAGATCAATGGAGTTAATTCCATTAATTGGAAAGCCAGCTTTGAAGATTATAAGATACACTGGAGCACAAACACTGGAGTAACAATCGCGATCATTATGGGTGTAATCATAATCAATGATACAGATACAATAACACGAAAACTATCAATTAATTTAATTACGAGATCTATAATTATTATTTTGAAGAAGTCACCGAAAATTTAAATAATCATCTAATCATTACGAGTTACGACCACGTGAAATTTTTTTGTTTATTCAATTCAATGCACTGAATCAGTGTTGCCAGTTTGTGTATCATTTTTTAAAATTTTAACGATTAATTGAAAATTAAAACAAAAATAAGAAATGAGATTTTATTAATTTTGTTTATGAGAAATCATCTTGTGGCGAGAAAAAAGTGAAATCAAATTTCGACGTTGATAATTCAGAACATGTAGAAACTAGCATTAGGTATGCAAAAGTGGAAAAAATAAATCGTTTTTGGTTTTTTTTCGTAAATGACACTAGTTCATTATCTCCGTTCTATTTTGAACGAGGCTCAAATTTTTTTGGGAGACCTCACATTTTGAAGTAAACTACCTCATCAATTTTCGACAAAATACAGAATTTTTATTTTTTCTATTGGTAGTTAGTACAACACTTATACTTATTTAAATGCATCTTTTTTACTAGGTACCTGAGTAGGTACCTATTTATAAAATAAAAAAAAACATTATGTAGTTTCATAAACAAATAATGATTTTGTATCAGTACGTACATATGTACATATTCAAAAATTCATTGTGCAACGCATACCTAGGAGTGTGTACCTTCAAAATACTTACTCCATAGCTCGCAATAGCAGTCATTTTATCAAAGTGGCCTTTATACATAGTACCCACCGTAGTAATAAAATTAAATATAATTTAATTACCTACACTCCTATCTATACATCCGATGTATCATCTAGCTATTTCACTTTTAGAAAAGAAATTCGTATCTATACCTAATCTTGTTACGAATCGATAAACAGAATAACAAAATTTATCGAATATTCTCAAAGGGATAGAGTCCTGTTATGAGTATAAAGAGCATAAAAAATTGGCTTTGTACTTTATTCCATTCTGGATATGATCAAGTGTATTTTCAACTAAAACTATAAGAAAGTTATAATGCAAAATAAAAGCAGTAATTTTTTTTCAAATAGCGAGAAAAATATAAAATTGGTCTCTTGTTTGAGACTTATTTTCCTATATAAGTAAAATGAGTGATTACCTTATTATTAGATCTGCATTAATCTTACATCCCACTTAATACACCCAGAATCGTTAGAATACATATATATGTATGTACAAGTACTTGCCTACTTACTACTTACCTAGTGATTAGGTACGTAACTACGTATAGGTTTAAAAAGATTTTGTAAATTTGTATTTAAATGTGTTTTTTTTTTTTTTTTTTTACAGATAATAACATGAAAATAATAGTCGCAACAATTATCACATTATACTTTATGTTAATGGTATCAGCAAATTGTGCAGAACCAGAAATGTTACTCACAGATATGTTTTCCTCAGAAGATAAAGACAGACCGTTTGAATCACCAAATGACTTACGATCTCATTTAAACAATTTGAGTCATTTTTATGCGGTGGTAGGAAGACCGAGGTAATTATACTAACCGAAAATTTTCAGCTATTCGAAATCATTCTATTTTTATTTCTATATGTTCTTTTTTTTTGACGAATAATTGATCTTTGTTCGCAGGTTTGGAAAAAGGACTCAAAACAGAGACTCGATGTATGTGAAAACGCTACAAAATTATTTAATGCAGAAATACCGCGATCGGTTACCAGTTTCAACGAATTCAGAAAATGCTGATTATGCTTATTAAATTATTATTTTAATTTTGATATGTTTCATTTATGTAAAAATTAAAGCAATAAAATGTTTCGATTTAATTACATACCTATTACGTAACGAAATAAATTACCCCTAATCACGTTTTTAAACTTTTTTTTTTTTTGCTATTCACAAAATTTAAAATTAATTCATTTGGTGTCATTTCTTTGATGTTTCCGCCGTTAAAAACCACTCATAATTGTAAATTGAACATGCAAATATAATATTTACTCATCTTTCGAACGATGTATTCTATTTTGTATCTATTTTATTATAGGCTTCAACCTCACAGCTATGTACTTACCAAGAATTCTATCCAGCCCCATTTTATATTTACCACAAATTCATCCCTATCGACTGAGCTTATAAAATCAGACCATTTCAAATTCATTTTAAACAATTGAAAAAATCCTTTTTTAAAAAACTTTTTTCATAGATAACGTTTTAATCCAAACATTCTCGACACCTATTTTTCCTCCTTAACCTGTATTTTCAGGAGTTTTGAAAAATTTTAGGAAAAATTTTCGAAAAGAACATCTTTGCATTTTTTCAACATTTTGAAAAAATGGTCTGAACAGAAGTCAGTTACGAAAAATTCCGCCAATGAATTTAAAAATGGAGTAAGTAATGAAATCGTTCAAGAAAAAATAGTTTTGGATTTTTTTTGCTGTTTTACTATTTAAGTAGGTACCTACCTAAATCAGGGGTGTTAACCGAAACCGAAACCGTAACCGAAATTCAAAATTAACCGCTATAAATATATGATTAACCGTAACCGTAACCGTAACCGAAATCAAAATTTTGGAAAAATGAAACCGTAACCGTAAACCGTAACCTAAATGAATTAAAATTATGTAACCGTAACCGTAACCGTAACCAAAATGATTTTTTCGGTTTTCGGTTAATTGATTTTTCGATTTTCAGCTATTCTTTTTCAAAAAAAATAGAAACAGAAATGAAAAAATTAAAATATCTGCCCTGAATTAGGTCTGAGGTCTTTATTTATTCATCACTTTACGATTTTTTTCGAAAACTTTGAACACCAATGGTCAAATTTTGGAGATTGGAAAAATTTTGGCAATTTTTTTGAGTATTTCGGTCTTTTTTTACAGTTTTTGAAAAAATTAACCGAAACCGTTAATTTTAACCGTAACCGAAATTTTTTTACTATCACTGTAACCGAAACCGATAACCGATAACCGAAATGAGTAAAAAAATGTAACCGTAATCGTAACCGTAACCGAAAAAAAATAGTTGAAAACCGAAACCGCTAAACCGTAACCGTTATTTTTTTCGATTTCGGTTAACACCCCTGACTAAATATTGAAAAAACGTAAATCGTTCATTTTATCATTTTTCTCCAGGACCTCCTAAGAAATAGAATAAAGTTGATGAAAAAGAGGTGACAATGGTACGTATTTTTTGGATAAAGACATCCACTCTAAACCATATTTTTAAAAACACAAATTTATTTTAATTTTTTTTATTAATTTTTGAATCAGATTTTAAAGCTTGAAGGGGAGATGTAAATGAGAAGTTTGAAGGTAAGTACATAGGTGAACTTCTAACTAGATAGTTTCGAATTCTAAGCTCAAATCTCCAAGAATTTTTTTTCAACTTTTAAAAAAAGTACGTGACGATTGCCCCTGTACTGGTACAAAACCTCCTATATACAAGGCCTGAGTGCTGGATTAATGACGTAATCAACGTGGTTAATTTTTGGCGATTCTGATTGGTTAACCATAGGTTTTCACTAAATTCACACTCCGTACAGTTTTGTTTACATGATGAAAACACAAACAACAACGTACAGAATCGGTGTGAATTGAGCGAAAATTACCACATACCACAGAAAATTAACCACATCCATGACGTCATTAATCCAGCACTCAGGCCTTGTATATAGGAGGTTTTGACTGGTAGTGGTATTTGATGCAATTTTATATCCAGATGGAAAAAATAATCACAATAAAAAAAAATCTAAAAATAATGATAATTCTTTATGACATTTTTTTACTCTCCTCAACACGCAACTTTCTGTTTTCTTTTCTTTCATTTTTTCCCATAATCCCACAATAAAGCTCAAAGTTTAAATAGTTTAAATAATCAATATCCAACAAAATCACCAAACAGCAAATCTCCTAACGTCCCAACTTTCGATTTTCTTCAAAAATAAAAAATTACGAACAATACTGAAAAGAATAAAATATTATCAATTTGGCGACACTGATTTATTATCAATGCGCGCTTTTTCTTATCAGTCAAGAATTATTTTTTGATTTTTTACATCTTTTTTTTCAAGTCTTCTTTTAGAAAAAGGGTTTGACTTATTGAGAAATGAATTGAAAGATCTTGATGAATTAATGAGTTGTTATTTGAATGAAGATCGTTAGATCTATGAAAAATGTTGAAAAAATCAGGTAAATTTCAACCAGTACGCTTTCAAAAATAAGTAATATTCCTTGTAAACTTCGTATCTTTTTGCAGATGAATGTTCTAATTCACATACTAATTTATTTCAAATGTTGGAATTCGACAAGTTGAAACTGAATCTAGATGACCGCGTATTTAAAAACTTGCACTGCTGTTATCGCGGAGAAGGAAATGAGAATTTAGTTCTACATTTACCAGAAGTAAGTCAACTTATTTATTGAATATCTCATATGAGTTCGTAAATTATGATGTACTTATTCATTTTTAGATTAAATTCGTTCTTCGGTTACGTAAAAGTCACACGAATGATCGCATCAATTCAACGTGGGAAAAAGAAAAACTGAAGATATCTTTGCTTTATTACTGCATTCTGTTGAAACCCGTCTTCCCCGAGAGATATTTAAAGCTTCCAGTCTTAGCTGAAATTTCTGATGAATATGTCAAATTACTGGATGAAAAGTTATTTCATGAACGACCAGGTTCGAGACTTTACATCAAAAAAACCTAAACAAATATTTGGAAATTAATTATTGATTATTAAAATATTGCAGGACATCGAAAAGACAAACGTATTCTGTTCGGTGGCATAGAAATACATCCAGATTACACTTTTTTATCGCAATATGCCAATTATCTACGACTTCTGGATCATACGCAATTGAATGAAACGTTAGATTCTGATTTTTTGAGAAAAGCATTCTCTCGCGAATACTTAAATTTTCGGAATTACGTGCATTCGATGTTTACAAATCCTGCACTTGTGAATGATCTCAATCGTACGGGAAATAATTCAAATAAAAGTACTTTTAGCATCGAAATAAAACCAAAACAAGCATGGACTGCTGAACCATATCGTAAATTTGATGTTTGTGCATTTTGCATGAATCAGTATTTTAAGGTAAGTATGTTGATTTGTGATAACTTAATGATTATAATTCTCGTTCTAATTATGCTTGTTTTGTAGCTGTATGACCGTAAAATTGAGAGCAAGAGTCAATACTGTCCGTTGGATTTATTTTCGGGGTGAGTTGGCCAGCTGCGAGTTTCCTTGTTTTGGTAATTTATTTATCCGATTGTGAATTTTTTTCCCAAACAGAGACGAAAACAGGATGAAAAAAGCTTTAGAAGGATTACTTCTTACACCTCAGAATAATTTGAAGATTTTCAAAGTATTTCGCTACAGTTTTCATTTCGAAAACCAATTGTTTCGTATTATGAAAAAATACTAACAGAGTTTTATGATTTTTACAGAATGGAGAACTAATATTTGGAGAAAAAATGGCTAGCAATGTTGAACATATTTTAACTGATTGGTTTTCCAATTCGCAAGACGAAGGAGATATTAACTGGTACATTGTTAATTTTCTACTATTCAATATTGGTACAGCATCATTGTCATCCTTCAATTTTTTTCAGGTGCAAAGATCACTTTTGTAAATTATTAATCGCTATACTGAAACATGATTTCGTTAATGATCAAGTAATACCACCGTTCAAATCAGAACCATATTGTCGTTCCAATGAAAATAAAATATGCTCTAATTTGGAAGCTGACCTCATAAAGAATGCTTTCAAAGACTTGAATTTGAAATGCGATCATAATCTTTCCTCTCTCCCAAGAAACTGTGTTCTTAATCGTATTATAGAATTACAGAAACTGGACGAAGTTGGTTTAGAAACAGCTTACGATTTCTACGAGTAAGAATGAATCTTTTTAGAATTTATGCAAAATTTAAATGTTCCGAAGTTTCGAATTTATATAATAATTTTCAGAACTCGTGTGAAAACTAACACCAATGAATTTTCCTATGTTGATGATTTGATATCGAGAATTGAATTTCAATCCGGCGACGTTAAAATGCCAACTCTGAATGTAGCTGAAGCTTACACTTTGTCAACAGCTGCTAAAGATTTATCCATTATGATAGCTGTCCAAAACATACCAAAGTAACGGATTTATTTCGAATATTTTGCATTTCATTTTTGTTAATTTGGATTTTTTTCGTAGTGATTCTCCGTATACATCAGAACTTATGGTGAATGTAGATGGTTTGAAGTATGAAGCAAGTATTTCAGTCGTAGATGTCGGTCCCAAACCATTATCATGTATAAAGAAGCATTGGAAACGTGATAGAAAAATATTAGCTTCTTGTTTGAAGCACTTTTATCCGGAGATTGAATCTACTTAATCTAGATTTTATGATTATTTTTACATGTGATTTTTGTGATGGATAGAATAATGCTTACGACAGTTACGACTCGAAGTATACTGAGATGTTCATTCAAGTTACCATTGAATTTACCAAACTTTGTAATCCAAATGTTTCTATACTATTAAAGTTACGATTCTATTATTATGTACAAATTTTTTCTTCGGCAAATTTGAAAGAAAATGTAATCGTCGAAAATTAAAATTATTGAAAACAGAAAACGTAATATTAATTTTTATGTAAAATCAATGAAAACGTCACTCGTAAACTAGCCAATCAGAGTTGAGTAATTCTCCCCTACTCGGCAAAAAGGTTGTATGTCCAAAAAAGTGATTTTTGGGTTTTTGGTATCATTGGAAAGAGGAGAGCGAGCTCTATCGTCTGATTTTATTAAATTTATTCAATAATTGATACCTAATTTATTATTACCTTGGAAAAAAAGGTGATATGTCCAAAACTTCTTAATTTTGCTCAGCAAATAGGTGGTATGTCCTTTTTTGCTCAGCAAAAAGGTAGTATGTCCTACTACTTCGCTCTGTTATTAGAAATTTTTTTTAGAATTTTATTACAAGACATACCCAGATGCCCTGAATGCATCAGGCAGTTGATGAACAACCTATTTAGACAAGTGTGAGGAAGTGGATGAGTTGAAAGAAAAAATGGTAAGTGAATGATTATTGAAATGGTATTTTTAATTTTTCTTTACTTCTCAATCCAAAATTCTTGAATGTTTTTCAGAAAAGATTGGAGAAATAATTGAATGCTCATAAATCGCTCTTAAAAAGAAAATAATTCAGCTGTTGTAAGTATTATCATGACTCATTGATTATCAATTTCAGTGTTGGTAACTGTAAATTATTTTCATTATGAATAATGTTGTTTTTCATTATGCAGAAAATGTCTGATATTCCGTATGATGTTCAAAAGGGTTATAATTTTGCCCTGTGTTCGATCAGTAATGAAAATCGTAATCAAAACAGACCCCAAACTCAAAGACTTTTGGATTTGCCTTTAGGAACAAGTGAGATATTATTCATTGCATTTTAAATAAATAATTTTTGAAAAAGCAAAGACTTATCAAATATTACTTCCTATCTGTGTCTTTTAGTAATAAATTTGCAAGAAATTCAAGAAAATAACGAAACTTATTTTGAAGTGATTCAAGAAAATGAAGATTTGTGTGAATTTGGCCAATTTGGTTATTCTGCAGTACTGCCTGCAAGTATGTCGTGATTATTTAATGAATTGATGATTATTCATTCGTTACACTGAAACTATCCGGTCATTTTTGGAAAAATCTGTTCTTTTCTTTAGATTCAGATATTGGAGAAAATATTAATATCATTCTCAATCATTCGGAGGTGAATAATAGCTTGATTTCGTCTAAATGGGATACTGTGCTCAATTCATTAGATTTACGATCATCTACAGCTGATTCAAGCAAATCAAATACTTCGTCTGTGGCTATTGATAATGTACCACCAGTTGGTATGTATTTTCATTAAATTTACGATTCATTTATTCCTTAGAGCTCCATTTTTTGCTCATTTTTGAAAAAATTTGTGTTTTTTTTTTTGTATCAGACACTGCTGAAAATATTAACATCATTCTCAATCATTCGGGGGTGAATAGTAGCTCGATGTCATCTGAAGCCAATACTGCTATTAAATCATTAAATTTACGATCATCTACAGCTGATTCAAGCAAATCAAATACTTCGTCTGTGGCTATTGATAATGTACCACCAGCTGGTATGTATTATTATTATGAAATCTGAAATCAATGATTATTCATTCCTTAAACTTCGACTTTTTGGTCATTTTTGTGTGTGTTTTTTTTTAGCATTGCCCAGAAAACATCCGAAAAGAAGAAAAGCACTTCCATCACAATGGAAAAGCAATGTTAGACATATGGCACGAATGAAAGGAGCTGAGTACATCAATGTGAAGGGTCAAACCACCTATGCTAAAGAACCCAAAATAATGGAAGATTGTCGCTGTAGGTTTAACTGCCACGTCATCTGTCCGCCGGAAAGGCAAGAAGAAATTTTTCGAGATTACTACAATCTTGGGGATATAGTACTTCAAAAAGCATATCTAAATCAGCTTATCATCGAACGAAATATTCAACGTACCCGGCCAAGGAAAAATATTCCTAAAAAAGCAAAATCATGTTCTCGTGAATATTATATGGCCAACAGCGATGGAACGCGATCTAGAGTGTGCCAAAAATTTTTCTGTTTGATATTCCAAATTTCGGACAAAGTTATTCACTCTGTAATATCGAAAAGAAGTCCGACCAGTGGAATTGTGCACGCTAATCATGGCAACAGTGGTAGAGTACCGAATAATAAAACAACTGATATGGAAATGGAGCTCATAAAAACACATATTGATAGTTTTGTCAGATTTCCGGGACATTACAACCGAAAAACTTCAAAAGTGGAGTATTTATCGCCTGATTTGAGCATTTCAATTATGTATAGATTGTACTGTGAACAGAGTACAGCTCCAGTTTCCTATGACGTGTACCAGCGGGTGTTCAAGGCCCACGATCCTCCTCTGAGCTTCTGTAATCCAAAAAAAAACAGTTGTACTCTGTGTTTGCAGTACACTGATCGAAATGATGATACTATCGATGATGCCCTGTCACGGAAATATAACGCTCATAAGAATCGTGTCCATGCATCCTTTGCACTAAAGAAAAAAACAATGGAAGACAAGAATGTCCAAAAACGAACGATTACTTTCGACTTAGAAGCGATTCTACTTGTTCCACAGGCCAGCAATTCCGAATTATACTATTCCAGGAAATTAAGTGTATACAATTTCACAATTTATGATAACACAACGTCAGGATACTGTTATATGTGGGACGAAGTGAATGGAAAAAAAGCCAGCTCCGAAATATTTACATGTTTATTTTCATATATTCGAGAATTGCCGAGCAACGTGAAGCATTTGACTACTTGGTCAGATACCTGTGCTGGTCAAAACCGCAACAAATATCTATTGGCTGCCATGGTGTACATAGTAAATAGCCCAGCTACTCGTATAGAAAAACTTGATGTTATGTATTTAGAAAGTGGTCATTCCATGATGGAATGTGATAGCATGCACTCGCTGGTCGAACGATCTAAAAAAAACAAAAGGATTTATACTCCTGGTGAGATGCGTGTTATCGTTGAAGGAGCTCGTATGAAACCGACACCTTTTAAAGTCAGAATGCTCGACTATACTGAATTTCGGGACTTTAAAACCCTATTTGACGAAATTATGAATAACTCTAGTATCACTACGACTGGAAAAAAGGTGGAATACCTGAAAATTAAGCGGTTTCAATTCAACCGAGGAAGCGACGAGATTCAATTCAAGTACGATTATGGCGAAGAGGGATTTGAGGTTATTAAATTTCTGTCTGATCCGAATTCATCAAAACGAAAACGTACTGCTGCGACTTCATTCGAAAAACCTAATACCAGAGTGAAAAAAAATAAACCTACAATGCTGGATCCTGAGGAACCTACGCCAGCTCCCCCTGCCCGGAAATCGGCTCCTAATTCAAAACCATCTTTGCTGACTAAGCAGCTCAAAAAATCAAAAAAAGGAAAGCCAGCTGCTGCTCTTTCTGCGGAATCATCGACGTCTACCTCAACAAAAACTGTTCCAAAAATTGCACCGCCGCCGCCACCCCTTCCTCAACGTCTACTTCATCCGGAATTAATTATTCCAAAAATCCAAAGCGGTAAAATTCAACTCAAACAACTACACGTATCAAAGCTTCCTATTAGCATTGCAAAGAAGAAAGATCTGATGAAGTTACTCAAAAATGGTGTCATTCCGGCTGTTTACTACGATTATTTCAATTCTCTCTCGGCATCCAAAGATGTTGTTGATACTTTTCCTTATTTTGATCAAATGAGAGAAGAAGAAATCGAAATCGAGGAAGTTTTCTTTGAATAATTAATAATGTGATAGGTATTATGTGTTCGTTTTTTTGAAGTAGGTTTTAAGATCTCGATTAAATCGAAATTGTGGATTTTTGAAGATCTCAATTGTCAAATATCTAATCATTTATTTTAATGTTTTCGTTTTTATTCACAGAATGGTTGTTTTGAATTTCTATGAATATTTTATTTCTCTATTTTAAGTAAAAAAATGTTACTTTGTTCTTTCTTGCCTAAATTTTAGGACCTTGTGATAAATTTGCGGATTTTTGAAGATCTCAATTGTTAATTATCTAATAATTTATTTAAATGTTTTCGTTTTTATTCACAGAATGGTTGTTTTGAATTTCTATGAATATTTTATCTCTCTATTCTAAGTAAAAAAATGTTACTTTGTTCTTTCTTGCCTAAATTTTAGGACCTCGTGATAAATTTGCGGATTTTTGAAGATCTCAATTGTTAATTATCCAATAATTTATTTAAATGTTTTCGTTTTTATTCTTAAATTTTAGGACCTTGTGATAAATTTGCGGATTTTTGAAATCTCAATTGTTAATTACGTATGTAATAATTTATTTAAATGTTTTCGTTTTTATTCACAGAATGGTTGTTTTGAATTTCTATGAATATTTTATCTCTCTATTCTAAGTAAAAAAATGTTACTTTGTTCTTTCTTGCCTAAATTTTAGGACCTCGTGATAAATTTGCGGATTTTTGAAGATCTCAATTGTTAATTATTATCTAATAATTTAATTTATTTGAATGTTTTCGTTTTTATTCCTAAATTTTAGGACCTAGTGATAAATTTGAGGATTTTTGAAGATCTCAATGTCAATTGTTAATTATCTAATAATTTATTTAAATGTTTTCGTTTTTATTCACAGAATGGTTGTTTTGAATTTCTATGAATATTTTATCTCTTTATTTTAAGTAAAAAAATGTTACTTTGTTCTTTCTTGCCTAAATTTTAGGACCTCGTGATAAATTTGCGGATTTTTGAAGATCTCAATTGTTAATTATCTAATAATTTTATTTAAATGTTTTCGTTTTTATTCACAGAAGTGTTGTTTCGAATTTCTATGAATATTTTCCTTTATTTCAAGTAAAAAAATGTTACTTTGTTCCTTATAATGTAATTTTTAGGACCTCGTGATAAATTTTGTGGATTTTGAGATCTCAATAATCTAATATTAAGTAATTTCTTTCGTTTTATTCGTAGAATTATATGAATTTTTCTTAATTTTTTATTGAAAAAATATAATTTTCCTCAATATCGTCTTTGAATTTGTATTTTTTTTTAGGAGTATGTCCAGTGTTTGTTTGGAGTATGTCCATGAATTTGAAGTATGTCCATACCAAAAGTAGTATGTCCAATGTAAAATTTCTTTTCTAAAATAAATCAATGTAGGATATGATTTCAATAAAAAAATAATATTGAAAAAGGAACGGAAAACTTCAAAGAATAAGGTATGTACATTACCCCCACCCAATTTCATTTTTCAGTGACGTGGTCTTTATTCCAATCTTATTTTGCGAATAACTCGGAAACTCGATTTTGTGACATACAACCTTTTTGCCGAGTAGGGGAGAATTTGTTTATATTTCTCCCACCATGAAATTTATGATGAATTATCAAAAAATAATTATCAATGAAAATTACATGGAAAATAAAATACAAGAAAATTCAATTAGCGCAATTAACTTCGAATTAATGTAGTTTCTTTTTCTTCAAAAACTTAAACTTTTACACTGTTTGTAGTAATTCTGTGGCAAAATGTAACAAACTACTCAATGCTTATTAAGTATGCCGTATTCTTATCGTTAGTTGTGTAGCTCGCTTTTCATTTATTCGATGTACCTAATCGTGTTTCGCCATGTGTTTCAACATTCAAAGGAATATTTCCTTTTAAATATGAGAATTCGATGTTTTATTTAATTTCCATCTTCAGTATTCATTCTCTAGTTGAATTAATTTTTTCCGAAACTCGTGAGATTCTGTAACTCATCATTCTAAGACATCGCCATGGGTTCCAACTACACATTCAACGTTTTTTTCATTATATTTGGGTCATTATTCATCAAATGCCTCGGTAAGTTAATACTTTCGATATTTTTTTGCTAAGAAGTTGTGTCTCAAAGGGGAACGCCTTGAATTTGCAACACTTGGAAATGTGTTTTTAATAATTTTTTTGTTATTGCAGCTGATCTTTGTACGGTGGAGAATTCTCAAGTGGATTGTCCGGGGTCAAAAGATCTTCCTAATTATACGCATTGCTGTATGCGTGAGAACTCGACTGAAACATTTTGTTGTTTAAATAGAAACCATCACTATGAACACTATGACCGGTTCGTATATATTATAGATTATTGTGTCCTATATTCTTTCTTCAAAAATATTAGAATTTTATTCGTTAACAAACTTGTTAGTCTTCATCTCCCAATGAATTTTTTATTCCTTTCATTTTAATTCTGATTCTTCGATGTTAATGTTCCTATAACGAAGACGTATTTAGCTATTCACCTGAATGCCCTGTTTAACCTGCTTGTTTTATCCATCTCCATTTGCGTGTTAGATCAAGGTATTACCTTGCAATTACGTGAGCAATTGTTACATATTTTGCTTTCTTTTACAGATTAGTGATGCTAGTCAGTATTACTGTAATTTCAACCTGCCTCGCTATATCATTTTTAATTGTTATATGTTGCTTTTGGTCCCGCTGTCCATTATTTTACTCTTGTCGGGTGAATTACGCACAAAGAGGAATTATCGCTTATTGTAAGTATCACTTTACGTATTTTGCCTCTTGAAGTGTTTGAATTACGCTAACACGCTGGATATTTTCACAGCTAAGGAAGAAGAAGCGTTGAATCAACCACCTGACGAAAATGAATACTGCCATCAGTACACGCCCGTTAATGTGAAGATTTGCAAAGTCAACGATGTCTGATCTCTTGTTTTCTTTTAATTGTTTTTTGTATTATTCTTTGTGAACGCTTCAGTGATATTTTTTTACGTATGCTTTTTACTTGTTTTTTCCCAAGTATTTTGTATTTTTTTTTTTTTTTGAAATTTGATAACTTATAATGCTCTCTGAACCAGCTCACGCTTATTTTTTGAAGTAATAAATTGTATTGTTTATTATCTGTCTGGGTTGTTTCTTAGTGTTACGCTATTCCACCTTGATAATACGTACGACGTGCCAAGTTTTTGGTATCGTTTTGTTGAGTCATATGATCGTAATTTTGGTTGATATTTTGGTGAAATATGTTTTGTTCTCTGATGTAAAAATTTAGTTGAAATGTAAATGTAATATTGAATATGTTTGGTTACTTAGATGACAAATTACTTTTGTCATTGTGGGAAAAGAAAGAATACTCAGTAAAAAAAATCGTAGTTTTCTATTCTGGCGGCTGAAAATCAGAAGAATTTCAAATCAAAAAAACTTCCGTATATTTTCAATCAATACTTATCTATTTTCATCAATTTATCTGGTTCGACGATTTCTAATAAGCAAATACATATTTTTTATCTACGTTTTTCAATATTCAAAAGATAAAAACGAAAATCGAGGAGCCAAATTTAGAATTTTCCATCAGTTTGTTCTTTGTTATTAGATATTTCCACGTTTGTTATAATTCCGTTCATGTTTCTTCTATTCATCGTTAATCAGAATTAATTTGATGATTTTCAAAAAATGCATTTTTCATTAAGCGTTGTAACAGTTTTATTAACGTCCTTTGCCAAATATATATTCGGAGATTCTCCTGCTGCAGCTCCTCCAGCGTCCGCTCTCCCTGGGTCATGTCATATGAGACATCAGCATCTTCATTCTAAAAGTTTGTCTATCTAATTTTATATCATTTTCAATCGGAAATTATCTTTAATCCCTGCCGCAATACAAACGGATTTCGTGATTTCAAATTATGTATTCAAGCCTCAACGTCTCAACTTCTTTACTCTCTTGACGTAAACATAATAATATTAATATTTCTTTCTAGTAGATGTATCCGATCTTGAAACTGTCAGTGATTGAATTTAATTTTTCTTAGATCATACAAATAATCACATCATTTCATCATTGTTGTTAGGGACTAAAGTACATTATTATTAAACACGAAAAAATAGGGAGCAAATGTTGATTTACTTTTAGTCCCTAGGGAGTAAAAGTAATTTTGTAGCGTTTCTTCCGTATTTATCGTGTGATAACGCCGCATTTGAAAACATTATCATAAGTTCATAACCGAATTCAAACTTTCGTTGTCTAAATTGTATTTATCCTGTAAATTTATGATTTGAAAAACTTTGAAGTGTATTAATTTGAGTGACTGATTTATTATAAAAAGTGAAGTGTTGATGATGGCTCATTGCACCGAAGCTGTGTTCAATAGGTTCAATAATTGCCGTATATCTTAGTAACTAATAATTCAATTTTGAATTTTTGATTTCCGAATGGTGTTTGTTTGATTCAATTTTTAATTTTGTTCAATCTTCAGGTTCTTTTTCTTTACAAGTACTTACCTACCTACCTATCTGCAGCTTCAAGTTTAAAAAAATAATGTTGATTTTATTTGTTTCATCAAATTCATTCAAATTTTGGGTTCAAGTTCAACTTTCAATATCGCAACAATGATGAAATTATGCGATTATTTTGTATAATTTAAGAAAAATTCTTTATACAACAAGGCACTAAAAGTGCGAGATTTAAACTCGTGCGAAAAACGCCCTCACCTACGGCTCGGGCTTATTTTTCGCACTCGTTTAAATCACGCACTTTAGACCCTAGTTGAATAAAGTACTATTTCAACTTCGGAAAATATTGAGAAAAATAAAAAAAAAACAATCGTAGCAGAAATTTCAACGTATTTAAAAATTTTTGAATAATTTAAAAAAAAAATCAGTGAATCAATTGATTCAAAATACATTTTAGATAGGTACCTATGTATTTTAAAAATTCAGATATTTTAATTGGTCGAATTTATAAAAAATAGGTGAGAAACGTTTTTCTATTGGTCGAAATAAATGCCTATCTAATTTGAATCGTTCATTGGTTCAGTTCATCAGTTCACTGATTCGCTTATTTCGTTCGGATCAAGATTGATCGACCTTGATGAATGCCGGAATGCCGGCTTCCTCTCAACGTTGTAAAATTTTCATTGTCATTGCAGCTTTATCATCGAATTGTGGTGTTGTGTGATTGAAATCGTGTGTTTTATTAATTCTCATTTAATTTTATTTAATTCCTTAGAAAGTTAAGCTTTCAGGTAACGAAAATTTCTAGTTATTCTAATAATTCTACCCATGTATTTTCACATATCTACTCACGAAACACAGTAATAATTACGGTGTCAAAGTTTCGTTTTCCTAATGTTATGCAATGCTCACGCCAATATTTCGAATTTGTGATTAACTCACCTCACTTACTTATTAGATTTTGCAAAATCTTGAAACTTTAATGGGATAATTTACCGAATTAGTCAAAATTAGTAAGTTTACTTTTCACCCGGCCTTTGAACACCTAGAAAGCATGTTTCAACTGGGCTATTGTTTGGTAATGAATTATTAATGTTTGCATGAATATGTCTGTAATAATACGGCCACTTGTAGGACGTATTCGTATTAAAAATTCAAATTTTCCATGTTACAGTAAGCTTATATTTTCATGATTTCGGTTATATGGAAGCGGATTATTTCATGATGAATAATTTAATCTCCATTGTGATAAATAAGCCTTACATTTTTCCATGTTTTCATTGTTTTGTTTTCTGTTGTTTCAAGTTGTTCGTTTTGTTTTCAGATCCGAATATGGCACCACAATTAGCTAAACCTGCACCCAACTTTACCGGAACTGCTGTTATCAATGGCACATTTAAAAATATCCAATTATCCGACTTCAAAGGAAAATACTTAGTTTTGTTCTTCTATCCGTTAGATTTGTGAGTATAGATTAACCACATTTCGATCATACTCCAATTTTACATGCTAATGTGGTATTTTTGTTTCAGCACTTTCGTTTGTCCTACAGAAATCATCGCTTTCTCCGATAGAGTTGAAGAATTCAAAAAAATCGGTTGCGAAGTTGTAGCTGCATCATGCGACAGTCATTTCTGCCATTTGGCCTGGGTTAATACTCCACGAAACCAAGGAGGTCTTGGTCAAATGAATATTGCATTGTTAGCCGATAAATCAGCAACTATCGCTAAATCGTACGGAGTTTACAACGAAGAAACCGGTATACCTTTCCGAGGCTTATTCATTATCGATGACAAAGGTACTTTGAGACAAGTTACAATCAACGACCTCCCAGTAGGAAGATCTGTCGACGAAACACTCCGTTTGGTGCAAGCATTCCAATTTACCGATAAGCATGGAGAAGGTATGTGTCAAATTTTCAACCTTACATGTTACTATTTTTAGTTCATTGAACATGAGAAATTCTGGTGAAAAATCGCCGTTATGTTATGCAATGTTTTATTGCATGTGTCTGAAATATCGGTGATGTTTTTGTTTCTAACAACATCTTTCAACACTCGACGTAATATTTAAATTGAGATAACGGAACATGCATAGTTGTGGCCGCCATCTTGTCGTAATGCGTATCGAAAATATTACGTCGATTGATAAGAACCGGTTTTGATCGTAGACGCTCCGATGTCCGCATAATTGAACAGTGATTTATAACGACGTGCATGTGCATTCTAGTAATACTTCTGATATTTTTCTTTACAGTTTGCCCTGCTAATTGGAAACCGGGTAGTAAATCGATGAAACCGGACCCGAAAGGAGCTCAAGAATATTTCCAAAATCAATAAACATTCGAAATTTCAGAAGAAACCTGGTGTCTTTTTTTATCTTTGAATAATTTTTATTTGTATGTGCTATAGTTTTAACTCCTCATCTGTAAGTTTTAATCATATCTTTTTATTTAATTCAAAATAGTGGAAAAAAGTTATTTATTGTACATGAATTGAGGTGTCTTGTTAATTTAAAAAGAATCATGTGTGCCACTTATAAATACAACATTATTTAAGCTCGCTAACAACGTGTTTTAGCTTTCGCACTTGAACTAATTCGAGCCAAAGCATTCATCTTAAAATATCGATTGAATATTCAACGAGCAAATTATGGCATCAATTCATACAAATTTGAGATGTGTACAGGTGATGAAACATTTTCGGTTATGTGAAAAATGACTCACCTAATGACGAACTGAGGTTTATTTGAATTGGAGGCTCTAGAAACTTGAAATTTCGCAACAAAGGTAGAAATAATTATTACGCTTTGTCGTGTCGAGTTACGTGATACTTAGGTGAATGCAAGTGAGTGAATTATTAAAAACTGATGAGTTGGAACATGAACAGTTCAAGGTACTGTTCAATATTTCCCTGAGCCTTAATTTATGACGTGGCGAAAATATTTTGGAGGACTGAAAAACCAATTCTACGAATTACAGTTTTCTTCTTTGAATTTCATTCGAAATTTTGAAATTTTAATGGAATTACAAGTGTAAAAAGGTACTTTGAATTGACTGAAGTTCTTGTAGCAAAAGGGATAAAATAGATCAAACCATACTACTTATTATCCAATTCTTCTCACTCCAATTAACCTGAAGGATCAATTATGAATTTATGAATAATTTTTCAATGATAAAAATAAATCTAAATAATTAATTTTCCATTTCATGTCCGATCGCCGGAAACGGCGCCGACGCGCCGACGTCAGTGAGGGATTCACCTCACCCACAATTTACCATCGCAATGTGTGCAAAATAGCAAAATTAACATTGACAACAATTTTTTATCAGAAATGGTTAATTAAAATTTAATGTTAACGTTAGAGACTGATAATTTGCAAAATTTTTCATTCTTTAATGTAATTATCTGTAATATTATATTATATTGTTTTATTTGAATTTATAAGAGATGAGTGACAATCAAACTAGCCCCGTGAAATATTTCCTCGCCGGAGGTCTCGGAGGAGTATGTACTGTCCTGGTGGGTCATCCTCTCGATACCATCAAGGTAAAATGCCTTCTAATTAATTTCCTCAATGTATTTTTGATGAGATAGATTTTGATTTAAATTTTCGTATAGTCTACATTATAAATTCGATCTCTCGTAGAATTATCTATATTACATAACCGTATTGAAGTTACTTAAAAAGTGACTTCGTTATAGCTCATACTGATCTCATGCATTACTAAAATGTCGGAAGTAATGGCTCATATATTTCAAGGTTCGATTACAAACTATGCCCCTAGTCAAAGCTGGAGAATCGCCATTATATCGAGGAACATGGGATTGTGCAGTCAAGACAGTACAGAAAGAAGGTTTCAAAGGATTGTACAAAGGTATCCAAAATCATAGTACTAGATACCCATTTGTCATTTGTCATTGAATTATTGATAAACTAATTCTATGGCCATTATCAGGTATGTCAGCCCCTCTAACCGGTGTAGCTCCTATTTTCGCCATTAGTTTCCTGGGATATGGATTAGGAAAGAAAATAGTCACCGGAAACAGTGAAGCTGAATTGACGAAATTACAAATTCTCTACGCCGGAGCATTCTCTGGAATTTTTACGACCAGTATTATGGCACCGGGAGAAAGAATCAAATGTTTATTACAAGTAAACATCGTTATTTTTTTGTACACGTTTACAATTTTTGGTATGTTCATTGTATAGCACCTGGCAGCGTAGGTACGTCAAACTTTTTGATAAACTACCTTCAGTATTCACCACGTATGTTATGTGGCAATACGTAAAAGGTTATCACGTGAAGTTTTCCTCTCATATTTTATCGAGTACTATAAATCACGCTAGGAATATCGTACCGTATCTGTGAACAGTCAAAATTTCATAATAATTTGCAGTGGTCTTCATGCAATTGAAATTTTACACGTTTGAAAATTCCAATGTACGTGGAATATTTTCAACGTTGATTTCATTATCGTTAGGATTCGTGATATATTATCAGTTATTTTTAATGAGGAGTACATTGACATTGAGTTGAAATTTTATTCAAGAGGCTAAATTTACCTCCCAGTTTCATAAATTTAAAACAAACACGCCTGCTATTTACGTAGTTTTTACCATTGAACCTAATAATGATTAGATTAATAAATGATAAGTAAATTTTCTTGACCCACCCAAATTTAATGAAAAATTTCCGTTAATATCCTCGGTCGGAATTATAACCAACAGTGACAATAGGAAATTCTTTTTTTCGTTGTACCTATGTATCATAAAATAATTGACCTTGAATTGCATAGAATTAGAACGGTAAAATGATTCATGTCTTCTTACGGAGGAAAATTCTTTTTGATACATTTTATGGAATGTTCTCGAATAAATTGTACTTGAACCGTATTGACATTGATAATTATATTTCAACATGGAAATATTTGAGAATTTGAATTACGCTCAGATAGGTACTCGGTGAATTTTCATAATTGAAGTACATTCAGATAACAAACTTATCCTGTACTCTCTTAATTTGGAAAATTTTTTCAGGTGCAAGATAGTGCGAAAAAAGTTCAATATAATGGTCCTGTCGATGTGATAAAAAAATTATATTCTGAAGGTGGAATACGATCGATTTATAAAGGAACTTGTGCCACATTATTAAGAGGTGAGTTTTGGGTGAAAATTGATGATGTTTTTTCAATACGGAGTGGAGTAATTCACCTATTTAGTAAATTAATTTCGTATGCATGAAACATTAGTTTCACGTCCTTCAATTTTTAATGTTACGAATAGAAAAATTCTAATTCTACGTTGAATCTTCAACTGAAGATTTAATAGAAGGATAATAAGTTAAATACGGGTTTTGATAAATCCTCAACTTTAATTTTGAAAATTTTGATGTTAGGTCTCCAAATTTGGACATTTTTCCAAGAAAAATCGCGAAAATGAGAAAAATAAATCTTTTATTCTGGCTCTAGAATGGGGGGAGGGGTCCAAACCTGTGGTAGAATGCTTCGAATGAAATTAATACACATTTTTCTAAACACAGAAATCATTTTACTCCAACTTTAATATAGGTACGAAAAGTAAAAAAATTCTTATCTTTTTTCCTTATTCGAAAAAATAAGGTTTCTAGGGGTTCTGAACTCTATTTTTAATTAAAACTCTATCATATGATCTATGCCTAATTATTTCAAAATTATAAGGAGCAATCAGCTAAAAAGGTAATAAAAATCTTTAATTAAAATAATAATATTTTTCGACCTTCGAAAATGAGTTTATTGAAAATAAATTCAACTTAAATTCGAATTAAAACTAAAATTAATCTATCAAACAACTAATCCAATTTCATAACATCGATTTCATTTTAAATCACAAATCAATAATTTCATTCAGCTTTTTATCCTGATTTTTTGTATTAGATAACAAATCAGTTAACGAATTATCTACTCCATCAACATTCACGATTTGCTTTTGCTCACCGAATTTATTTTTCACCGGCTGCGTTTCCTCTTCACCATGCATTGCATTTTCATCTCTATTTCGTAACTTGTTGGTTTGATCCATACCCAATATATTTTTAAATTTCAAATGCTTCGCATGTCTTCGACAATTCAATCGTTTATTAACGACGTGAATTAAATTCCATCCTGAATACTTTTCAGGTGTAGCACATTTCGGTGCTATTTTTTTATTCGAAACGTAATATTCTTCGATTTGCATCGAACAAGGCGTTTTGTCGTACTGATAATTGCACTTTTCCACCAATCTGACTTGTTTCACTTTATTCACGGTATTTGAAGGTATATTATTGTATAATTCGCACGAACAATCCCACGGATTATGATCCAATCTGATCATTTGAATATTACCCAAGCCATGGAATATATTGGACGGTAAAGTGGTCAATTTATTATATGTCAAGATTAACTCGACCAGCGAATCTAATCCGTCGAAAACACCCATTGGTAAATTACCCAGATTGTTATCAGATAAATCTAACGTTTTCAGATTAATCAAACCGTAAAAAGCATCCATCGATAGGTATCTCAACGAGCAATTCGTCAAAATCAACGTTTCAAGTTGAATGGAGCTGGCAAAAGCGTCAAAATGAATATATTCCACTCTGCCTTCTAATTTCAGATACTTAAGCATGGGCATACCTCGGAGTAAAGATTTTTCCAACGTTGAAATATTCAGTCCAGCTAATAACAAAGTCTCTAGCTCGATCAATCCATTAAAAGCTAAACTTTGGATAGTCATCGCGTTGTGATCATTCCCAATGAATACCGCTCTCGTCACATTCATCAATTCGAAAGTATCTCTTTGAACTGAAGCGAAGGAATTATGACGAATATCCAAACTCAACAAAGCTGGAAGAGGAGCAAAAGTGAGATCTGACAGATGCTTGAGCTGATTATGAGTCAAATCCAAATGCTCCAAATAAAACAATCCAGCTAAACTTTCTGTGCTAATTGTCACCAATTTATTATGCGATAATATTAGTACTTTTAGTTTAGGCATTCCATAGAATGCGAATTCTGGTATTTTTGTTATCTCGTTTCCTTCCAACGATAGAGTTTCTAAATTGCTCAGACCGTCGAACATTTCCCATCTGATTGATTCCAATTTGCAACGATACAGACGTAAAAATAGTAAATCTGATAGATGTGAGAAAGTCGATATGATGTTATTACTCTGTCGCATTTTGAATTCTTCGTATGGAACGATTTCTGGCTCGTCTAGGATTACGAAAGTTAAATTTTGAGATTTATCGGATCCCTGTTTTAAACGTATGGTTTGTAGGTAGTCGTAAGCAGCTTGAGGGATATCTTTGTTGGTGGAGTTTGGATTTGGGACGAGATTTATGTCTTGTATGTTTAGGTAGAGGAGATTGTGTAGCTCAAGCAAGGCGTTGTGTTTGAGGAAGATTTCCGAGTATGTAGTCGAAAGTTTTTGGTATCCTTGAATGTCTAAGGCGAGGAGTTCGTGGAAACTAGATAATTCGTATTCGATGGTTCGGTTTATGGAATCTGGTCCGTGTAGAATGGTTAAAGCCTGAAAATAAATGAAGTATCACTATTGAAATGGGCTGTAAACTAGAAAAGGGTCCGTTGACTTCTCTCAATTCAGATAAATGAATCCACCCTCTAGGATATTTCGAGAAGAAATTTTATAGGTAGTTGAGAAATTTTTTTGAACATCAAAGCTGAAATTTTTCAATAGACTCTGTTGAAGAAAATTTTTCTTAAAAAAATTTTCAAAACTGGGAAAAATTTCTTTTCAATTGAAAAATGCTGATTTTAAAAATCCTAGAAAATATTTTGAGGAAAAATAGCAAAGTTGATAAATTATAGATCTGGGAAAAAATTTTTGAGTGGAAAAAAATTTATTTGAGTTACAACAGATATTCAAAAAGTGCTCAGAGTTGAAAAAATTTTGGAAAAGGAGAAAAAACTGTTGAGAGTAAAAAAATTTGAAAAATTATTATGGACTTTGAAAAAATCGTTTTCCCACCTCGCTCCCTACGACCAAATCAATTTCACATTTCTTCTTCATCTTCCCCAGGAGTCCAGGAGGGACAGAATTTGACTTGGAGTTCAAAAATCTGATTATTTTCTGATCACGACCTTCTCCCACTGTTTCTTTCTTACCATTTTTGAATTAATTTAGAACCACTTAGCCAACTAGAGGAAGAGGTTCAGGTGGGTGAAAGCAAAAAAATGATACAAAAAATAATTTTCGCTCGATCGCAGAAATTGCAAATTCAAATCAGCTAAATTTGGTAAAATTAGGTTTTTTTTGAATTTGTGAAATCAATTTTTTCAGTTTTTACTGAAAATCTAACATTTTTCAATGATACTCATTTCACTGAATTTAATTGGCATTAAAAAGCTCATTGATTAATTTGGATATTTTTGGCTAATTTACTGTTTTGTTTTTTTTTTAATTTTTGAAAGAAAATTAGAGAATGATTTTGATTTATTAGGTTTCGTGTTTGAAGAGTTTTTTAACCATTGCCTATCAGTCATAAAAAATTTTCATTTGGGAAAAAAATTGTTGTACCACTTCAAGCATCAGAGCTACAGCAGTTGATTTTTTTTCGAATGCCAAAAAATTGCAAAAAAAATTCCATAAGTATCTTTATTACTACATTCAGAATGATTGATGAATTCGAAATTTTAAAGCAAAAATCATATTTTTTCAACGTATTAAAGAAAGGAGAGAAAGAGAATTTTCGACAAAAAATCTTTTTTTGTTCTTGAAACAAATTCTTCTCAGTTCGAATCAGTGAAAAGTCACTGAAAAAGGTCAGAATTTCAGCACAGATGCCTTAATTAAATAAATTCGTTGATTTTCAGTGGATTTTCGCTGATTTTTTTTTGGAAAAATTCACTGATTTCCCTGTAATTTTTTTCACATTTTGTTTTCAGTGAAATTTTTTCTTCGACTTATTTCTATTTTTGCAATTCTGGTAATTTTTCAGTGATTTTCATCAATTTAAAATAAATAAGAAAGTACCATCGTAAATATTTCAAAAATTCATGCCCGAAAACAAATTCACCTAATTAAACCAAAGATTCTCTTGAAAAAAAAATCAACCTACCTCTATCTGCGGTGTAAATTCATCTCGATCGATAGACTTTGCATCTTGTTGAAATACACAGAATGCAGCATGTAACAAAGGATTATTCTGTAATTGGACTTCATCATTATTATCCCAAACCTGTAAAATATTCCATCGAAAAATTAGAACCTAATATTACTGTTTTTTTCAAGGTTCCAGAATATACCTATGAAATTCACTGGGCGAAGTTTTGAATTAAAAGAATCTTGTTTATGCATGGCTAATGTTTGAGGTACACGACCTCTTGAAACTTTTCATTCTATATCGTAGGTTTACCTGATGATAGATTTGCTTGTGTAAACTTATGGTATTTTTATGCACATTTGCCAAAACCTTGATTAAACATATGTGTAATGTTTGTACAATACCTGATTGTCAAAAATCGAATCATTCTGTTGCCAGTATGTATTCATCGGTATCGTTAACCACTTCATTAATGGCAAATCTGCCATGTATTCTGCATTGCATGCGCATTGTTTGGGACAGCTTGTAGTTTGCTTAGGCTAAAATTATACACATATCAGATCTATGGCGCTTTGCATATTAATAAAATCACTACTTACTTTGAAAGGCGTTACTTGGTACGCTGTTATTAATAAAAAAAATAAAACGAGCAACATTACTTTGAAAAAATAACGTAGTTTCGAACAAAATCACATTCTTCCAGTAAAGATGTTTTTAATTAATTTCATCCCATATTCTACGCTTTTCGTCTGTATGATTAGTTATCAACTACAGTCATCCGGTTTCCTTCGTGGTATTTGATAATATATATAGGCAGATGCTTAAAAAATAGTTATTAATTCTTCCTTATTGTTGAATTATTTAGGTTCGAGTTGAAAAAAAAATCGATGACCTTTGATACGAATTATTTATCAAAATTGGTCATTTGTTTGCAGATATCCCAGCCAGTGGAATGTATTTCATGACGTATGAAGTTATCAAAGAAGCTTTAACGCCAGCTGAAAAACAAGATACTTTGGGACAGAAGCTCCTTATTGCTATTCCTGCCGGTGGCATGGCTGGAATTTTGAATTGGGTCGTCGCAATGCCCGCTGATGTATTAAAAAGTCGTTTACAAACTGGTAAAATTATTTTATTTTGATTTTTGGGCTATTTCTTACTAAATCAGGACAAAAATGAAATGGGGTCTTACGATTTTTGCTCAATTTTTTTTTACGAGTTCTCTTCGGTGGATTATTCACAAAACGATTACTTTTTTCCTACCCCTCAAGCCTACCCATCATGAAAGCGAGAAGCAAGCCTCGAAATTTTATGCAATTACGATTTTTAGCAAAAATTTACCCACCTTGAAGGCTCATATCTAAAGGTTGTATTTGGGGGAAACTAAAGAATTGATAGGAAAATCGAAATCGAAAATCACATTTTGAAAAGCTCAAAGTTTAACTTTGGTGGTGAAAGTTCAACTTTCATAATGAGAACAAAATATGAAAGCAACCATATAAAAATCTGATGAATTACAGTAAATAGGGGTTTACTCTCTTTTCAGCCAACAAATTTTCAAGATGGGATCTCTAGACCACTGAGAGGTACAGGGGTCCACAATTTTGACCAAAATTCAAAAAAATCGAAAAAGTCCGACCACTTCCCGAATCGGAAGACTCGACTTTATATTTGTCCTGTTTTAGTATGAAATAGCTCTCCTTTTTTTTTTTGTATTTTTTGTGCTAATTTTTATTATAATTTGTTTTCAGCTCCTGAAGGTACATATCCCAATGGATTGAGAGACGTCTTTAGGAAATTAATGGCCGAAGAAGGTGTACCAGCGTTGTTCAAAGGTATTACCCCAGTTATGGTTAGAGCTTTTCCTGCCAATGCTGCGTGTTTCATAGGCCTCGAATTTGGATTCATGATTTTAAATTGGATTGCTCCAAATTTATAATATTTGGTAAGAATTCCTTAAAAATTTAACATCTGAAAATTATCTTTATTAATGTGTCGTTTATTTTTACAGGAAATTCGAAATGTAGCGAAGGAATAGTCTCAAATTTTAAACTCGGTAGAGAAAAAGTATTTTTATGGTTTGTGTCAACGTCATTATCGATCCTTTTCCTGATTTTTTTCACGACTGAAAGGACTAATGTCTGTCTTCAAATATGTGATAATTTATTAATACTAGAAAATGGTTTACTTGTTGTATAAATGTGTAAAATTACGATGTACTATATATATCGAAGGTGTTTTTTTTTTATTATCCGTAATTATTATATTGGCCTAGCTTTAACTTTCTAACTGATTTGTTCATGGTATCTATGCATATTATTATTTCAAAGGTTTACCTAAGTATTAAATTTTTCGTATAAAAGCTACAAATGCTCGATGTATTTGTCATGTATGTATTACTCGTATATTCTGTTACCTTTTGTTACCTTGTGCTGTTTTGTAAAATGAAATCGATTTATGGATTCAAAATTGTCTTAATTTTAATGATTTGTAGCTAATTTGAAAATTAAGGAAAGAGTGAAAAATTGAGTAGGTACTATACTGCTGTGTTTAATCCCAATTTGGATTGTTCGTCTGTTTTTTTTGATTTTTTTAAAAATAATTTCTTATGTTGATATTTTCTCATGTTGGATGTTGCGTCCAAAAATTTGAGTAAATTGCAAATGATGCTCGTTGAGTGTGAAAATTTTTGAAACCATGCCAAAAAAGGATGTATTTCATAAAGGAAAAAAAATTGAAATTTACACCGCACCATATTAAATGAAATAGAATACGTTCATCCAAATTTTGTCAGTAACATTAAAAAATCGAAAATTCTATATAAATTTCAATTTTAAATTTCTAAGGTACAATTTTTTCAATTCGTGAAAAATACATTTTTTAAGATTTCATTAGAACAATATTCTATGAATCGTCTGCTATACTTCTTTTATATATTGAGGTGAATGAATCAAGTAGAAGAGAACACTAAAATCTTTGCTCAAATTCACGTCTAAAAATTCTAAAATCTTCTTGTATCAATTTTTTTTGAAATTCGAATTCGTAAAAAAAATAAAAAAATAAAAAATGAAGAATGAACACAGATGAATTATATCTAGAAAGAACAAAAATAGTGTTTTCCTTGAAAAAAATTGAAATATGAATTTTTTCTTGAAATCATTTTCAAATTCTTATAAATTAATTTAAATAATGAAGAATTGCTCTATTTTCCGCTATAATAATAATCTGTTAGTTCTCGAAGTAATTATTTGAATAAAAAAATGAAAAAAAGTTTTTAATAATTTTTCCAAAAAATTTCACCACAGACTAATAAGTCTCGTTATTTTGGAAAGGACTATTCTGAAAGAACAGTTTTGCCAAGTAGTGTTTTCAAAAATACCAAAAAAGTAACAGAACGATTTAAAATGTATTTTGTACCATAAGTTTAACGATAAACACATTTTTCACAATATATTTCATTTTTTAATAGTTATATATAATTATTAAAATAATTTTCGCTTTATTTCAATGCTTTAAATTAAATTTGAAGTAAGGAAAAATTTGTAGATATCGATCAATGGCTTAAAATAATAAACAGCTCATCTATAAACACTGCGCAGTCGACACGAAACACGATTAGGCAAGTGGTGGATTCTATCGAGCTTTGTTCAAGTTTATTTTAATAATAATCGTAATAATTAATAAATTGTTCAAAATAAATCGTTTACAAATTAAAGGAATTCCAACGTAAACCCTTTTTCCTAAGTAAGTACCAAAATTCATCTTGCTTTGTTGTAATCTACCACACACAATTTGTGTTACGTACGAGATGACAAAACCCAGTTTCCATGCTTGATGCTTCGCTTTTTCTCCAACTATTATTAGTTATTACGTTTATTTGAAAATTATCTCGTATTATTATGTAAATTTATGACATTTCTTCTTTGTCGATTCGTGAAAAGTTGAAAATTCTTTTATGTTGTGCTTCAAAGTGCGGAATGAGATCGTGTGTCGCAAACGATTCTTTTGAAATAAACCGTTTTGTTCGTTTTGATTTTTAAATATCTATTCGCATTAATATTAACGTTTGAATTTTATAACGTTGAAATAGCATCCTCATTTCGGGAAAAGTGGTATCATTTTAGCTGTAGTGAAATCTTTCTATGTAGATGCTTGTATAAAATTCGCCTACTGTTTGAACTTCTTTGTTCGCTTTTTAAAACGATTATTTTTTCTTATTTTTGAATCTAAACGTGAAGGAATTTATCAAAATTACATGTCTCGAGATAATATAAAGTTTTATTAGTGGTATTCATAAATTTGGGTATGAGTCAACGTTTACGTAACTCAACGTTTTCTTTGTCTAATATCAGTGTTGACGAATGCTTTAATTTTTACAGATTAAGTATATTTTAAGACTTGTTTTGCGTCCAGTGATATTTTTCTAAACACAACGGACAATTCTAGAGAATCAGGGGGTGCTTCTCGTGTCTCAGGAGGAAGGTAAGTGTCGACATGTCGAATCAAGGCTAATCTCACTTATCCACCCGAATCGCAGATCTTCTGCGATAAATGGCATTGCAATCTCGTTTACCTTGCCATTGGGCCGATTTCTAGGCTAATCGGAAGTGATATTAGACATAGGCCATTAATTTTTCGGATTATTTTTTTATAGGGACGATAATAATCCCTTGTCCACTAAGCGACGTTGGATACCTCCTTCAGCTATTAGACGCGATGCTGCACTTTCCCAGGAGAATACACAAGAGGTCGTTTTCCGAAAGGTAATTCATCAAGGTTCATTTCAACAGCCAAATAGGCCAAATCGTTAAATTAATGTTTTCACATGAAATTGTTCCTAGGTTCGAGGAATTCTCAATAAACTCACTCCAGAAAATTTTCAGAAATTGAGCGACGACCTTTTGAATTGTAAACTCAGCTCTAGTGTTATTCTCAGAGGTGTCATCTTTTTGGTGAGTCACGAGTTATAATTGGAACAAAATATTGTGTACGTGTCGTATCAAAATTTTCCATCTTTTAGATATTCGAAAAAGCTCTCGATGAACCGAAGTATAGTTCTATGTACGCACAGCTATGTAAGCGATTAAGTGAAGAAGCTCCGAATTTCGAAACCCCGCCTAATCCGTGTACTTTCCGTATACTGCTTTTAAATAAGTGTCGCGCCGAATTTGAAAATCGTAACGCAGCATTCGATAAAATCTCGGGAACTTTATCATCCGACGATGAAGAACGAAAACTGTTGGCCAAACGTAAAATGCTCGGAAACATCAAGGTTGCCCTACGTTTCTTTTTTAATCTTCCAATCGTGAACCAATTTTAATGATCGTATTTCTGTAATCGTAGTTTATTGGAGAGCTTGGAAAGTTGGAAATCTTGGCGGAGACTATCTTACATTCATGTATCCAACAGCTACTGCCTAGAAAAAGCAACATTACGGATATGGCAGAGGATATTGAATGCCTCTGTCAGATAATGCGTACATGTGGCCGTATATTGGACCATGACAAAGGCCAGGTTCGTATTAAAAGATGAAAAAATCTCCGTTACAACGTTTGTTACTATGTTTTTCTTTTTCAGGGGTTGATGCAACAATATTTCGACCGAATGTCGATGTTTGTCAATGAGATCGCTCTGCCGCAAAGAATTCGATTCATGATTCAAGATGTTATCGATTTGAGGCAGGATAACTGGGTTCCACGTAAAGCCGTTATTTCCGAAGGCCCGCTCCCCATTCATGAGGTGATTATTTACATGCCTAGAATTACTAAGCTGTGGTGTCAATGACCTGTAATAATTCTGGGCCTAAAGTTCGATTTTTTCTTTCGTTTACGAAAAGGTTTCATTTTAATTGTTTTATGCGGGCCATTTTGTTAAGTCTAGCAGTGTTGCAATTTCACCAAACCTAAAGTCTCTTCGAAGTGTTTTTTTACCTTGCTGAAAAATTGGCTTGAAATGTTGCTTTAAATTACTGACAGATGAATAACGAAAGTCGTCGGGATGAAAGTTGAAACAAAATTGTACACGTTGCGTTGATAATGAGCCAACATTTTATCATCTTATTGCCAATCTCGTCGTATTTCGTCAATTTGGAAAACTGTTTAGTCATTGTTGCATAAATATTGTAATAAAGCTAGGTACTAATTATGTCAGCGTTTTAGAAATTCTAAACCTTCACATTTTAATAGCATGTCTTGAGTACTTCGATCAACATTCAATCAATTTTTCCATAATAACGATACTGTTGAATTACATTGTGAATTAAATAAGAATTCGTAGTGTTTTCAATTCAGTGTTTGAATGTTAATCAAGGTTTTAACTTGTTAGGCCAAACACTAAGGTCCAGTCTAGGTCGACTTTCCAAACAAAATTCAACAATAAACACAGTTGAACATTGATGATTATGTAATATTAGCTCTTCAAGGCTTTGACTCATCGTTTTTTCGATACATTATAACAATTATTTGTTGAACCGTCTTCCTATTACGATATTTTTCAATGCAGAAATTCAAATTGTGTTTCTGAAAATTGATCGAAAAGTGTGATGGAAGGAACGAACAAATATTCGGCCATTAAATTTAGCATTATGGGTAATTTATCAAATTCTCCAAATCAGGCGCCCTCGATGGGTCAGCTGCTCAGTTCTTTGAAAGGTATCATCCTCTCGACACGTTGTTATTGTTTTGGTAAAACTTCACGTATTATACGTTGAACAAAATTGGAGGACGGTTCTAAATTCCCCCCATATTTTCCATCCAAATTCCTCCAGTACGAGCAAAATTTATAGTATTTTTTATGACATGTCTGTTAAAAAATTTTGTCAATTAAAGTTAATGGAAGAAGATCTGGTGCGGCCTGGTAACAGTTCCGGACAAAACAACGGTCACAATCGGAACGTTGGTAATGGCTTCCTTCATTCGACTAACGACATGTTTAGAAGATCGTTGAAAGTGAGAGATGATATCATTGGGCCTCCTTTTCCAAAGTGAGTATCGTATTCTGAGCTATGCTCTGTTTGGTAGGCAATGTGCAGCGACTAATTCGATCGATTTGACTTTAGCTTTACAAACGGATTCGGTAGCGGCTCGTATAGCAGGAACGGTAATCGGTTGAATCCGTTACACGCGCCGGTTCAGCTTCCATCGAATAATCCGTCAAATCACGCCCCTCGTGTGATCCATTACCAGAATCATATAAGTTATAATAGTGTCGTGCAAAATGGTAATAATCAATTCAACTCCGATAGTGGTGCTACGCCGTACGGTACCGCCAACGAGAATAATTCGTCATCTAATTCTGGTAACGGGGGTAGCGGCGAACACGTGTCGTTGCAGAATAACATCAATAGCGGAGAAGTTTCTATGAATATTGGTGGTAAGATCTTCGCAGATTGGTTGATTTGTAAATCCAAACACAGTTTTTGTTTTGCTTGAATCTTGGTTGATTCAAAACTAGAAATATCAAAAACTTACATTAATTACTGGTAATTCTTTGTAGTTTGGGTAATTACTAAAAATCTCCAAATTATATTTTCAATTCGCTGTAATTTTGGACAATTTACCGACAGGTGAAAATCGGGCCAGTTTTTAATTAATTTTGCTGGAAGTGGAATTTTTAAGATTAGAGTCCAAATTTATTCTATTTTCCAAGTCTTAAATTTTTTCAATTTCTTTTTTCTAGGTTTCTTCGAATTTTACATTTTTAAAATTTTTTTCCGATCACTGCAAAATTGCATTTTTTTAAATTGAAAAAAAGAAAAATTTTAAAATGAATTTGAAAAAAAAATCCAAGCATTTGAAGCCAAATTTGAAAAATTTTCAATTTAAAAGTCAACCTTTTTACAGGAAAGGATATCGTTCCACGTTACAAAAGGATGCTTCAACAAGGAACTAATCTGGACGATGTTTCATTACGTCCTTCTGCTAATTCGATGGTTTGCAAGCCGCCGAATTTGAAACAATCTGGGAGCCAGAATAGTAGTAAGTTTAATTTGAACTGCATTACTTTTTTTTTTGAACAATTACCGTAATTGATATTTTTTTCAGTTCGCAACAAGGCGAAAAACACCACCGGTTGCATACGTATCGCTTTGCCAACAAAACCGGCAGCTCCGGCTAAAGAAACGCCTTCCATTATTATTAAGTCCGCTGCTAACGAAAAATCCAAGAATAATAAGAAGGATAAAGTACGTCTCGGTGATCAATCAGATCCAAATCGTTCTATTCGATTTAATTACTTTGAAAAAAAATCCCGAAATAATCATTCGACTCGTTTTATTTCCGCAGGGATTTTCTAAAGACGAAATTATCAAAAAAACCATCACAGCAGTTGATAATTTGTTGAGCAGCGCCAGTTTGGACGCAGCGCTGAACGAATGGCGCGAAATCAAAATACCCGATCGGCTGGTTACCGATGTGCTGGTCAATACGTTGACACACGTATTTAGTCAAAAAAATGCTAGTACGTTTGATATCGAATAAATATTCTCTCCGTCGATCCGAGAATTTAATTTCTTCTATTTTCGTTTTTTGATCTAGAAAAAGAACACGAATTGATATTCCAATTCATCGTTATGCTGAAGAATGAGTCTTTGATAAATAACACCCACGTCATCGACTGCTTCAGGAATTTGATCACGAAAATGTCCCAAAATATGTCCACCATCCCGTTGATATTTTCTCATATTGCGGGTAAGATTGAAATCTTGAATTTCATCTTTTATCAATCTAACTCGAAGTAACTCTGATTTTTCTCTTTGATTTCATAGCTTTTGCGGCGCACGTCATTTGCGAAAATATTCTACCGCTTTCGGAAGTAGCCGATGCAACGGAAAATGGTAAACACTATCCATTGATGTTGATCACTCTGCAAAATATCAACAAAAATTTGGGAAAGAATGCTCTTATTGATTTGTTTGGTAAAAGTAAAGTGAGTAGTTCTCGAAATTCTATTTTTCATATTCAACGATGATCGAATTGCATAAGTGAAAATACGTTCGTTTGCGTAGATCAACCTACTCCACACTTTACCTGAAGCAGACCGTACTAAAGAACGTTTGGCCGAAATTCTCGAAGATCGCAATCTCACATTCTTGTTCCCGTTGTTACGTATCCAAGCAGATCTATGGAAACAGCTGAAAACCGATGGCGATCCCAACAATCTCTATAAATGGATCAAAGAAAATCTCGATCCGGGTCATTTCAGCGACCCCGGTTTTATTTCGGCGTTGGCAACCGTTGTCGTAAAATATATTACACAGGTAACCCATCAGCGATGCTTTTTTGATAGATAATGTGCCATTTTTAAAACGTCTTATTTGCTTTTCGTTCTCAGGAGACGACATTCCCGGAGAATACGGATCCCACAAGCATTCCAGATAAAGTGATGGTGGAAAAAGAGAAACAAATGTTGAAAAAGTTCTCCCAATTATTACAAACATTCTTGCATAATCAAGTCTATCTGCAAATTGTGGCCGTCTACGCGATTCAAGTCTATTGGTATTCGTTGAATTTCCCAAAAGGTAAACGAACTCGAGTAATGACGTCATTCAATATGGATCAGATTTTGAACCCATTTCCGTCTTTTTGCAGGAATGTTGCTGCGCTGGTTCGTCTGCCTTTACGAATTCGAAATCATTGAAGATGAAGCCTTTTTGAAATGGAGAGAAGATGTCAACGATGCGTATCCTGGTAAAGGAAAGGCTCTATTTCAAGTATGTGTAAACTATTCTGGTGTTTTTGTTGCAATTGAGTTGCATCTCTCTGTAACCACAACCGTTTATTTTTTTTATCTAGGTCAACAACTGGTTGCAATGGTTAGCTGAGCCGGATTCTGATGAAGAAGAAGACGAAGAAGAAGATGATGAAAAATTGATAGATATTTAATTAGAAATTTTTGTATTTTTTCTGTTTCTCTCCTTTTTTCCCGTATTTCGAAATTAATAATTCAATAATAGTAAAATTTTCGCCGCTGCCGTATTTACCCAGACTGATATCTTTTCATTGTAATTTCGATTCTGCCAATGCCGGTTTTTTTCCTTTGAGTTTCGCTATTTCAAAAAATTTATTGGTTCGTTTATTGTGTGTAATTTCTTTTTTTTTTTTAATGTTGTGACTTGATCTGTTTTTTTCCTACTACGTCAGTATAAAGGACTAAGTTCCCAATTCCTCTCTGAATGTTTAATTGTATTTCTGTGTCAATTTACCTGAATCCTACGTACCCTCTTCGTGAAGTATTATCTTGTCTTGTTTTTATACGAATACTATGTATTATCAAATGATCGATTTCGATTGTTCATCCGTTGTTTTGAATCCCTCCCCACAAATCCGTTTACCAAATTGTAGCATATGCGCAATAACGAACAAAAATTTATATTTCAATACCACGAGTTGGTCGATGTGGAATTGTCGTGTTGAGAGTTTGCCTAGTATATATTTTCATTTGAAATGTACTGTGGTATCGTGCTGGTCATTGAAATGTAATAATAATAAAATATTCTCTGTCTAAACATCGCTGTTTTTATGTTCCCGAGAAAAACAATCTGTCGTATGCAAGGACGTTCAAGGAAGTGACGATAATGAATTTTCTTGAATCTCTCGATAGAAAGCTGAGCTTTAGAAACTTCCTTTTTTCGAAATTGTTCGAGGTAACTTTGTAGGAATTATATCGAGATTTTCAGGAATGAAATATTGCTAGACTTCTTGAATACATTTTTAAAGATATAAATTCATTTTTAAAATTGAAACGTACTCCAAGCCCATGAAGGACAACGAACTGTGACGATTTTTAAAAAATTGACTCATGCCGAGCCAAAATTTCATTTGCCAGAAGCTGTTGAGTTGAGTAAATAAATTCGTCGCCAGTGACCTCAAATTGGTCAAAACGAGTTTTTTTTTTTTAGTATATTGCATCTTTATTGCTGAAAGATGAAACATATTGAAATCATCCTCAACGCAGCTTAATTGCTCGCCTACCTCAAATTAGTCAAATTTCATTCTTATTTACCATTTTTATCGTCGAATTATTCAAATTAAAACCTATCAAAAAAGGAAGTCCTCGTTGTGAATAGTTGATGGCATTAATCAACTTGACTCCAAGTTCAATTAATTTTCTCGTATTTTGCATCGCTGAAAATAAACGAACGTTGTTTGTTTCGAAATACGAAATAGGTACCACAAACCATCTTATAAAATTTTATTGAAGAAACAGATTCACAAGTTTCAACACTTTCAACATGTATAATACATAAAAAAAATAATAAAGGAAAAATTGAACATAATAAAAGATAGTTTTAAAATACAATAAGTATTCAGTTTTATAATACTATTTTCACATAGTGTTCGACCCGATGGTAAAATAATAAAATTACAACATTGTGTGACGACATCAGTAGTACGAGAGAACTAAAGCACCGACAAAAAAACGCTACGATAAAACTAATTAAAGCCGCAACAATACATATAAACAAAGAGAAAATTTTTTTCAGGAAAATTAAAAATTTCTTCAAGAAATAATGAGAGTACACAATATAGTATCTAATGACCAAAAAAATAAAATAAAGGAGAAAAAAACGTTACGGAAATAAAATAACGCTTTAACCGATGTTAAATAGTGACTACATAAATTTAACAAATAAAATAATTACATTAACACCTACCAATCACAACATCTTATAAACTAACAGGAGAAGTTAACAACTTCAGTAGCGCTCGTAGCATCATTAGCAACGTTTCCAGTTGCAGGTAACATAGAATTAGGATCAGAGAAGGAAGCGAGTTGTTCCGGTGACTTTGTCGAGCTGCTTGCGTTCGCAGATTCGACCTGTAAAAATATATGAGAGTGAGTAAAAAAGATCGAAGAATCAAGAATGATACGTGTATCTTGGAATAATAAACTGACTGACTGACCTGTTTATCTGCTGCTGGATTGTCCGACGATAAGCAACCGTTAGTTACGGAACTTCGGCTCGCCTCCAATGATTTGGTAGCGGTGGCGTCATTTTCGAGGATTTTCAACGCGTGAACTAAATCGAATAGTATTTCGAGCTCGCGATCGTCGATCAGATGGTAACAATCGTTCAGTATAATTAAATGCGTGAATACGCTGTTCAAATGCGAATGCAGATTCAGCATGACCATCTCGCGAAAATGACTATGATACAGGTGGGCTAATACGTGAAACAGTAAACGTAATATTTTACGGACTATCGTTTCGAACGACGAGGGAAATTCGTGAGCTGAAACGAGAATCAAAAAAACACAATTTAATATGGTACAGGATTAGTAGGGTAAATAAAAGAAAAATACAAGTCTGAATTTTGACGAAAATTGAAGAAATATGTCAACTGCATCAAAGCACAGCTGTTAATTATCGAGAAATACAATTGAAGATGGTTCCAAGAATCGTTTTTCATTTTTTTTTCTTAAAAAAATGACCTTGATGCTTCATTCAAAAAAGTGGGAAATTATAAAAAAAAACTCGTAAAAATTACAGTCCTGTTATTGTTTGACATTTTAAATGTAAGTAAGTAATAAAACAACAATTCAACAAATCTTGAAAATTTGTATTTTTTTTTCAAATTTAAAATAGGTAACTCATTTATTAAAATCGTTCCTAGTTTTCAAAATCGTAAAATTTTGATTCTTAGGTAATTTTTCAAGTTTTAAAAAATATATTTTCCATTTTCAATTTCTAAAAATTTTTATTTTCAAAGAATTAGATGAAAATTTTCCAAGTGAAAACCTTTAAGTATGCTCAATGAAATATTCTTCAATTTCATTCAAAATTGCCCAAATTTGAAAAATTCTCTCTTATGGAAAACTGTTCCAATGATTGGTAAATCGTTCAATTTTTATAATAAATTTTTCAGAAAATTATCAAGTTTCGGAAAATTTTCAATTATTAGAGAATTGCCTCAGTTTTGGAAAACTATCAAATTTTTAGAAAAATTGTCATAACCACATAGTTTAAGCGGGAATTCATTATACGTATTTTGCAAACTCATTCAATTTTCAAACACTTTTCCAGTCTCTTTTTCAATCTCATCTAAATTTATTTTAAAAATCGGCCGAGTCGCGGGAAATTTTCAATTCTTGGAATTTCGAGCAATTCACAGAAAAGTATCAACCTATTCAGAAAACTGAGCAATTTCTGCTAAACTGATTCATTTTTGGAAAATTTTTGAATTTTTCGAACAATCGTCCACGTAATGGAAAATCCCATCTAACATTTGAAAATAATCGTGCAATTTTTAGAAATTTTCCGAGATTTAGAGAATCATGCAGTTTTTACGATGAAGTTTTAATTAAATTCATAAATTGTGGAGAATTAATTCTAGGAAAATCATTCAGGCAATGAAAAAAATTATCCCTGTTTTGCAAAATCATCGAAGTTTTGGAAAATTTTTCAATTCTTAAAAAGTGCTATAATCTTTAGGATTTCAAAATAAAAACGATTTTTTGCCACTTCAAGGGACTTCCTGTTATCTGCTGGAACTCCCCCCCCCACACCAAAAAAAAGTTCTTTATTTCACTGAACTAATGAGAATGACCTCGAAATTGAATATCACTTCTTGAACTCCAATGAAGTAGAAAAATTGCAGATTATGGATTTGAAGATTTTTTGATTTTTATTCAAACATAAAAGTCTATCTTTCAAGCTTTCAATGAACGAACTATTAGAATTTTACGAAAATTTCGTAAACAAATAAATACACAATTGGCAGCACTTCCATGAAATTTGGCCAATTTGGCAAAAATCAAAAAATCGTCAAATTCGTGATCTATAACTTTTCAGACTAATTTACAGAAAAAACGTGATGAGAATTTGAGATCAATGGCGCAGAGGAACGCAGAAACTCTAACTGCAATTCTGAGATCCAACAGTCAACTACTCAAAGTTGTAAAAAACCATTTCGAATTTTCCTAACTACGTTCTTGTTCGGGCTGCCTATTACTACTCCATTTCTTCATGTGTCTTACTCGAAGTAACCTATTATGCCAATTTTCGTCAAAATTCATCCCAGTTTTTATCGTTTCAAGTACTCTTACGATTACTTCTCAACAAGGAGGAACTATACTTACGATATTTCGTAGGGAATACACCTTCATCGTTGATAGTTTTCTGAGTAAAAGTCATAACGTAATCGACATACTGAGGGGCCGATACTCTGGTTTTTTTACCTTTATCATCAAACCATAAATAGGTCCTGAAAGCAAACATCACAATGTAACATGATTTCAACATCTTACATCGTATTACATTTCCTCTTTAAAAAACCTCACCTAAATCCAGGACCAACCATATCAGGACACCCTGTAGCCGTGCAGAACTCCGAAATCGTTCCATACATCAAATTCACATTATCGAATATCGCAATAGCTAAAATCAAGTTCGAATTACCAATCTTATCATCTAGGTTTCGTACACCGATCATCTATACTTACTATGTGATGCTAGCCATTCGTTATAATCTAATCCAGACGGTAATTCGATTAAAGATCGGAACGTAATCTCCGGTAGCTTATTTTCCAACACAGATTCTTCCAAGTAAAACTTCGGTTCGTCGGCACAAAGTTCTTTGTCTCGGCGTCTAGCCTTCCTGTGAAATAACAGAACGGAAAACCCCATTACTAACACAGTTACTTAGCCTACTGAAAAATCATTTTTTCATGCACATTATACAATGAAACTTCGATAGATAGCTTAAGATATGATTATGGATCGTTTCTGGGGTCTTTTGAAGCTGTTTTTCAGCCTAGATTCTTTGTTTAAGAGATTAGAGTAGTGAAAACCATCGGTATGATTATGGGTCGATTACTCACCCGATAAACCAGTCAACTGTATCTCGTAGATATTCTGGTAACTTGTCCAGGATGATTAATTTTATTCACGATCGTTTGGAAAAGTATTTCTTCGCCTATTTTACGCGAATTATCGACATAATATTAACATTTCTTTAGTTTCGAAAAATTATTTCACACAAACACCGAAACACCAGCTGATGTCTAGGATTCGTGAGTTCATAGAAAAAAATGGATAATTCATTTTTTACCACAGCAGCGCTTTTTGTGACGATTAAATAAACTAAAATTTTTTATTTTTTAAATTTTTTTATTTTTGTAAAATTTATTTTTTAATTTATTCACTTAACCCTTAATAGAAGTATACTGGCCTCTTCTCAAATGAAGAGTTCTCGATTTTATGATTTTCTTCACGAAGACGTGTATTTTATAATAAAAAGAATTGGAATACTTACTCGTCATTCGTCAATTAAAAAAATAGCTGAATAATTTAATGATACCTATCAAATTTGCTTATGGAGTGTAAACTTTGGGTACTTGAAAGTTGAGAATAGAATAATTCGATACGTAATAGGTATTACACCACATTCTTTCATAATTTAGTTCAAGTATCATTTTATAATAGCCACACAAACTTGAGAAATTACATAAGTTTAGCCATGCTATATGTAGAGCAAAAGCTTTCAAATCACGAATAGAAGTGTTTCGAAAGGCTAAATTATTCATTTTCACCAACTAAAAGTTTAAAAGCAATCTCACATCGAATAATTTGAATTTTAGATTTGAAACATGGGTAGATGACAAATGATTGCATAAGGCTTTTATTCAAAGTTCAAGTTTTCAAGTTTGCAAAATGAAAGTTCAATAATTTTTTTTGTCTGACTCGAGATTTGAGAGTAACTTTGAATTTGAAAAAAATTTCAAGAAAATTCGAAAAGTACAAGGGTTTTTGACAATTGTGACGTGACATGTAGAAACCAGGCTATCGTGTAAAAACAAAACTTTTTAGGAAACGCAAAAAATAAAATCTGTTGCCATTTATCGGTTGTATTCGGTTAAACTTTTGAAGACTATTTTCACTTAGAAAACTTTTTTTTAAATTTTTTTTCAACTACACCATTCGATAGAGGAGGTATTTAGTACCGAAATCGCAAAAAAAGGCAAAATTTTTTTACACGATAACCTGGTTTCTACATGTCACGTCACAATTTTCAAGTACATACATGAAAAATGTAGGAAAAAAGTACCTATGAAGTTGAAAAATTTAGAGAAAAACAAAACTGAAAACAACTCAAGTCCAAATTGTTTTTTCTTGGGACATTTTAATCAAATTGATTTTTTCAATGAAATTGAATTAGAATCTTTAAATCAGGATTTTTTGGACACTGTGTCCAAATTTATTGGATTGGAAGGGGGAGGGGAGGATAATTTTAGAATTGCTAAATTATTTTTTTGAGGACACTATGTCTAAATCAAAGTTTTTTTTCAGATGTCAGGTTCAATTTTCTTTCGGGACAGAAAATGCATCAATATAGCTCCAATTCCCAAAATTTTTGAATCAGGCAGAAGAAAAATAGAAAATAGAACAAAAATTTTCCACCCACAAAAATTCTTTCAAATTACAATTTACAGCAAGAAAAAACGACGTAAAAAACCAAAGCATTATATTAAATTTATTTATGCATACAAGGTTTCTGACAATAAACAACAATCTTTGACTAAATAAAATGTCGGTGATATCTACATAAAATAATATATCAACAGAATAAAATATACTTCTCAAAATTCAAAATCATCGTACAATCGTACATTTCATTAACGTACCACTTTATACTCGGCCTAGTTTTAATCAACTAGAATTTTATCACATTACGAAACAAAAAGAAGAAATTTTATAAAATCTTGATACTCTTATTGGACCCTGAAAAAAATTTCCGCGATTAAAAATTACCCTTCCCTCCCTCCCGATCGTTCCCACGACGTTTGTTTTTTTGGTGTGATTAATACCGGGTGCTCGATTAATTCTGGACTCCCCCAATACTTTTTGTGTTAAAATCTAAGTTGGTAATACTTCGTTCTATTATAAACAAATACAAAGTATTGCCAACTTACGATTTTACCACAAAAAGTATTGGGGGAGTCCAGAATTAATCGAGCACCCGGTAGTATAACACGAATGCGAAGAGAAAAAAACAAAAATAGTGATTAATTGTAAAAAAAATTGTATAAAAGCCGAAGTAGCGAGTTGAAAAAATTATATCTAAAATCTTGAAATATATAGAGAATTAAATAAATAAATAACAAACACAGCGTACATATGAAATGTTGAAAGTTAAAATCAGATCGTATTAAATACCAACGCTTATATAAAATAAATCGTAAAATTTCTTTTCGTATAGTACACAAATGCGCGTAAAATGCCGCCTTTTTACCGTTACACGACAGGCTTTTTTTAAATTTATTCTTTAATTATTTTTAATATTAATTAAAATCTTACGTAGTATTATAGAGGTAAGTTACATGAACTTCAATCTGATCGTGTCTGCGTTTATGCAGTAGGTAGGTAGTAAAGATACATATGAAGGTATGTATAATCTTGTTTTTCTTTTTAAAAAATAAATTTTTCCTTCGAATTATTAAATAGTACATTATAAGAAAGAAAGGAAAATGTAAAAGCAATTATATGTATCACATTTAATAAAACAAAATAAAAGTTTTTAAATAGAAAAGAAAAAGCACAATTTCTACATAAATAAAAAGGTACAAGTAGACTTCGTAGGTACTGAGTGTGTCGTCTGCTAAAACTACGATTTTCGCTCGTCTACAAAAAAAAAAGGAGTAAAAATTAGTGCAAAATTAATTAATCTCTTTAGTCAACAAAATGATTAAGTACATTAATTTTTCAAAAAAATGAACAAAAAGGGTCATTTCATCTCGATTTTGCCAAAATTTTCCTTGTGTTGGATCCTTCGATTTCATTTAACAATTTTTCTTCATCAAGTTGGAAGTTGAGCTTTTTATGAGAAAAAATTGAGTTTTCATTTCCAAATATTTCAAAAATATTGAAGGGTTTTATCAGAAAATAAATTGAGAACATTTTACCATGATTATTTGTTCATCACTGACAAAATTTTCAATCCCATAATTTAAACATTTTAAATCAAAACCAATTTTTTCAAAAAAAAAGTCAATGAAAATGAAATTCAGAAATTTTTGAAAAAATGTAGCTCAGCCTTCAAAAGATACCTCAATTTTTTAACGCTATTCTTTTCAGTTTTTACAGAAATATTACATACCTTTTGAGGGAAAGAGAAAAAAGTAGCTTGTTTCATTTTTTAAAAAAAATATTTATGAAAATCGGGTCATTTTTCCAAGTGTTAATTTTTTTCCTCTAATTTTTTTTTCAGAACTTCAAAATTTTTCGACGTTAATTTTTCAAGTCTAAAATTTTTTCCTCAAAATTTTGGACTTGAAAAATAGAAGTTGAAAAATTTTGAAGTTCTGAAAAAAAATTCGAGGAAAAAAATTAACAATTGGAAAAATGACATTGAAAAATTCTAAGAAAAAATTTTAGACTTGCAGAAGTGGCCTGGACCAGTTTTACGAATTTGCCGTGACATGACGCTGAAAAAAGTTTGACAAAGAAATTCTGCACTAAAAAGACTTAAATTTGAAAAATTCACGTTGAAAAAAATTGGAAAAAAGGTTGGAAGTTTGTAAATTTAAAGTAGGTATATCTACATATGTGTAGCGAAATCAAGCAGACTTGAAAAAAAAGTTCACCAACCACGGCAAATCCGAAAAAAAAATAGACCCAGGTAATTTCAAATGAAACCAAAAGACTAAAGGCAAGAAGTTAACCAATCTGAGCCAGAATGACTTTCCAACTCAACTCACCAGAAGACGCTTTACCCGGCACTTCTTTATTTTCTATCCGGACATTCGTTTCTGCAAACACAACAAAAAATTAAATTAAATATCGTACAACTCGAATAAATTTCAATTCAAAAAAGTCACAGCGACCAAAAAATATTTGAAAAATTAAAATTTCGAATCAAGTAAACAAAAAAAGAATGAAGTAATATTCTATTCTCGTGATAACACGAAAAAGTTATAACATAATCAGTGCTTAATAAGCATTCTCGTACAAAAGTTAGCGAGTGTTATTTCACCGAAACTACCAGAGCTAAAGCTTTCACTAACGACGCTGAAAAGAAAAAAAATGTTAAATAAAAATTAATTTCAAAATAAAATCCAATTTTATTTCACAAAAAAATCATCGATTACGAAATTTAAAATTAAAAAAAAACGAAGCGCAACAGCAGGATGACATGTGACTGTGATATCTATAATACGTTTTTCAGATCACCAAAATAAATCTATAAAATTATAATATCAAAGAAGCCAGTGAGTGCTCTTTCAGATGAGTATAAAAGCAGGTCAACACATGCAAATTTATTCGCTGTTGAGTCCAAATCCGTTAAATGTATGAAATAAGTTCATTTTAAAGGTATAGATAATTAGATATTTGAAATCTTTAAACGAAGTTCAATTTTCACGACGCCAGGGTTCTCTTGTTGGATACTTGGAAACTGCAACTGCAACTCAAACCGCCTTCAATGTCTCGAAAAATTTGTAGTTATAAAAAATTCATAAAATGAAATTTTATTATCTCGACGACGAATTTAATCAAGATGCAGGATTTTCTCGACAGATGAAATTTCATCAATGAGCAAATTCATCCAAACCATCGATGATTCTCAATCATCTTCGCCACTTGATCAATATAATTCTAAACACAACCGCATGCTTCGCGAATACATCAACGATTTGACCAGATTTCGCGAATAACCCGGTAGGTACCTACTTGATTACCTATTCGTGCACGCCTAAAGAAAACTTTACTTTGCCACAAAAAAACCAATTAAGAAAAACTCAAAAGCTATGGGCGGAAAAGCTATTGAAAGGGGCCAGGCTTAGGCTCAAACGCATCAAAACATTCAAACACACCAAACAGTTGAAAGCTTAAAGCATACTTACAGCTATGGCATGCTGATTCAGCACTTCTAACTGCCATTTCTAATTATCATTATAAATTCAACTCTGATATAGAATCAAAAATAAAACCAAAACCAACTCTTCGTAATACCAATTATGATTCGTTGTATTTATGGTAAAAATTCAGGTAAAGCAACTCAAAAAAAAATTAAGCACTTCGACTAGTTGGTAACGCTGCTGCGCGAAGTGCTGAACCTCTGTATGAAAAAAAAAAACAAAAAAACGCTGCCCCTGTATCAGGGGATGAGGATCATCGCCATTACGACACAACAGACTACACAACAACGCTGCTCTGGGCAACACTGTTTTTAAAGCGGCGCAGCGCATTTTACAATTTTTTTCTAGAGTAAAAAGGAGACGAATACCTGTCTTGGTTCCGGAGGAGGATTCTGTAGTGGTAGTGGTAGTAGTAACGAAATGCGAGGAGGAAGAGGATACTGTGGTAAAATCGGTACCAGTTTCAAGACCACGAAACTGTTCTGGGTCGAGGATTATTTTTTCACTATTTTGCAATTTCTCCGACGTGACCACTGCTCGACTTTCGACCATTTTTTTAATATGCACATTGCCCTCGCTGTCAACTTCGCGAGTCTCGGTATAGTATTCGCCAGGTTTGAAGGCGGCCATGTCTTTTTCATAGAGTTTCTTGGCATCTTGGCCTTGCGAAGAAGAAATTCTTTGTTGATGGCTGGATTCTGCTACACGTTCAGTGGTGACGTAGCTTTTTTCGGTAACATTGTAGACAACCTCGGTCATGTAGGGATTACTGTCGAGCCAGTTGGAATAATTGGTGACTATGTTCTCAAGGTTTTCAGTGCTGGAAATCATGGTATTGGAACCAGCACTGGTGAAACTGCTCGACATTGCAGAGTCTGTTTCATTATGATATGTGGCGTGAGTTGCAGCTGAGCTAGTAGCATCAAGAGAATCTGGACTGCTGAGCATAAGGTGATGTGGAGACAGCCTGCAGTCGTCTCCAGGGCCCACATGTAGTTCTTCATCGGCATCATAGGCACTACGAGGAGATTCGACACGATTATCTGTTGCATCAAGGGAATCACTGATCACTGTGCTTTTGCTTTTACTGGTTGTGGCTGTTGTTGGACCAGTTTCCAGCGAATCAGTGCTAGTCACCAGGATATCTTCAGGTTTACATTTGGGCTCTAGGGAATCGGTGCTGGTGGTGAGGGAATGTGATAGATCAAAATGTTCGATGTATTTTTTACCACTGTAGATATCAGAAGATGAATGAGTGTTCTCAGTTAGAGGCTGATCCAATTCAAAATCTGGAATACGAGCAGTTTCTTCAAAAGAATCTCCTCTTCCTAAAGATTCAGTTCGTTCAAGCTGATCAACATCGATGAACTTTTCAACATTGGATTGAGCTTGTCTAATGATCTCATCTATTTCAAACATTTTCTGATCATAATCTTCATCATTGTCGGATTCATCATAACAACTTTTCTCCAATGTTTCACAGCTTTCAGACTCTGATGCTTGACTTTCATGGCCTTCTTCAATCTGAGACAGCAGATGTTCCTCCACTCGAGCCCGTTCTTTAATTTTTTCAGCTTCCACACAAGCATGTTCCAAGCCTTCAAATTCATTCAGCGAAGAAACACTGACATCATCTCCAGTGGCACTGCGTTTCTTTCCACCACCATTTGTAGAATTTGAACTACCCAAAGAATCTTGAGAGCCAGATAGCTTATTTTTGACAGATTCTAGAGTCATTAGTTGTTCCAATCTTTCAAATTCCTGTAGAGATCCCTGAGATACATCATCTTTATCGGAGGACTTATTGGCAAAGTAACGTTTACCAGCCAGAATGTCATAATCTGGTGTTGAACTTAAGGATTGTTTCATGCTGCCCAAACTACCTATGGATTGGCTAATTTGACTACCAACACTGCCCATTTTGCTACTCTGCAAGTCATCAGTATCTTCTTCTTTAATATCTTCCAGGGGACCACGTTCATAATTATACTCATACCCTGAGGTATCTTCGGAATCTGCCTGGAACTGCATCTCTATCCATTTTTTACCTTCTTCAACCTCATGCTCATAGATATCATTTTCATCACCAGCAGCTTTTCCAGAGGTTTCAGGGACACCTTCAATAGGAAATCCACAACCATCAGCACCGCCATAGTATTCAACTCGAGTCAAAGTTGATGATGTTTTGGGAGGTATAACAATTTCTTCATCATAACCAATAGGAATTTGCCGTTTGCCAGTGATTTTGATACTTTTACCTTCTGGATCTTGCTCTAATGCTTCTTTGGCTACTTCTTCAATAATTACAAAATCATCCATCATGTCAGGCTGCTCTATTAGCTCAAAAGATTCACTGTCTGGTGAAATGGATGGATCTTTCGAGGGTGGATCTAGAATAGGATCGGTTATAAAAGTATGTTGAGGAGGAGGAGTTGATTGTTGAATAGAAATATTTGGTATATCATCAATAGAGATATCCCTGCAAATGGTATCTTTGCTATCACTTTTATCAATTTTACTTGTAGATATTTGAGCACATGTGATACTAGCATTACTAGCAGATTTGGTAACTGGATCTTGAATTGACTGGACTAAAGTCTGTTCTGCTGGTTTTTTGTCGAATTCAACTTCATCCTTCAAATCAGCTGATGATGATGTGCTAAATTGATTTGAGGTAGCAGAAATAGTCAAACTTTGCTCTGAAATAATGGAGTTATCCATTTTATCAGATTCTGTGGTGCTATTCACTTCAATGACTGTTTGCAAATTACCACCACCATCAGTTAAACTGAACATACTAACATCTTCAGAACTTGACAATAGTTTATCATCTATTTCATGTGAGTCCTCTTTAGATTTTGTGCTATGTGGGCGATGTTGTGAGGCAGACTCGGATAATTTCTTTTGTGAGCTGGTAAATGGCTCAAGATGACTCATGTCAAAACTTTGACTAGCACCTTTAATGACTTCCATAGGTATTTCACGATCATATGGTTCAATAGGTGAACTCCTATATGCACTCCTTTTGACATTATCATCATAATAATGGGAAGGAGGTAAATCTATGTCATGATCTAGTTCTGCGGATGAGGCAACAAGAGTTTCAGAGACTTCACTGGATACTTCAGCACTTCCCAGATTTCCAGAGCTTTCAGAATCTATGGATTTAATTGACTCATGTAAAGATGCCGAGCTCATAGCTGTATGAAAATCATGAGATGTATCATGGGATGCTGCAGTTTCATATTCTGAGGACCCTGTTGTGCCAGGGACTCCACCACCACTCAGTAATCCTTCAACATCGGATGATAATGGCCTACTGGTAGTTCCAGAATGTTCAAAAGAATGGTAATGACTTTCACTAGAGCTGGAACAAGGTTCAAAATCAGCTCCAGATTTTCGATGATGTTTAGTTTGGCGAATTTCAATAAAATCTTGAACATATTCTGGAGATGTACTAGTTCTAGATTTATCTTCTTCACTTGTCTTTCTTTGAACAGTAGAGCTCTTAGATTCTGTTGATGACTTGGTGGCACTTTTTATTGGAATTCTGGATGGTTTAGCTACTTCTTTTTTACTAATAGTGGCGTAAGATTCACTACCACTTTTCAAACTTGTCTCTAAATCTTCAGGAATGATTGGTTCTTCAAAATCAACAGATTCTAACACATTAAATTCTTCAACCTGCTCAAATTTAATTTCATATTCAGTTGGGGAAGCCTGGCTAATTTTCATTTTCAGCAGAGCAGGGTCATCAAAGCCATAAGGCATTGGGATATCAATTTCAGTACCAGTGCTTTTCAGATCTTCATCTGTGATATCATTGCTAGATGTAGCAATCTCTTCAACTAATTCATCAATTTTACTTTTCATCAAACACTCCACAATATCAGGTCTTCTTCCAAGTTCCTCCTCAATCTCATTAATTAAATTTTCAGCAGCAGCTTTAGCTTCTTCTTTCAAAGCTTCACATTCTGAATCATCTTCACTAGTAGTCCTGATATTATTGTAATGCTTGTACTCTTCGGAATCATTGAATCTGATTTGATGCTGAGTAGCATCTTGAACAATAATGGTAGAAGATTGAGACATTGGAATTGTCCTATCTTGGATCATGTTTTCCAACAATTCACTAGTACTTTCCCAATCTTGCATAATGAACTGTTTGTCTCCTAAATCTTCTGGAGTGATGTCAGATTCAGATTGAGTGTTGTCAATGCTTTCATCTAGACTACCATTTGGTTTAGATTCTATTGAAGAGGGTGATTTTATATCTAATTTCATGCTTTCCAAAGCATCAGTTGGTCTATCTTTCTTTAAAGACAGACTTGAGCTATCTTGACTAGAATCTCTGCATGGAGATTTTACAGAAATAACAGCAGCTAGATCATCTTTCTCTAGGGATAAACTCTTCACAGTATCCAAGCTTGGATCTTTACTAAGTGATTGATTGATAATTGTTTCTGTGGATAAAGCAGATGTCTTGATGATACCAGAGAGGTCATCCTGCTTAATACTGGATTCTTTATCAACATTTGGTTTTGTACAAGTTTCAGAGGTAGTAACAGTAGTTATAGTCTTCACCACAGCAGAAGTAGAGCTTACAAGATTATTAGCAGCACTATCTTGACTAGAATTTTTAATTACAGACTGTTCAACACTTGTGACAGTAGAGGTGTTGGTTTGTCCAATAGGGCTATCTTTCAAGACATCCTTTTCAAGATTAATGGATTTTTTCACAATTTGTTCAGGGAATTTATCAACTAACACACTTTCTGAACTTGATTCCTTGGTAAATAATTGCTCACTGTGCTTTTTATCAGATTCAACAACTTTCTCTTCTGTACTGAAAACTGTATCTACAAGTTTCTTTTCCACTGAAGTAATCACAGTTGTTTCCTGTGATTCTATCACAGAGGAATGTTCTTTTTTAGATTCTGTAGAAGTGGTTACCACAGTTTCTTTTACTGAGGTTTTTGAAGCAGGTTCTGCTTTCTTGATCACTTCTATTTCCTCTTTTTTATAAATTGTTACATCAGGTTCTTTTTTCTCAATCTTTGATGTGAAAATTTCTTCTTTTTTACTGATTGTCACCAAAGGTTCTTGTTTTATAGATGTTGTTACAACAGTCTCTTTCTTTTCAGTTGATGTCAAGTCAGGTTCTCCTTTCTTAGAAATTGTTTCAGTTTCCTCTTTCTTTGAAATTATCACAGCAGGCTCATCCTTTTTTGAGGATACACAAACTTGACTCTGAGGTTGCTCAAGACTTTTTTGAGTTGTCACAATAGTTGTTTTGATCACTTCAACAGTTTCATCTTTTTTGGGAGGTAAAATTGTTCCATTTTCTACACCAGATTCTTGCTTAATAATTTGTTCAATACTACTGGCTGCACTTTTAACCAATCCAGCAGTCTTACCAGTAATGCTTTCTTGGCTAGGTTCTTTCTTGACAGGTTGTTCAATTTTCTTTTCAACAGAACTTTGTTCAATAATCTTAGCTGCATTTTTCACAACCCCAGTAATAATTTCTTCTTTTTTAGATGAAGTACTGGAAACACTTTCTTGACTAGGTTCTCTTTTAATTGGCTGTTCAATTTGTTTTTCAATTGAAGCAGTAGCAGTTTTCACTAACCCAGGTTTTTCATCCTTTTTGGATGAAGTACTTGACACACTATCTTGACTGGAGTCTTTCTTTATTTGTCTTTCAGTAGCAGCAATGCTGGTTTTCACAATTCCACAAATTTCATCCTTCTTTGAAACAGGACTAGTGATACTTTCTTGACTAGAATCTTTTTTAATTGGTTGTTCAATTCGTTTTTCAATTGAAGCAGTGGCACTTTTCACCAAACCAGGTTTTTCATCTTTTTTGGATGAAGTACTGGACACACTATCTTGGCTAGAGTCTTTCTTTATTTGTTTTTCTGTAGCAACAATGCTAGTTTTGACAACTCCACAAATTTCATCTTTCTTTGAAATAGGACTAATCACACTTTCTTGACTGGAATCTCTTTTCACTGGTTGTTCTATTCGTTTTTCAATTGAAGCTGTAGCACTTTTCACTAACCCAAGCCCATCTTCCTTTTTAGATGAAATACTGGACACACTATCCAAACTAGAATCCTTCTTCATCTGTTTTTCAGTGGTGACAATGCTAGTTTTCACAATCCCAGCAATTTCATCTTTTTTGGATGGAGGGCTTGTAACACTCTCTTGGCTCGAATTACTTTGCATCTTTTCGAAGAACATTTTCTTAGCTCTAACACCACCTTCAACCTCAGGATCAGGTTGTTCCTCACAGATAGACTCTTCTTCTTCACTAAATGCAACATTCTCATAAGCCAGCTTTTCAATACCACAATTAGCAATGTACTCTGCCTCAGAATCTGTACTATATGATGTCAATGAATGTACTTTTTTCATTGATGGTTTTTTGAATCTATCAATGTCTGAGGAAAATTGTTCCTGCATAGATTCACTTTTTGATGCCACAAACCCACTTCGAATATTTTCTGTCGAGCGTTTAGCGGCAATTGGGGCCTCATCATTGGTCACGCCGGTTGTGCAAATACTAGCTCTAGGTTTAGGCACAGGTGCCGCAGCAGTACCAGCGCCAGAACCTTTATCAACACTGGCTGATTCGAATGATTGCCAGAATTTTTTTCTCGATATATAATCCATACTTTCATCTTTATCGACAGTATCACTCTCAGTACTGAGTTGCTTATTGCCTTTTAACATAACACAACAAATACACAAAAAAATAAGTGTTAGTATGGTTAGTATAGTTGAAAAAAAAAACCAGACACAAAAAAAGCAGTAGTTAATAAATAATGTTAATTTGTAAAAAAAAAAATACCAAGAACCAAAAGAGAAAAACAGATAGGTAGATTATCAACGAATGATATAGGTATCTTTTGTCCTTCCTAATCCCAATAAGATTTTTCCACCTGAAATATGTATACATGTTTGAAAAGCATTGAGAAGCGATTCACGTATGTAGTATATTATCATGCATAAATATGGTAATGAAATAAAAAATGGTAGGCTTTATCAAGTATTATCCCATTATCTGGTTTTCATTTTCAAAATGAAAATTCACCATTTCCCAGAAGAAAAATTTCAAAGAAAAATATGATGGCTCGTAAGTAATGCAAAATTTAGTATAAAGAAGTCCAACATTCCAATATTTGATGACAATTCAATTGAAAAATGTCATGTTTACAGTACACTCAAATCAAAAAATTATAAATCAAGTAAAAAATCACTTTTCCTCAGATTTGAGATAAATATTAAGGAGAGGGGAGAGGGCAGAACCAGCATTCAACTGAATATGGTATCTATTGGCAAACATAATATCGTGGGTTCACACAATTTCTCTTTATCAATATCAAGAAATTCGAAAAATTCCATCACATAGAATTGATTTTTTTTCTAGTCATCGTCAAATAAAATAGTTTTTCTCACTTTTTCCATCAAAAAATTCATGGTAATAAAACATGATTCACATTTCATTACCCTTTTCTGGTTTGTTCAAGAATTGAAAATTTGAAATTAAAAACATGAACATTCATTTTGATGAATTTAAAATCATGAGAATTGGGCTATTTGACCAAAAATTGAAACAATAATACAAGAAGAAAAAAACAAATATTTTTTTGTTTTTTCAAAATTTTGTTTTTTGAAATGGTCGCTTTTTCAAAAAAAAAACCACAATTTCCCAACAGTTATTTTTCAGATTTCAAAATGATTTTTTTATTTATATTTTTTCAATTTTTAGAAAATGAAAGAAAAATCAAAGCTTTATTTTTTTAACTTTTCGATCGTTTAAATTTTTTGTTCCTAGAAGTATAACGTTTCAATTTCAAGTTCTTTTTGAAAAACTGTCCCAATATTCAGAATAAATGTATAGATGGTTTGAAAATTTTGGAAAATTTTTCAATTTTTCAAAACGTATTCAAGTTTTTAAAAATGTTTTCACTCTTAAGAAATTGACAATTTTCAAAAATTTTACCGAATTGTAGGAAATATTGTCCAAGTTTTGTCGAATCGTCGCAATTTCAACAAAATTCATGTTCTGAAAAATTCTTCTAATTTTAAAAAACTTTCGAACTTCAGAAAATTACTCTTAGAAAATTTTCCAGTTCTTGAAAAATTGTAAGGTTCTTAGAAAATTATTCAAGGTAGGGGTAATATCGACCAAATTTAGAAAATCGTCCAATTTGTTCTAGTTAGTTCTAGAGAGTATCCAGAAAAAATTGATCTAAGATCCTCCATCCTCCAACCAAAGCAAAATTTCAAACAATATCAACTCACACTGTGCAAAAAGTCATTAAATGAATGAAGCAAGCCGTTAAATTTTTCATAAAAACAACTCAAAAACCAAGTAGATATCCATTTTTCTCGTCAATTTGAATTTTTGCTGAAAAATCGTGAACAATTCATCATAAAGAGAAACTAGGGCTAGGATTTTGATTTTTTGATTACCTACCTACCTAATTTTTCTCACTTCAGATATTTCTCACGGTACTTTTATCAAAAATGAAATGGTTTCACCTCGGTAAATAGGTAATAAAATTACCAAAATGATCCTTAAAGTAAAGATTCAATTACCTAAATCATCCTCTCAGGATTGCCTCATTATTCATCACCAAAACTCATTACCAGCTAAATTTCATTCATATTTTGGAGATATTATGTACGTGCAGCAAAAATCGGAACCCAATTTTTAAAAAAAATAAGGGGAAAAGAGGTAGAACGTTGTTAAACCAACCAAATCTTTGGTTTGAGGGTTCTCACAATAAAAACAGGTATTTTTAACCCTGAGGTGTCCTCGCGAGGTCTTTCCCCAAAAAAATCAGACTTGAAGGAACTATTCTGCTCTCCTTTCTGCACAGGCCTGCCAACGCGACTCTTTCATTTATAAATCAGTGAAAGTTAACGAAAATCACGGAGAAACAGTCAGAATTGAAACACAAGAGATAAATCAGTGAAAAAATTTTCACTGAAAACAATTCAGTGAGAAAAATCACCGGAAAATCAGTGAAAATCCACGGAAAAATCAGTGAAAATTCACTGAAGACAGTAAAATTTATGAAATGTTTCTAAAAAATCAGAGAAAATTTTTGAAAAATAAGCGAAAATTCGCTGAAAATTGGTGAATTTTTCTAGTTTTCCTGTGCTGAAATTCCGGCTATTCATCAGTGACTTTTCACTGATTCAGAATGCGAGAGCATTTTACATTCAAAAAATTTTCAAGGTCCACCATCCATCCAAACCCCTTCAGATACTCGTTTTTGCAAATAATGCATTCTTCATTAAAAAAAATAAAAAAAAAAGAGTAAAATACACATGAAAAATCCAGGTTACATTATAGCAACTACAAATGAAATGAGATTATAGAACCATATAAATAATATAAGTAGGTGATGAAGTTCAAATGAGGTACAACCAAGGCCCAACAAGTACAACCAGCTGAGAGGAAAGCGAATATGTAGAAAATAATATCCGTATAATAAAGCTCCATAATGCGATGACCCAACACCTCTAGTATAATGAAATAGTAGATCGTAAGCGTATCTTCCGACTTATACAAAAGGTTATTGCCTGCAATAGTAACTATCTACAGATGGACGTAAAAATAAACCCTTTCGAATATTAATACGAATAATATAGCGTTCAGTAAAGTTTTCCTCATTGGTGCACATATACGATCCAAAATCGTACAAAAAAAATCTCTCAAAAATACACGTTTAAATCTCCGCACGTAGATAAACGCGATTCTTTTCCATGTACATAATCTTCCGATTAACATGCAATTACGAAAAATATTAATTATACGAATGAGACGCTGGAATTACGCATTCGTCGCTATAAAATTATCATCGGCTGCATGAAAAATTGCGTTAACGAAGCGTACAATTGGCGCACGCGGGGCTGAGCGGAAAATCCACAACCACATAGTGATAAGTATTATTAAAAGTAGGCAAAATGCACTCGTGTTAATGCGTTTTTTTTGTTTTGGTAATGAGGTAAAATGACTATAGTACCTTCCGAATGACCGGGCACGGTTTTCGATTTATCGGCTAAATCGTTCTTAGTCGACGACTCTGTCTCGTTCCAAGCATTCAAACAATCTGTTACTTCTTCGAATGAGAGTTGCGAGACAATACGATGAAATTCGCCTTCTACTTTACCAACATCGTCTTCCGTTTCGGACGCCATCCTTTCGAATTTTCTTTCCACCTCGTTCGGCGGTGTTTTCAAGATTTTCGGCTCCTCCGGTACCATTAAATTATCATCGTTGGCGACTGAGTCGTCGCTATTGTCGCTCGTGCTGCTATTTTCTTCGCTGTCAGTTTGGCCCGGGTAGACGAGAGCGTTCTCGTCAGAATTCAATCTGAAGGCGACTTTTCGTTGAGGAGATCGATCACTGTGATCAGACGGGACGTGATCGTCTTCGGTGGCCTTGAGATATTTGACCAAATCGGCGTCCGAATCGTCAGAAGACAAGTCAGCTCTACTCGATCGACCGTTTCGTTTCGATGATTCGTTTTCTATTTCTTCTTCGTCTGTATCCGAGTCGAATTTGATACCGGATGCGATCAATTTGGCTCTCTCTTGCTCGATCAGTTTATCGATCATTTCGTCGGTGAATTTTTGAGGCTGCGAGGGTTGAACCGGTTCAGGAGGGTTTTCTGTGCTGACGATCTGTACGCGACTGCTGAGCGGAGCTTTGAGTTCGGAGACCGATTCGGCGGCGATGCTTTCGAAATTATAGTCGGGTACTGGTAACTGGTCGATAGAGTCTTCGCTAAGGTTATTTAGCAAACTGGTTGGATGTTCGTTTGAGATACTACGAGACAATAGTTCTGAAATCGTATCACGATACATATGTACAATTAAGACTGCAAGACGATCCTATTCGCGGTTGATAGATCCAGAGGAGGGCGATGATATAAAAACGAAAATTTTCTTTACGTGTACTTTTATGGAGAATTCGGAATTTTTAAGAATTAATTGAAAATCGAGTTATTAACTTATAATGCTGATTTTTGCTTTAAATAGAAACGCAATTTTTTTTCTTTTGGAGAGTGTTTTCCCCCTTGAATAAGATTTATTTTTCATCAAAAAATGTATTCACATGAAATGAAGCCTTTTTTCACCATTTTTACCAAGGATGATGTCCTTAAATTACCGTCAATTGCCTCCGGTTAGGCCCCACGATCTCTGGTTCAATTTTTGGTAATTTTTTTTACTCTGATAACGATTTCTAACCAATTTCAAGGAAGCCAATGAGAAAATGAAGGAAACTTGGGCAAAAATCTGGAGGGGGGAGTGAAAATGAAAAATATACCGACTAATACCATTTAAAAAGAAAAATTGCTCAACAGTGAGTGATACTGTAATTAAAAAACCACTCTCTCATTTCTAAATCAGGGAAAATTATCGAAAATCACTGAGAAACAGTCAGAATTGCAGCACAAAAGAAAATCAGTAAAAAATTTTTCACTGAGAAAATCAGTAAAAAATTTTTCACTGAGAAAATTAGTGAAGAATTTTTCACGAGAAACATCAGGGAAAAATTAGAGGAAAATTAATGAAAAATCAGTAAAAAAAATCGCTAGAAAATCAGTGAAAAACTACAATAATCGATGCAAAAACTAGAAAATCAGTGGAAATTTCCAATGAAAAATCAGTAAAAAATCAGTGAAAAAACTAGAAGTCAGTAAAAAAAACTGGAAAACGAGTGAAAATTTATGAATTTAGCTGGAAAATCAGTGAAAATCACTGGAAAATCGGTGAAACAAGTGAAAAATCAGTGAAAATTCACTGCAAAATTAATGAAGTTTACGAATTTAGCGAGAAAATCAGTGAAAATCTTTGAGAAATCAGTGAAAATTCGCTAAAAATCATTCAACTTTTCTAGTTCTTCCGATGCTGCAATTCCAACTGTTCATCTGAAATTTTCTCCAAAGAAGAAAGAAGTGGATAATTTTATTCGAGATGTTGATATTTTTTGAAATGTTTGCCCTAATTTGGGAGAACGAGGATGAGCGCTAAATGCACAAAATCATAATAAATGATTCGTCGTACAATTTTTTTTTTTGGAGGGGGGGAGGGGAAGATTTTGAGATTTTTGAGAGGTGGACAAAAATTTGGTAATTTTCTCTTCGCCAGAGCAACATAATTTGTAAAAAATTGCAACTAACGGTCAGAAAAGTCAAATAGGAGGCGTAGTAATAATTTTTTTTCTTAAAACGACAGAAAAGTATATCCTAGCGTATTGGGAAACAGAAAAAAATTTCAATTTTCACACCAACAAAAATTTCTGAACTAAGTAACAGTTTTATGATATCCTTGGGAAAAATGACGAAACGGGTACTTTTCATGATTACACTTTTTTTGTGTGAAAAATAAGCCACCTAAACAAGAAAAAAATATTCTTCCAAAAAAGAAAATTTTTCTTTTATTTAAAACAAAAATCAACACCCTACATTGATTACTCGATTTTTAATAAATTTTTCAAAATCGCGAATCCCCCATAAAAATAGATGTACAGAAAAAATGATTATTTCGTTTTTTCGCTCACAGTTGGTGACATATTCCATACCAAGTCAAATACGAATCACAAGGGATAAAAACGACTGAACGACTGGAAAAAATATCGACCTTCCATCCTACCTCAAGACTTCTACTCTACTCAAAACAGAACGGACAGGGATAGTTAACGTGCGCAGAAAAAAAATTGTATTATCGGTTGTTAAGACATTAGTAAATTCCACCGCACCGCAGACGCGTTATCGATCTGGTTTTTAAAACAGGCACCGCAGAATGAAATTACCTTCGGGGTAATCATCGTCGTCGTTCGAAGACCACATACAATACGCTCCGTATTTAGGTACGAAATTAGGCTCCGGAGTGAAATACTCGACGCTATTGGAATACGTGCCGGATAAATCTTGTCCCAAGCCCAAGGGACTTAATTCGAACCCCAAACAAAGACCTAAATTTGGCAAAGATCTATTCCAAACGCAAGATGGTAAACAGGAAGCTGCGAAATTACGTTTGAAACTGGCGCTACTAATTTCCGGCTCGTTTAACCTCAGGCCACTGTCACGATCGATCGAACCGATAAAGCAGTGCTGCGATAGACGTCTCTTCTTCGCGGTTAAAACGCGATCTACCACGTCCAGGTGATTATCGGATAAGCAAAATTTCGAATTTATCTCGAACCCTTGGTTCGGCCTATTTCGACGTTTCCACTGTCTAATGTTTTCTAATCTTATATACACGTCATCTAAACAAAAATTTCCCATCAGAAACAAACCCTTTCTCAAATTATATAGTCTCTCTCCTCGTCAGCAAAAAAAAAAAATATATATTTTCAAGAAATACATCTAGGTATCTAATAAATTTGAAACGTGTGTTAACCATTCGCTGTGTGTCAACATGCAACATAAAAATTTCTCATCACAAAATACAAGTACATAACCGCAATGTATAGTACGATTTGATTAATTTTTTGTCAAAAAAAAAAATATGCATTCTCATTCCTGCAAGTATCGCTTGAAACGTTGATAAGCACAATAAACATACGCACGATAATAAACATAGTACATGTCTATATCTTTCTAATAACCAACAAAAAAATTCATTAAATAACCATTAATAATACTCATGAGATCAAATAATAAATTCCACTTGTAACCGATGGAAAAATAGCAAACAACATGAATTTTACTAACGATTTTCATGCTACGATAGAATATTCAAGTATTTTTTAAATATTTACCTGTGTATTCGGTCGGCGTCACGGTTTGCGTTTCACTGGGTGTTTCTATGTCTACAGAAAAAAAAAAAAAAAAAAAGGATTAAAAATTGATGAATAACGATTCACAAATCACATTTCTATGAAGTTTTGACCCTTGATTTGCATTTTAAAACAGAATATTCAAGACAATTACAACGGGGCATAGGTCTTGGTGAACTAATATTAAAAAACAGAGTCCAAATTTGAATTCAACATCCAAAAAAACATAACAAACGATATGCCGCTTGATATTTTCAAGTATAAAAAAATTCAAAACTCATGGGGACGGGGGGGGGGGTCTGCTGAAATAACTCTAACGAAATTTTAAATCATTATTACCAGTGGCAGATTTGTTACTCCTATTACTATCCAGAGAATCAGTTTTATGCCATTCTTCGGTACCATCTTTACTGAATTCGGCAGGACTAGGAGGTGGCGTCATCAATGGTTTAGGTGAAAGGAAATCTGAAACACAATTTACAATTCGCTTTTAGTCTCTTTATTTCGCCAACAAATGCAACTTTTTAGCAAAGCTACACAAAAAACAAATATTATTTTACATTTAAACGAAAAAAAAAAGCATCTAACAATAACGCGGTGATAATTCCGAACAAAAATGAAATCAGGCATTTTACAACGAACAATTCGAAGTATAGAAAAATCAAACAAGTACAAAGATCCGGATAAATCGTATTGAAAACAGATGACGGAAGATCCGTGAAAATTATCCGAAGATTTTCCATTAGATATATACAACAAATCAGAAACCCGAATCGTCCAAGCTAAAGTGAGTTGGTGTGCAAAGCTCGAAGCGTTGAGAAAGAAATTACACTACGTTTTGCTTACTTTGTTCTTGAGGTATCGGTTTAGCTTCTAATTTGCCTAATCCTAAAGTAACTCCTTCGAATAGCTCTGAATCTCTTCTAGCATCCGTATCTGATCGTTTTTCTACTGTCGTAGTCGTCGTCGTTACGGTCGTTTTCGTACCTTCGTTTGGTAATTTAGATTCGGTAGTAACTGTCGTTTCTGTGATCACTGTTTTGGACGGTTGTGCTCCGTCTGGCTGTTCGAATGATAAGCGTTTTTCTTGGAAAGTTGACGAGATTTCGTCTTTGGTATCTTTGGGCGGTGATTTTTCTTTGGAAGGTTGCTTTTCGATTGATTTAGAGGCTTGAGTATGTTCGACTTTTGCTTCGACTACTGGCGTTTCAACTACGCTAGGAACTTTTTCGACTACTTTGTCTTTTGAGGCGGATTTTTCGAGGGGTTTGTCGACCTTGTCTTTGGATGAGGATTTTTCCAGTTTGTCGACTTTGTCTTTAGAGGCGGATTTTTCGACTTTGTCTTTGGAGGAGGATTTTTCCAAAGGTTTATCGACTTTGTCTTTAGAGGAGGATTTTTCCAGAGATTTATCGACTTTATCTTTGGAGGCTGATTTTTCCAGAGATTTGTCGACTTTGTCTTTAGAGGAGGATTTTTCCAGAGATTTATCGACTTTATCTTTGGAGGCTGATTTTTCCAGAGATTTGTCGACTTTATCTCCGGAAGCTGATTTCTCCAACGATTTGTCAACTTTATCTTTGGATGCAGATTTCTCCAATTTTTCAGGTACTTTATCTTTGGACGATGATTTTTGCAACGATTTATCAACTTTATCCTTCGACGCGGATTTTTCCAGTGGTTTATCGACTTTATCTTTCGAAGGCGATTTTTCCAAAACTTTATCGACTTTATCTTTAGAAGCCGATTTTTCCACCGATTTTCCTTTCTGAACGGGTTTCTTATCCTCGGGCGTTTTTTCCTTCTGAGCAATTTTATCATCTGATTTATTTTTTTGCACCACTGGGATCTTCGACTCCGGTACAGGTTTCGTCTCTGGTACATTTTTATCAACAGATTTATCTTTTTTGAGCGGTTTCTGACACACTTCTTCAGTCGATTTGGGCGGTGTGGACTCCTTTTGAGGAACTTTATCTACAGACGGAGATTTCTCCACCGATTTACCCTTATCTTGTTCTTCAACGACGGATTGAGCAGTTTCACCCGCGACCATACCTTCGGCCAAGATTTTATCGACCGAGTATCCTTTTTCGAAAGACAAACGTTTCTGTTGGAAAGTCATTTTGGTAGGTTCGAACGAATCTTTGTCGTCGTGAACGACGTTTTTGATTATTTCTCTGTCTTCGCTGGACTGTTTACTCGACAGCTGTTTTTTCTCTTCGCTGTCGCTACGTTCTTTGAGATTCTCTTTTTTATTGACTTGTTCGTCTAATAAACGTTTTTCGATTTCTTGCTTTCGTTCCGAAACGCTCTTCAGTTCGGTTTCGTCGATTATTTTCTCCTCTGCTGTGTACTTTCTTTCGTCATCATCGGCTGTAATAATATTAAATCGATTCAATGTCAAAAATAGGGCGAGGTAAGCTTGGATTTAGGCGTCAAAAAGGTTCGATCCAAGACTACGCTATGACTAGAAAATTCAAAGCTAAAAAATAATGCGTTAGATAATATTAAAGTTTATATTTTTATAAACTTACTAGAGTAAGGATCTTTTTTGCTTCCTCGAATATCCTGTCGAATGAAACGAAAAATATTAAAAATTGTTCGTGAAAGGTGAAAAGGGAGGGGAAGTGTGAAAATAGCTGCTTACTTCTGCCTTATGCGTAATCAGTCCATTTTCACTGGGTAATTTATTTTTTTGATTGGTGTTTAGGAAACATTCTTGAACAATATCTTCTCTTCCAATACTGAGCAAAGCTGATTCTAAAATATTAGCTGCAAAAAAAAATCGAAACCAAAATTAATCACCTGTTGAAGACCCTTTCCCCTATTTTTAGAAACAAAACACCTACCAGTGGCTTTGGTACCGGCACGTTGATTCCATTGTTTCAACATGACCGAGGATTGTCGAGCAGTTCCTTCAGGATTTTCGATTTTGATCACTTTACATTCGGAAGAACGAATACCCAATTTTTCAGCTAAGGCTTCCCAGTCTTCGCCGATTAAATTACTAATATCCGAGAATTTTAATTCCGAACGATGGTAACCTTCTGCAACAATAATTGAAAAAAAATTAAGAAAAATACCAATATGAATGTGTTTAGAAATATCACCGAATATACTTACGCGAGTCATTTAATAAATTATATTTACGAATTGGCGAATCTGCGAACTCAGAGTCTGGAATTATGGTATCAGGAAGAACTATATTCAATACGCAAATAGGAGGATGCGGGGTACTGGTTTTAACCGGCTGAAATGAAACAATCGATTAGTATTATTTATAGTTTTAAATTCAACTTTTTTTTACCATTAAATACTTTAAATTTCTTCAATTCTATTTTTTTTTTTTTTTTGTGAAACTGTAAAACCAACAATGAGATTTGAGGTTTTTAAACAGTAAAATTTTTATAAACTTCAATTTTCTCGTGATTTTTTCAATCACCTATTGAGCTAAAAAAAATTGAAAAACGTGAAAGTGAAAATTTTTGTCAAGTTTGAAGCTGAAAAAAAATCGAGGAAAATTTTTCAAAAATCACTGAAAAAATATGAAGCCAAAAAAATTTAAACTGAGTTGAAGTGGAAAAATTCAGGAAATACCAACCTCAAAAATTTTACTGGAATGAATGAGCATATTTTCCAATTATAAATTTCTTACAGTTTTTTCAAACTTCAATTTTTTTTAATATTTAACTTTTACGTTTTCAAAGTTTCCCAAAAAATCAGTAAGTAATGAAAAATAAATTTAAAAAAATCAAAAATGGGAACATTTTGAGAAAATTCAAATTTAAAAATTTCCTTACCTTTTGTTCTTTGAAAAACAACATACGACCGATTGGATCTGCGAGGCTGTCTTTGATACGAATAGTGAACGGTAATCGATTTTCTTGGAAAGCATTAAATCCGAGTTTGAGCTGATCGCCGGATTTCGTCACAGAGATCAAATTACCACTTAATTCGATCAGTTGTTTTTTACCCTCAAGAACCTGGAAAAAAATTTCCACGATAATTTATCCATACCTATTTCCTGTTTCTAATACGAAAATTTGATGGTTAAACGTACCTCAACATCTCGGCTCTTCGCCACTTCGGTAAAGTGTTCTTGACTTTCCAATGTTTTATCTTCTTTATCGTCTGTCATACAAAATACCCTTAATCTAGCTTCGTTATTGTCGATTCTTTTAGCAAATACAACGAATCTGCGAAGATTAAGAAAAAAAAAAAACAAAAAATTATTACGGATTTTTTCCCCACAAACCAATTCTTTCTGAAGAAAATTATCGCTTACTTGGCCATAAAAGGAATATGAATAGCTTCGCGATACAACTCTGTGGCTTTTTTCGTAGCCACCGCAATATCTCGAATATCCATTAACCAAAATCGAGCCGAAACCGTTGTCGTGAACGAGACACATTCTTTGACAAACGTCAACGGCGTAGATCCGGTAACATCTTCCCATTGAGCACGTGATGTACCTCCTGCGAAAAGAAAATTCAATGAGTAAGATCAAGAAATTGAATCCTACCTCCAAATATATATTCAAAATTACAAACCTGTAATACTGCAAAGTAACCTTAAGGTAGGAGCATCGCCCGAATACTGATTGATCATTCCTTTGTTGGCAGCCTGAGGAACTGGTAACGTCAATGTGATTGGCTTATGGAATTTACGACGTCTTGGTTCTATCGTCACGATAGGAGATACTGCGACGCAATTACCCAAAACGGCTGCTGTTAGTTCGGACGGTATGGGTTGAGCCTGTAAAATAAACAGATTCCATTGTCGAGAGCGAAAAAATTTTTATTTTTCCAAAATTTTCAAGATGAAGGAAAAAATTTACGTCAATTTCTGTCAAAAAAATTCAATTTGGCAGCCATTTTTGAGAAGAAAACACCTAAACACAGTTCTATTCATGGAATAGTCCTATATATGTAACTCTATTATACTTACTCGTTACATTTGATTAATCTGCATTCGATTTCGATCACAAGAAATACTAAATACCTCCGACGAATATTAGGTACACCATTTTTCATTTTTTGTCAAAAAGTAGTCGTTTTGTGAACCACTGAATTTAATATCAGTGAAGAATTTCAACAAAAAATGACTTGTATACCCGTCACTTGATTCAATATTTTATGGTCGTATGACGTCATTTCAATTCATTTGAACTAATTTTCAAAAAATACTAACCCCTCTCCTCCCCCTTCGAAATCAGTTCTTAAATATATAATTTTCCACAGATCCTTAGGTAGGTAATTTTGTTTGAAAAAAATCAATTCCACCAATTTGAACTTCAAAAATAAACTAGGTCGAATCGTTCTGTCTTTTTTTCTTGAAAACTAACCGAGGGGGAGGGGAAACGGGAAATTAATTGGGAAGTTGTGCGAATACTTTGAAAATACCCGGTGAAAGTTTCACTCCTTTTCTCTCCCATTATTTCTGCTCAATTGAAAATCACGTTTAGAATCCAAGGTTCAAAATTTTGATTTTTTTTTTGAAAAAATTGTAGAAAGTGAAAAAAATTTAAAGTATAAAAATATTGAATTCAAACAAAAATTAGATTTAAAAAATAAAACGTGAAAAATTGAAATTATCTGTGAAAAAGATTTTTAACTACAAAAATAAAATAAAATTCAAAAGAAACCGAAAATTTCAAATTGTAAAAGATTAAAAATTGAAAAGGAATGAAAAAGTCAAAATCAAAATTCTTAGTGAGAAATTAATCTAAGAAAAAATGAAAAGTTTTGAATTTTTCTACCAAAAATGTTATTATTTTCGTATGCAATGCAAACTGGTGGCAATTTGTTTGTTCCATGTTTCAAATTTCCTGTAAGTAAAAAGTTTTAAAAAATATTTCTAAATATTTTCTGAAAATGACCTCATATGGATAATTTTGTCAAAAAAATGATCGATGGTAAAATTACCTACTTATTACTTCTACACGGAATGTGCATCAAGCACGAAAATAACAATGAATCTTTTCTAGGCCCATATTATAATCGAAAATTTTTTCAAGTCTAGTAAATATTTTTCTTTTCCTTAGAATTTTTTTCAATTCTAATAATTCAACTCAAAAAAAATTTAAAATATTTCCAACTTCATTAAATTTCTTTTTCAACTCTGAAATGTCTTCCTAAAAATCAAATTTTCAAAATAAAACAATTCTCAAAAAATTTATAAGAGAAATTAAAATTTTTAAAACTTCAACATCAAATAATAAACTTTTAGAGATGACAATCGAGAAAAAGTTCAGTAAAAAATGTAAAAATTTTAGAGCTAAAAATTTTATGAAAAAGACGGAGTTGAAAAAAATATTGAAGAAGAAAGAAGATATTTCTGATTTGAAAAAAAAATTAATATTGAAAAATTTATCGAGAAAAAATTTCAGAGTTGAAAAAATATTGAGAAAAATATGCTAGAGTTGAAAAAATTCTAGAAAAGAGGAAAAAATTTTATCAAAAGTAAAATATTTTTCAAAAAATATGGGCTTATAAATAATCCTTCAATTTTTCAAATGTTTTTCAATAAGGTCTGATCATACATATGTGAAAATAGGCAGAGATAAAAGTTGAAAAAAAGGGGCGAAATTTTGACCAGGATTTTTCGAAGTTTGGACAAAACTTCTTTCATAACATCCCCTCCCCCCACATTCAAAGGCAAAATTATACAATTACTCTTCAAAAAAAAAAAAAAATCACCACCACTTACTGGTAATTCCAACCAATATCCACCATCACCCAATCCTTTCACAAGCGCCAAAAGCACGAGAAAAACAGAAAATAACACACTAAAAAGCTAGCAACGACGAACGTTAAGAAAAACAAAAAAAAATTCAAAGCATAGCTCGAGAAATAAATATTACAATATGGTCACAGTGTGCTGCGAAGCAATAAACCTTCGCCGCTGCAAAAAGCGCACCTTACACAATGCATATCTGTACACAAAATAATCATCATTTAAAGAAAAGCAGTGTTTGTACAAAAATTCAGCCCAATAAATTAGTTTTTCTTTCGTTTTTCATTTCACCGAAAACCATAAAAATAATATTTATTCCGGAGCTATAATTTTTTGCCGAGTCGAATCACACGACTCGAATGTATTCTTAAACGCCACCACTTCCTCGTGTGTTAATTTCTAGAATAAAAAAAAAATATATATTACACAGTTACACGGATGAGGCGCTTAATAATACCACTTCCGGAGTCATTCGGATTACATTTACAAAAAATAAATGCGTCAATTTCTATAAAAACTAAATTTATTGGGCATTTTTTGTTCACATTTACACATGATAGGAGAAAAACGGATAGATGAGCTGGAGAAAGAAAGGAGAGAGCACACAGACATACATATTACGTGCCAGAGGAGTCATACACTTAGGTATATACACAATACATGTAGTTAAGTGAATGTATTCCATATACACTTGGGTTAGCATAAAAGTTATAGTAAGTAGTTAAATATAGGAAAATCTTTTAGTACAGCTAAGCATTATGTGTTAGTAAGGCAAGCGAAATTCGTTTTATCGAATTTATACAACATCAACAACAGCGACAACAAAAGAAAAGTTGAAAAAAAGGTAAGATTTACAGAGGTTAGTAGCTATCATAGATGAAAATTTTATCAGTTAGAAGTCTCGTTAAACCCAATAATACTGCTTAAAATTAACCAATTAGAAAAGGGGAAACAACACAAAAACAACATTCAATTTGTTAATTATAGAGGTAGGTTGATTAATTAGATGAAGAGCATTTTCCAGTATTTTTCCAGATCAAATATCCCTCAAACTGGCCGATTTTTTTTACTCACCCTATACTGGCCAAAAATGCTCTTCATCATCGTTACAAAATTCACAACAGAAGACGTCCACATGCTAAAACTAATTTCTAAAATAAGATAAAATAATCGTTAGAAAAATTCAAAAATCCCAGCTGTAGAATCACCACATTTCAGAGACATAAGTTAAAAAGCATTAGTCTATCGAGAAAGAAAAGAAAAAAAAATCTAAAACCAGACTCAGAGTTACAATAAGGTAGTAAGCTACCTATTCGTATGTCTAAAATCCTACGACTAAAAAGAAAAAAGAGACAGAAAGAGATCATAAAATGCTCTAATTGAATTGAAAAAAAGAAGACTAAACCTGCGAGGAAAATCTTTGGCGTATAATTGACAAGTACATATCCTCGAATGGATATTTTTTTACCCACGACTAAAATAAAAAATGGCGAAAATGACTGAATCTTTTTTTCATGACTCATCCAAAGCATTATTTTCATACTTTTTTTTCAACTACGAGGAATTTTTTCTCAACTCAATTTTGCAATTTTTTTCAATTTTTTTCTCGATCATAAAATTTTTGCGAAAAAATTTTCACTTCAACTTTTTTGGATTTTTTTCAACTTAACTTTGTAATTTTTTCAATTTTTTTCCCCACCAAACTTCGCAATTTTTCAATTTTATCCTCCACTGTAATTTATCCCAAAAAAATTCTGAACTTCAAGTAAGTAGCTCCAATTTTTTTCAATTTTTTTCTCAACTCAACTTTTCAATTCATTTCAAAAAAAAATTTCTCAACTTGACCAACAATTTTTTTCAATTTGCATTTCAATATTGAAATTTTTTTCACAATTCATTTTTTTAACTTGACAGTTCTTTTCAAAAAAATTCTTAAGGTCAAATTTAGTTTTCGACTTTAAGTAGGTAGTCGCTTTTCAACTCTCCAAATTCTTCTACAGAATTTTTACTGACATTGTTTTTCAATTGCCAACTCTGAATTCCGTTCCTTGATTTTCAGATATTTCAAAAACTTCATAATTTTCTCAATGTTGAGTTTATCAAAAATGTTTAACTCAAATTTTTTCCAAAAGCTTTTATCTTAAGTTGGAAAATTTGCCGAGAAAAAAATTTAGAGTAAAAAAACAAAATACCAATGGTGAAAAAATTGAAAATAATTTTTACAACAGAATAGGATTTTTTTTTCAATTTCAGTATTGAAAAAATTTTTGAACAAGAAACTTCAAAGTACATAAAATAAAACATTTTAATAGTTGAAAAAAATTGAAAAAATACAACAGCAAAAAAATGTTGAACCTTAAAAAAATTGTAGGATGAAATTTTAAAATTGAGATAAAATTTTATTGAAATTGAAAATATATCTGGAAAAATTTTTAGAAGTGAAAAAAATTCTAAAAAATTTCATGGCCCATGAAAAAATCAAGTTGCTATTTCATATTCCACGTAAATTTAGTCGCGGGTGATATTTTTAGCATCAAGTGCGTAGAATTTATCACCCATAAAAATCTTGTACAACATCGGAGATGATTTCAACGAATTTCAAAAAAAAAAAAAAACTGGAATGTAAACATCAACGCGAAAGATTTCCTTGACTGAAACCCGCCGTAAAATTGAATTACCATAACAATCCATAAAAAATACATACGTTAGACACCAACTACACGTACATAGCTAATTTATCGTCATGCTGCATTTAAAAAGTGCATAATAATAGAAACATACGCGCACGTGTCCGAATCCTTCTCATAGCGCGTTCGATAAATTAAATTGAAAAAAAAAACAATATAAAAAGCAGCTCTAGGCCGCTGGAAAAAATGTTCCCTACGTTACGACAAAAAAGACCTCACCGGATACAAAAATTATATCCCACGACTAGAACTGTGTTACTCAGATGCTCACCACACAGAATCTTAAACTTAATCGTAATACTGATACGTAAGACTGAGTATAATTCAGCAAACATATTTACATAATTAAAAACGCACAGCTTGATTAATTTTTTTCTCTCAATATCGAGAGAAAATTCTTTGGGGAAAATGTATCATCTGATAAAAAATTTTAAATGGCGTTTTTAACGCTTAAAAAATCGAGTATACTGGTTTGAAATTATCGAATTTGATTTTGCGAGAATTTTTTTTTACCAAATCAACGTGAATTTTTTTTTCTTCGTGACGTGATTGACGGTAATTTTTTTCAGAGCCGAAGAAGGCGCGTTTTTCCTCGGTTTAAATAAATTTACCTGAAGTCCGACTTTGATTTTTTTGGTTAAAGCTCCTTGCGGAAATACTGCTTGTACTTGTGGTACCACCGAAGATGAAACCATACCGCCCTCCGGACCGATGGCGTGTACTTCTTGACGTATACGAGACACGATAGCGAAGTAGTGGGGGAAATCGTGCGTTACGATTGAGGTGATGCGATTCGGCTCGTCGGATTGGATTTGATCTGCATGAACGAAAAATACATGATTAATATTTGGTTCAAAAAGTAATAAAAAAGTAAATTGACATGAAATAGAGAAGAAATCGTGGTAATGATTCTAAATCAGAAGGTCCTTTATTTTATAAATTATTTTTACTGATTTTTCCAGGTTTTCCAGATTTATCTATCGATATGCTTAGTTATCTACCACACCAAATCTCAATTCTCAAAATTAGAAAAAAAAGATTTAAAAAAATTTTTACACAAGTTTTGCTTCAATTTCCCTTGAACGTTTCAAAAATTACATCCGGTTGGGGAAGAATTCACTTCAAGAAAGATTTACAAAAAAAAATAATAATCAAACAAAGGGGAAAAAATTTTTCTTCGGGGCAATTTTACAACAAATGGACTTTAACTCTAGGCATTTCTAACTTTAAAATAGAAAGAAGAAACTAAAATTGAAAAATAAGGAGAGAATTTGACAAAATAGTGAAAAACATTTTAAAAATGCTACTAATTTTTTTCGTACCAATTTTTTCCTATTTCCTCTCCCTTCCTGGTCCAACAATGCGCTGTTTTCAATTGTCTTCGACCTCAATTGTTCAGTTTTTGAGTGAATTTAGCAAAATTAGATGGTCAGGGGTTGAAAAAATACTCAATTTTCAAGAAATTCGATTCAAAAATATTGTATTTGAATTTACTGGGCAAAATTTCGTAGTATCAAAAAAATTCTTCAAACTTTCCAAGCTGGTGCTGGTAAATTTCCACAGCTGTTCCCGTTACGAAAATGGGTTACCCATAAACAAATATTTTTTAAAATCAATTTTCGGAATGGTTCATGGAGAAAAATTAATTCTCACATCTTAAGCAGTTAAGTAATTATGTCTTTCAAAATATTTTTTGAGGGGGGGAGACGGGAGAGGGAGGGAGGAATTCTATTTGTTGGCCTCAATGGTGAAATTTTATTTGAAATTACATCGATCAATAACTCAAAGGGAAATTTACAGAGAGAAAGACGAGAGGAGAGCTTACAAAATACACGAATTTTTTAAATTGCCATTTTCCAAAAATTCGTTTTTCAAGACATTCCATCACATGACTCCAGATGAGCAAAATCTATCTCATTGAGCTTTTAGGACTTTCCTGAGCCAATCTGATACCACAACTAACAAAATACCACTTTCTCCGCCAATATTTCAAACTTACTTCCATCTTTATCGAAACTCCTCGATAAAATATCATGAACAGCTTCGCTACTCGAATCGACCGTATGTTCTCTCCACGTTTCTCCATTATCCGAACGTAATATCACAATTTCCCGTTCGTTGCCTCTAAGTGCGGCAAAATTAGGTACTTCTATGACGACAGGGCTGCAAAACAGACCAAAAATTAAAATCGTCGGCCAATTTTGCCATTAACCGATCGTTCACTTCAACTCACCCTAAGAATTTGACTCCTACAGGTCCCAATTCTAGGATCCGACTGGCCAAAGCTTCGCTTTCCATTAACGGCGGAGGCGGTGGATGGTTCGGTTTATCTTTTCGAATGTATCTGCACGTTACCCGAGTTGGCATCGTAACGCACTGAGGTGGAACTATGACGCGAACTCCGCTATGGCGACACCCACGCATTGCACCACCTTTGGCATCGACCAAAAAACTCACCAAAAAGCTGTAACCACATAAAACGTTTTTAACCATCGGTTCATTGCATAATAAAATCAAAATAAATGCATGTGTGTGCTTCAAGTATATTTCTAAATCTAAAAAAAAAATCAACTAAACTACTCAATCACACGAGAAATCGTGCAAAAAAAATTTAAAAAAAAAACTAATCTCAAAATAAGTACCTCGTACTAAAACAGGACGTTCGTAGGGAAGAAAATTTCGTATTAATTCATTCGTAAAGAACTAGGATCTACCGTACGTAAGGTTACTACGCTACAATCAACAAATTATCCATAAAAATTTCCACCAAATTTTACCAACTTACCTCTTCCATTTCAGTTTCCTTCACAGAGAAAGCAGCGTGTAAAATAAACAATCGTTACATGTATATTTAGCCAATAATAAAAATCCTAATTGCGATCGCGTCGTTGTACGGTATTTTCTGAGCCAAAGGTTACTTATAAGAATAGCTCAATTTGCATTTTTTGAATATTACACGTCGTTCTGACGCTCTTCCCCCCGATACCGTCTAATATTTCACCATTCGCGAAAAATTAGATATCAGTGGGACGAGAAAAATAAAAGGGGGCGAATCGAGTCGACCTCGAGCCAAATATAATTAATCAAAATTTTTATACTCGATCGATGAATTTACGATGGTGATTTACGAGCAGATAAACGTCGCGGTCTCTTTCGAATGGGTCTGGCAGCCAGCCACGTACCATATTATCCGAATTCAACTTATACATTTATACCGAGCACATACGGTACGTGTTTTCAATTTTATTTCATTCATTTTTGATTCCGATTGAAATGTCACAGAATTCAATAAGCCAGCTCTTTACCAAAAGGAAAAACTCGTTACTTTTGTGAACGAAGAAAAAGGCTGAGGCGGAGGGAATGACGAAATGAACGCGTAATTGAATGGCTTACCCTGTTTGAATGACTGGAGCTCTGGTCACGTCTACGTTGTCGATCACCGGAGCAGCGCTCAGCTGATTGTAAGTGTGTTGAGGGCTGATGGATTCATCGTGTCCTGTGAAAAAAAAAAATTGAAAATTAATACAATTAGAAACACTATTTTTCAATTTTTCATATCTGTAGATAAATCGTAGATGAAAACTAATGATCAATTTTTTTTGAAAAAATTTCCACTGGTTTAAAATTTTATAAACATTTCTTGGACATTGATTTTTCAAAAACACTCGGCCAGTTTACTCGGAATAAACATTGGAATTTTTTGGCAAACTACGTCAAAAACATATTTGTCTATTTTATACAAATTTTCAAAGCATATTTCAAGAAATTTTCAGAATTGCTCAAAATTTTTTAGGTTTTGCAAATATCTGAAATCTCATGAAAGCTGTTTCAAAAATATTACAGAAAAAAAACAAGTAGCATTAAGGACGCGACGGAACGAAAAATTAAAATTTTAGATTACGATCGATTTTTGAACTCAAACTACAATTTTTTCCTTTTTCTACTTAAAAAATTCAGTACTTATATTTTCGTAAATTTTTCACATTTATCCCATTTTGATCAACAAAAGTTGTAAATTTGGTACCAGGGGGAGGGAAGAGGAAGAGGAGGAGAGACAGAAAAAAATTATAAAATTCTGACTTTTGAACGACTTTTTCTTTTTCAAAATGTCAAAGATTTTTTCATTATTTTTTTTATGCTTTTCCTAAAATTGTGAACAATCTGCAGCGTGTAAAAATGAAAATTATTGAATTTTTCATTCGAAATTTCTGACTTTTTTCCAATACTGACTTTTCTATTACTTTTTTTTTGGTTTTTGTAATCAATTTACAGTACATAGATCATCAAAAAATTTGAGAAATTTGATTTAAAGGGATTAAAATATAGTTCAAAACTTGAAAAAAATTTCCCAAAAATATCGACATTTAGCCACAATTTTTCATAAATGATTAAACAATCTTATGACACAACGGAAGGGATCGCGAAAGACGACTTTCTTTACTTCAAACTATTCTAAAATTTCTAGGAAGGAAAGAGAAGGGAGAGGGGGTGGATGAGATCACCGATTCATACAACTGTTTGCAAATCTGATTTTTCTCTGCTTTCTAAACAAAATTTGCAAATGCATCAAGTCTGAACGTAGAGAAAATAAATGTTTTTGCTGAATAGGATGATTAATCATATTTTGAATCCTTTAAAAAAAAGAAATAGTTGCACTTTGCCTTATCCTTTCTCTCCTCCTCCCTCATCTAAATACATCTCAGATTTTATTAGCAAAAATTTTAAGAAATGAAAAATTATTTTTTCCAACAATGAATAATGAAAAGAAAAATAGCATAAAAATGTGAGGAGATAGAGGGGGAGAAAATTCCAAAATCATACTTTTTTTCAAGGCCTTCCAGTAAAATGAAATCAATCCAATTTCCAAAATTTCTCAAAATCTATTGGTCCAAAAAAAATGTTTCTTATTTTTCCATCATTTAAAATCAACGTTTCCTACATTATGTATTCAACTCAACCCCAAAATTTTGAGTAGACCTCCCCCCCCCCTCCCTTAAAAAAGTGATGCAAACATTAATGAGTATTTTTTTAAAATTCAACTTTTTGGTTATTTGTGTAAATTTAATACCCACTTAATTCAGTATTTAAATTGGGATGTAATAAGCATTAAATGTTTGTTATATCCCAATAACCAAAAAATTGGAAAAAAGTCATCATCTTTTTTCCAATTTTTTTTAAATTTATTATGTCAATTTTTACAAAATTCAATATTTATTCCAACAATTTTCAAGTCATTTTAAAATCATTGTCTTTTTTCAAATTACTTATGACAGTTTTGAAAGATTTTGTTTTTTCCTATTTCCCTCAAAAAAATCAGAAATTCAAGCCTTAACATGAAAAAGATGATTTTTTGAAATAAAATCAATATCTAAAATACCAATTTTGAAAATTTTCAAATCGGAGTCACTTATTTTTAAATTCTAATACCTTGAACAACCAACAAATAACTTGAAGTTCCACTTGAGCCAAAATTCGTCTCAATTTGGAACCTTTTTCCCTCCCTATAAACCCAACACCTTCTGCTTCTTGTACCATCGATGGGCAAATCTTACCTGCTGTCGTATCGTACCGATCCTCTTTGGACGTATCAATGGGTAACGAATCATCTCCCAGACTCTTCATCTCATCGATGGTCAAATACCTGTACGACTGTTCATTGGTCGCATCTTCGCCTACGACAAAACAGAGAAAAATCCATACAATTAAACTCCCATCAATTAAATCCATTCAGTCCTAAACGACCGATATGATAAAGCTCTGCCAAAGGTCATCCTATGACTACCGTAACGTAATGAAAGTATCAACTAAATGAATTATCCGTTGGTACAGTTGAAACAACCCATGAAATCGATTCGATTAACAGACCTTCGGGGACTAGCCGAATCCGATGCCATGCCATCTAAAATACTCGCAGGGGAAGCTCGAACACCCAAGCATGGGCATCGCAATCAGGAAATGATTACGCATAGTTGACCGGATCTGTCAATCCTCATTCAACTTTTTTTCTTTTAAAAGTACTACACCCTATACCTATAAATATAACACGCAAGCGAGCTCTTACTACCCACTGCAAATCAATCCGAAGCCAATAACTATTGACGAGATACAAAAGGAAAAATAGTACACAAGATCACGATATTTACGGTGGTGGAAAAAATTTCAACGCTAATTAACCAAATGATCGTAAATTTTATACACATTCAATTTTGCTACTTCTGCTATACAATGAACAGAACCAATCAATCGAGTGCACGACTTTCAGCGTGTATATTATTACGAGCTACGAGGTGGAAAAAAAAGCATAATCTACGTAAAAAAAAAAACGTAATAAGATAGAAGATATATAAAGTGCGACGAAGGCACTCAACAAATTACTTATTACAATACCACACTACTGAGACTACATACATTGAGACAGAGAGTAGCATAACATGTCACACAAGTTCACCTTAGACTCGAGTACCTATCTTACGAAACAATTTTTTACCATTTTACCAAGCTATAAAATTCGTAATTTATGATCTATCGTCGAATGAAATTAGTGATAAGGATGAAACGCTCATAAATGCGACACCGATAATTCGGTGAAACCTACCGTAGGAAAAACGTAATTATTTTTCACGGAATTTCGAGTCAAAATAAACATTCTCATGTGTACGCGGTTATCGGCGCGAAAAATCGTCCGAATTATTGGCACGACCGAGTGTATAGGTAGGTAAATTTTCACTTTACAAAGTACAGGCCGGCCATGAGAGGCCGTTCAAACAATAGTAAACTTGACATTGTTTTCAATGTCGAATTTAACGCCTGTATTTTTTTTTCAGAGCTGAGAATGATTCGTAAATAAAAAATCGAAAAATTTTAGTAAAATTCGAAATATAAAATTTTAGATAAAACTTTCTTCATCGTTTTTCATTTATGACAGGTTGTTTGGTTTCCTAACTTGATCAAAGGAAATCAAAAATTTTTCAGAAATGTGGAGCATGATGAACCTGGATATAGAAATTCCTCCAAGTGTCAAAAATTGGTTTTAGAGTTGACACAGATTTTGGGCCTTTCAGAAAGAATAGAATCAAAGGGGAACCTCAACTTGGAAACCAACTTTTTACACCTAAGGGTGGTTTTTACATCACAGTTCACAAGTAGAAAAAACGATTTTTTTTTTGAAAATTTCTTTAAAGTTCTCAAATTTTCACAATTCTTAAAAAAAAAATTACAAAAAAGTATAAGGAGAATGAACATACTCGAATTTTTTTTTAGTTTTGAAAACTTGTAAAAAATGAGGAAATTTGAACCCACGGAAAAAAACTTGAGAGCTGAGATTAATCTAAAATATCCAAATCATCCAAATCTTCAATCAGATTTTAAAAGAACAATATTTCGATGATCATTTCATTAAATTTTCAAAAAGTGATCAACTTTTACGTACGTGATTTTTAGTATGGCTTTGGAAAAAATTCAACATAAGTAAAAAATCAGGGAATAGGGACAAACTGAGGTTGTTGGCGAATTGAATGAACAAAAAAATTTTTAATTTTTGATTGAAAAGAGTTTTTTTTTATAAAAATCAACTCAACAAAAATTTTTCGTGGGTAATTTTAAAAACAAAAATTCCCCAAAAGGGTTATTCAAGGTGTTCATCAGAATTTAAAAAATCAAATCTCTGAACCATTTTTTCAACTTTTCAACTTTTTGAAAAATTTTCTCTATTCTTTGTAATTGTTACTCAAAAATCGATCGAAAGAAATCAAGGCAGGAAAACTGCATCTCTTTGACGACTGTGAACTGAAAAATTTACACCTTTGAGATTTTTAAAGTTTTCATTTCAGTTCAGGGATTGTCTTCCACGTTTTTTCCCCCAAATTCAAATTTTTAGCAGGCAAAAGTACATCTTCAGTCGTTTTTTAATGAAAAGTGGTTATAAATCAGTAGAAATCTCGACGAAAAAATTAAAATATAATCCACTGGAATTTGGGCTTGTTTGAACTCTGACTTCGAATTTCAATTTCCTGATCTTAAAATTAAAACTGAGAAGTGAACCTTTGAATCAAAAACTTGGAACTTGAAATTAAATTTACCTAAATTTTTATTCAATCAGTTTTGCCACCCTTAAAGTTTGTTTGCAATTTTTCCACACAATAATTTTTCTCGATTTTAAATTTTCGAGACAACCAAAAATTCAAAAGTCCTTGAGAAAAATAGAAAAGATTTTTCTAAAACATTTAAAAAATTTTAAAACTCAACTCAGAATTTTTTGTTTTTGAGCTCAGAAAGAATCAAAAAATGCTTTGAGAAATTATTATTTCCTTAATGTTTATATTCTCGATAAATTTCCTCAACTTTTTGTGTATTTCTGGACAAAATCATCGACTTTCACGTTACTTGATGTTTTGAAAATTTACCATTCTTACCCTCACAGAAACTCTCTCCCCCTCCCCGTCAAAAAATCGTTTTTCAAAATATTTTCTTGACACTATCTACCACATTCAAGTTTTCCAGTGGAAGAAAAGGAAAGAAACATTCAAATCTTGGAGAATCTTTGCTTCAAAAAATTTCAAATTTTTAAACATACCTACTCAAATATTTTTCTCATTTACTTGTGTCTTTTGAATCTGAAAATTGAAATCCTTGCTATTTTTAGATTTTTTCTTGCCACTTTCATATAATTTTTCTGGCTTTAAATTCACTATTTTCTGATTTTCTTGCCCTTAAAGTAAAATTTTACAATTTTCGTTTTTTTTTTTTTTTTTTTATTATTATTTTTGCCAGTAAACACCATGGTTTGTATTGAAATGAAAAAGCAATGAAAATATGTTCTCAAGGATTCCTCTCTTTTTTTTCTACTGAAGTTTGTACAAATTTCCTATACCTTTTCATTTTTTCAATTCTCATAAAATTTTCCACTTAGAAAATTTTGGGGTAAAATTCTCGATTCTTTCGCTATTTTTCCATCTACTTTGAAAATTTCAACTCTTTTAACATGGTGGACATCTTGTGATTACGTTTAGAACTTTTTCTCAATCTGATATCAATTTTTTTGGAATTGGGAGGAGGAGGAAGAAAGGGGGGTACAGGATGTCCTTTCTACCTCCTTGCTCCAGATAAATTTTTACTTCGATATTAAAAATAATTCTCAAAAAATGTTGAAATTCCCTTTCAAATTCAAAGCTGTATTTCCAAATAATCACTTTCTTCTGAGGAATTTTTCAAAGAAAGGCAAAAATTTTGAGACACTTTCACAGCGATAAAAATTTTTAGACAATTTTTACACCATTATCGAACAAATTTTGGAAAAATTCAACAAAAAAATCATTTGACCATTAAATTGGAAAAAATTTACCATTTTTCCAAAAAACCTTTAATTATTCTTCCAATACTGAACTAATTTATCAAAAATGACGAAACCAACTCTCATTAGACAATACTCAAGCCAAATACTCTCAAATCCAATCACCTCACCAACCAAACTAATCCATCAGCACCCTACAACCAAATCCCCAAACCCCAATTCCTCTTCAACCATCCTTCGTCGTACCTCACAGCAAACCTACGCCCAAAAATCTCAAGTTCGCAACAAAATAACGCGATTCGGGAAGAAAACACATCGCATCGGCGGCACACAGAGACACAAGAGAGAGAAAAACTCGGCCAGTAATTTCGAACATATTAAACACTTGGCAATAATGCAAAATATGCACAGAAATGGCACGTCGCGAGGCGGCGCGGAAGACGGCGCTTTTTATATAATTATTTTCATGAATCATGCACACTATTAGCTTATAATGTTGTAGATTCTGTATGCACGAGGGATTATTTTAAAATTTATATGTGCATTTTTTTTTATTACACTAAAGTCATCGTCATAAAAAACACACACGCAGACAGAAAACTCACTCGTAGGCAAAACTTTTCAAAAAAAAAAACAATGTTTACGTTTGGTAAAACCTATGAGACGAAAAATTGAATCAAAGGAGTGTTTGTACCTTTTAAACTTTTCTTGTCACTTTTCTTATCTGGTTTTTTATCATTTTTCTTATCAGGCTTGCGAGTACACGCGCAACACCCCAAACACGAGCACATTTTCATTGGTAGGGGTAAAATTAAAAATCGATAGATCACACACCGACACTACACTAAGTCAGCTCGAGCATTAAAGCTGATCAATTTGAGTACACAGGAAAAAAAACGTCTTCAAAATTAAAATTATTACCGTACAATTCGCGATTTACAACGAAAAATCTCTCCGTAAACCGACTCGAACATAAATGAAGATCGCCAGAAAAAAGTTGGTTTGTCGCACACGCGCACCTCATCAGCTCCCAACACAGACACAGACGAACGCACACGCACCCATACACATATTGGCACTTCATCAAGAGACTCAACGCAACTGATATTAATTATACGGCAAATTATGTTTTCTAAACACTCCACCCTGCTTTCGTCTTGTTGCGTAGCTTTTAATGATAATGGTGAATTTACGACAAAAAAAAAAGGGGAACAGTCCATGGACGAGATCGAACGATTTAGTCGTTCGAATTTTTCAAAACAGATACCAAATCGTCGATATACTTACAATGTCTACAAACATCTGTTACACTCCATCAATTACACTGCAGATCTACTTTGGTAATTTAGGTCAAACCTTCGAATGGAATGAAAACTTTAACCAAAAAGTACCACCACGTTTGTATTTTTATTACTCTCGAGGCTGAGATTACGCAGAATAGGCAGTCAGAACGAGAGGAAGGGAACGAAAAGCGTTTTAACTACATTATCGCCACACGCCACAGAATCTCAACTACCTGATCAAATTAATCGTACAGATGATTGAAAAAGTCACGAAAATCTACCGAAAGAGCTCATAATAGGAACCGAGAAAATAAAAAAAAGGTAAGCAGGCAACGTGGTGTGTAAAGCGTGCAACTTGGTCAGCATGAACTTACGCATAAATAACGTGTTTTTCTCGTAATATTGCAAATATAACGTGCTATCGCACATACGACTCATCGTGCCATTTGCCGCCATATACACTTCGTCTCCTGATAATACATAAATAACACAAACCACACAAATAATATGCTAAATCAACTTTTTTTTCATAGCTGCGATCAAATAAATACGTAAATATAGAGTACGGTTTATGTACAATTGTGCCATGGATCTCTACCTACATACAATATCTCTAAATTAAAAAATTAAGGAAGAGTGACGTAGACAGCTGTGCAGAAGGTGAACCACTTCCCCTGCAGTGATGAAAAAATTATAGTAGACAGTGGAAACTTGGGATACTGGCGAATCCAGTCATGTACCCACACTCATTTATAAATCAGTGAAAATTATCGAAAATCACTGAAAAAAGTCAGAATTGCAGCAGAAAAATAAATCAGTGAAAAAATTCCCTCAAAACAAAGAGGTGAAGAGTTGCTGGAAAATCAATGAAAATTTCTTGAAAATTTAGCGAAATCTTTGAACTTTGCTAAAAAAATCAGTGAAATTCTTTTAAAAATCAGCAAAAATTGACTAAAAATCAAATATTTTTAATGATTTTTTTTCAATTTTTCAATTTTAGTGATTTTTCAGATTCAAAATGAGGGAACACAGAGTCTTGGGACACTTGTCCATTCTCGAAAAAATCCATTTCATTGCAGTTTAGCAAATTGTAATTCTGAAAAGTTTGCTATTTTTCAAAATTATTATCCTTTCGCTTAAATATTTTCCAATTCTTAAACAGTTACACCGTTTCAAATTTTTTTAGTTACTTAATTTACAAATTTTTAAAGATTTCTGTATTTTCACTTTTTTTTTTTAATCTGTAAAAAATTGATAGTTTTTTTTAAAAATGGTGAACTTTTGAGCACCTTGATCAATTTATGAGTTTTCAGTGTTTAAAAATTTTTATTCGGTACTGAATTATTTTTAATTTTTTTGAAGTATGTTATTTTAGCCGTTTTAAAATACATTATTCCAGAAATTCGTTCAATTTTTAAAAATTTGGGCAAGTATTATAGATAAAAATTGTCAAATTTAAAATTATTTTTCAAGTTACAGAATTTTTCAATTTTTGAAAAACTATTGACTAAGTTTTAAAAAATGTTGAATTTGCGGGAAACTGTCCAATTACCTAAAATAAATTGTTGAATTTTCCAATAACTGTCCAATTCTCTCTCCTTTGTAAAATCATTCAAGTTTTGAAAAACTAACAATTTAAAAAAAATGCTACAATCTGTAAAAAATAGTTCAAGTTTTGAAAATATTACCTTTGATTTGAAAACTACTCTCTCATTTATAAATTGGTGAAAATTATCGAAAATCACTGAGAAACAGTCAGAATTGCGTAATAGGAGAAAATCAGTGAAAAAAATTTCACTGAAAACGAAAGAGTAAATTTTTTTAATACTGGAACGAATCAGTAAAAAAATCACAGGAAAATCGGTAAAAATTCACCAAAGTCAGTTAAATTTATGAATTTAGCTGAAAAATCAGTGAAAATTCACTTTAAAAAAATCAGTAAAATTTGTGAATTTTGCTGAAAAATCAGTGAAATTCATTAATTTTTCTTGTGCTGCAATTCTGACTGTTCATCAGTGACTTTTCACTGATTCAGACTGAGAGTGGACTTCAAATTTCGGAAATTTTTCAATTATTGAAAAACTACTGCCAACCACTCTCTTAAAAATCAGGGAAAATTCATTGAAACGTCAGTAAAATCTCTAGAATTTGCCGAAAAATCAGTGAAATTCTTTAAAAAAACAGAAAAAATCCGCTGAAAATCGAAGAATTTTGCTTACTTTCCCTTCGCTGCAATTTTGACATTCTGACTACTTTTCCGTGAATTTTCACTGATCCAAATGAGAGCAAGTTTTTAAAAAACTTTCGATTATAAAACTATCGTTCAATCAATAAAAATTTCCCAAATTATCTAAGGACAAATAGGTACCTACAACCTACTTCAAAAACAAGATCGAAAAATCTACCAAAAATAATTATATGTTCGAAATTCCGCCAATTTTTTAACCAACTTCAATAAGCTCAGCACTGTTAACTTGAATTACAAAAGAAGTATGCAAGAAAAATCTCACGAATTCGTAATTAATCTTAAATAAAAAAGAAAAGAAGGGAAAGAAACCGAGTAATAGGAAACATGCATTTTTAGTAGTTTTGATCAGAGCCGGCGACTTAAATTTTTCCCGGGTGTAGCGAAAAAAAACACTCACTTTATATGTCATGTCATAGAAAATGTTATTTTCGTGAAAATGTAAAATTGAAACTTTTCAATGGCTTAGCCAGAAACCTCTGAAAGGGAGGGGTCAGAACCAGTGGTTTTTGGTGGTGGGAAGGGGGGTGCAAAATGGGTAAAAGACAAAAATCAAAGTGCTTTTGGGGGTGTGCGTTACATAGTTCATATACCGAATTATGATTTTATTCATGCCCGAGCGAAGCGAGGGCGAAGTCTCGAAAAAATTGGATTTTTTAATGTCCAAAACAGACATTTTTCACATAGCTACGCTGGTACGCTCCTGATTGGGGTGTTTTTTTCATTTTCCCGGGTGTAGCGAGCGCTACACCCGCTACACCCAAGACGCCGGCTATGGTTTTGATCAAAGAGTGAAGCATAAATTCCCCTTCATTATTAGAGGAAAAGTAAATTTGAATTGATTTAAATCATCACTTTTGATTCGAATAACAAAAAATTATTAGCCAGAATATTTCAATTTCAGACAACAAAAAAAATTTCATACGAAGAATCAAACAGATAACTAAAAACTAGAGTGCTACTATTTCACCGCGAATAGAAAATATTTTAATAACCCACTCCCCAAATATCTTAAAATAGAAATCAAAAAACTCGCCGACCTACTTGACATATTTTAGACACACACTCCAGTAAAATTCAATATTTACTTTCCGTATCATTGGCCCGATTCCTAACCACGCCGATACAGCGATAACAAAATAACGCAGAAAAAAACACCAAAAATAAACAATCTTCGCGCGATAAACTTGGTAGGAAATCTACTCTATTTACCCGAAAACCTCGATACAACCGTCACAACAATCTCAACCGATACAACTCGCGTGCACAAATAACCACTTAATACAAGATGCAAACAAGGCGACGTCGACAATATGTAAATCATACAACTCATTGATACTTTCGCACATACTCGATACAATTAACCTTTGACAAGCGATAAAAAATCGATACTGTTAATTAAGAATCGTTTGTACGCTACACACGAATGCTTACCTCCTTCGTCTTCGGAATCGGACATGAAGTTTTCTTGCATCGTCTCCGGCGCTACAACTTTGTATTTTTCGTCTCCAGCGGGCACAGCTGTTACAGGGGCTGCTTTCGTGTTATCGGTGACGTTTTTCAATACTTCGACTACACTGATGTAGCCTAATTTTTGAGCAATGCATAAGGCTGTTTGTCCTTGCTGTAAAAATAACCAATTTTTAGTATCAGTTTGAATTAAAATTAATGCGAGGGAAATATTCTACTCACGTTGTTTTTGGTGTCGGGTGAAGCTCCGTTATCCAATAAGACAGCTACAATAGCCGAATTTCCTTGCTGAGCGGCCTGGTGTAGTGGTGTGTATCCGGTCGACGTAGCAGTATCAACTTTCGTCTTATTTGATAACAAGAATCGGACCATGTTCAATTGGCCGAAATGACTGGCAATATGTAAAGGAGTATATCCAGCCTGCGAATCAAAATACACTTTAGAAATATGCGATTCATACGAAAGCTTCGTTAGATTTGACCAAATATCAACCTTTGTGAGGGAATTAACATCGGCGCCATTTTTCACTAAAATTGTAGCCACATCGACGCAATCTTCTTGAGCACACAAATGTAACGGCGTTAAACCATTCTAGGGCATAAAAAATGAATAAAATTTACAATCCATAAAACGAGAATAAAATTTCAACAATTTTTAAATTACCTTCGAGCTATGATTGACGTCGGCTTTGTGTTCCAGCAGTAAATTGGTCATATCGACGTGTCCTTCTTGAGCAGACAAATGCAAAGGAGTAAATCCGGCTTTGGATTCGGCTCCGGCATTCGCTCCATATTCTAACAACATTGCTGCTATATCCATCTAGCAAATTAAATCGACGTGTTAATTATCTTATCAGTTCCGATAAGGGAAATTTCGCTCATTGAATAAATTTACTTGATTCTTTTTAGCGGCGATATGTAAAGGTGTATGGCCATTTTTGGCGGTGGCATGGGGCGAAGCTCCTTTATCCAATAGCAATAAAGCTATACCTTGGTGATCGTAATGACTAGCGACGTGTAATGGAGTGACGCCATTCTGTATTGAAAAATATAGAATTCAGTAAGGTAATTTGAGAGATCATCTCTCAAGCTTCGTTACAGATACTGACCTTTCCTTGAGCGTCAACCGGAGCTCCACGTTGTAATAAAAATGTAGCGATACTAGATCGTCCGTACTTGGCGGCCAAATGCAAAGGAGTGAATCCTTTCTTGGTCGTAGCTGTCATCGAAGCGTTATTTTCAAGGAGAGCTTGGGCTACCTCTTCTTGATCTTCTTTGGCGGCAATATGCAACGATGTGTATAAATCTTTGGTTACCGAATCTACATTAGCGCCGTGTTGTAACAAAAGCATGACGATGTCGGTGTTTCCGAGTCGAGCTGCAATATGGAGAGGAGTTTGTTGTTCCTGAGAAAAAAAATCAATTTTAAAAACATTCATCTCAGTTCTCAAATCAATTTTTTTCAAATTTCTTTATAAACACCACTAAATATTTTAAAATTGCAAATAATTTAAAACCATAAATTAATAAGAGAACACCTTATTAAAATACTAACCCTCGCCTTAGCATCAACTTGAGCTCCATTTCTCAACAAAATTCGAATAATATCCGTCTGATTGGCCCGAGAAGCCAAATGCAACGGCGTTTCTCCACGAATCGTTGAAACATCTGGATTAGCTCCGCACTGCAGTAAGTAAATAACGATATTCATACATCCCATGAAGCTGGCCACGTGCAAAGGCGATAATCCGGACTAAAAAATACCACATATCATCTCTTCGGAACGAATTCCAACCACATGGAGAATATGTATTTATCAAACCTCAGTCGTAGCTTCAATTGAACCGCCATGTTTAAGCAATAATTCAACAATTTTGACTCGATTCTTTTTGCAAGCGATGTGCAAAGGTGTGAATCCATTCAGTGCCCTGGCATTTGGATCTGCTTTTCGGTCGAGTAATAATTTTGCAACGGAAACGTGTCCGCAGTGAGATGCTACATGAAGAGCAGTCAGGTAATCGACTGTGACGTCGTCGACGGGGGCACGGTGCGACAGCAAGACTCGAGCTGCTTCGACGTGATCTCCTTGAGATGCCATGTGAAGAGGTGCCAAACCATTCTGAGAAAATAAAATGAAAAAAGATTAATTCCTTCGAAGAAAAATTAATGAAGCAATCCGAACGATCGATTGAACTAGATAAATTTTTAGAAAACATCGTTATCTTATCTAAGCCGGCATCTCGGTATTAGGTCACTGTACACGTGATAACATTTGGGAAAATCGAAGAAAAAAATGAACATAAAATATTGTATTTACATTCGCAGATTAATAACCTTCATGTGTCGAATATCAACTCGGAGAGGAATATTTCGCTCATGAATCAAAAATATGATAAACGTTATCCGCGTAGTGATTTCCACAATGAGGAAAATAGTTGTTAAATTCTTTCTTAAGAGAATTAACTGGCATGATTATGAATCGAAAGTGGTTTGGAATTGGAATAAACATGCGATAAGATAAGCGATTTGCCAACAATGATTTTTGAATTACTTTAGTTTTTGCTGTGATTGGCGCATGTCTCTGTAACAACGTATCAACGACTTGTTCGTGTCCGGATCGAGCAGCGCAATGTAACGGCGTCAAACCATCGCGAGTTTTAGCAATTATACTAGCTCCTTTATCCAATAATAAAATCACCATATTATTTCGGCCCCATTTGGCAGCCACATGAAGAGGAGTGATATTATGCTAAAAAAAAATACACAGTGATATTAGTAAAAATTTAAGAAAAATTATACCAACATATCTCGAATTATTAATACCTTTGCAGCATAATTCACATCAGCTCCTTTGGCAAGTAGAAGACTAGCAATGGCATCGTTACCATAATGGGACGCTATATGTAAAGGTGTGAATCCACTTTTAGATGTAATATCAGGATTATGCTCGCTCTGAAAAAATATTATGCTCGTATACAATTCTCATTCGGATCAAAGAATATACCAATAGTTATATTTCAAATCACACGTACTTGTAACAGTAAAGCTGCGGCTTTACAGTCGTCTTTTTTAGCTGCTATATGTAAAGCTGGTAATTTAATCTTGCCTCTAGTATCATTTTCCAATAATTCGGTAACTACTTTATCGTGTCCTTGTTGCATAGCCACTGCAAGCGGCGTAAATCCGTCCTACATGTGGAGAAATCACGTAATGTAACATCATTTCGAGCCTAATCTTTTCAATGAATTACATTTACGAACCTCCGTCGCTAAACTCTGATTAGCTCCATTATTAAGTAAATATCTAACAACCCTTTCGTGATTTTCTTGGGCAGCCATATACAGAGGAGTAAATCCGCTTTGACTTTGTAAATTGACCGATGCTCCATGTTCGATTAATAATTTCACGACTTCTTCTTGACCAGCTATACGAAAAGAAATATCGATAAATAAAACATGTATTGATACTGCTTGATCATAATGATAGCTTTAGTAAACGTACCGAGAGATGCAATATGCAAAGCGGTGTTCCCTTTTTTCGTCGCAGCGTCAACATTTGCTCCTCGTTTCAATAATTCAGCGGCCACTTCGACATGTCCATCTTTGGATGCTAAATGCAAAGCATTCAGACCGTTCTGTAATCAAATAAAACATTCTAAAGTAACCATCAAACAATGTAACGATACTGTCTACATCAATTTGAAGGAAAAAAACACGTAGCGGTGACTTCGATGGCTTAATTCGTCGGTAATGAGAGATAATCCTTAATCCTACTCAAACGTACCGATTTAGCGTTATTGTATCTAAATTCCTCGCCGGTCGCCGCATCACATGACTACATTAAATGCTCCCACGAAACTCGCAATCAAAAAATATAACGCCGTTAATTAACCAATTCGTCAAAATAATCCCACATCGTATAATTTCGAAGTTTTTCATTTTGAAATACATTGTAGAACTAAGAACTTCTACTCGGTGTTTTGCATAACAATAAAATATGAAAACAAATACACACACACACAATGACACCCAAACAAACAAAACCAATAGCGTTGCGAGTAGGTGCATGTTCATGACGTCATTTAGTCTCACCCCATCACAAACGTTAATTTTGAATTTTTTCTGCAAAAAGAAAACGCTGCATTTTTGTGCTTTTTCCGACATTTTTTTTATCGACTATCGACTATTTTCGTTGTTCGGTTTTGAAATTTTGAAAACATGTGTTTATGGTGTTTTTGAATGTGAGTTACTTAGTTATTTTGTTAATTGTAATAATTAGAACAACCCCGAAATCGGTAAAAATATTTCAAACCATCCGCTGGTATCTTTGAACGTTGCAAATGGCTGTGCCTGTGAGCGACAGGAGTTCGTTACTTTCAACGTTTGGTCGTTTGTATATCATTAGTACGTATTATTTTAGACTTCGCTTGAAGGAATAAGGATCATCATCAAATTCAAAAGTAATATGCAATTAACAACATACTTATTAAAGATAGAACCACCATCGTACGAGCGAACTCGTTAATTCAGACGTTATTATTCTAGCTGTCGTTACATTACTCGGATCTCGGGCACCAGTACCAGTACGCGAAATGATCTTGACTTGAAGCGAAATTAATTCGAGTAAGTTTGACGCCAAACACGAAACATTTGTGGACTTAATTTAGCGGAATGCGTGAACGATAACGAAATCGACCTTAGACACTTTCAGTAGATTGCTAATCGGTTAGTAATGTATCTTTTTAGTCATATTCTGGACAAGATCTTCATTCTAGGAATAGTGGTAAGTTGTACTACCGAAACGATGATTCATGTTTTAAAATTTTCATCAATGCACGTATGTCAAGTGGTACTTAAAATAGAGATACTTCGTTGGCGAATGAAAATGATAATACTTTGTGGAAAAGTTTATTCGCGTTTATAAAACTTCCGAAGTTTCTTAAAATCAACGGTAACAGCTTCAACGTGACCGGAGAGTACCCCAAAGGGAAATTTCAAAGTTTTTCTTTTGACAAGTTGTTTTAGGTGTATTAATAGTTCATTCTTTGATAATTTCAGGTCAGAATATAAATTCTAAAAATATCAACACCTGGAACCTTCAACATTTTGAAAAATAGCCCGAAAGCAAATCGCAGCAATCCTACGTAATTGAATATCAACAACCGATGAACTTCCAAGAAAAATTATTTGAAAGGATTATTCTTTCGGCGAAAACAAACACGAAGAAGAATTACCCTTCACCTGAATACGTCATATTAGCTTTCATCACCTCGATCGATAAACCACTAGTTACGAGCTTTCGAGACCAATCTACTAATCCAGTTAGGTAAATAAGTATAACATTCAAGTGTACTAAGTTCATCTATCTATCAAATGTCGATTTATACGATTAACTCGTCCTTATTTTACTTTCCCCCTTTCCGAGCATTTTAGAGAACAAATTCATCGATAAAGTTGACAATCCTACTTCATTGCACCCTTCGTGAATTGGAATACTTTTTCGAGTGCAATACCGGTCATTTGGTTTAATTTGGCAACCTCGCCGATTATCGAATCGTTCGTCGTCTCGCAAGTCGAATGGTCGCCGGTATATTGAACAATACAAAGTAATTTAAATCCGCGTTACTTCGAGTTCCTGACCACATTTTGCCTTACGTTAGCTAGCGTCACATAACTGGATGTGGATAACGCCACCATATGCTACTAGACACGGTTGGAGTTGGAATCGTAGCCAAAAATTTTGTATTCAGGAATTGGCAATGACAGTTTTTACACAAACACTACCGAGATTAGGTACGGGCGATCAATGGACTATAAATATATCAAATTAAAAAACGTCGAGTGTTTCGTACCACTACGTACAAGAAAAATGCATTCTTTAAAAACGTTACTTTTGTACTAGTTTCCGGTTCATAGTTTTAATTTTTTTTTCCAACACTTAGAATACGAATCGTACATATCCGGACGGAAATACGTACAGCGCGAAGTTGTTTGCCGGTGTTACAGCCAATCAAAATATTTTTGATAAGAATACGAGTACTGAAAAAGGCAATTATGCCATGAAAAAAATGAAAAATACGTCTTCGTCATTTTTAACGTTGCGAATTGTCCATGGCCAGGGATGAGGTTCGTGAAAAACTAGATTGTGTTTTTTTTTTTTGATAAATTATTATTGATGAGCTCAGTTAAGTTCGATTTGGCATGTTTTGACTACCATAAAATTGATCGAATGTGTAGTAGGAGAAGTTGGCCAGTTCCTGCTTAATTTATTCAAAAACTAGAAAATTCCAATCGTGAACATTCAGTGCTGGGTTATAGATTTCTCAATACTTCAAAACCGGCTGTATATAAAAAAGATTCCAGCGCAAAACATTTACAAAAAATTCAACTTCCGACGGAAACACCCCAATGTAATATTCACATATTCTCTACACCGCATACGTATTGCCATTTTACAAAAAATGTAGGTACATTTGAGACGAAATATCTCCATCCGAAATATACGAAACACTGCAGGGGAAAATATCGCATCCTAGATAGCTAGTCGGACATACACCGACGAATACTCATTTTGATGTAATTTAAAATAATTCCAACCGAAAGGGAAGCAAACCACATCTCCCTTAGACCCTTTCGTCGCCAAAAAATAATTTACCGTATTCTGGTAAAAGCCAGAATCCTCGGGTCATAAAATGAGTGCGACCGTTTTACGATTCTGGCAGCATAAGTAAAGTGAGCAATTCCATTTTTGGCCTCCCTTCCTCATACCGCGTCCATTCGACCTGCATATTTCATAAGGCAAAGGTTGCCCAACGACAGCGAATTTTTCTAATTTCCCCATCGCAGTTTCGTGTACGTCACATTGGCGACAAAGGTGAAAAACAAAAGGCGACGTTTAAACAGTGGCGAAAAAAACCACGTGTAGTTTACGACTTTTACGATGGAAAATCAATTTCGAGACGATAAAAAGTTTAAATTTTACGTCTGCGAATAACATTGGTATGTTTACACGCTACTCGACTGGGTACTCGATTCAATTGAAATTATTCCTCTTGTAAAGCAATTCGCATAATATCTTTTTTTTTTCGTATTCATCTCATACAGTTTTGGTGTGGAATGGGTTTGAAAAAAAAAGACAATGGCATGGTTTAGTAAACCCTCTAATGAAAGTATGGTTCAGGTGATCGCATTATATTTACCAAGTCAGATCTTATCAGTGCGACACGCCGGCGTCCCGCGCCCTTTTTGCTGCACATTCGTTCCACTGCGTAGCCCTCATTTAGCGTACATATTTTTTTTAACCTCAGTTCCACACATTGAATCGTGCACCGAGACGGGCATCGTGTGCGATATTACATTATGTCAGGAGTTTTCCACGAAAAATTCGAACTGTCAGTGGCGATTCGGAAGACTTGGTCAGTACAGAAGAATAAAAAGTAGAAGGACATTGTGTGGATTATGAAAATTAAAATTTAGATTTTCATTTTGTAATTCGTGCTTCGAATTGTATCCTGAACTAATTTTCAAAAATATCTCAAAATGTATCAAATTTTACAACCAATCCTCCTTCTCCACCCCTTTTTTAGATTAAAATTATGGCTCTTTGACCTCAGTAGTTTTTTTCATTTATAAAAACAACTGAGAAAAAAATAATCAAAAAATTCAAAGAATTCCAAATTAGATATTTTTTTGATTATTTTTTTTTCTGGGAAATTCTCGACCTTTTGCATGGTTTTCATTTCAGTTGTGCTGGCATCACGTACAGTTTAATTTTACAGATAAAAAATAATGGCAATTGATTGAGACGAGCAAACTTAGGTTGATATATATTTGGGGGGGGGGGGAAGGAGGAAAAAATACGACTTTTGAAATTAATTTTGAATTTGTTTGAGGTAAGGTTTACCTCACTGAATCCAATTTGGTCCAACACTGCAATCGATAATTTGAAGTTGAGGGTTCAAATTTTTTCTTCATAAAATCGCCAAGGTTGAAAGTCAGAAATAATTAGAAATAAACCCGAAAATCTTTTTACATACAGTGACGTACTTCGTGGGAATCATTAATTTGCCATAATAGTTTATTTTTGTTTTTCAACCTAATTTTACAAAACATGTCCCAAGCTAGCAAAAAATAATATTATAATATCAACTAATGAAAAATTTTTTCTGTTTTTTTGTTTCAGGTGAGTTACGAATTTTCATTTTTCAGAATAAGAAGTACAAATGAGCGATTTACGATTCACAGAAGTCTCATTATTATTGAAAGATGTAGAATGAAAAATGCTCCATTTCAAAAATCACACCTTTCTCTTGAAAGAATTTCAATTTTTTGGGAGAAAACATCTACTGATGTTATCATTTTGGTATTTTAGTCTGCCAATATAGCACATTTTCTGTCTCCTGAGTCACACTGAACGGGGGAGGGAGATTAGCCCCGCACCGCCAGAAATGAATTTTCATCCTGAAAAGTCATATTTAAATCAACAAATTTTTGAAAGTTGAAAATTTTTTCTTGAAAATTGTACTTTAAACCGGAGAAATTTGGAATATAACACCATTTCAGGCGTGAATTTCCTATTTTTGGCCCCTCGAAAAGCAACTTCGGTTGCAATAAGTAAAGTTAGTAGAAAAGTGAGGAGAAGAGACTTGAAATGAAGAGAGAACAAATGGCTTGTACTTTAAGGGGTTTATATTTGTTATCGATAGAATGTTATAATTTTATCTCAAAAAACAAAATACCCCCCCCCTCGCCCTTCAGTTCGGAAAATCATCTCCAATATTTTCAATTCCAGCATTTATGAATGTTAATTTTGAAAATGGTCTGGCATTTTTCATTGAAATCCTTTATTTCATTTTTTTTCAAAACACTCCTAATTTTTTCATTTTTTTTTTCATTTTCATATTTTTTCTGTGAGACACGTATCTAGATTATTTACATTTTTTATGAGAGAAAATTTTTTCAATAGATAAATGTATTTGAAGGCAGGTGTTGATTGAGAATCTTCAAGCTAAAATGTCTGCTAAAGTTTGAGGAATTTTCCTTCAAACTTGAAAAAAATGAAGAATTTCTTTTTCTGTGTGGCTGTGGGGAGGGAGGAGGTTTTGAAGGTATTGCGAAAATTTTACAAAAAAAGTTCTGCAAAAGCTCTAGATTTCGATTTGAAAGTTCAGATTTTTTTCAATGACTTCTCAACATGCAAAAATTCGCTGGCATACTACTAGAATTATACCGAAACTTTTTGCTAAAATCCTAGCAGAATTCTGTCAGGATTCATGAAAAATTCCAACAAAATTGGCGAAACTTCGCGAGAAAATTCTGCTACTTTGCCTCGTTGGACTGTTCAAGTCATGAAAAAAAAAAAATCGAAAATTTTCGGAATAATCCTCCAAGCTAAGATTCGGAGGATCTATTCGATGAGAAAAATATGGGTTGGAAAAAAAATCGCGAAAAGGTTTTCCTTTGTGTGATCCAGAAAATCTGGAAAATTTTGTAAAAATTAATTCTAGGAAAATTTTTCAATTTTTAGCCTCCTGTATAACGTTACCTCAATTCTTTCCTCAGTAAACCATTTGAAGAGAAACAAAATTGAACTGAAACGATTTTAGAATTTTTTTCAGCCCCGATCATTTCAATACCTTACTCGGACATTTTCCTATCTTCATATTAAATACTCACCGAATTGGACGTATTGATGTCAACATTGGCGTTAATGAACTCGAGCACTTTTTCAAGATTACCCGAACGAGCAGCACGTAAAAAAGCGGTATTTCCATCCGTCTGAAACAGAAAAAAGGTTCCAAATTAACCACACCGATGATTAAACCACAAGCACCAAATCCACGATCCAGGGAAAGTATCTCATCTAGATCGGAATCCATCGGCATTAGAATTCCATCATCTACCCATATAAATATACGAGAACGCCAATTCGGAAATGGAAATTATCATAGTAGGCGATCTTTGGATGCAACATTGTACATACAGATTCGTATATACAAATACAGAATTGCGGTACCAGCGAATAAATCGTCAAACCTTGACTTAATTAACGTTAATGAACTCGGCAACGCGTAAACGACCTCGATACCAACAATAACGTGCAAAATTTACTGAAAATGGTAGCAAGTCGTACACACTGGTGGATATTTTACACCAGAAAAATCGTCTCGGATGATGGAAAACAGCCTGTAGCCTGTGGCGGCGTTCTACCAGCCAAGTCTAAAATGGCCGCCCGGCTAATTTTCGCATCATTTCGCACACCAACGTATACCCAGGCGAGGTACCAATACGTTAAAGGATATCATAACGTCGGCGAGAAATTCGATCAATTTTCATTCACGTATAATCGTTTAGCCGGTTCAAAAGCCGATATTTCCGGTATAAAATAATCTACGTTCGTACCTGATTGAGGGCCTTTTCGGTCACCATTGTGGGATGTGGTAATTACGTCAGCGATTTTATCCAGATCGTCATAAAGGATAAATTTTTTCACCCGAATACCAGTTTCGATAAACTTGCAAGAAAAATAGAATGGAAAAAAAAGCAGCACAGACACGCGCTCCTCGTCCGAGTGAAATTCACGAAACAATGGTAAAAACTTATACAAACGGGGCGTCAGCTTTCTAGTCGGCGAGTATCACCCTCTAAACATTTCCACCCTAAGCTCGTTCCTTTATCGATCGACTATAAAGTATACGAGCTCGGAGTCATTTTCTATACGATGTGTCTACTCTTTCTCTTCGCTCTTTCAAGCCTTCTCCATGGAAAATCATCATCGTACAAACCATTTCATTCACAACGCTACCATCTTATATTCGTAATGGCAGAAAAAATTCTCGTTTTAGATAATTACACGCCAAGGAGAGAATCATTTTTGAGCTGTTTTGTCGCAGCGACGACATAATGACGCCGGCGACCTGAGACGTCCACATTCGGACGCGAGTCTCGTTAGCAAAATACATACACCCGGTATACCTATCCAACTTGACCCAACTATTTATAACTTATCGTTACGTAATTAATATCGGAATCGTATTAGCGCAATTTTACGATGTCCCACGAGGCTCCTCCGCCCTCCCATCGTGGGCTGATTTTCAAACGAATTACCACGACGAAGGTAATATGATTCAGAGACGAATGAAATTACCTACAGAGAAGTAAATTAAATTCAATGTGGAATTTATTAGCTTCGGGAGTATTTCAGGTGGAAAAACCACACCTGTGAGCTCCATTCGACTCGTGTCGGAGTAGTTTTGAAATACAGAACTCGAAGCCCAGCCCCGACGGGAATTCGGAGCACGACTCGGCGACAATATGGCGAAAAAATGCAACAATTCTCGTTCTCGTTTCGCACAACGTAGAACTCAATCGATGATCTTATTATCTATGGAAATTGCATTATTTTTCCATCGTCTCTCACCACCTTCGTGCACCGTTCGTAGCAGGCTGATAAAATGGAGGGCGATACACCGACGATATTCCTACGTCGTATTTCATTCGAAAAGAAAACCTTTTCGCTGTCAGTTTTCTATATAAATGTATTTTATCAGCAAGCAACATTTTCTATACTGCTGCGTCGAGTATATTTTTCCATTCACCGTTGAAAATTTTTCTCATCGTTTTTCAAAAACTTTTTCCCAGTCCCTGCATTTAGAGTTGGCGAAGAAATGCATCGACGAAGCAGGCAACCATCGCATCGGAGGCAACAAATGGGTAAATTTAACGATCAACCTTGGTTAAAAATTACAATATTACACTGGTGCATAAATTGCACGGGATTCGTACGTATATTTGGTAGCATTACGTATATGGAAATGTAAAAAATGATACGACCAGCTCGAGTGAATTTTATGAAACGAAAACGAGACGACTAATTTCGACATATAAACTGAACAATAGGATGGAATTTAGGACCTCGAGTGCACTTTGGATTCAAGGCGAGCTTAACGAAAGTTTTCAAAAACTCCATTTCCTTTTTCGTCAACCCTTTCACTCTGGGATGAAATTTCAAAGCTCGACTTGGAATTACGTTCGTTATCTCCTTGGAGAATGACTCGGGCGTGAAAGTGCCTTTATATCGTTTTAATCTACCGAGTCGAGACGAAATAAGCTATCAACTTTGGCAATGAATATGATTAAAAGGGGCTGAAAATAAGGCATCGGAAGAGAAAAAGTAATCGATGAAGAAGTTGAAAGCTTTTAATGGATTTTTCTTGCAATGAATGGTTTGAGATAGTTTTACAGGAGCTCAAAATGGGAAAAATTGAAATCGTCGAAATTTTTTTAAATGAAACCATTTTTCCTATTTTCTTGAATTTTCAATTGGGTTTAAATTTAGATTTACGTCTTATCATTTCTTGCAAAAATTATTTTAAAGGGTGGAGGTCTTCAATTTTTTTTTTTTGGGGGGGGGGGGTGAATACATACAGTAGAGAAAAAATGATGGGAAAAGAAGGAAAAAAATTTGGGTCAACAGATTTCGAGAAATTTTGGAAATTGAATCGAATTCACTTACATTTTCAAGAAATTGGCAAATTAATATCTGGAATTGAAAAATTCATACAGTTCATAAGTAAGAAAAGATATTACAAATACAAAATTCTGGATTTTGTGGAAATATTTCAGTTTTGCAATTAAATAGTTGACAAAAATAGAACAAGGGTACTAATTTTCTCATGGAAAAATCAGTTTTTACTTTTTCTCCCATTTTCTCTGGAATTAATCGAACGATTTTTTTCATTTTTTTATTATGTTCAGCAATTTTTCCTTTTCAATTTCACAAGAGCATTTTTTCCAATTTCAATTGTTTTTTACTTTTTTGTTCAAATTACTTCTGCAATCGAACACTGATTTGACAGAGCGTCTGCCGGTCGCGAAAGTCGCGAATTCAGATTTCGGTCGCGAAAGTTTTAATTTTTTAATATCTTCAACATGCATTCAATTTTCGAAAAAAAAATTACGAAAATTTTATCAACTAAGATAAATAAAGAAAAATGAAATTTCGATTCAAAGGTTATTCCTTTTTTCTATGCACTTTCACTTCAAGTCGGTATATGTTTGAAACAAATACTTACATCTTGCTTTCCCAATCTCTTCTTTCATTTTCACATTTTCTTCTGAAAACTAATTCTGAATTATTACTTTTGATCCAAAATTCAAATAAAAATCCGAATCACGTCCCCTCCTCTCTCATTTATCTGCACTTTACCGCAAAATATACGAACACATTACCTCACATTTCGCCCATAAAAAGAAATTACTCAAACAATAAAAACTTATGACCCAGTTTTCTCATAAATTTTGATTTGCGGTTAGTTCCTCATTTTTTTCGCTTTCGCTTCTTCCTCGTCCATTTTACAAACTCAATGTAAAAAAATCTAACAGCGGGCCTTCGAAACCTCCTAACTAATGTACGAATTATACACCCGGAGACCGAAATACGAGTAATTTGATAAACCACGATGCCAATGCCGGTCAAGTTTATGTACCTGGCTTGTTTGTGGCGGTATTTTCTAGCCGGCTAATTATTATTCAAAACGAATACATTATTACGACGCGCGCCGTATAATCCTTCGTGACATTTCGAATTAGCGTAAATTTATAAACAACGAAATAAAATGAAAAAAATTATAAAGGCAAAAATTCACGCGTTATCAATTTCACATCTTAAGCACCAATTTGAAATCGATTTTTTACCATTTTATTAAACCAAGCACGAGCGAATGAAAAACACTGTCAAAATGTAAAAGGTCTCTCTTGCGTCTAGTTCAAACAATCCGTTCGTTGGTGTTTTCAAAGTCTGAAAAAATTTTAAATTCAATTTACCAACGGTAAAAGGCGTTCAATTTGCTGCGTGCTCGCCAATTGTACGTAATTGATTTAGAAAAAAATTCCTCGGCGGATACGTTCAATCGTGCAATTTACTAATGATCATTAATCACCTCGAAAATAAGGCCAACAATGTAGTGGACTGATTGTCCGATTAATTTGACAATTAACCGGCGATTTACGAAGGAAATTCGCACATGACGTCATGTGAAATTCTGATGGTTCAATTTAGAGCATCAAATCCGACGAAAGTGAAAACATCTGTTACAGTTTTGAAAGAGTTTTGGTAGGATGGGACGAGAGAAGGGGAAACGCACATCTGGCTAGGTTTGATCAATTATGAGGGTAATTTCGTGAGATTAGATAAGGAATTTATTATGAATGATTTTTTTTTTTCACATTTAAGGAGCGTGATATAAAAATAGAAGCCCAACGAGAGGAGAAAATAATTCGAGATTAGAAGAAACGGAAACTAAGGTTCAATTTCTCCAATTTTTTTACCTCATTAAGAAAATTCAAGTCTGAGTATCAAAAATTTTTGAACTTGAATCTAATTTTTCAATTTAATTTCATAAATTAATATTTTTTCTTAATTTTTGTCGATAACTATTTTAGATACCTATCAATAGAAATAGAAATTATTTTTATAAGAACATCAAAAAAGGAAAATTATAATGGATGTTGGATGTGGGTGGGGGAGGAGAAGTTAGAATATAAATTTCACTATTTCTGTACTTTTTTGTACGCTATGCAACCTCGAAAAATCAATTCTGTCAGCTCTTCCAGCGGTAGTAAAAATTGAAAAAAAATCGTAGCAAGACATCAACATTCCATAAATTCCACCGATAAAATTTTCACCATTCGTTTGAAATCCCACATCCAAGATTCGGAGCACACCACGTTTTAAAAATTCCACCCCTTAGCACAGGTAAAGGCACCAAAACCGCCGACTCGTCGGGAGCAAAACATCAATACACGTTCAAAGGGCACCCGACAGCAAACCGAGACAAGGGGTGCGGGTAATCAAGGTCGTAGCTAAGGGATCGTACACGTAATCCATAAACGTCCACAAAGTATATGCATTTTGTAGCCAAAAAGGCAAAAATGTTTGCTTACGCGGACGCACCGTCGACGTCGCGTCATGTCGCCGGCGACAAATTTCTATTCGCTTACGATACAGACACTAGAGACTGGATCTAACCTAAGTTTCTTTATAATTCATAAAGGTGTACGTGTACTCGTATATCGTTACATGGAGGTTGTTAAAATAGGGGTCCTTTAGGCTTCCAGTTCCATTTATTCGTCCCAAAGGTTCTCTATACTCGTGTACATTACATAAGGGTGCCTCGAATCCAATAGGGTTACACTGGTACGGTCATTTTTTTTTCTTAAGAATTACTAATGCTTTCGTGCGTACCCATTACCCATCTCTGGTTTCATCGCGGTTTTGTGAAACGCCATCTTCCTACTCTTTAATATGTAAACAAAAATTTGCATCGTATTCTCGTTAGTAAGAGGAAAAATTATAATCAACGCGAAATATAAATGTAGACGGCGATTTGAAGCTTCATTATCGTGAAAAAAACGTACGTCGACCGAAGCCATTCGCGTCATCTTCTTAGCCAAATTCATTCGGTCATGTTGTTAATTGGAATATAAAAATCGCTACACCATAAATGTGGAAACCAATTAGATAGAAGTGAAAATGAACGTAGAAATACCGCCAGGTTTCCAAATTTAACGAATTATCGACTAAAATGTTGTAAATTGGCTATTTTTCATTTCGCGAAAAAATAGTGAATGTCAGTTTGAGCAAGTTTTCTATTTTTTCAGGCATTGAAATTTTACAGAAGAAGGTCTCAAAATAATTTTTTCAGATTTTTTGAAATTTTGACGTCGAAGTTTTCGCGAATCACCCAATTCGGTAGAAAATTATTGAATTATGTAAGCTTATCGTATAAAATTTCATAAAAATAGATCAAATTATTCGGATAATTGCACCAAATTAAAAATTATCGCTCGCTAACTGAAATCAGGGACAAATCAATAAGGAGGAGGTAAAATTTTGTATTTTTGAATCAGTGATTTATCACTGAACTCGCAGTCAAAAAATTACCAATTTTTCAGTTAATTCTCAATTTGTCAAAAAAAATTCGCAATTTTTAATGGAAATTGAGTGAAAATTTTACAGATTTGAAAAGGCACGAATTTCACCAAATTAGACTTATTCAGATTTTCAGAGTGAAGAGAAATTTTTTTAAACGGAACAAAACAAGGATGAATTTTTTTGTTGAAAAACCATAATTTAAAATCAAAAAACTGCACTTCTTTTCCACATTTTTATGATGAAAAATATTTTTGTCGAGCTTAATGGGGAAAGGGGGCGCTTGAGCACTCAAAGCCCTCTCCTTTGGTGCACCTATAATATTGTACTTCTTTGGCGTTAGATTAAAAAACTGATAAAAATAACATATTTTTCAAATAAAAAAAAACACAGAAAAGTTTTTTGTAATGAATTTTCAACTGCAAAACTCTAATTAGACGATGGATGAGTCGAAAAAGAGCATTTACAAAAGCTAAATTCTTGAAATTAATGAGACCTGTCAAGTGAAGGCATTGTTCAAACACGATTAGAACCACTGCTTGGAACTTTTCTCAATTTTTCAAGGTACAAAATTCGTAGGAATTAAAAGAATGAGATGAGGACCTGGGAAGGCATTTCCAAGTTGAAATTTTTCAATCATCGAACGTAGTGCTGATCGAGTGTGGAGGAAGTCCTTCCCTCTTCCCACAGTAATTATCAAATTGCGTTTTGATTGGGGGGGGGGAGGAGGATTAAATTTGAGTCGACTCGAGAATTTGAAAAATTGGTAACTTTTCTGGGAGAAATCACACTAAAAGTTGGAAATATTTGAGGAAGTGATGCATCTGAGTCAGAAATTTCCGTTTCTCCCCTCAATAATTCCAACTTCAGTTCAACAAATTCCACTTGAAAATGTTGCAAAAGTTGATTGAAAAAAGTTGTGAAATTCAAAAAATTTTCAAAATTATTGTGGCGATTTTCAATTATTGTTGGCAGCCTGAGAACTAAAATACATCCAATACTCACACCTATACTACTAAAATACATTTAGAATTCAATATCAACTTGCCAAAAACGACTGAAATATGTAAGATGGTTTTGAAAATTTTCGAATTTCATAATAATTATTTTTTTTTTAGAGAGATTTAAAGCGTTCTGTTTAAAAATGATTTGAAATGTCAAGATAATTGTTGAATTTTATAATCCGTTATTGAAAATCAATATGTGACCCTGCCGGAAAGAAGGTACCTTATGTAAAGAAATCGATGTCTCCATTTTCATGTGTTTGGTCCAGATTTGGTGTCATTAGGACCAAAAACGTGAAAAATGAGACCTCGATCTTTTTTTGTACACAATGTCCTTTTTTTCCGACAGGGTCACATGTGATTAAAAAATATTGCAAAATAGGGTTGGTGCAAAAAAATTAGATTTAGCTGAAATTAATGTAATGTCATAGAATACACAATTACAACTTCAACAGAACAAACCGCATCGAAATTGGTCCACTAGAATCGAAGAAATTGACCATTGAATTCCGCAGATTGAGCGGGTCGCGAAAAAAAATCGCAACGCGCTTTACATCGTTGTGACGTCAGTTCCTCGGATTCAAACGGGAACGAAACAACCGTCGCGTTTAATTACACTATGATTTTTCGATAATTTTCATCAATCGTAGTTTTTTGTTGATTTTTCATTACGTAATTAATAATTTAAGTATTTATTATGGAATGAGGATGTATAAAATATTTCAGTTTGGGTTTAGATATAATTATACATGTATTGAAATTTACAGGGTAGGCCATTATCAAATCAAACTAAAAATGAAATCGCGTCTTTTGATTTGGTCTAATTTTTTTTGTAGAGAAATAACCTCAGTAGTTCCTCTTATACTTTTATTACTACTTTTTAATTTTATTTAAATTACCGAATACTAATTGTGTTCGGAAAAAAATTTGAAAAAAATGGTATTGAAAACTTTTTAAAATTCAGACATTTTCAATTTGGACGGAATTTTAAAAAATCTGAAGATTGAGAAAAATTTTAATGGATAGGTACCAAAATGTTTTCCAACTGTAGGTATAATTTTTTTCTCATTTAAATTTTCTAAAAAAATCATTTTTTGGATTTTTAAAAAATTCAATCCATATTGTTTGAAATTTTTTGCAATTCGAAAACTTTTCTAATAATCTTGAAGTACTCCCTAATTCACAATCTCCTTCAGCTGTTTTTACATTTTTTTTTTTGAAATTTTCTTTCATTTTTCCAATTTTAACTTGAACATTCTCAAAATTTGATGGTTGATTTTTAATTAATTTAACAATTTTTTTAAAAATCTCGCAAACCGATTCACCCTAGGTAAAACCAAATTGTAGATAAAAAATTCTAAAATTTGTAGCACGACAAAAAATTAAAACATATAAAAATTACGAGAGCTCCTTCCCCTTTCTGGAAGGTTAAAATTAAAAAACATAGTTATTAATTTACTATATCACATCAACGAGAAAAAATTGTAAAAAAAAATCAGAAAAATCGAAAATCCAGTTCCAAAATTAACGAAAAACCGCGGGGTCGATACGAGGAACTGACGTCACAACGCATAATTTCGTTGAGGCGGTCGTTTTTTGAACGAGTCCAAAAATCGGAACTTTGAAATGGTTTTTTTCGAGTTCTACTCAACCGATTTGAGTGCGGTTTGTTTTGTTGAGTTTATAATTGTGTATTTTATAACATATTTCAATTTCAGCCAAATCTAATTTTTTTGCACCAACCCTATTTTGTAAAAATATTTCAAATTCGCCAAAATTTTTCGAAAGTGATGAAAACCTCAAAAAAATTCTTCAGGTGAAAAAATGCAGAAATTTAAAATATTACTTTCATAAACAACTAAAGATTGATGAAATTGAAGAACTGTCATTTTTCAAAAAAGAAGTCAAAGTAATTCAAAATGATCAAATTTATTTGAGAATTGAAGAAATCTTGAAAATTTTTCTTTATTAATGATTGAATAGTCGAAAAAATATTGTGCATGCACTTGAAGTATCTGGAATTGTGTTTTTTTTTTTAAAAATGTATGGGAAAAAAATCAATTTGCTCCCGAGTCTGGTAAATTTTTATGCAATTAAGTTCTGCATTGATGCAAATCTAAAAAAAAAATGGGAAAATCTTGGGTTTGGCCTTGGCGACAAAAAAGCTCATCACCAATTAAATGTTGAAAAATGACTGTAACACCGGGTGCGATAAAAACAGATAAAAATTATCAAGTTTTTACAATAATCGACTGATGAATCATTTTTTTCTCCATATTTTTATCAATTTTCACCAATTTTAGGTATTCTTAACGTAATTGAAAAAATTTTGAAACTCGTTGCAATTTTTTAAAGCAAATTCAACTATTATTTTAATGTTTCTACAAAGATTTAACATTTGACAATTTTTTTTTTTGCAATTTCAGCAATTTTATTGCTATTTTTTTCAACCATTTCACCTGTTTTTCAACATCTTTTTAGTACTCGTTTTGAATTTTTCCAATTCATATGAAATAGAACTTCTATACAATCATATTTGTAGCATTTAAAGGAACCTGGCGCAGAACATAATATTTCCTCTAACTGCTGTATTGAAATGTAAGCATGCGTGCCTGTAGCATTTATTACTGCAGAACTTTTTGACTTTAAAGTTTTTCTTCCGCCTTTTAATTCCAATCACAAGGAAAATTCGATTCATATGCGTACATTGGTACGTCCTTATTGGTTTAAATTTGTAATGAGAATGCAGATTTCGTGACTTGAAAGTTGAAAAGCTCAAAGAAAAAAATTCATTTCTCCAAACCAACTACTTAGGTATAACAAAACGTTCATATTTAGTTTGGTATCCTGTACATGATACTCGTATGTTAGGTATTCAAAAATAAACCCTCGCTGATAAGCAGGTTATTAAGTACAGTGACGTAACCTGCATACGACGCCGTCAAATATTACCAGCTATTTTCAATAAATAAAAAAAGGGTTTTCTATACATTCGGTATAATCTCCCCACAGTTTTTAGTACACGGAACGTATACAGAGCGGTCGACGTATGCAGGGCCGGATTTAACCTCACGACGCTCAGAGGCAGAATAAAATTTGCCGCCCCCCCCCCACAAAAAATGTGTAACTTCCTGCTTTATTTGGATAATTACATTGAAAGAAAAATTAACGAAAAACGAATTAAAAATCAATTTTCTCAATCATTTTTTCGGTTAGGTACAGAATGGGCATAGAGGCTTCGAATATCAGAAGGTTCCTAAAGAGGAGAATAGAGGAGAATTTTCTTTCGTACCAATGTTTCAAGTAGATCATAGAATTCTGATTCAGTTATGCCCGAGCGAAGCGAGGGCGAAGCTTTGAAAAATTAGAAATTTAATGTTTAAAAAAAGACATTTTTTTCATATTTTAATGCTATGCCCTATGTAAATAAAAGTCTTGTTCAAAAAAGATTCTTTTTCAGTGGGTACAGTAAAGTTTTTCATTTTTTTTTCAAATCACAATTAAGGAAAATTTAAAAAAAAAACTGCTCCTCAAAATCTGCCGCCCCCTAAAATTTGCCGCCCGAGGCTGGTGCCTATGTAGCTTGTGCGTAAATACGGCCCTGGACGTATGGTAAAGTATATGTACACTGTACACATTGTACAATGTACATGTACCATAAACGATCATACACGCGAGAAAAACATTCGAGAACGATACACGCACACTCGGTACTCGAGTCCTCTCTATGTCTATGCCGTCGGTCGTCGTCAAAAGTGTATCATAAAGTGGCCTTGAAATGGTTTACAAATACAGTAATACACATAGACGTCGACGAGCGTTCTATTCCATCAACAGCAGACCGGCGATGGAGCATCTCGGTGCAAATTCAAATTCTCAATAAGAATAAAGGCTTATTTATAATGGCACGGAATAATTCACTGAAAAGTTGAAATATTTCAACTTTTCACTGAAAAGATAGGGACTCGTTCAGTGCCTATTATAAACGATTCCGTAAGTGAACATAGATTCAACTTTTTTCAGTGACAAATTCAGTGCCATTATAAATGAGCCTTAAGATTCGTTTTAGTGGATTGATCCAAGGCAGAGATTGAAGAAGAGGGTCAAAATCGTGAGAGAGGGAAAATCGACGACGTAACGTGAATACTGAATTGTTACCATAATTTTGTTAGGTATTGATTTCATATGTACTTTTATTGATCAATTTTCTGTAAAATATGGCAGAAGTGAAGGAAAGTAAAGAGAGGATAGAGAATTATCGTGCGGAGAAGAAAATCTACTCGTATGCTTTTTCAAATATACGAGTCAAAATTTGTAGTTTTGGATAAATTAATTTATGAGCGACCAAATATGCTGAGAAAAGTTCGAGATAATTTTTCGTTCATGTGTATTCAAGGTCGGAGATAACATTTCTGTAAATAGCATACACGCGACTGTAACTTTTTCAATTTTTTTAAAAGTTTTTCAATTTAAAAATATTGTTTTTGGTTAGAATTTGCGAAAGAATTTGTCAGAGTGAATATGGCCCGACCCAAGAGAAACGACTATAGTTCCGTGGTGGTGGCAACCCTGCTAGCAAGTTGATTCGAATCCTTATATAAACTCTGCGTTAGCGGAGTAAAACTAGTTCCGAAATCTACGTTTGAGCTGGATGATGCGTTGCTCGATCGAGCTTAGGCTCGATCTGGCGCGTTTTCAACCCTCGAACGAGTCAAAATCAAGTTTCGTTTAGGCTAAGTTTCGAAGTTTCGATTTTACCCCTAATTCGAATATACGTGTCGTCTTAACATCTCTAGCTTCGGCTTGTACGACGCCTGGCTAAGTCACCGGAATCGGACTTGCCGGGAACGCGCAAATATCGAATCCGGCTCGATTTATTTACGCGTCATCGGAATTCACCCGCGATTCCATCATGGCCCCTCATTTGATGGGGGACCAATGGGGATCCTTCAAGGTACCAGTGCACCTAGGCCTGGATAGAGCCCTGGGACCCCGGTGGAATTCGCCATTCGCGAGATCGGTTCCCTCCGCGGAGATATCCATCCGGAGATATCCTCCGCGGCGTCGTTCTCCTATTCCCGCCGCGCGAATTCTTCCACCACGTTCAGAACAATATGATCCATCGACCCCTTGCAGCTCCGGCGAAGTAGGGGACGATGGAGTTCAGCTCAATACGATGGCACCGATCGGGAGGTCTATAGCTCTTTTCGCCGCCGCCTCCGCAGCCAGCGGCGTGACGTCGAATTGAGTGTAAAATCATCTCGATCATCGCCAATTTAGATCCATCCGTAACCGTAGGTCGCGGCCGTCACTCACACACACATACAGGTACGATTAAATACGTCGTGCAAATATACGCTTGTATCTGTCAACCGTGTTTTTATTCGTTCCAACGTGCGAGACCCCAGACGGGCCCCGCGGACCCTCGGCGAAGGACTTCCTCCTAAATATCCTCCGGGAGAGCAAGTCCGTAGAGCAAGATCGGGAACCTGGTGCGCACCAGTGTAATGGGGACAGAAGGACCCACCGGCCAGAGGACTCGTGAGGAAGGGGACAACCCTACCGACCCCACACTCCCTCAACGTCCTCCATAAACAGTCCATTTCTTTACCATCCCCGTCCGGCTGAATCTTCTCTACATAATGGCGCCCGAAATAACGTGACTCTCAGACTACGACTCCCACAGATGGCCACCTGTGCATAGGATAAAGAGGCTGGAAGCACATCGGACAAAATCCTGTATGTATATCTTCCGATTTTCCACCAATCCGCAGGTCGGAAGTATACCATATGTTAAATAAAAATCTGAAACAAGGGAAAAATTATCTATTGAGGCGTCCTAAACGCAAAATTAGGTACAAATCGCATATGGTAACGTCTATATTTATTATATCATTATTCAAAATTTTGTCCCCAAGCTCTAGGCCTCCGGACTACAAAATTTATCGCACCTTAAGTGCATAAAAAATTAAATTTAGGCGTAACTGACACCGTAAATAGTGAAAAAATGTAACAAAAATGTTCTCCTTAACTCCATATCACGAATTACTAGTAATAATTACAGTTAAATTTCCGTGACGCGGAAATCTAGTAAATACGATATTGTAATTCCTATCAAAAATCCTTAAAACGTCTTCCCCACTGTAACAGTTCGTGACGGAAACGTCACGGCGTACACGGCAACCTCGGTGTATCCTTAACCCATTTCCTCCGTCAAACCACAAATTCCTTCATTTTTTCTCTCCCTTTATGGCGAAATACAGCCACAAAATTTTATACATCGTAAAAACAACACCAAAATTCCAGGGAAGGCGACATGATAGATGAAGGGAACGCGGCATTTCCCCCGTTATGGTACCGGATATTGGGCCCCCCGAACGATGTGGAATCATGTGATTAGGATGTCACCTTCTCGCACCATATCACAATCACTGGCTGTAGGCATCATAAATGCAAAAATGTCAAAATTGCGAAATTTCAGGCCATAAAAATTCGCACAAGAACGTCACCCAAAAATCAAACTTTTTCTATAAAAAATCCTTGACAATAACCAAAAATTGTGACGTCAATTCGGAACTAGGCACCTTAAGTGCAAAATAGAAATTTTTCACTTCGAAAATTTCGGACTATGTACCTTAAGTACACAAAAAAAAAATAATATATTAATTTCGGCCAAAAACGTGTGAAATATCAAGGTCATAAAAAAATTCACACCAAAATACGAGTCAAAAAGTAGAAAACTACGAGCCCCCCTCCTGGCCATTAACGTAACGTAATTAACGTAAACAACATCTCAGGCACACGAAGTGCTCAATAATAATAACTTACGTCATCAGAAATGATGAAACTTTCCGGATATGTAAATCTATGTATATAATCCGATATCAAATTATCAATCATACGATCTGATAATCTGATATTTCACATTTTTATGTGAAAACTAATTATAAGCCAATAGTCTCACTTTCTATAAAGTGAAAAGAACCAAAAATGCACCACTTTTCATCTGCAAATGAAAATATCGGTACATTTCCGTTATAACGTAAAAACATGGCAATTTTATTAATTTGCCAGTTGAAAATGCGATGACCACAATAATTAGGTATTTTTTGTTGCAGCAAGAAATCCTTTTATTATGCTCTACGCATTCATTATCTACTCTTTTTATACCCAAAATTCTGAACCCATTTGTGGCGAAACGAATTTATTTCCCACACCTAAAAAATTCAAAATGGACTAACCCACCCGAAAATTCGAAAATTTCAGGCCATCTTTTCATCAAAAATCAAATAACCACTCATTTTGAACATTTCAATCCACAAAAAAATTAATTTCCACAACCTAGAAAATCGAAATTCAAAATTATTACTCAAAATTCATAAATACACTCATTTTCATCTTGACAATAATTTTTTCGACCTTCAAAAAATCAAAAATCACCAAATCATCATTCAAAATTCATAAACTCATTCACTTTCATTCATTTCAAGTTTCGATTATAACAATCTATCTCACGATCTAAAAAACTCAAATCTTCTAAATTCCATTCAAAAATATCAAGATTAACACTTCGATAACCAGAACCCTACCCTCTCGCAAAAGAGAAAATCAAAATTCATAGACATAATTTTCGAACCAAACAACCCCTCTTTACCACCTAAAAAATCATAATTCTCAAATCCTTTGATCAACAACTCAAAAAATTCACAATTTCAAGCTACGAAATCCTTTTCTTAAAACTAAAAATCTAAAAATTCATTATTCCATCTGAAAACTCAAGAATTTACTCCGATCAATAAAATCTTTTTCACTCACAAATCTTCTCTCACGATCAACATCAAAATTTCATTCAGCAAAATCTTCAATAACCAATTTCGAACTAGGTAACCCTTTTCACGACCTAAAAAATCAAAATTTTCAAATCTCCACTAAAATATTCAAAATTATCACATTGATCATCGAAATACTTTCCCAAAATCAAACATATCAAAATTCATAATTCCAAAACTCATTACAAAATTCACTAACTACTTTGGATAAACGAAAATCTTTTTTCATGACATCGAAAATCAGAATTTTCAAACCTACATCAAAAAATTCAAAAATTCAACCCTTTGGCCATCATATCTCATTTCAAACATTAGAAAACATCAAAATTCATAGTCACCTTTTAGAAATTCAATAAAACCCTTTCGATCATCAAAATTTACATTTAAAATTCCAATAATTAATCTCGATCAACGAAATCTCTCTTTCCATGACTTAAAAAATATCAAAATTTCAAAATCAATATTCAAAAATCAATGTAACGTTTCGATCAACAAAATTCACTTTCTCTTTTTGAAAATATCAAAAAATCACAATTTCACTCAAGAATTCAATAATTTCTTTCGATCATTACCTTCAATCAACGTAATTACCAATCTCATGACCTATAAAATCAAAATTTTCCGAAAAATCTCCAAAAAATCATTTATTTAATCAAGTCAAAATCCATTGATTCGATCTATATTTCGATTCGATTTTCAAAATTATATTTTTCGCCGAAAATAATGGTAACCCTGTTTCCACTTTTCAACCGAAAAACAAATCGTTGGCGCCAATACGATTTCCCATTGCTTATGCCCATTCAGACCAAATTACATCATGATCAATTCCCAGTTTAGATCTTCTTTCTTCCCCTTCACTGGTCCAATGCGCAAATGGTTTAGTCAATATTCACATTCAGAACAATAGGCCGCGATAAAGACAAGTCAATTCTTTTTCAAAATATTTTCTTAAAATCGTAAATCAATTCTTTACAACAAAAGATTAATTCTTTTAAAATCCGTAAAGATGACAGCAACCTGTCAAATTAATTCAATTCTATTGTAAATAAAAATATTGGCGACTTTATGTACAAAAGCCGCCATGTATATCCGCTTCACTATTTAGGCTTAAGGCATACTTTTTGGTACAAACGCTTTCACCCCTTTGAAATTCAAAGGACGCTTCTTTCTATTTTTAACGGTGGCGGTAAACCATTGTTTATACAAATGTATGTACAACGATGCACCTTTTTCACTCAAAAATACATCCGTTTACGATTTTCAAACAATACTTTTAACTCATTAAAAATTCAATCTATTGAAATTACATTTCTTGGCAAAATCAAGATTTCCTACATTTTGGCACAGTTATCTTCACCCCATTATTTTCAAAAAAATCGAAAAATCAATTAATCACTGACCGTGTCTACATAATATCACGGCTTTGACAGCTCCGGAAATCAAGATTTTCACATTTTGGCACACTTACGTTCACCCCATTGTTATATTCCAAAATTTAAAAATCGATTAATCTCTATAAATGTCATCTTGAACTTGACAGCTCCTATAGATTTCGGCAAACTTCCTTTTACCCTTTTCGATTTATTAAATGACACAATCAATTGACTTAATCAATTCTATTATCTTAACTTGGACTACAAAATTTCCTGAAACCTTGAAAATAAACTAACTTTCGAAATCTATGTACATACATCGGTATATTTAGACTTAAGAATCTTCTCATAAAAACGGAAACGACTGTATAGAAACAAAACAAAAATATCGTGCGATTTCTCGAACCTAAACCAACCCAAACAATAAAAGGATCGTGTTAAGCTATTCATAAAAAAGAACAATCCATTGAATTTTCAACAATAGAACTGGTCATCCCAAAATACACGACTTCACAACCGGATAGATTCTCGGCAAATCAAGCTACCTAAAACTCAAATAAATAAAACCCCGTTTTCAAACTCGACATCATTTAACGTCTTTCTCTTCTGCTATTTGGTTATCAGCAAAGATTGCCGTTTTCAACATTTACCAAGTACACCTAGCTATCTGGTACACTCTTTCTCTACTTCTAAACGCTGCTTTTAAAACTCGCGCTTGACTAGATCTACCTTTCCAAGGTTAACTTAGTCAATCTCGTATTTCTTTTCTTCGGCTTTTAATTATTCTGTGAATTTAGATACTGCAACGAGTGCGTGTACAACGGCGACCGCAGTAAATACTTTCACATTTTTACGCTTTCCAAATTAGTTAATTAATTCCGCGACTTATAATTTCGACTTTTTCATCCAAAATTTAAATTTTGAAATTGTGGACTGCAACAGTACGTGCAAAACGACGACCGCAGCACACAATTCCATATTCTGAATTTTCGCGACCTATACATCGCGACCTACCATTTTTGGCGAATTTCTTTTGAGCTTATAAAGCTGTAGAAGTAAGCGCGCAACGACTGCAGTAAATAATCTCACCATCAAAATTTTAGCGAATTAATTAACGTAAGACCTATTATTTCGACAATTTCCGTCCAGCGTCATAAAAAATCAAAATTCGAAATTACAAGCTGCAACAGTACGTGGACAACGACGACCGCAGCAAATAATTTCACACCACAAAATTTTCACGAATTAAATACAGCGTCACTTTCGATCCAATAATTCTTTGAATCAAAATCTAAACTCATTTTGCAAAATTTAACTAAACTCTTGGCCAAAAACTCAACAATTTTCTGAATATTGCGACAGTACGTGTACAACGACGACTGCAATTAAAGAAAATTACAAAATTTAACAGGAAATTTTCGGCTAATCCATACAATTCTCTGAAAATTGCGACAGTACGTGGACAACGACGACTGCAATTCAAGGAAACTGCATTTTCCAGATAATCTGAGAAATTAATTATCCATTTACGTTCTCCAAAATAAAATAGGCATCAGACACGACTGGGAAACAGCGGACTTGATACCTATACCTCTCTTTTCCTGATTTTTTGAGAGATCCTATAAATTTTTCCACATACCATCCTAAATATTACCCAGCCTGAAACGAGAAGTTTATTGCCAATCGGATTAAAGGCTCTCTAAATTCTTCTCCCCCTTTCAAAGTCACACAAAGACACCCTCTCTGCTCGCAGAGTCGGTAAGGCCCAGTTGGTCAGCGTGGGATCACGAATCCGACTTAGCTGATCTCTGGAATTCATCAGTTTTCCTACACCACTCCTGGCAGTGGACCCAAAAACACCTTTCTACCTCTCAAAAAATTCACACGTCATCATCCAAAACTTTATTAATTGAAAATTTCTCAATTATCGCAAAGTAAAATTCTGAAAAACCCCTCCCTCTAAATTCTACGACTCATTAATTCCTCATTTTCCTCAAAACCATTCAATATCCTTTTTTAGCCGAACAATTTAAAAATCTTTCACCCTTTGATTTTTACCAAAATTTCATTAAAAATATTTTTTCGATCAAATTTACGCCTCTACATACTACTCGCATAATTTACGTCGTAAAAACTTGCTTAAATCGCCAAATACCACTGGCACTGATTCTAACTCGCTATCAATCCGCTCAACACATCTGAGCCACGAAAAATTCTAAAAAACATTTCTTATTTCGCTACTTGAATAAAAACCCAATATCGTCAACTCAAAATCAACAATTTTCAAGGCAATTCTATTTTAAACATCGTCTAAAATCTCCAAAATCAAAAAAAAAAAATTTCTCAACAAGCTTCGATTTTACACTTACATCAAAAATGTCTGACGTACCTCCCAATACGCCAACCCCTCAAGGCTCTCCCTCTCTAGATCAAAATACTGACGACTCACAAATTGTACCACAATCTTTCCCAGACTCTCCATTCTTTAATACAACTCCTGAACAAATCTCTCCACAACCTTCCACATCTAAAACACCTCCAAAATCTCCGATTCTTGAACCCAAATCTAAAAAACGATGCAAAGGCATAGCTTCTTACATTCACGATATCGAAAATCCTTCTGAAAAAACGGAAAATTCCCCCACAGAACAAAATAAAAATGAAACTTCTGAAAAAACACCCTCTCCACAAGGCCCCCTAAACCCCCTCGAAATCTCAAAAACATCACAAAGAGAAACAGCATTCTGGAACGCTAAATTAACCCTAAATGTACTCTCGGTACCGGAAGGAAAACAAAAAGATATAAACCGAATTTTGGACATCGGGGCTCAAAACGTAGACTCAAAACTTCAAATTATCGAAAAGAATCTCGCGAATGTAATTACAAAAAATTATTCCCCCTCCCAATTTCGAAAATTAAGACAGAATGAAGCAGCCCTCAAGGCTTTCCCAAATCTAAATTCAAAAACCTGCTATGTTGACGACGTCCTCTTAAATGAAAAACAAGCAGAATCCATAATTTTTGAAGCCGAAAAACTACTTCGTAAAAAACACCACGCGTATCTAGACACCATGGTGACCGGAGACACCATGCAGTCAGTCCTTTACCAACTCATTAGGGGCTCCGAAAACGTTATTATGCGCGTCTCCTATCAATTCTTACCCCACCAACGAAACTACTCCGTAGCGAATAAAGAAATGCTAAGTCTATTCCTTCATCTGCAGAGCCTTCCATCCTGGCTCAACGGACAATATATTCACGTCCGAACAGAACTAAAATCAATCGTAAATAAATACCGCTACCTTTCAAGAAACAAAACATCGAAATGGTGCGACGAAATCGCAAAATACAACCTAATTTTCGACCTAGAAACCAAAAAAGAATTATATGAAACTTCATCTCAAGATGATGAAATCGATGAAAACATAAATCGCCTCTCAAACCTTTTGGACACCCATCAAGAAAGTATGAACAAATTTGATTTTATGACAGAAAAATTAATATCATCAGCGGAAAAATACGAAGATGAAATAGATGAAGTGAAAGAAAAAATCACAGAACATCAAGAGGCAATAACGGAAACGGATTCCATTTTATATAATCACGACTACGAAATTCAAGGACTAGCGGAAGGGTTAGGAGACTTGGCGCACGAACTCGCAGACTTTAAATCAGCCACATCAAATGAAAAAACCAAAACTACCTCCGATTTGAAAGAAATCCGCGAATTAATCGATTCAAAATTCAACACCCTAAAAACTGAAATAGATAACGTAAATTCTGAAATAAAATCCATCCAGAATAAAACACAAAATCAGGATAGTATTGACGTCGACCTAAACCTGATACACTCAAATTTCTCAACCCCTGCGCCAACTCTCAACCCTAAAGCCTCCTCATCACCTTTTGAAATTCCAAAAATTAATGACAAAACTCAAAAATGCGAGCTAGAAAACGAAAACGATTACGATATAGACTCGGACAAAGAAAATTACGACGATGAAATATTCGAGCACACAGAGGTCCCCGACCTACCCGTCAAGATTCATCAAAAATATGCTGTAGAAGACAGCGATGTACCAGAATGGCTAAAAGCCATAAAATCCAGAACCTTTTTCACATTTTGGGACCCAGTAAAACAAATGGGCAAACCAAAATCATTTTTACTGAATATATCTTCCGACCACAACTCACAATACAAAAAGTGGGTCATGTGACTTTAATAATCGATGTTGGTCAAACCTTTATCCTAATCAAGGAAGTTCTCCTCTTAGGAGATAGTTATGCAAACTCGGTAGCAAAATTGATACTACAATGTACAAAATATGAAGATTTTCTGAGACACACGCCTGCATACCGAGAAAGAATCACCCTCTCCGAACTAAACGAAGAAATTAATTCGATCAGATTTGCTTTCAACAACGTAGCCTTAACAGCAGGAGCAGACATAAAAAAACCAACGACCGAAATTTCAAAAAACACAGAGAAAATAATGAACACACTTAGAAGGCGCAATATCGAAAACTACTTATTTTTGGCTCCTCCAATCAAAAACCGCACCAAATGGGAGAAATACACAGAAGAAATCGCAAAACAAATGAAAACTATAAAGTCTATCGCCTTTCTCTTGGACAAGAAACCAGAAGCTATTTTTCAACACCTCCTACAAATCATTTCAACTGGACAACATCAAGAAACAAAACAAATCCAGCCACAAATGATATAAATTTTTCTTTTATCTTGAATTCGAAAACAATTTTCGTGTAATCACTTTTTTTTTTCCTTTTCGCTTCCCTCTCTTATTTTCTTTCTTCGCGCTTCATCGCGTGTTATCTCTCTTTCTCGTAATTGTACTTTACTCGACCGAATAAAAATTATTTCATATCAACAACAATCAATTCTACAATCATCTTAAGAAACACATCAAATAGTACATCAAAATTCAACATTTTTGGCTATTCTTATCAATCAAAATTTCAAAAATGACAAAACTCATCCGATATCAAAACCATTCGAAAACTCGCCACCTGATTGCATATGGGGCAGAATATCTTTCAAAAAATTCAAAATTTCAACTCGGTTTACAATTTCGACGTCATATTCAAAAAATCAAAATCAAAATTCAATCAAAATTTCAAAATACATATGAGGTAATATTACAACGCAAAATTTGACATATAAATCATTTCGAACTTTTCATCTCTCTCAAAAAAAAAAAAAAAGAAAAATAGAATCAATACCTCAACAAATCGCTAACTAACCCTATACAAAAGGTTAGCACAAACAAATGCAAAAAAGTGGAAACGGAGAAAGCTCACGTTTCAAAAATTTCTAACATCCTATACAGAATTATCAAGAAATCAAGATACGAAGAACATGAAGATAGAGCGAATGAGAAGAAAACCAACAACTCAAAATTTAATTCAACATCTTCAAAATTCAAACGAAGTACAAATGGGGCAAAATTCCGATCAAAATTTGAAAAACTTTCTAATTACATATAAAAATTTTTTTTCGAAAAATTATGAACATTTGATTCACCACGACATCGGAAATAAAATGGTAAAATGATATGCTCGAAAACATCAAGAATAGGGAACCAAAATTGGAAAATTTTAGTCCACACGAACATCAAGTTCATATGGGGCAGAATTTTCATAATAAAATTCACAAAACCAAAATTTCTTTTCTTTATTTATTTTTTTTTTACTACTTGGCAAAACAAACGAAATTACTATTTATTCAGATTTTTTCCCCTTCTTGGTATTTTCGACGTCATCAAAAATCAAAAATATTTCTGATACAAAAATCGCCCATTACCATCCCAAAATTTAAACATTAGAAAAATTCACTCGATCTCACTTTTCGAAAAACACAATCAAAATTAAAACATACATGCGCCGTAAAAAAAGTCAAGACAGGCAACCATTTCAACCTAAAATCATCCCTACGCGCATATGGGGCACGCCATAGGCGATTTTAGATTCTAAAATTCGAAAAATATTATCAAAATCAATTCTTACCGTTTCAAAATTCGAAAATAGCCCAAACGACGCTGGCATATGGGGCACTTGGACTCCAAATTTGATTATCGACACCGCCCAAATTCTGAAACAAAAAAAAAAAAAAAAATTCACAAAATTATTACACCAAAGTTTCAACAATCAAAATTCGCTTTTTATTTTTTTTATTTTTGAATATTAACCAGAAAATTTCTATTCATTTATCGGCACCAAAATACACACGACGTGTAAAAAACCTCACCTTTCGCAAACTAATCAAATTTTTTACAGCAATTCATCAATTTGGAACCAAAATCAACCGGAGCCATGGAAACCTGGAACCAATAAAAAGTAACTGTATCTCAGCACAGCTGAAAAATAATAATTCATGATCTTATATGATAAAAATTCTTTCATCTTTTGCACGTCACGATTTTCCTATTAATAGGTTAAATATTACAAAATTACTAATTACCTTTCGATTTTTTAATAGTCTTTCGACACCATGTTCTGAGTAACCCATATCAACGTCGCAGAAACCACCATGAATCGGCGTGCTGAATCAACCTGTAACAAAAGTGGACATATAACACCACTATCGTCATCACGTCGATACTCACCATCCGATACCATTTTACCTTCGACCATCAACAATTCCATCGTCGGCACCTGCAAGAACAAAAATTTAAATTAATATCTGATCACATGTCGTATTATATATTTAGTTTCAATGTACATACCTATACGGTCGTTTCTTGCGCTGATGTCAGCAAATATGTTATTTTTACGTCTTCACATATACTCGACGGCTGCGACAAATTAATCATAAGTTTCCCTCGCTTATATATTTTTTTTATGGTTCTGTACCAAACCACGCATATACCCCCCCCACCTAGCCTTAAAACTTCCCTATTCAGAGCTCTACAAAATCGAAATTTCCTCATTTTTTACTGCAAATCTCACAAAAAAATAGAAAAACATGCAAAATCAAAAAAAAAAAACAAAATGTAACAGAGCGCGTGAACAAAATACACAAAATGTAATAAAAATAGTAAAACAAAAAAAAAAAATCAAAAAATATGAAATGTAACAGCGAGCGTGAACATAATTATAAGAAGAGATTTGCAATGCTTTCCCCCCATCAAAATCAAAAAATCATTTGTAAATTTTCTTTTGGATATTTTTTACGTCTCATAAATTGTAAAACCCCACTTCAAGAACCACATTAACCCTCGAGACGACAATAATGTTACACAACCCCATTTTTCTGTGTTCTGAGCTCTGAATAATTACTTAGATATAATTGTACATAATTGTATATACGTAACCCCCTAAAAAATCGTAAGCTGAACCCTGTAAGTGCATGGAAGAATTCGCGTCCGAATTCCGCAAAATTTCTCCCCCTCCACACAGTGGTACCGTGACCACAAATCAAAATTTAACAAGGGTTCAAATAGATGACTTAGGGACCATTTTCTACCAAGTTTAAAACCATTTAATTGTCAAAAAACGAAAAACCATCAAATCAAAATTCAAAGTCTAACCAAAAATATCAATTTTCTTTTCACCATAGTTCTTACGCCGTAAATTTTATTGTCATTTCAAAATACGGCGTCAAAATTTCTGTTTAGCTTAACATTCTGTTTAGCACAATATCAAGTCATCTAGCTAGCAGCACTTTCGGCCCGTCGGCGATCCCTTTCGGCCGTTCCGAGGGTCAGCAGACCGCAAAATTTGTATCATTATTGAATTAAAATAAGCCGCACCGGAATTACCGGACCAAAATTTATTACTTAGGTTACCACCACCCACAGCAAAAGTCGAATGGGGCAGGGACCAATATCCTCTCTATGGAACTTAACTTTGACTACAGTACTAAAAGTTCGACCTTTACTATGGGAGGTCAGCTCCCCTAATACAGCTCGATGGGGCATATGTCAGAGTGAATATGGCCCGACCCAAGAGAAACGACTATAGTTCCGTGGTGGTGGCAACCCTGCTAGCAAGTTGATTCGAATCCTTATATAAACTCTGCGTTAGCGGAGTAAAACTAGTTCCGAAATCTACGTTTGAGCTGGATGATGCGTTGCTCGATCGAGCTTAGGCTCGATCTGGCGCGTTTTCAACCCTCGAACGAGTCAAAATCAAGTTTCGTTTAGGCTAAGTTTCGAAGTTTCGATTTTACCCCTAATTCGAATATACGTGTCGTCTTAACATCTCTAGCTTCGGCTTGTACGACGCCTGGCTAAGTCACCGGAATCGGACTTAGCCGGGAACGCGCAAATATCGAATCCGGCTCGATTTATTTACGCGTCATCGGAATTCACCCGCGATTCCATCATGGCCCCTCATTTCGATGGGGGACCAATGGGGATCCTTCAAGGTACCAGTGCACCTAGGCCTGGATAGAGACCCTGGGACCCCGGTGGAATTCGCCATTCGCGAGATCGGTTCCCTCCGCGGAGATATCCATCCGGAGATATCCTCCGCGGCGTCGTTCCTATTCCCGCCGCGCGAATTCTTCCACACGTTCAGAACAATATGATCCATCGACCCCCTTGCAGCTCCGGCGAAGTAGGGGACGATGGAGTTCAGCTCAATACGATGGCACCGATCGGGGAGGTCTATAGCTCTTTTCGCCGCCGCCTCCGCAGCCAGCGGCGTGGCGTCGAATTGAGTGTAAAATCATCTCGATCATCGCCAATTTAGATCCATCCGTAACCGTAGGTCGCGGCCGTCACTCACACACACATACAGGTACGATTAAATACGTCGTGCAAATATACGCTTGTATCTGTCAACCGTGTTTTTATTCGTTCCAACGTGCGAGACCCCAGACGGGCCCCGCGGACCCTCGGCGAAGGGACTTCCTCCTAAATATCCTCCGGGAGGCAAGTCCGTAGAGCAAGATCGGGAACCTGGTGCGCACCAGTGTAATGGGGACAGAAGGACCCACCGGCCAGAGGACTCGTGAGGAAGGGGACAACCCTACCGACCCCACACTCCCTCCAACGTCCTCCATAAACAGTCCATTTCTTTACCATCCCCGTCCGGCTGAATCTTCTCTACAAATTTTCTTTCGTTTAAACGATGAAGAAGTATTTCATCTTGGTGATGAAATCATTCGCTAACGATTTCATTCTCGAACGACACTGATCTCTTGAAATAAAATGAGAAAAACGTAGCCTTAATTTTGACGTGAATTGGTGGAGTAGTTTACTTTGAGTGAGAATCTTATCTTCCAGAGAATTTTGAGCCCTTTTCGAAAGTGAACGGAGTTGAAAAACCTCAAATTAAATTAATTTTTGAAAAGGTAATGCTAGGAATCTCGGTCACTCCCTGCGATGATAAGATCCAATTCCAGTTTTTGATCTTTCCTGAACCATGGTAGACCTCAAAATTGGACCTTCTTTCACCTTTTAAAAAAAGGAGGTAATAAAAAATTACAGATGATATCAAATTGATATATTATTTTGATTTTTTTCATGTGCAAATTGTTCACTCAGACATCTGAAAATCTTTTTGGTCACGTAGAATAATTTTTGATGAAATTTTCCAAAAGCTGATATGGCAGTGTTGCCAAATAAATTTTGATTTACGCAATTTTCATAAAATTTCGAGAAATTATTTGCCAACTTTCTAAGCCATTGAAGGAACAATTTGGAATTTTATTAAAATTGCGTGAATTTTTTTTCGAAAAATCATAATTTTGTTGAAAAATTGTTACTTTTTAGATGATCTAAGCATTTTCAAATTAGCGTTGCAACTTTTTAAACTTTTTTCTAGGTGACAGAACTTGGGATCTAATTTCGGTGGCAATAGTTAAGGTGGCTTGGAAACTCAAATCCCAGTATTGTTTCAATAAAAAAGAACAGAAACGGAAACCATAAACATAAAAACGCTATTTTAAGTAGGGGTGTTGACCGAAATCGAAAAAACATCGATTTCAGTTTAGTGATTATAGTTTCATTTTTTTGAGGTGGGGGGAGGGAGAGGGGTGTTTACGGTGTTAGTTTCATTTTTTTTTCGTTGAAATAATTCAGATCCTATAAAAGTAATTTCTTTCTTATTTTTTCTCAAAATTATTTCAACTAATTTTTATAACATTTTATGTTCTTCAAATTCATTTTCGATGTTTGAATATCAGATTTTTCGAAAACTTTCGCCTCTGAGGGGTAATTCAATTTTCCAGCAGGTAGCCAAATCCAAATATGTTAAAAAATGACCCCATTTTGAGGTCCCCTCGCTCCGACCTTCTTTCATCTATGGGGTTCAATTTTTTTTTTAGAGATCGGCCATTCCAATCGAAAATCGAACTACTTTGCCTATATTCGTCAAAATCTAGAATAAGATTTTTTTCACTTCACTGTACTTTGAATGACGTACACTCCTTTTTAAATGGATCCAATTATGCGACGATGAGATCAAAGGTATTTCCTTTCTTGTGCTTATTTTATAATCCTTTTCATCAATTTTTCGGTAAATTCCTACGCAAATTCCTCTTTTCGAAACACGACAGTTTTTCAGTAAACGACCCAGATGAGAAAAAAAAATGAGCAAGCGAAACGTCGAAACAATTTCCCCCATTTTTTTACGCAAAATTCGTAACTTTCTCAAAGGATACCAAACGACGAATGATTACAGCCAAGTTCAAAGGATACGTTTCAGACCATTTGAGAAACCTGAAAAAAAAAGGGTGCTAGGGGCGACGTCCTCTGTTCATCTTTTTGCGTCTCGTTTGAAAGCGAACTTGCTTTTATAGTCGGCAAACAGATCGTTTGAGAAACACAAAGCTCCGACAACCTTTCGTGTACACCTTTTGTTTACATTCTGCGTGTAACACGGTACCACTCCGATACGCTTAATCAGTTCGTATGATAGTTTGTTGGCGCTCCAGCGACTTCCGACAAGTGCGACGATGCTTCTTTGCCATCGAACCGTGTCATCGGTTGCTAGTCTTGTCGGAAAATTCTGTTTAACGAGTTTGAAAAGACTTAAATCTGTGTATTCGCCGATTCGGTGACGAAAATTGAACGAAAATCCGCAGCCCAAAATATATAAGACGAAAATACAATACGATACCTGAGATGTACATGCGCGATACGATTTTGGCCCACGGAGCAGAGTTTTCCGTGTAAAATTTAATTAAGAAGTTGTAAAGCTTTGAGAAAGGTCGGAAAAAGTACGACTAGTTCAATCGATGTTACGTCGGTACATTTACATTGTGTGGGATCAGGCGACCGTACGATATTGTACAACACTTCTACTTCTAGGTCAAATGTACGCGTGTACTGTGCACTTTCTCGCATACATAGTTACATACCGATACCCTTTTACAACCGAAGTGTCGGTAATTTGTTTAATTGAACGAGCTAAGAAACACGTACGAAAGAATTTGCACGGGCGGACCGAATCCGTTGATAAATTAGTCGAATGATATAAACAGTACAAAATTTTTCAACGATGGAGACGAGACGTCGAGATTTTCATACATGATGGCGGTTTCATTAACCATCGCGTTGATTTGAATTTCAAGTGCAAGAGGTCAAAGTGGAATGGAACCTTCGAATCGAATTCTATATTATTTTCTCGGATCGAATTACAAAGATGATTTATATCGATGGTATCGTGAGTCGATTGAGATGATACGCGGATATGTACCGTTTGTTTAACCCAAGAGTCGCATTCGTCAGGAGTGATTGTATGTTTTGTTTTCGTAAACGTAGGTGAAGTGGGTGGAAACGTTGATCGAATAATTAAGCTGGCAGATTTGTCTGAAATTTTGTGTGGCTATTGATTGCGAATTATTTGTATTGAATTATCGAATCGTTTAATTGATGATATTTTCATTTTTGCAACGCGATGGAGTTATTTTTGAAATTTTAAAAATGCCACAAAATTTGAGAAACCAACTGCAGCAGTTGAAATTTTGGATGTCAGGTTGAATTCTTTTTATGATGTACCTATACTCTCAAGAAAAAATTCTGAAAAATGTACCGAAATTCTTCGATTTCAGTGGATTTTCGCTGTTTTTTCAACGAATTTCACCGATTTTCCGGAATTTTTTTCCTTGTTCCTTTTTAGGGGAATTTTTTTACTGATCTATTACTGCTCTGCAATGCTGACTCTTTTCCAATAATTTTCGACAATTTTCACTGATTCATAAGAAAGAGTAATTTCGATTCATTTTTGTTTCGGTCAAACAATTTTTGGCATTAAAAATCTAATTTTTTCACAGCTTTATCCTTGCTTCGTTCGTGCATTAATGTATGAATTCTTTGAGACGACTATGTACAAAAAAACTCATCTATTCTCCCTCTCTTTCTGGTATTTCAAGTCTCCATACGCACTTTGTGTTTGTACCCTTCTCGATAAAGCTTTCGACTTCAGTTTTCAAAGTCAAGAGGATTGAACTAAAAATTTCTCAGAAAATTATGAAAGTTTAGATCCTTCCCCATCAAAAATTTCTCGCTACACCACTGAAGGGATGGAATGACGGAATCTAAAATTACAACGGATTCAAAAATTAAAAAATCAAAAAAAAAATGAATTTAATTCGAGTTTTTAAAATTACGAGTAGAATCGATATTTTTGAATTGACCCATCCCGCATATCAACTTGAACCAAAAATGAAGTCGAGTATTCCGGTTTCGCTCAATTTTTTTCACAAATTCCTTTTAACGATCTAATCAATGGTTTTTAGGCTGGGCCAACTGAATGACCTATTCCGAAAAAAATGACTATTATTTTCATTCTACGCCTGCTGGGGGAGAGAGGTATACTTCGTAATTTTTACTCAGAAGGTTTATATTTTGAGTTCAGTTGTACTTGGAGAAAAACTGTTTTAGAGATTTCAAAGAAACTTCATTGAAATTTAAAAATCGATAATCACATTTTGAAAAGCTCGAAGTTGAATTTTTTGATGAAAGTTCAACTTTTACGATAAGTACTAAACATGAAAACTTTACTTGATATTAATAAATCTGAAAAATTTTTAATGAAGAGCTTTTCTGAGCCTTTTTTACCTCTTCTTCGAACAACAAATTTTCAAAATAGGATCTCGACTTTCCGGAGAGGGGGGAGGGGGTGTGTTACATAGGTTCTCAATAGTGACCAAAATTTAAAAAATGAAAATTACACGTACACATCGATTTTCCCGAATTCGAAGGCATTGAGTTCGAATATACGCTCATGTTTTCCATCTGTTCCCTTCATAAATTCGAAATTTAAAAAAAATGAGAAATAATGTGTAGTGTGCCTATGATTTCCATAAGTGCACCCAGGGAGAGGGGGCTGAGGGGGCTCGAACCCCTTTTACGCGTTAAGCTTGGAAATAAGATTTTTTTATTGCAAAAAAAGTGAAAAAAGTAATTTTTTGCTCCTCAAATAGTATTTTTAAAATCAATTGCCATGATTTTTCGCTGATCTTTTTGTCAAAAAATCACAGTTTTTTCAATCATTTCCCCATAAAAATCAATAATTTTGACTGAAAGAGGAAAACAATGACTTGATTTTGAAATTTGACCTCCCCCTCTTATTTTTTTTTCAAATTCTAAGCTCTTCTTTCAATTAATTTCTGGGTCCGCTGATTGGTTAGTTCGAATTTTGAGGGCCCTGGGTTCAAATATTTGCTTATTTTTCAAATAGTTTCCCCTTAGCTCTCCAATTTTGAAAAAACACGAACAAAAAAATGAAAACAGCATATAGCATATCGATTCACATTAATTCGAGGCACCGAGTTTGAATATATAGACTTCAATTTTTCAAACTTACTTACCCGCTCCTCATATTCTAATTTCATCACTTCTCTCAATTTTTCTGTAATTTGAAAAAAAATCGATCAGAGTACGTGGAAAATTTGAAATTACATATCTGAAAATCGTGATTTTATCTTTTTTCCGACATCACTGAACATTTTTTTCGCAGAAAATCACCTCTAAATAGCATAAAGTTCCTCTCAACGTCACATTATCATTATTTGACGAAGATGGTGACCGGTGACCATTCTTCCACCAATCTTCATCAAAATTCACATCAATCTCGATCCACCGGATCCGTTCAACTTCCAGTCTTCCACAACCAACCACCAACGGAAATACAAGACGAACTCCATTCTACATAAGCAGTCGAGATAACCCTGCTTAAAAATTCTCTGCATCTTGACAAGACATCCGAGCAAACCTTCGACTCGGAGATTCAATTAACCACACAGAGTATACCCAAAGTATCCGAGCATGGGCACATTGTACATGAAGCCGTGTAAGGACAAGTTACCATCTAGAGACTTATGCATTCCGTGGTCGGTATTCCGAACGCCTACAATGTGTTCCTCATTACATCACACGCACTGATGGCGCACACACAGCGAATAATGCACGATGACCAAACAGAAAAAAATAAAATAAAAACACAAACACGCCATATAGATGTACTTACAGCCAGACTGATCTGAGAAAGCGCTTTTTTATTCATCTTACGCTTAATTCACCATTAAAACTATACACGAATCTACGGCACCAAGCACCAACATCGGCACACCAAACACGAAAAAAAAATCTCTTATGCACTTATTACATTTCCAAAAGCCGGCTCCGAAGCACCCGCCGCCGTCTATATGAATAAATGAGAAAATCGTGCGCGAGAACCAAACCCACGATTAGCGTGTACCGGTTGCAGCCTCACGTAGGTATTCAGCCACCGTACTGAAACTGATGATCGTTTCGCCAGTCCAAGCCAGACACCGCTATTGAGATGATAAAAAAAATATCGGGCATATTCGTCGCGTACCGCGACTCCGCGAGTCTTGGTCGAGTTAAAAATAAATATTTCGGTATAAACATACGCTCATGTGTATGTACAATGGGCGCACCGAAACAGGCAGATGAGACCGAGATTCGCATCATCGTCCCGTCGTCGATGCATCTAATACCCAAATTTATCGCCAATTTCGCGGCTAATTGATTTTCACGCCTAAATACCTGATTCTTTTGCAAGATCCGCCAACAATAAGAACTTGCACCAGTCTGGCCGAAAAAAACCCTCCACTCTTCTGGCATTCGTTGCAGTTTGGCAAACCTTCGAGGTATCCTCTACACATCGCATCAAAATCATGACCAAATAAAGACGAAATACTCGACGACCCTTCGCACCAACACTCAAATTACCATATTCTTACATAACCGTGACTTCTTAACCCATTCAGATCCAACGGATCTCCTCTAACAAAGAATTTATCGTAACAACGGTCACACTAAGACGAAACCATTCAAATGCAAATAAGCATCGGGAATACCTATTTTTCTATCGTATTTATACTACATTCGTGTACAATATGCCCACACACAACGAGTCCATCTTTGATTCGGGAGCATTTTTAAAATGCTGCGAAAACTTCGTCGCAGCGTGACCATCATTGTGCCCTCTAAAACACGTACATTTTTGGCACAAAAAAGTATCCTCGTATGTGAGTCAACGCCCTAAGTCTAAAAATGAAACGCATCTCGATCGCATCCGCTTTCAAGAACATCGTTTGTGATAAAAATGCATCCTACACGATCGTACACGTATCGTAAAAATATTCGCACTTCGTTAAAATACCGACTTGATACGGTTTTTTCCCTTTTGATAGCAACCAAATACTGCGAAAATACACCAAATAAAATTACACGTACAAAGAGATACTCGATAGTAAAATGGAGTTTTTGACAGCTTACAAGGTGTTTTCGAGAATGGTTATTGTAAGTTGGAGAAAAATTTACGTTGGGATGTTAATTACGTCAGAAATTTGATTGTGGAGTTCTTTCATAAGTATTTTGAAGGAATTTCATGTTCAAAGCTGGTTCTTTTTTAAAACAATTTTTTTAGCTGAATTTAAATTTTTTTCGCAAAATGCAAGTCGAAATTTTTCAAAAAAAAATGCCAAGTGAAAGACATTCAAAAATTATTTAAAAAATTGAAAATTCCCCCTCTGAAATTGAAATTGAATTTTTTTCGATTTTCCAGTAATGTACCTACATTTTCCTCCATTTTTACTCAATCAAACAAAAATATCCCACTCTCCTAATCAATCAAACAAAAATGTCCCACTCTCTTAATCTAAATCAGTCAAAATTGACTGGTGTGATGAAATCGATAGAATCATGTCACTAAAGAAATCAGTGAAAAATTTATTGATTCAATTAGTGAATTTTCATTTTTCAATTCGCCAGATATCAAATTTCACTGATTTATAATCAGTACCTAATTATTGATTCAATCGTAAAAATTATTGATTCAACCAGTAAATTAAAATTTTCACTGATTCATTTTAGTAGTTGAGCAAAAATTACCGTTTCCAAAGTAAAAATTTACTAATTGAATCGGTAACTTTTCACTGATTGACTGTCAAATTTCACCGATTAACTGTGGATTTAGGGAAATTTCACTGCCAATCAGTGACATGAACCCATCCCTTTCATTCAGTCAATCTTCTGATTTTGACTGATTCAAGCAAAAAGAGAACAATTTGAAATATTCGTATCATTTTTCTGATTTTAGAATCAAATTTCTTCAATTTTTCAACATTTTTCGACGACTTTTAAAAAATTTAGCAATTTTTTCCTATATTTTGATCAAAATTTATAATAATTGGGCAAATTTCACGTTTCTTTTAAAAAAATCAGTAAAGATGTTAACAATTTTCAAGAGTTTTTACAATTTTTTATTCAATTTTAAATTTTTATTGATTTTCTATGACTTTTACGCAATTTCCAGCAAAATTTGTTTTTCTCCACTTTTTTTCAATTCGAATGATTTCACAATGTTGGAGTGATTTTTTCACATCTTTTTCATGTTTCACAACACTTCTTTGATTTGTTCTAAAAACTACCTACGTGATTTTTAACCATTTTTTTGGATAGATTCGTAATTCCAACGACATTTTTAAAACTTGTGATAACTGAAATGATTCTGATTACAAATTGTTGATTTTTTATACGACTTCACTTATTTAATTTGTACATCTCGTCAATTTTTTTGAACTCTTTGCAAAATGTTGCGAATTTTGCCAGAAATTTCTTTTGTTTTTTTCTGACATTCTTAATCATTTTTAGGGAAATTCAAAAGGTTTTCTATTGTATTCTGAACACTTTTTACAATACATATGTAATTTGACACATTTTGTGACAATTTGAAGGGGAATTTCAATAATGAAGAATAACAATTTCCAACTTTTGGCAATAAATTTGTCGTTCCAACTATTTTTTTCACTTTTGATTAATTTTTACATCATTTTCAACGATGATTACCTACTCAACTTGAATAATCTTTTTTTTTCATATAAAGCGATTTCAAGACGTTCTGAACCATTTCATCAATTATTTCATGCAATTCAAAATGAATTTTATTAATTACTCACAATTTTGAACGATTTTTTAGTTCAGCTTTTCTGTACTCGGCCTAATTACCTTACTTTTTGAACGGCTCTCTTATGTGAAGCAATAGTACAACCCCCACCTCCTCCCGATTTGCTAGTATATAAGGTTTTTATCCCTTTCTACCCCTTTTCCAAAAAACTTCATTCTTCGATTTCTGTCTTTACCCCCTTTCCGGGAAAAGGTTCTTTTATTTTTATTGCTTCTTCAAATTTTTCAATCAATAAAACAGAGATTCCAAATGAAAATAAAACCTATGATAGCTTACGCTGGGTCTAAAAAATTCCAAAAAATTGCGTACCTGCAACCTAGTCAGACTTTGAAAATTTACTCTTTTCAACACTCCAGTCTATGCTTGTCTTATTCAAAAAATTCGCATTCCAAACTTAATTATTCGCCATAAGCCCAGAAAAGGTACCTCGCTACCTACCTAATAAAAACCCAAACCAGTATCGCACCCATACCAATAACGCTACCTTATTCTACTGTATTTTATGGTCTTCCAAGCGCAGTCCTCGTTCTGGCGATTTTACGACGTAAAATTCAAAAATAAGCGAAATATTCGAAGCGAAAACCTTCCTCTCGAACGTACAGAATTTTCGTCCGAACCACGCCTGGAAGTATCACGGTCACAAACCCATAGAAAAAAAAACCAACAAGGACTAACAATTGAAAAAAAATATCTAAATCAGCGCGTGATTAATGATACAAATTCTTCGAACTTGATACAGCATTTTTCGCATATTACGAGAAAAAAAAACACGAAACACTGCACGAAGCTTAACTTGACACTCGGCTGCGTCACCTTCAGGAATTCGTTGATTTACATAGATATGCGGATAATTTTCATCCACTCGACAGTTGGTTGGAGAAGAGGCGCCACCGGGGACGAAAATCGAACCGCGGTGGCTAAAATCAGTCGAAAAATCATACCCGAAATAAAGATAATTCGCCTACGTACCATTTAGAAGAATTAATCCGGATTAATTGATCGAAAAAGTGCGCCGCCAACGTGCTCATAAATCACAATTAAACGAACAATTAAACTCGATAAAAAGACGCGAGACGAGCACGAAAATTTATCAAAACTGCGACCGCGATGGTACAATTGTCGGTGTTGGTGTTACCTGCGCCGACGAGCGAAATGATAAAAAATGACAACAGATTTACGAGTATCGGAGCGTATGTAAGTCGTAATCGTAATTTTACCCACTCCTTTTTTCCCGTTATCTAGACTCTGGCCGTTGCCTGCGGTACCGGCTCGGTGAAGTGGTCGAGCCCGAGCGACGAGCATCGTTCGAGTGGAACTTACGGATCGGCTCGCGCACCAGAAGATCTCATCGCGATCGCGAGCCTTCATCAGAAAAATAGAACAATACAGAGCCGTCGTGATTCGTGAGAGAAAACAAAAAGCCGCTTATTCCCACACAAAACTACCCAAAATGTGAAGCCACATCGAGCCGTCGAGTACTTAGTAAAAACATTGCACATTCCGTAATAATCTGAGCCCGAGCGACGCCGCGAACGCAGCCGGTGACCGAGCCAATGGGACAAGGTGTCCACATTTTTCATACTTATTTCCTTAAAACAACAAAACGCTATTACTTCGTCGCCATAAACTACGTGAACGTAATACAGGAGCGAATTTTTTTCCAAGTATTCCATTCCGAAGCGATATAACCAGAGAATGAAGCCTATGAAACGACTCGATCAACGATACAGTGCTTGAAAACATCGAGTGTACTTTTACAACCCCCCAGTAGCCCTTTCATCTTCAACAGCGACGCACAGCTTTATCGTATTCTCTTCAACTGGAGCACTTTTCGATTTCTAGTTACCTTATATATATTTTCTGGTATATTGACAGATATTCCAATTCCTTTGTTCCCCATTTTAGAAACCAAGAAGGGGTAGACTGTATCGATATTGACGATACTTGAAAATGAAAATACATGCGTGTGTATTGCGCCCTTGGCTCCCATATTCTCTCCAAACACATTGCGCTACTGACACATCGAACTTATCGCCGAAGCAGGAAATGTTCCGCTAGCGGTGAGCTTTATTAATGGACGAAATCGAAAAATTAAGTAGTTTTTAACCGGTAAACGCTACAAATCCATTTGTAATGTTTTCTTATCGGCTGCGATTACGTGTGTTTGGTAATGCGTTTTGTAGATACCCTTTTTCTTTTATGTACGAATTGTAGAAAATAATAAATTATGTCCGAATGAAAACAAACTAACCTACGTTAGCCTTTTGTTTTGATTCGAGCATATTCGAATTTTTTTTACATCGAGAGTACACCCAACAAGGATTAGAGGGAGAACCTCCAATTTCTATCCCATTGGAAAAATTATATTTCTGAATGGAAAAATTAGATTCGAGCCTGAAAAGTTTCAAAAATGTGCTTTTTTGAAAGATTTTCATTTTGAGAATTGTACTTTGAGATGAGGAAGTCAGGAAAAATTCGATTTCGATCCGAAGTTATTGATCGTTGAACCTTTTTATTGGACCAACTTTGGTTTGTCCGAATTTCATATCCTCCAGAGTTCATCTTTTTAGAAAATAGCGAGTTTGAAAATTTTATGAGTTTTTTTCAGAGTTTAAAATTGTGGGATAGGTGTAAGTTTACTTTTGAGTTGATCAAAAAAAAAAAAATACGAAAAATGATTTTAAAATGTTCGAATAAATTTCTTTGCTTGAACAAAATTGAAAAATATTGATTTCTAAAAGATTTTTGAAACTTCGGAATTTATGTATTGTGAGATGAAATAGGCTAACGCTTGAAAAGAAACTCTACTCTGTTATTTATATGTAAATCAGTGAAAATTATCGGAAAAATAAATAGTCAAAATTGCAGCACAGTAATAAATAAGAGAAAAAATGTAAGTAACTGAAGGCAAACAAAGAAAACATTTCTGGAAAATCAGAGAAAGGGTACCGGCGGTTAAGATAGGCGAATCTGCCCCCGAGCTGAAATTTGAAACTAACCGACGGAATTTGGTCCTTAGGGTCTGAAAACCACCTGGTAAACATTTTGGCCCCCTACCCCTCCCCTAACCCGAGTTATGGGGCAAAACGTTACTTTTTTCAGCCTTTCAATTAAAAATTTTTATCTCCGAGAGTTTTCAACCAAATTTTTTCAAATTTACATGAGTTATACTCCATACTGAGGGGTATTAGTGGGTGGTTTGAAAAAAAATTTTTGATGATTTTTTCTAGCCAAAAATCGCATTTTAAAACTTGAAATCGAGTTTTCTACATGATGTTGCAGAGGTGCAAAAATGAAAAAAATATATATCATGTATCTGGTCCCTATCTACAACGTAATATTTTTTTCAGAATTTTTTAGGTGGGTGGAAGACCTTCAAAAACGCAAAAAACCGCATTTTTATCACGTTTTTCGCTCAAAAAATGGTCATTTTTGGCCGAAAAAATTTTTCGGGTAATAATATTCCAAAATACGTATTTTTACACCACTTGCCCGATTTTCACTTCATTTCATTCTTTTTTGAATGATTTTTGCAATTTCAAGTAACCTAAAGCGCAAGACTTAAAATTGTATATATGTAACTTAACTTATATTGTATAAAATTATCATACGGAAAACACTGAGAGAAAATTTGTGTTCAGTGACTCAAACTACCTTCGGAAAATTCATTTGCATGAGCAGAGCACTCAAATTTCGAAAATTCACTTTGTAGTCAAAAAATTTTTTTTCAACAATACTTTGGTTGCGTTGCTACCAATATCATTATCAACAAGAGGTATGGTGAATCTGCCCTTGAAACCAGTTTTGACTGCTCCTACCCCCAAAAGGCCAATCATGATGAAAAAACATTCCAGAAAAAATTTCAGACCCCTAGCGCAAGTGTTTTCGGAGAAAGGGGCCAAAATGTGTTTTTTCAATGGATTTTTTCGTATTTTTGTGGTTTTTTGCTAAATGCAGATGAAAGTTTCGAGTTTTTTTTTTAGATGAATTTTAGGGGGTTGGAGGAACCCTAAAAATTTTTTTCAAAATTTTTGGTTCATTTTTTGCTGAGCTATGGCATTTTAAAAGTTTTGAGCGGCCATTTTGTCTTGAAAGGAAAAGGTATAATAGAACATTTTCCTCCAAAAGATGTGCCATTCATTTTTATAAATATACCACAAAAATTTCAAAAAAATCAAAGTGGTAGAGCATTGTCAAAAAAAATAAAAACTAACCACCCCTCGCATGTACTGTAGCGCGTACAGTAACGTTGTATGTATTTCCCACTGCACTTTCGTGGGAAGTACGATGTTCACGGGCTCATAACATGTCAATGAAGAAATTGAAAAATAGCCTAGTTATTTTTGGTCTGAACCTCGAGAACATTGAATGAAATCTGAATTATTCTAAAAAATGACTATGCCCTTGGTGAAAAAACTCAAAAAACGAAGAAAGCAAAAAAATATGAAAAAAATCGAAATAATTTAACTTATTTCTAAAAACGAAAAAAATGACCAAGTAGTCAATAAAAATGTGAATAACTCCGAACAGTTTATTTTTAAAAATGAAAAAAAACGTGTCATCGGTAAAAAAAGAAATGAAGAAAATCGAAAGAAGTAAAAAAAAATAATAAAAAAATTGAAACAACTGAAGCTTCCATTTAAAAAAATGACCTCAGACCATTTTGAAAGTTTCACCTTAGAGAATTATTGTGAGAAGAAACTTGCAGGGAAGAAAAATTCAAATCGAAGTTGAGTAGAGAAATGCCAACGGAAATGCAGAATAGCAAAAGGTAGGAATAAAAAATTGTTCGGTTTGGAAGAATTCACTAGGTACCTCATATTTTTGCTAATTTGAGTAATTTCTATATGCAAGGAACAAGCTAAGGGAGGAAAGTTCATTGAAACCAGTTTTGACTGTTCCTACCCCGAACAGTAAACCATAATAGGAAAACATTCCAACAAAAATTTTGAACCCTTTGAGAAAAAATTCTTCTTTTTTTTGAGACTTGTATTTTTTATAATAAATGTGGGCGCGTGATCGTCGTACTTCCTACGTGAGTGCATGCCGTGGGAAATGCAACGTTATTGTACGCGCTACATGCGAGGGGTGGTTAGTTTTTATTTTTTTTGACAATGCTCTACCACTTTGATTTTTTTGAAATTTTTGTGGTATATTTATAAAAATGAATGGCACATCTTTTGGGGTAAAAAGTTCTATTGTACCTTTGTCCTTTTTAGACAAAATGGGCGCTCAAAACTTTTAAAACGCCATAGCTCAGCAAAAAATGAACCAAAAATTTTGAAAAAAATTTTTAGGGTTCCTCCAACCCCCTAAAATTCATCTAAAAAAAAAACTCGAAACTTTCATCTGCATTTAGCAAAAAACCACAAAAATACGAAAAAATCCATTGAAAAAACACATTTTGGCCCCTTTCTCCGAAAACACTTGCGCTAGGGGTCTGAAATTTTTTCTGGAATGTTTTTTCATCATGATTGACCTTTTGGGGGTAGGAGCAGTCAAAACTGGTTTTAAGGGCAGATTCACCATACCTCTTGTTGATAATGATATTGGTAGCAACGCAACCAAAGTATTGTTGAAAAAAATTTTTTGACTACAAAGTGAATTTTCGAAATTTGAGTGCTCTGCTCATGCAAATGAATTTTTCGAAGATAGTTCGAGCTACTGAACACAAATTTTCTTTCAGTGTTTTCCGTATGATAATTTTATACAGGTATAAGTTGAGTTACATACATACAATTTTAAGTCTTGCGCTTTAGGTTACTTGAAATTGCAAAAATCATTCAAAAAAGAATGAAATGAAGTGAAAATCGGGCAAGTGGTGTAAAAATACGTATTTTGGAATATTATTACCCGAAAAATTTTTTCGGCCAAAAATGACCATTTTTTGAGCGAAAAACGTGATAAAAATGCGGTTTTTTGCGTTTTTGAAGGTCTTCCACCCACCTAAAAAATTCTGAAAAAAATATTACGTTGTAGATAGGGACCAGATACATGATATATATTTTTTTCATTTTTGCACCTCTGCAACATCATGTAGAAAACTCGATTTCAAGTTTTAAAATGCGATTTTTGGCTAGAAAAAATCATCAAAAATTTTTTTTCAAACCACCCACTAATACCCCTCAGTATGGAGTATAACTCATGTAAATTTGAAAAAATTTGGTTGAAAACTCTCGGAGATAAAAATTTTTAATTGAAAGGCTGAAAAAAGTAACGTTTTGCCCCATAACTCGGGTTAGGGGAGGGGTAGGGGGCCAAAATGTTTACCAGGTGGTTTTCAGACCCTAAGGACCAAATTCCGTCGGTTAGTTTCAAATTTCAGCTCGGGGGCAGATTCACCTATCTTAACCGCCGGTACCCTTTACTGAAAACTCGGTGAAATATCTAAAATTACTGAAATGCTTTGAAAAATCGGTGAAATTCTTTATAAGAATGAAGAAGATTCGCTGAAAATCATAGAATTATGCTGATTTTACCTGCACTACAATTCTGACTTTTTTCAGTGACTGATTCGCAGAGAATGGAAAAGCGCATAAAAAAGAACAATTTTTCTCAATCAATCGGAGCGTTTAAAAATTTTGAATTTCGGTTTTATCACCATTTTATCAATGTTTTTTCAAGTTTTCAGCCTAAAATCGGATTTCAGAAGTCAAAAATTGATGATTTACGCTATTTATACCCGATTTGGAATTTTGAGCCCATCCTCAGTCTCACAGTCTCATTGAGTCACTGAAAGGGGGGGGGGGTCCTTTTAATTGATTTTGGTAACAAGTTCAGAAGTACAAAAATATGTTCAATTTTTTGATTGGTCTCTTTCTGAAGCTATTGAAAGGGGGTACCGAGGATACATCTGCACCGAGCTCATATTTTTTCAACGAATTGACCAAGAATTCAGAAATTTAGCCGAAATTGACGTATTAGAAAGATCAAAATTGTAAATTTTCGACTGTAATGAAACTTTTTTTGTTTTTTTTTTGGTTCCGGACCCAAAGTGAAAAATTTTCAAATTTTTTCAACTCACCACGAAACTTTTCCAAAACAATGTTACTTATCATATTATCCAATTCATAAATATTTCGATTACTGAAACCCTATTTTTGGGCTGAAATTATTATTTTTTAAATCTGGGAAGCAGCAGCAATCTCTTCTGCCCCTCCTCTGTTTGGTTCAGTTTTTTTGGAGACTTTCTTACGATTTTGGGACCTTAATACTAGAAGAGACATCATTTCGACCACAAATTGGCAAATATCCGGCAAAATTGTGCAAAACGTTTGAATAATATTGAAATTTTAGCTAACTTCAGCTATCCATACAATTTTTTGTCATTATCAATTTTTTTTTAGAAAATTTACGAATTTTTTAAAAAATGATAAGTATATAAATGTTTTTTTTTGAAACTTTTGATTTGACTATTTTTGATTTTTAACAAAATCAATGTACCTATTTTTAAAAAATTTGCTAAATTTTCCAATAAAAAATGTACTTACTAGGATAGTTGAATTTTACAAAAATTTTGATTATTATTCAGACTTGTTGCATTACTCAAGCAAGTATTAATTTTTGGCACAATTTAAATTTGAATTAGGTATTTTTCAAATAATTTTCTCTATATTTCGAAAAAATTTTAAAAATTGTCAGACTCTGTAGCTGATAACAATTCAGCTCAATTTTTGATTCATTGGCCTTCATGAAATCTATTATCGGATACTTGTATTAGTCGTTTCTGCAAAAAAGGAAAGGGTTGATTTTGGATTTTTTGGCGCCAAAAAGGAAACAGTCTATCATTCTCATTGACATTAATCCCACTTTCACAGGTTTTTTTGTTACCCCCCCCCCCCCCCAACCTGTCCAAATCCCAAACACCAAATTTTTGCTTGTACGAAAAATCCTGGAATCGATAAGCTATTCTGTAAAAAAAAGATTCTTTTATCGATAACAAAATGAATGATTTTGAGAAAACATCAACACATCAATTGAAAATATCAAATAAGATAACTCTTTTTGAATTCAACATTTATCGATATCGAAGTTTTAATGATAACGTTCTACTTTAATTTCGGGATGAAAACATTGTGAAGACTTCCCCTCTCTTCCTACCTTTCCTTCTCATCTAAAAGCTATAGATTAGATCAAATCATTTTCAGGACTTGAACTTGAAAAGATTTGGAATGCGAATATAAATTTCGAAAATGAATAATGAACACACGAACACAGTGCTAATATTTTGTCTATTTAGGTTTTGACTTTTGAGAAAGAGAAAATTTCGAATAATAATTTCAAAGTTCACATTCTCCCGTTCAGAAAACATTCAGTAGAAAGCCCCTGCTCCAAAATTTTGCAGTCAAAATTGGGGAAAATTTTTGAAAGGAAAATTATACGACTTTCCTTACAAAAATTTTTGTTTTTTGCCATGAAAATTGAAAAGAAAATTCTTCGATTTAAAAATTTTTGATCTAGATATCCTCCTTCTCACCCCACCAATCATAATATTGTTCACTTTTTTCGCCACTCCTAGTCAGAAAATTTTACCAATTCGTTCAGTTGGAAAATTTTATCAAATTTTTATCATCAAATTGGCAAATTTTGAGATTTGTATGCTCCTTTTATGGCTTGTCAGACGATAAAAGAGGATTGAAATTCTTCAATTTTGCCATAAAATCATGCTACGGCGCCAATGATACCCAATTTATCCAATTTCACCTAAAATTAACTCCAACAACTTCCTCTTATAATCAAACTTACGTGATTTTTATAACTCCGAATAAATTCGAAATTCCAAAACTACACGTACTTGATTTCAAATCGCAAAAATTTCGATTATCTACAGTTACGGTATCGTACTCTCGACTACACATTTGGCAGAAATGGCAATCGTATTTGAACAAGAGACTAAGTAAACTCCTCGGAAAAGGTCATTAAATTGACAATAAAGATACGGTTATGTACGTTCAACACGAGCATGCTCGTTTGAAAAAAAAAACAATTACTTCGAAGTCGAACTCATACACAGTCAATTAATCGCACCTTGTCGTCATAAATATCAACTCGAGAACCGCTGCATTGTACATGTAGGAAAAAACCACTAATAGAATTGAATTTCGCTATAGGTATACCTACCTATTATAGTAAATTTAAATACAGTGCACGAGTGACAGAAATGTCTATGAAAGCAAAAAATTACATAACCGTGACAATTCAGATAACACATCCACATAAAAGGTACCATTATCACACTCACACAAACACACTTCCCAACCTGCTGCTTGTACCGGCTAGAAAAATACTCTGACACGTATTTACAAGCGAATGTGGTTGATAAAAATTCACCCAAGTAAAATACACATTTTTAGCCAAATCTTACCTTTTTCTGAGGCTGTTGGGGAGGTCCCAAGTCGACATTTTTAAGTAAATGATCAGCCGGAGCCTTGTGATTTTGAATCGGCTCCTGGACTTGATCTGCCATCGTAATTCACGTCCTTATCACCGTTCTTTAAACATCCGAATAGATTGTCATGCGCTGCACAAAACACAAAAAAATTATGATTAAATTCCACTCGTAATTTTGATCCTGCATCAAACGATGATATAAATTGAACATGGCGAGCATTTTAATTCAACTCGAGCTGGATTGTTTTCAAAGGGGCGGAAACGGTTGATTAATTTAATGAAAAAAATATACATCAAATTTCGCTATTAATTTTACCTAAATTCTGTCATCCGAATTAGGTCAAATGACACCGTCGTCGTGCAAAATTCCCAACCATTGCCTACACGATATCAAAATATAAACGGTACCTTTGCAAAAAAAAGGCCTAAGCGTCAGACGCTCCGAGCTCCAAACACGAACACCTCATTACTCGCACTCGATTAAATCACTCGACTATAAAAATACCGCATATTTTTACCTTGACGCAGCGAAATAATCGATGGATCGTATTAATTAATAAAATTAATAACACATCGTAATTCGTAAAACACTTCGAACCAAACGCAAAACACCGAATAGATGACGGATGATACAAAACAACAACAAAAATCCGTAATCATGTGCTCGAGACGTCGTTCAAATCGAATCAAACGATTCGAAGATACATTGTACAAAAAACGAATCGAATTGCCCATTTGTACCAGAAAGAAGCGCCGAAGCGGCGAGAACAACAAACAAATCCCGAATACGACGTAGTATCTTTGTGATTTTAATTGCAAAAGAACTGGAGCAATTCTGACAGATTATCAGGTGAAAAAGGAGGAAAATGTCTAAAATGAAAACTACAACGATGAAAACGTAGTTTTTCACAATTGTCTCCAAAATTATCCTCGAATTGCATTTGGCCATTTTCAAACCGAAAATCGCCTTATTGTTTGAATATAAATAATGAGAATTCATTATTCTACGGCTTTGTCTGGTGACCGAAAAGAAATTCAGCGTTGTTTGAAAAATAAATGAAGTAAACTGTCAACCTTGAAGTTAATTTTAAATTTTAAAGAGAAAAAAATTACCGAGATGTGGACGAATTCGAGAAACAACGCTATTTTTTGTTTGTTTTTCTTTTATCTAAACATAGTTTCATTAAATATGCAAAAAGTGGAGCAATGAATTAACTTGGTAATTTTTTTCAATTCGAAAATGAGATGGTGTAATTTGACTCGATTCTGATGAAAATTTTTTTTCATCGGCGCCTTGAACCATATCTCGCCTCGTAAGAATTGTAAATATTATTCAGATGAATAATTTGAGGCAATCTGACAGCAATAAATAGAAGTAAATATTCACCTAAAGGTATATTTACCTGTGATACTGCAGATAGGCAATTTGAGACAAATCTGACAGCAATAAATGAAGTAAATATTTACCAAAATCGCATATTTACCTGTACTTGAGACAATTTTGAGAAAATTTTGACAATATTCCATAAATCATTTCGATAAAAACGAATTTCGTTCGTATATTACTTCCATAATTTATGCAAATTCGCCATACTTGGAGAATTTTACCCTACTTCTATAAAACGTAACGAAATTCGCCGACGATAACGTAAAATTAGTTCATGTTTTCCTGACGCGAAAATCGTCAGTCAACCATTCCAACACGTATAATTAATTTTTCAACGCAGGCCAAATTTATTTCAAAGCCCAGTTCTAGTTTTTAGTTTACACAATTGAAAGGTTAGAAAGGCTATTCAATCAAAGCGAAGCACCCTGAGTTAAGCTTGAACAGAAATCGATATTTTGTAACGTTCATTTGTAAAGTTATGGCTTTCTGAAGTGTTTATTTTCATAAATTAGATTCAATTTTAAATTAGGGCACGAATTTTTGAAATGGCGAATTAAAAATTACTAATTATGAATAGAAAACGTTTAAGGAACGGAATGAGCTCAAAATTCGTAAAAATGCATTGAATTGGAGAAAAAAAATGCATTTTTATCGATTATCTACTTTTTTTTTTAGAGTTTGGAATATTTGATTTTAGGTATTAAATTCGATTCTGAATTAGGACACAAATTAACTAGATATGAAAATATTTACCAGCAAAAAATTATTAATTATCCATAGAAACTATTTTTGATGTTCGAATGAACTCAAAATACGTTAAAAAATGTATTAAAATGGTTGAAAATGCATTTTTATCGATTATCTACCTCGTTCAGACACCTCGATAGCGTAAAAATATCACCTATAAAAATGTCATTCTATTAGCATGGCATTTGGTACCTCATTTCCACCCTAACGCGAGCAATTGTGTACATAATAACGTGACCTGACCGTTAAAGTAATCACCCAACGTCCTAAATTTACCACCATCACTTACCTCGACACATTCGAAACGTTTGAAATTACTTAAGTAATTAATATCTTACCATTTTAAAATAAACACAAGATAAATAAATAAACACGCACATAACACTTTCGATTTCAGATCTAACGAATTTATAAATGTTAAATATGCCGCACTTCTGACGTGTGAAGTTACCGCAGCCGCATAAGGCGCCAAAGGGCGGTGTCTTTAGGGGAGGGAAAGGTTGAAAGGGATGGTGACGCCTTTCTGTCTTCAAAAGTCGTATTCTCGCAGCACAGATTCGCAATATTCGAACGTTATTTTACACCGTGCGCGTGTTATAGGAAGTAGGAAGTAGGAACTGCAGTGAAATATTTTACGGTAGTAACACGTTTAATAATAAAAATTTTTTTGTTTAGGTTTAAACATTCTATGTACAAAATAATTCAATGGTACAAATAAAATAAAAAATTACGACGTACAAAATATTAAGCGAATAAAATAATCATAGATATCACATATAAATTGTTGTTGCAGCTGTAGCCAGACGTGGAAAATAATTCATGTTTTATTGCGAGCATCCAACGATGGCCTCAATACTAGAGAACTTTCTACCCAGAAGTTAGGATGATCTATCATTCTTTGCCATAATGCTATTTCTCTATTATTCGAATCCATCCAATCAACCGATTTGTCGTTGTATAAACCTTGAAAAAATAATTTAACGATTAGAATCATTATTGCAGTAGATGAACAATTGCATAGGAAATTCTGTCTGAAATTAAATGGGTAATTGTTATTGTATTTTTGAGGCTAATCACGAGAAAAGTGGTAAAAAAATTCCAGTATATCAGAATTTTTAAGAATTAAGCCAGTCATTTGCAAAATGTCAGAAGTCCGTGTGAGTTAAAATAAAAAAATAGAAACCACCCTTAGGAGGTGAAAAGTTGGTTTTTGAGTTGAGGTTTTCCATAATTCGATTCCTTCTGAAAGATCCAAAATACGATGTCAACTCAGAAATCAATTTTTGACCCCCTAAAGGTCAGGTTTTGCAAATGGCTGGTGCAGTTTGAATTTTTTATGGAATTTTATTTTACAGATTTTGATGATTTTAACCCTCAAAATCAATTTTTTGAGCAAAGGAAGGAATCGACGAGAAAAATTAATAGAACCTAAATTGTAGATCGTGAAATTTTGCCATCAGAAGAGCTAAATTTTTTCTTAGAAAGCTCAGCTTTCGACATATTTCAGTGAGTTCAGCTTTTATTTTTGGTTGAAAATGTCTGAAAAACTAAACTTCCTAGAAAAAACTAATTAAACTCATCTGGTGGAAAATTTCTCGTTCTAAAATTTTCATTCTGTACATTTTTTTCATAGGGCGCTTCCTGTGCTCATAAAATTACCTTCAAGATGTGAAAAAAAATTAACAAAAAAATTCAAATAATTGGAAGAAAATTTCTTCCAATTTGAATTTTTTTGTAGTTTTTCCCCATCCAGTGAGGATTTAATCCTCATTGGATGGGGAAAAACTAAAATCAGATTCGAACTCAGTACCTACTAAAAAGCAGTAATGGAAAACTGTAATGATATTAGTTCAAATTCCAGTTTCAGTTCTCAAAATTTTTAAGGTCCAGTTCCAAATACCATAGTTCCAAAATTCTAGTTTTTTAAATTTTGAGGGATAAAGAAATCCAAAATTTTCTGCAAAAATTGAACTTTGAGTTTTTCTTTTTCTTTTCAAAGTACAATTTTTTCATTTTTCATACATTCAAGCTCAACATAAAAGATTTCTAAAAAAAAAAAAAAAGAAATCAAATTTACAACACAACTTAAATTTTCAGGGTTCGTTTGTGATCGTTTTATTTTTTCAATTTTTATTACAAAATTTTCGATTGAATATCGTGCATTGGTAAATTTGAATTTGAACACCTAAATTTTCTATTTTTCCAAGTCAAATTTTCAAAATTTAAATTTTTTCTGTTCTTTACTCCATTTGGAAATTTGTTCACAAAATCCTGAATTAAAAAAAAAAATGGCGTGTAATATAAGAGAACAACGAAGAAAAGACATTTTAACTGAGTGAAAATTAAAAAGAAAAGAAAAGAAAAATTGCAATTTATGAAAAAAATACCAGAATCACCGTAAAAAGATCAAAATTATCAATTAACCTTGTTTTAATTAGAAAATGTTTTGAATTGCTGGGAAAAATGTTGAAAATTTGATTCACCAAAAAAAGTTATGATCTTCAAAAAAAAAAATGATATATCTATGAACTGAAAATGAATTGAAGAACGTGAAATTTCCTTCCCACAGAATCCAATTAATTTTTTCCTCGGAGGCTTAGTTGTTTTTAGATATTTTCAATAAAATAAAAAAGTTGACACCTAATTAAAATATCCTCAAAGATAAGCTTCCGAGGAAAAAAGCAAGTGGATTGCACAGAAAGGGATTTTTTTGTTTTGCAATCCATATTTTCTTCATTTTTTCCATAGGGCCTTTTCTTGATCTTCAAAATCGATTCAAAAGGTCAAATTCATATTAAAATGTAAAACAAATTCTCAATTAAAAAACCTCAAACTATAAAAGTGCTGACGTGTTGGAGAAGAACTGAAATCTAATTCGAACTTAGCACTTGAAAAAAGATCAGTATCAGCAAAAAAAAATAAAAATGAAAATCTGTGTTATTTCACACTGATCACCTACCAGTTCCTAATGAAAGTCTAACACCGCCGAGGAATTCGTTACTTGAGAGTCTATCGTGATCCCACACAGTTAGTTCTAAACAACGTTGAGATAACTCATCCAGGGTAACATTATTGTATATAAAAGTGTGGTTCCAAATTGGATGACAAGTCCGTTTTAAAACTGGCGTTTTTTGTTTACAACTTCGACCTTTGCTTGGTAACAAATAGCTGCAAAAGTTTAAAACCAATTAATATACAGATTTGCACCAAATTTGAAGCATTTCTTCTTTTTTGTTTTAAATAATATGATAAGTACCTTTTACAAAAAGGATCTGAAGTACCACTGGATTTAGCTGCACTTAAATTCTTAGCTTCTTTAATTAAAACATGCAAAGAACCAGCTTCCTTGGTTTGTCTCTTTTTAAGAGTACCTTCGAGGTTTGATACGAATTTCAGTGCTACCATCAATTCTCCTTTCAAATTGGATAGACTGTCTATTACTTCAGACTGTACGAGTAAAATACCAAAAATTAATAACTAGATATTAAATTTTAAACAAAAATTAAGTTAAAGAAACTATTTTTGCTTACTCTTTCTTGTAAAGCATAAAGCTTTGGCAAAGGATCGTCGAAAACTTTATTTTCTAATGGTATAATGACTTCACCTAGGAAATCATTTCTTCCGAATATATCTGAATGCCAAACACTCAACCATAACGTTCTAGTTTCCAATTCTTCTATTGATAAGTGAAACTGTAAAAAATAATAGAATTAGTATTTCTTTTCTTTATTTAAAATGGAACACATAGTATTGTTCTCGTGTCTCTTAGAAAACGATGAAATTTAAAAAAAAATGTAAAAATTATAAAGCATCACTATTTTAAATGAAATAATATTCTTCATAAATATAATTGCAATTAATTGTATTTCAACATCATTTTTTAAAAATAAAATAATGAAATGAAAATCCGAATGTACGTGGGACTGATTCCTTTGGCCACCTACTCTTAAAAAATGGATTTACGAAGTTTTTCAAACGCAAAAATGTTTCTATTTTTCAACTTCTCGTGATACGTATCGTGACTTTTTTACAAATTTGCATGACGTAAGGTCAATCCGGCTAATTGTAAACACTGGCCAATTGTAAACACCTCAAATATAGAGCAATCAGTTTACGTTGAAAAATAAAAAATGAGTGAAATAATATCTAGTAGGGTCCATTAGGACGTTGGATATGGTTCCGAGATTTTTTATTCAATTACAGGCACGTAGGGATCATTTATAGAATATACCATCAAAACTACAACTTTTCAACTCACACGTTATTTCGTTTAATGTGTTTTCCAAAGCACAGAATTGATTTTTTGTAGTAAGTATACCGGTAAATAATCGGAAAACATCACTAATTTCAGATAATTTTTGTTTCACAACTTGAAATGGAATCATTAATTTTTTATTGAGTGTTTCCTATAACCCCTAAATAACTTTCAATTCAGGGTAATTGTAAACATCACAATTCTTGAGAAATATCAACTCTAGAATAAAATTTTTTGGCCCAATGTTATTTTTATCTATTAATTAACAAGTTTCAATCATATTTTATCCGTTTTGGAATGTTTTTGGTTAAAAATTTGAAAATTTTCTGTTTTAAGAAAATTAGAAGAACTGATAACAACAGTGGAAAAATTTTTCAAAAAACGGCGAAACTCGGGTACAAATACAATAATTTCTCAATTTTGGGTCGTATTCTTCAATATTTCAATATTTTTTTTCAATTCGGGAACATAAAACTTGCCTGTTTACAATTACCCAGATTTTCCAGGGTAATTGTGAACAAAGAGGAGGTAATGGTAAACACTCAATAAGAAGGACGCAATTCAAGATGATCCAAATCTTTTACTCACATTTTGAAGCTGATAAAATTTCCTTTCTAACAGTGTAAAAACTTTTAAGAAAAACTCATATCTAAGATTTGTAGGGCGTATTGAAAATTTGTTTTTTGTAAAAAGTAGAAAAGCGTTCACAATTAGCCGGTTTGACCTTAATTTCGCTGTTTACATTTTTCAAATTTGCATATCTCGAATGATAAGTTTGTGAAATACACGAAAATAATTTTACACTAATATTTCTATTTAAAAATGGAAAAATTACTTTTAAAGTTTCATCGAAGACTGGGTTCAGTGTGTGTTTTTTAACACGAGTCTTCCTCTTGCCACTTTTTGATTTATCTGGCAGTAAATATACTTTTACGTATCTAAAAAAACAAAAAAAAACAAAAAAATTAATAGGTATTATATTGTTACAGAAATAAAATAACATAATAAATGAATTAGGTAATTAACTATTAGAAGTACATATGTAAAGATGCTCCTTGGTGAATTTTGATAGAAATGAAAAAAAAAAAAACTATTTAGATAGCAATGTTTTAAAAAAATATAAAAATGAAGTTCTGAGCTAATAATGGATGGGATGAATATTTAAAAAAATCTAAAGCCCCAAAATACAATTTTAGGATATCCCTCTGATGTAATGCATTTTTTTAACCTACACGGTGAATTTGGAGGGCCTAGATATGACAAAATTGTTTCTGGGTTGAGGAAGGTGAAAACATTGGTTTTCCATCTCTTAAGTAATCTGGGAAATTGATTTTTGAATTTGTTGTGTAACTTTCGATTGTCTATCGTTTGCTTTCTTGTTCCACCCACAATTTTTGTGATTCCCTCCCTTCTCTTTTACCTCATTGAAAACAGAAACCGGGGGGGGGGGCTGGGAAGTAATGATGGGTCGAATATTTTTCAAAACCACGTTTAGAACACCTGAAAAAATTTATTATTCACCAAAAAAATTTGTTGACTTTTTGAACGAAAAAGTGATGGGAAGGGACTGAAAAGTGCCTACTTTCACTTGAATGATCTGCAAGTAAAATTTTAGTTCTCTAAAATAATTTGAGAAGTGGGAAAAGGAGAAAAACTACAATATTTTTTCAAGGACCATGAAAGTGGAAATCGTTTTTGGCCCTCCCCTCCTGCATCAAGAAGCTGATTTACAAATATGTTGAACAAATTTGTGACTACCTATGCCCTGTATGTTTTCAAAGTAATTTTTTGCTTCAAAATTTTTGTGATTTTTTTTCTCCTCCTTCTCATAAAAAATAACACGATTGATTTTCAATTATAGTGAATGGTTTTCCTCGTTTTCATTTTTCAATTGCGCTGAGAAACTTGTTATGAGCTCATTCCCAAGATGAACTGAACTCATTTTGAAAATTTTAGAAAGGTAGGAAACAAAAAATAATATTGTGAACATTTCAAAAAAAATACAAAATAATTAAACAAATACCATTCAAAACGATATAGATTTTTTGGGAGGGGGGCTGAAATACATTTCTCGAAATACTCCCTTCTCGGTCTGAAAAGTTTTTAAGGTGATACTTTCTTGAAATGAATCTTTATTTGAATCGGTCATTCCAGCTCAAACATTTCAAAATTAAATAAAATTTTTTTGGCCTCAACATGCAAATTGTCAAGATTTTTTTAAATCAAATTTTAATCGGTATAAGTGTAATGAAAAATTCCGAAGAAAAATGAAGTTCATCAACATTTCTCTATTAAATTTTCATAAAATTCAATAAACTGATCCTTAGCATCTAAAAATTTAATCAAAAAAGTATTTCATACTTCAGTACATTTTCTTGAAAATTTTTCGTATTAAATTTAAATCAAAATCAAATTCGTTTCTTGTTAACATTTTTATTTATGAAATTGGGGCAAAATTTCGGACATCGATTTTTCACTAATAATATGTATGTACCTAGGTGCCCACATTTTTAGTTAGGCGAAAAAGTTTTGACACCATTGTCCAAATATTGTGATTTTTCAAGACAGTATTATCCCGTCGACGTCGAGAGATTTTGGAACACGATATCTGATTGATTTTTTTTTTTTGGGGGGGGGAGACATCAATTACCAATTTTTACAATTTTGGAACATTATGTCCAATTGTATTTTTTCAAAACATAATGTCCAACATGCTTTCAGGATACCACAAGTCAATTGAATTTTTAGGACATCAAGTCCAAATAGGAAGGGGCAAGGAGCTTAGAATGTTCTGTTCAGATTTTTTTAGGGCAATGTCTGTTCCAATTGGAGTTTTTTTTTGGGGGGACACCATGTCTGAAATATTTAGGACACTAATGACACATCCTGACACATCACTTTGAAAACTTCTGCCTCTATTTATTTTTGAACAAGAAATTTTAATGAAATTTTCCCCCTTTAAATAAACTATATTGCCGATTTTTGTCAAATTTGGAGGCATCACCGCTCTCACGTTAGTTCAAAATAATCTCATCAAGTCTTAGTTATTAGAATTTCCTCGCTGTACCTTCCCATTTTTTCAACAGATGGAAAAAATTACCAAACCGAAATCGTATGAATTTCATAAAGTATAAAAAATCAATCTTCTCTTCACTGATTAGAAAAAACGATCGAAATATCAAGGCCAATAACCCGCTGATTTTCCCACACTGTCGCGTCGCCCCCTCATATTCATATTGATATTTTTTCCACCCCCTCAACTCGTCTAATAAGAACTTACAACACGTAACATACAATTAATAAAAAAATACTCCTTATTCAACCATGAGGAAGCGAAGCTACGATGAAAAAGCGATAATTAGACCAACTATAGCGGTACGTCAAGTTAAACATCGGTAAATATCTCCATCAGCGAGTAAAAAGTCATTTTGATAATTACACACATTCGAATACTAACGATAAAATGTAATAACTCGAACTGTTCGCCAGTATGCTGACAAAGAAAAAACGATAAATTAAACAAATTACAACTTACGGATCGGATCTATTCCGTTTACCATCAACTGCAGCTAAATCTGAACACCGTTTGACATGAATTTCGACATCGCCTGCTTTATAATTATATTGCAAACTGAACTCTACTTCTCCACGAACTGGAACAACTCCATAACGACTCTCCCCGGCTCCAGAGTACACGCTCGCCATCGAGTCGCTTCTGGTCTGTATGGAAGAAAACACACAATTAAATTTCATTAATTTTCAAACCAATTAACGACAATTTCGTTATAAGTACTTTGTGTCTGCCGCTTAAATACAGAGTATACGTAAAATTTGATGACGACGCGACGATGGCGGTCGTTCGACGGTAAATAAAAACAGTATGGGTTGTATTTAGGTGTATACGATAAATGCATAAATTACAACGGGATTGGCCCATAAAAAGACATTGTTTTAATTTTTCCTCGCCTTTCGACCCTCGTCGCCGCCGGTATATTTTGCCAGATTTCAAACCCACGCTGGCAATTTCAAATTCGTTATTTCCTCTTTCCCTTCCGTCTCGTATACCTTGAATAGATTTATAAATGCAAAATTCTCCGATACGAAGAATTATGTGCTTAGGTGAATGTAAATGACTTGGTATTTTTCATTTTCAAGCAACGAATTTTCAACGGGTTTGAGTACCCGCATTGTAATGACGAAGTCGAGGTATAGGTAGGTGGCCGGCTACCTACTTGACAGAATGAAGCCATTCTACTTTTGATTAATAACCAGACAATGAAAAACACGGATTTTGAAACCAAATCAAGTTTTTTTTTTGGGGCGATTTTGAATGGTTCACCACGGAATTTATATTTAGGAAGAAGTTACGTACGTAGAAGTGTTCGTTTTTATCAAAGTTTTCGTGCATTCAACTTTTATGAAATGTACTTCGTACTATTTCATCGTCTAATTATTATTTCAATGAATCATTTGGTTGCACTTCATTGAAAATAACTGTTTGATGATTTAAACATTTTATCCGTCTAATTTCGTAAAAATGTTGATAAATTATTTACAATATCAAGAGATAGATGTGGTACGTTTTATAAGAGAAGAAAAAAATTCTGAAAAAGAAATCCTGACAAGAGAGGTGTTTCAAAATTCAAAAGTAAAATTTTGAGCACAAATAAAATTAATCAAAAATGTTATTCAAAAAATGTTCATTGAACTTGCATTTTCAAAGCTGGACAAAAAAATCTATTTTAAATTGTTGATTCTGATGTGAAATTTTGTATGAAATCCAAAAAAAATGTTGCCAGATCTCCATAAACCGACGAAAAAGGGACAAAAAATAGAAAGATTGGAAACATTGAATGTGTTTTTTCTCAAAACTACGTTTCAAGTCGATACATCCTTTTTGTATATTCACCGTTCATTGTAAATATGGGTCCTATGGTCCCAAACGACCGCATTTTGGATTTTTGCCTTGGCACCATGGGAGCTGAGGCCTGAAAATTAAATTTGAGCAATTTTAACCCATTTTGAACCCTAAATTGGTTCGATTTTTGAGCATTTTTAGAGAATTAACATGTGACCTAAGAAAAAGGGGTAAAATTTCGCCCAAAATTCAAAAATGTCATCCAAACTTTTTTTGACTCATTTTTGAGAATAATTTTGAGCCTCAAATTAGGTCAATTTTTGAAAATTTTTACGTGACCTGTGAAAGTTGGGTAGAATTTTACCAGAAATTCTAAAATGCCATCCAAAACTTTTTTGAGCCACTTTTGAGAATTCTAAGTCTCAAATTTCTGAAGCTCCAAAATGTCTCGAAATCACTTCCATTCAAATCTGCTAATTGAAAACATTATGGTTTACACAAAATTCCATATCTATTTCAAGTTGGATAAAATTTTCATATTTTTCAGGGCAATAAGTACCTAGGTAAGTTTTAAATTTAAAAAAATCATCAAAATTTGAGAATTAAATTTCAGCAGCTGAAATTTTAAATATGGAGTTCTTTCATGATGTATTTTTGATTAATTTTTGTTTGGATTAAAAATTTCACTTCAAGTTGGGATATCTCGTTTGTGAGATGATTTTGACAAAACTGGTTGAACAACTTGCATGTGCTCATGATTTATGAATAAAATCTTGGCATTTCTAACATGATTTTGGCAAGTTCACATCGAAATTTTTTTCATGTTCAAAATTGGGATTCTGTGATTCGTGCCAAGAAAATTAGGGTCCAGAAGAAAAAAATACCAGAATAAAAAAAAACCTTTTGAACGTCGATAACCACATGGTTAAGCTAAATTTTTTGTTTGGGAGACCATTTTTTATTCCTAGTGCGGCCCTTCGAAGGCCCCAAAAAGACTTGGGCGGGGCGAGGAGAAAGCACCCTACATGGGTCTGTTTTTATGACTGCTTCACAATTTACTAACAACTTTACAATTTGAAGTTAATTACAAATAATTGTGAGAACAATAATCTTCCTGAACTGAACTGAACTGAACTGAAATTCGTTTGAAAAACTTGAGCATATTTTTGAGTTTGGCTCAAAGGCTCAAAGTTTCCGATTCTCATCATGATACAAGTTTACAGAACTAATTTTCCTCATATCGATTTTCACAAGTTTTTCATCAAAGATGGAAAAGTATTGTTCAAATAAGTCATCACATCACATCATGAATACTGGCATGTTAATTTTTTTTACCATTTTTTCTTTGGAGGAGGGGCTACTGCTCAGGTTAGCTCATTTTGTTTTGATATGATTTTTCTAAATTTTGGTCTCCTACAGAAATTTGTAGCCATGACAGGGTACCTTTTTTCTTGACGGATTTGACAATAGAAAACAAGCTAAAAAACGTTTTTTCAAGGGGATGGGGAGGAGGAATCCTGAACCTTTGAATGATTCCTCGGGTTCAAAATTCATCTTCTGTAGAAATCGAAGTCATGAAAATTTACACAACCTCACCCAATTTTTTTATACTTTTAGTTTTGAATTTCATTCTTTTGAAAAAAAGGGAACTTAAGGTATGGCTTCAATTGCGTGAACAAGCCCAAATTTTAAGAACTTCATTTTTAAGAGAAAATGAACCATCCTGAGCAGTAAGACTTTGAAATTTTTTTAATTTGACCAGAAACATACCCTAATTGTTTTTTTCTTTCATCAAATTAAGTGAATGATTATTTTAGTTCATGATCTCATCACCACATGCCAGATAACGACGTAAAACATGAAAATTTGATATTCCGGAGTACATTTCGAAAAATGTTTACTGTTGAATTAGTGCTTCTAGTTTCCCATTAATGGAAAAATCTTAGTAAGTGGTAAATGAAAATGCAAACTTCAATTATCACGTCAAAAGTATTACAAAACATCGTGTGTTTCTCCTTCCCTTTCACCGCCTGAATCTACCTACTACGCCACGTAAAACAGCTTTGAGAGCACAATTCAACGTTGAAAAAATAAGAAAAATGATAAACAAATTACCAAACGAATCGCCACGCACAAAAAAGACATTTTCTATTTAAAAATATGAATCAGTGAACCAAAACGACAGAAAAAAACAACTTCTGCAATCTGCAATCGGTTCTCAAAAATTGAAGATACGATTTAAAATCTCTTGAACTCGATTCGAATTGATCTGAGTCGATAAAACGAATCAATCGAACCACCTCGGACTTTTCGAAACTCGAAAATAAAACATTTCAGGAAGTAGGTATCTCGTAAACTAAAACTATTTAAACTAAATCCATTAGACACGTTACATAACACAGCATAATTTTCTCGGTTTAATCAGAATGGTAATCGCTGGCTCAAATCTATTATATCGATATTTACTTGAAACTCAACGTCACGGACCATGTACATCGCAAGTTCGAAACTTTCAAACACCACTGGCAACTTAAACTCAAAACAAATCAAATGAAGCGTGAGCATAAATAAAGCTAACATTTTTTTCATTTTTAAATACCTACAGGGAAACAAAAGAAGAAAAACTTCAATGAATTTTCGCAAAAACAGGGTCCATTGTTAAGAGAAATGTCCTTCGAGAGAATTTTCTAATCACAACGATGAATAGGTCGTTTCTCAACATTGACTTCGTAATAAAACGGATTTCAATCAATCTTTTCCCATTTTCTCATTACAATTCTCGATCAAGGTCAGTCGCATCATTCTCCGTGGTGGGGTGAATGTCAAACGTTGATCAAGATCTTTGCAAAAATCATCTCTACGTGTACAATTGCGAGAGCTCATTCTACATCCTAGAACAACCTACCGGTATGACTAACGAAGCAAGATTTTAAAAAATTTCCTGTACAAATTGCTGGTCTGATTCTTCGCAACGAAGCATAATTAAAGAAAAAACCGCTTACGTACAGATACATTTCATGACAACGACGAAGCCCTAAGAGACATCGCTGGCCAATAAGGCGAAATTAAATTAGCAACGGTCAAATGACCGGATAAAGTGTAACCCGATGATGCTATACGATCTGGCTGCGTACTCGATCACGATGACAACCGATTCGTTAATTTACGATGAAATCAAAACTAAACCGTATTTACAGGTTTGAACTATCAGAACCAAGGTGAAAGTGAATTACCGAAGAGCTTAAATAAAAAACTCGTTCCGTATGAAATTCTCTTTGCTGAATGTCTTCTGTATTTCCAATAGAAATACTCGTAATTTGCATATACCGATGAGCTTATCACCTTTTCGAATCTATTTGATAATTACGAGAAGCCGATCAGAGAGAAAATAGGCATAGGAAAACTTTCACGATGGTTGAAATTATACAGGTACCTATCTTTTACCGATTGAGGTATTAAAACGTGAAAATGAACTTTTTAAAATCTAACGAGTTTACCTTCGCCGGTCGATCTGTGAATTTCCTTCACTCGAGCCGGATATATTTTATCATTTGCAATTAACGAGTAAAAAAATTGTTTTCTTTATCAACTCGAGCTTGGCGTTACATAAAACGCGTCTGTTATCTCGCACGTGATTTATTTTCAAGTTCGCTAGTATAAATTTCATTTATCAACGAAGGATTATTTACTACACGAAGGTCTCGGCGGTTTTGAAAATTTTTTGCGAGATAAGTATATAATCAGTGATTAATTACGAATTAGAAGGCGCTTATAAATCAGTAGCGAAGACAAGGGTGGCTCGGGACAATTTTGAACAAAAACTCGACCTTGGACTATAATTTTTGATTTTCTGGAAAAAAAAAATAGATACGTAAATCAAAACTTATTTCGACAAATAGCCAAAAGTTTTGATATTCGTTGAATCTTTCATTCAAAACGTGCAAAATTATAAGAAAAATGACGCTTTTTTCAATGAACAGTTTAACGAGGCTATCAACATGGGTATCGAAAAAGATATCGTAGGTGAATGACCTAAAAGAGTCTGGTTCGAAAAATTCCGAAAAAATTTAGGATTTTGTAGCAGAAGCTCGTTTAGGGGCGGGAGGGTTGAGCCCCTGGTAGAAAAGAAACAACACAAAAATGTTGATTTTAGAGCCTCAAAAAATTTTTCTACCCTTACCATTACTTTTTTTTTGCTTGAACTTTTATAAAATATGAAGAATCGATGGAAGGAAAAGAGGTTCACATCATACCATAATTTTGAGAATAATTTAGATCAAATCCGAACAAAGCAAGGACGAAAATTTTTGAAAAAAAAATCCAAAAGATGAATTTTTCATTTTTTAAAACCAATTTTTTAGGATTGATTGGAATGGGGGGTGAAGTGCTCAATCCTTCACTTTTAAATATATTTCAATTTCCATATGCCCGAACAAAGCGATAGCGATTCAAAAGCTGATAATTCTTTGAAAGAAAATCATTCGTTTTTCAATAGTTGTTGTTTGAAAAAATTCCATTATTTTGGTGTAGAAATTCGTGATTTTTCAAGTTTTTTATTTCAGTAGCTTGAAAAAAGGAAAAGTATTGATACCTAGTTTATCTCTTGAAAATTAAGGACTTTTGAACTTTTTTAAGTGAAATAAATTGTACAAAGAAAATGATTTCGGAAGCTACTCTCTTATTTATGAATCAGTGAAAATTATCGAAAATCACTGAGTTATAGTCAGAATTGCAGCGCAGGAGAAAATCAGTGAAAATTCACTGAAAAGTCAGGAAAATTTATAAATTTAACTGAAAAATCAATGAAAATCTTTGAAAAATCAGTGAATTTTGCTGATTTTTCCTGTGCTGCAATTTTGACTATTTATCAGTGAATTTTCACTGCGAGAGTAATTTAACATGGACGGAGGGGGGGGGGGGGTTTGAGCCGTTTGCAGCGGGGGGCCTCTCCAATAATAAAATTTGGCTTATAGCTCGTATGGCACTCGAGGTTTGAATCGTTTTATAATTTTTAGTGATGGGTTGAAAAACCGAAATTTTTGATTTTTAGATTCCAATACTCCGCAAAATATGAGGGCACGACGCAAGAGTGACTGAGTGACTAGAAAATTATATTTGAATATATTTGAAAAATTTCAAATCGATCAATTTATGTTTTCGATCGTTCTAGAACCTTCAATTCTTTAAATATTGTCAAAAATTCAATGTTTTCAAAAAAAATTCAAAAGTTACTAAAATCAATTTTATAGATTATTTAGCGACTGTGTTGACCAAAAAGCTCAATTTTTCGAGAAAATCGCCATTTTATAACATTTTAAAATTTAGACGAAGTGAAGTGTTGGAAAAAATTAAAAAAGCTATAAAGTAATGATTTTTGTAAAAAATTGTGTTTTTTGCTCCACTCAGTTCCCAAGTAATTTCTGAAATTGATTTAATCAGTCTTGAAATTTTTCGGACTCTAAAAAAATTATTTTCGATAATACCAGCTTCTTGAATTTTTTTGACAATTTTTGAAAAATTGAAAGCTCTAAAGCGACCGGAAGATCATAATCAATTTTATTTTTTAATTTTTATTTTCTAGGCTTCATCGCCTTCTTTTTGCGCAGTATTGGAGCTCATAAATCAAACAACGATTTTAATTTTTGAGCTCTGCCATTGTGAGAAACCTTTTTCTGCTCTACACATCTCCCCCCCCCTGGCCTGGATTTTTTTCTCTGCACGGCCCCGCACCTAGAGAATCAAAATATGTAATTCACTTTTCCGGTTTTCGTGGATTCGTATGTAAAAAAAAAAAACTCAAAAACACATGAGCTGGTTGATGGGCCTCGAAAACGTTTCAAAATCCCATAATAGCGCATTCAATTACAAAAAAAAATTTGAAAATTTTTTGAACAAAGAAACTCTATTCATGTGTTGAAAGTTAAAACCCCACTGACAGTCCAACAATAAAATGAGACGAACCAAACAAACAGCAGGCGACCTACAATGAACAAGAAAAATGAACATATCCTTTGTGAATTGTATTTTTAACAATTTTGAAGGCAAAATTTTTAAAAGATTTTTCTCAAAAAGTTGTTTTTGCCCACTGGGTGGATTTCTTTGTGCAGGGTCACATTTCTATTTTCCTTCTCATTCACATTTTTAAAATTCATCAGGGGTGTTTACTTAAAATATTATATGTAAGACTTCATTTCCTATCCACCCACTCCCCAGATGCATTAAAAAATATTTTTATCCCTGGTAAATCGATCCTCCCTCCTCATTTTCTTGGCTTTTCTGTGTCATTTCAAAAAATTTAGCCAGATTATCCTTTTTTTGTAAACTGACCATACGAATACGAATGAACAAGATTAATGACCTGGGAAACACAACAATTCGAGGGTGTACAAAACTCGAAACTTGAACAATGAGTAAAATTCTAGGAAACCTGGCTCAGGTATACGAGAACGAGCCAGGTAAAGCGTATCGAAACACCGACTTTCTTCACCATTTGGCAACACCGTCGGTCGTCAGAGAGAGACGAAAAATCGAAAGTGAGATGAGAATCGGTTTTGTTTTATGTCGCAACTGTCAACGTGGATTACCGGATTTCCAATCGTTTCATTAGGTGTTAAAATCATTAAAATATCAACTCGCGGTCTAATTAATAAATTTCATACTCGTAAATCGTAACGAGCTCAGCACGCTCGGTACTTACCACGCTTATGGTGGATACCCGATGGCGAGGAGATTTTTCACATTCATCGTCCAGTATACCGGTCCTCTCTGAAATATCTGAAGAAACACTGCAATCGTCTCCAGTACCTGTAAATTTAACCATCGGATACTGTAGTAATAAAAGATATACGCTGTCGGAACATTCGAAAAATTCCATTTTTACGGTACATTCGCACAATACGAGAAGCAATACTCGAATAAACTGTTTTTCTACCTAAAGCTTCATTATTATGGTTAGTTTAAGTTGTAGAAACGTGACGTGTGAACGTAAATTCTAAAAACATAAGATAAAACCCCAACTAATAATAATATCAATTTTCTTATCAACGAGATAAATGTATGTCAGCCGGTCTTTTTTTTTCATTTTTTCACGAGTAAATATGCTGAGTAAATGTTAAAGGCGTCATAGAGAGAGATACGAATATACCTATTCGCCGAAAAGTTCAAAAACATCAATAGAAAACAATAATACTACGTGCGATTGAAAGTTCACCTCATATATTTTGATAACTTTCGACATAAATAATCAGCAAATAATAATTTTTTTTTCTTCATTCACAGGTCGATTTTAGAACCAATTAACAAATTGAGATGAAGAAAACCACATTAAACCCAGATAACGACATCTCTGACAATAAAAACAAACCACCGCTAACGTGGAAAATCCCATCAACACGTCAGATCTTAAATGAAAAAGTAAGTTCGTGATTTAGCACCTGTAGCTATTTTTCTATGGCGAATAGGAAACGTAAATTCAATTGTACTCAGATTTGCACTTTATAAAATGTCATCGCATGTGGCGATTAATAATTGGAAAAAGTAAACAACTTTTACTGCTCTAGATTTATATTTGCATAAAATATGCATGTATCGCTTCGTAGGCTGGTGTAAAACGAGTGTAAGTACCTGTTAAAATAATATAATTAGAATAACTATAGGTTTAAGAAAATCTTTTAGTCTTAATTTAATTGAGAGCGTACTGAAGACGAACGTAAATAGGTAGAAGTTGGAACCGTACGATAATTGCTATGTTCATTTCACAGGATGTTTCGAAAAGAATACTACAAAAACGATTCCATTAAAGAGATTTTTACATTGTTTTGGATACGAAGAAGTTGCCAGTCCATTGGGAATGTATTATCAGCGAAAGTAAGGTTCACAGATTTATTTTATCCGAGGATTAGATACATTTAAAAAATTCCCAATCTTGTGCTGCGTTGATGGTGAGGCTTGAATCATCTCCCAGGGATGGGCAAAATCCAGGACAAAAGGATTTTAAATCCAAAATCCAAACTTTAGGTGTAAAGGCGATGGAAAAAAATGTAAAAGATTCTGAACTTCGAAACGTTACTATTTTAAAATAAGAAACCACATTACAACTTTAAAAAATTCTCAAAAATCTAAAAGCTGTAAAGTTGTTATCATTTAATCTAGACGTCTACACCGTTGAGGTCCACTATCATTTTACGAAAAGATAACACTTAACCAGAACCATTCCGAGCTTTACAAAATACATAAAAATTTTGGATTTTAAAATACAGGATTTTGGAAAAATTGGAATTTCAAATCCAAAATCCGTAATAAGAGTGGATTTAAATCCGAAATCCGGATTTTGAGATTTTTTGGAATCCAGAAGGAGGGAAGGGCCCAAAATTAAAATGTTTTCAAATTATCGAGTAAGAATTCAAAATGGATTTTTCAGCTTTTAAAGTCAATTTTTGAAGTGATTTTAAGTCTTGACCCAAATTATGACTTCCCCTGGCTAAAGAGTGAAGGGGGAATGAACAAAATTATTCAACACAAGTAGATCCAATGGAATAAAAAATTACATGTATTGCTCCTAGAAAATGGATCAGATAATTTTAATTTCAACACCAGAAGAACCCTGATTTGTATGAAGAGTCGAAATAATTTCAAAAATTAATCTGAGGGGTTGAAAAATATGTATCAAAAGAGAGGATTTTTGGAGGTATTTTTGATATTTCAAAATTGGACTAAGTAAGTATTTTAGTTTTCAAAAACTTTTTTTAAAACATTTTTCATCCTTCTTCACTCAAATCTATTTGTTTTTTATTTAATAATTTTGGAAAAAAATTCAATTTTGACCATCTACTTCTACATTCTCCTCCAAGAAATCTCTCAAAGTTTTTTAAGTAAAATGATGCTGAGAATGGATTTATACAAATGAGATCAAAAATTATAATTTTTGATTTTACGAAAATTGTTATACAGATATAAAACTTCAGATTGACTGACAATGAATAATTTTTGCGAAAAATCAAAGTCTGAGGAAATGATGTGAAGCCTTCCATTTTGAGAGTTTATTCCCTAAATAAAAAAAATTAGTTTTGAGGTCTGGAAATGATATTCTTCAGAATATGTTTAATAAACTATCTTTGACAGTTTCCTGAAATGAAATTTTAAGCAACCGAATGATTTTTTTCCCACCATAATTATGCTAAATTTCCCTACTTTGTATTCGTATTACGAAACATAAACGAGTAGAACGTTGTAGTCGTGTATGAAATATCAGTAAATAAATCCTCAAGCTGTCCGTTTCAATTTTATGGCTTCTTAAGTTGAAATTTGATGAGCTATATCGATTCTCTACACTGTCACGAACAATTATCATTTATGGCTTTTTTTTATTGACTTTTCAATTTGTTTTTAGAAAATGTACGCAATATGATGTTGACAGGCACCTATAAATATTTGAATATTCATAAAAATTGTCGGAGTCGATTTTTTTATGCTTTTTCCAACCTTTGAATAAAAATGATCTGGATGGGAATTGATTATGGAAAATCTCCACCAATGATTTTATTAAGTTGAAGTAGTTTTATTGACATGGTTTCAAGAATTTTTCTTAATTTTTTTCTAAATGCATATAAAAAACATGAAAAATTTTCAGAGACTTTGTTCTAAAAGTATTTGGGTAGCTGATTAAATAATGAATGATCGAAGATTTCGAAAAGATTTTGGTATGTGCACAACGACCTAAGTAATTATTTTTTTGGTGCATCATTCAAATTGAGATTTTTTAGGACATCATGTCCGAATTGGCTTTTCCGATACTGTACGTCCAAGTGACCTAATTGTTTTTCTGAGACATATTGTCCAAATTGAAGATTTGTTTAATAGGTCCAAATTAAAAAATTTTCGGCCACCATATGCAGGTTGCCAAAATAATTCGCTTTGAGAAAGTGGAGATTCTGGGCACACCACCAACGCGATTTACTCGAAAACATGTGATCGACCAAATTGGCCCTTTGATCACGGAATGACATAAATATGGAATTAGGAGAATAAACTTTTATAGAATAGAAAATTTAAGAATTTTCAGATTCTTCATGGCTTTTCAAAAATTATTTAAAACAAAATCATTCAAGAACCTATCAAATTTCCCACATCCTTTCTCCTCTATTCTATTATACCTACATATTGCAATTGGGGTCTAAAAACTCAAATTCCAAGCTATCCCATTTCTCGGGGAAAAAGAAGTGCAAATTGATTTCTCTCCCACCAAATAACAGACCTCAAAAATTTAAATAACTTTGGTACAGAGATTTTTCACCAAATACCTACCGCAGTTTATTTTCGCCATTTTTTTTTTTTTTTTTATAATTTTCATTCCTCGTTTTTGTAGTTCAGCCTCGAAGAAAAAATATTTTTGGCTTTCTATTCCATATCGTATTCGAATTTAAGTGCACAATCAACTTTTTTAATTAACCAGATCTATTTCTTTTTAAAAACACTAACGACCAACAACGTCGAATGTATACCCGGCGAGTGAAAAATCCTCCATCTAGGACGAGTTTCATTTTACTACCGAACAATCTATGTGCATCGTACGAGATTCTGGAACCGTAGGTATTATATGCGCGAATTCATCCGAGGTTCTCGACCTCTTTCGCCTATTCAAAAATATCACAATACGCGTTATGTCGCCGACCTCCAAAAAACAATCATTACGTAATTATCTAGGTTCCCAAGTGTACTTAAAAATGGTTTATGAAAAAATAATATAATCTTTTTATAATCGTTAATTGAATGCAATTGTTGCCACCAACGCGATTCGTTGGTAAGTTGGTGCAGATGTTTCATATTTTCAATGGCTCTTTTAAGAATTACTAACCTAATTTGTGAAGCAAATGTGATCAATTATTCAAGTATGCAACACCTATTTATCGAATGTTAATTGTTGATAAGTTTGTACTTGGGAAAAAAGGCGAGCTTATGCTTACTGCATATTGCATATTGCAAGGTGTCTAGTCCAACAATGCCATAAGTCCTGATTTTTTTCAAACAGATTTTTAACAGTTTTGAATTACCTATTTTTTTTTTTTAATTTTGGAATTATTTCATTAGAAATTTTTTCAATTGATTTTTTTTTATTCGATAAAAAAAATTGCATTAAGAGAAAAATTTTGCCTGACGCACTGCATCGGAATTTTCCGAAACTCGTTCCTGTAAATTATTGTATTTTGTTGTTCCTGTCTTAAATTATAGGGTTGTTTCAGAAGAGGAGAAAATTACATCTCAAAGGGGGGGGTGTCAAAAAATGGACAAATTAAATGATACCCTCTCATTTCACAAAAAATTTACATTCATCTTTCAAACTGCTAGAATTAGTTTTTATCCAATTAAAATTACTCACTCCAACCCTTTCGAAAATTTTTTGATGAAAGTTTTTAATAAATTTCAGGTGGCAATACTGTTCCAAAAATTTCTAAAAAATAATTTAGATATCAACGACAAAATTTTTTAGTTCAATTTTTAAACCACTGAATGAACTAAGTGAATTTTAAGAAAATTACAAAATTTAAATCCTGTTGGCAGCCCTACTGCGATTTTTTTTTTCGAAAATTTCATCAAAAATTATATTGAAAGGCTAGAAAAAATTGATTTGTAATTTTTGATAAGTTCAAGTGAGCAATTTGAGTTTGATAAAAATTAAGTAGGTACCCCTTAGCTTTAAATTTTAAATCTGCAGTTTTTCAACTACTAAGCTTGAGAAGGAATGAAGGAAAAGTTGTATCCGATTTCGAAGTAAATGGTTGTGTAATCCAAAAGCGACAAAAACTTTGAAATCTCCTAGTTTCGATCTCTTCTAAGGAGAAAGGGGGAGGACGGGACATTTTCTTCAAAGAGGCTCATACTCAAATTACAATACCTATCTTTTCAATTTTTGTCAAAATTTGGGATCTGTTTGTTTTTTTCAATCCACCGGAATGCATATTCTTTGCATTCAAAGAAGCCAATAGCATTTTTTGATCAATTTTCCAATTTTTGTTTTTGTCTTTTTAACGCAAAACAGGAGAATTTGAAAAATATAACCTCATATGTAGAACAGAAATGTAGTAAGCGTAGAATTTTTAGTCAAAAATACGCTTTGCTGGTTCAAAATTTGACAAATTTTTCAGATTTTGGTCGGTACCTATTCATTTTTTTTTTAGGATTTTTTGAATGTCAGTTGAAAAAAAATAGGTATCAAGTATCAAAATTTCGTCCAATTTGAACCAAAATTTTGTAAAAATTCATCTCGAAAGTTGATAAAGTAGGTATCACAAAATTAAATAAAATCCATTTATTCAGTACAATTACACTCTAAATTTGAATCAGTCAAAAATGTTAAAATTGACTGATGAAATGGAGAAAATCAAGTCACTGATAATCCCCCAAATTCCTCTGATTCTCCTGTTAATCAGCGAAATTTTACTGCCAATCAGTGAAAAATTACTAATTCAAATAGTGAATTTTGATGATTGAATCAGTAAAAATAGAATTTCACCGATTGATCAGTAAATTTTTTCACTGATTCTCATTATAGTGACTCAATTTTGTCGGTTTGAATCAGTCAATTTTGGCTTATTCAAATTAAGGGAGTATGAAAATTGATGTATTTTTGTGGAAATTTCCAAAAATTGTGATGTTTGAAATGAAATTTTCACCAAACTTGCAAGAAAATTAGAATTAAGTAAAGAACCTAAGGTAGGATTTTCGTAAATTTTCGACTTATGGAAATTGTTTACGAATGAAATTTTGAGAGTATAGAGTATAGAATCAGATGACCAAATGGGGCGATGTTATACTTTCATTTAAAATCAGTGAAAACGTCCGTGAAAAAAGTCAGAATTATTGTTCTCTTATTCTGAATCGGTGAAAAGTCACTGATGAACCAGTCAGAATTTCAGCACAGGAAAAATCAGCGATCACTGATTCAATGATTTTCTTACAAATTTTATTAGTATCACTGCTTTTTCAGTGAATTTTCACTGATGTTCCAGTGATTTTTGCCACCGATTTGTTTTTAACGAAAAATTTTTCACTACGCTGAAATTCTGACTGTTTCTCAGTGATTTTAGGTAATTCTCACTGATCTATAAATGAAGGAGATTAGCATAGAAAAAGTCGACAGAATCTTTTTCTGATTTTTTAAAGACTTTCACTGATCTTTCAACAATTTTTAGAAATATTAAATGACTTTTCAGTGAATTTTCACCGATTTTCCTACATTTTTTTCACAGTTTCCTTTCAGTGAATTTTTTCACTGATTTATTAATGAAAAAATATGGAAGCAGCTTTTTCATATTTTGATTTTTTACAAGATTGTTATGGAAAAGGGAGATTTTTAACAAATTTTTCCAGCATATGGAGTGGGGGAGGGGTGAATGACTATTGATGCTCCCTTTCTCATACCTACTGGCCTGATCATCTGATTATTATTCTAATCAATATTTTTTTTTTCAGAATCGACGATATTTCTATCTGGCCTCCCCTTTGGATAAATTCTACGCATTAGTCAATAGCCAATAATCGTATTCCAAAATCAAGATATCCGAACGACGATGTTATAGATGTATAAAAATGATGAAATAGTATATTATTCAAATCATCGGATAATATAATATGCAAAGCCTAGCCCATTGTCTGCCTTGAACAAACTGCTGCAGAGAAACAGCACCGGAATACTCCTTAAAAAGCAACCCGTAAGTATAAAAATTTCATTTTTTTTAATACCCACTTGGTTTGATCAATTACGAAGGTGTGTTATCTAAGAGAGTTGTAGTTTGTTATTCGTTCGTATTAAAATATCGTAAACTCGACGTAGTTCAAGTTTACATTTCATACAGAAAAGTATTTTCGGATATAGGTAGGTACGAATACGAACTACAAACACCTACGAATTGTGTTCGTGTTTGTTAACCTAGAACATGAAACGTGAACGTCTGAAAATTTTCGTATCAAGCGATAGGTACTTTCACACTTTTGTATGTTTTAATTTACCTACGTTTTCAAGCGTACACGTACATTCCATTTTTTATGGAACCGAGTTAAAGTAGGAATTTTTTCGCCATAATATGAGAAAGATGACATTTGTTGTGCAAATCCAAGTACAATGTTCGATACCGGATTTAGAAATTTAAACGCTGCAGGCAAAACGTGCTGCATGCTTTTCCAACCGGCGAAGTTGAGTAGAATATTAATATTTCCAACTCGATGGTACCTAGTTTTTATGGTTGTTCGTCGAATGGAATATTTCAAAAGGTTATATATTTTTTCACCAATGTACTTCGACCGTTGATAAATGGAATTTTCTGTTTAGATTAGGTACTCGATTAAATTAACTCACCCATAGAGGCCAATATAGAAGGCGAAAGTTGATGAGGAGATGGTCTTCTTCTACCGTATTCTCGTCTCGGAGGAGCACAAATGGTCATTGATCCGGAATTACGAGAATACCCAGGCGGTCGGTATCTGGCGGACTTGACGTTAAACTGATGAACACTGTTGACTTTATAAATACTCGGACTAACGGGAGACGTCGCCGATGATAATCTCGGCAATGAATTGGTCGTCGAGGCCATCGACATGGACGTTTGCAAAGTCCTCGGAAGCGTCGTCGATTTCCCTTGCTCCAAAATCTTATCCTGGCTGTTCTCGTCTTCATCGTCGCTGTCATTTTCACCATCAGCTGACTCGCCGGAATTAGAAGCTGCGTCGGGAACGCTACTTCGACGTTTACGAGGATGCCTCATACTCCAAATTTTGTCCTCGGCGCTGCCACCGATACTGCCGCAAGATCTCACCCTATCTAAATGCTCTCTGCTATTGTTACCAGATTTGAACAACAAATCGCCGGCAGATCGACGTTTGGCTGCAGCTACAACCAATGCGGATGAATTTTCGCCAGTCGATGGAAGTCTGGTTCGGGAATCTGAGCCGGTCATTAGAGCTGATTCGAAACTGCCACGCCAACTGAATCGTTCGTTATCACTGGTTTCTTGACGAGATTCCTCCAACAGAGGATCGTAAGATTTGGAACGTGGTAGTGGGCTGCATTCTTCGACCGAGTCTTCTTCTTCTGTTGTCGTCGAGATGGTTGGAAGTTTGGGCTGAAGTCTGCGATGATATCGGCCCCTAGGTGTGGCAGCACCTTCGGATACTTCGTGCATCAGAGCTACCAATCTGGTGCCTATGTGCTGCATTACTTTATTTATCAGAGGAGGCGAATTTCGAGATTGAGTCGCCGATGTATCTTGGGACGGATCTATGCGTTGGAACGAAGACATCAGGCAGTGGTACATTAAATCGGAGTCTTTTTGGAACCCTCCTGGATGAATGGGGTTGATGTTTTGAACATTCAGATCTCTCTGGAAGGGATTTTTTTTAGTTCCTACTTCCAAATCGGAACTTGTGTAATCGGAGGAGTCGTAAGAATCACTCCAGGTATCCTCGCTGCTTAAATATTCGACGATTTCCTTGACTTGGTCGTCTCGCAGACCTGGGACTGTTTTCATCAGCCGGGTTAGCTCAGATTCGAAGTATATCAGCTGAGGAGGTTTATTACGATTTTTCACCACTGGGCTGGTTGTTTTGCGTTGATTTGCGATCATACTTTTGAAGAAAGTTCTCATCTTGGACATCATGAGATTGGTTTCTTCGTCGGAGCTCCAGTTGTTGAAAGAGTCCTTCCGAGAAAGCCCTTCGGTCTGTGGATTTGGAGCGTTTAGGAAATTTTTAATTTCGTTTTGAAGGCTGCTATTTTTAATGGATACTTTTTCAGTAACGTTTTCTTTGGCAACATTGAGATCATTAAATGGCGTATCTGGTTTCGAGTCGATATTCGTTTCTGATGTTTCCACCGTTGTTTCTGAATGCTGTTCGACGCTGATTTCCAGATGCTCTACGGAGGAAGACATCAGCATCGACCTTTTCTTCTTTTTGGTACGTTTAACGGTATCAAATTGGCCGTCGTTTTTATCGAATGAATTATTTTCGTCGACGTCATCGTCCGAATCTTCGGATTGCGATTTACACTCCTGTAGTTCGGTTTCGTTGAGGTTATCTGACGAGGCATGTTGTCTAGAGCCTCTGGCTCGAACTAATTTTTTACGTCTTTGCTCCGGGCTATGTTTACCTTCGCTGTCGCTGCCAACGCTGCCATCAGAGTCTCGTTTGTTAAAACCCATGAAACCGGATAGGAAATATTTTTCGAGCCTGGATGATGCCAATTCGGCCGGATCTTTTTCATTTTCGATGTCTTGTTTGTCCGCAGCCTCGCTGAAAATCGAACTCGTCTCGGAGACGCTGTCTAGGTCCTTCGATTCGATCTCATCTTCGCCGGCGAACTCGAAGAAATATTTCTCCAACTCGGTGGTGGTTTTTTCAGTCTCCGTGTCGTCGCTTTCTTCGCAGCTTTCTTCGATAATCGTATGCAGCGTGAAGTCGATCTCGGTTCTGGTATAGCGAGGTTCCTCTTTCATCGCGTACGGAATTTCTTCCTCTTCTTCCTCCTCTTCTTCTTCGGAGGTTTCGGCGAATTCATCTCGATCTAGTTCCTCAACCCAGGAGTCATCGTCGGCTAGGCCTTCTTCCAAGCAGATGACGGCCGATAATGTATCGTTGCCGGTGATCACGTGTACTTCGCCGGGCTCCGGATCGTCGTAGGATTTCGAATCCTCAATGGTAATCAAACTAGTGTACCAGTTTTCTTTTCCAGATGCGGATTGTTCGGCGATGTGTACGTATTCCATCGACTCGGTGCCTGAAAATTCGCCTTCCGGCGACGTCGGCGGATCTTTTTGAAAGCTCGAGTTGGCGACTGGTTTGAATTGAGCTTCGATGCTGTCGTACGGCGTATTGATGCTGACGAATTTATCCGAATGCTCGACGGTATCGTCCGGATTACCATTGTCGCTGTTTTCGTCGCCTTCCTGAGTCCTGTCGTCGTCCAAGTCGCCGGTATCGTTGCTGTTTTGCTGATCGTTGTCGTCCGGATCGTCGTTTTGATTGTTGCTTCCGTTGTCGTTGTTATTGCCTGAATTGTTATCGTCAGCGTTATCGTTGTTGTTGTTTATATCGCTATCGTCAGCTCGATCGTCGTTATTTTGATGGTTCCCGGTGCTATGGTCGTCGTCGGTGTTTTCCGGCGGTGGATTGTCCGCCTCCAGAGGAGTTTCGGTATCGCCATCCCGACTGGCGGTGGCGATCGGCGTTGGAAAAATGCTTTGGCGAGAATAGGATTCCGGTTCGGCGAGAATGGACGATAATTTGATGGAATCGTCGGCGACAAACTGGCCTAGTAAATGTTTACCTATGGTTGGCCCGTTGATACGGTATATTTGCGTGGCCGAGGTTTGTTCGACGACTGCGACTCGAGTCGATACACTAACAGCGCCACCGGATACGTTATTTTGTATGGAAGGCGATTGCCATAATTCGCGCATAGTTACACATTAACCAACCGATATTTCATCGCACCATAGTACGATGGCAGCCAGACACAAACACATACGCGAAAACACACGTCAGTACCGAGTAATCGACTCTTGAGCGTCCGCCAGATCAAGGTATATGTGCCTACAAGTGGAAAAAAAAAGAGGAGAAAAAAACACTTAAACACGATACCTGATCACGACCGAAGTGCACCGAGTTCACTACGAATGCCGCAAACGCACAAGCACACAATTGCGGTTCGACTTCGAAACGAATCATGAAACGAGGAGGAGATGGTAGAACGTTAGCGCTGTTCCGTTGGAAGGACAAGTAGTTCTAACAACGTCAACGACTGGTTCTCCCACCTGTTCGGTAACACTATTGTCTGTGTACTGTGTATCATGACTGCTGCCATTCACAACTGTCCTGTCGCGCCACCACCACTATTTTTTTTTAAATATCATTGCCGAGTGCTAATGCCAGCTATTTCAGGTATTTGGTACATTCTGAAATGAAATTTTCACCGGAGGTCTTGCACCTCTTTGGATCTGTCTGCGAGATTTGCAGAGATGAAAGTTATGGATTCAGCTGGTGCCAGCACATTACCTTGAGTAAGAAAGGTCCGAGGTGGCTTGGATGGTCGGATTTGGGTTTTGAATGGGTTGGTGTGTGCTTTGGTGGCAGATTCATGGGTAATAATTCTCTGGATATTGCAGATTATGATTAAATGAAGGGATCGAAATTCTTTTTTAATATATTAAATTTTGAAATTGAAATTTTCAAACAAAAAAAACATCTACCAGTTTTCTTATTTCAAAAATCAAAATTCGAGATATTTTGGCATAGAAAACAAACATATTCAGCTACATTTCAAAAAAAATTTCAATCGGCTACTTCCTACTTTAATTAGAAATTTTTTTACATTGACGATGAATGAAAAATGAATGAATGAGAAAAACATCTTTGTAGCATAAAAAATTTCTTGATTGAAGTAGGTAGCTTGTTGAATTTTTTTTTCGAAATGTAGCTGAATGTTTGTTCTCGATCCCAAAATATCTTGATTTTTCATTTTTAAAATAAGAAAACTGGTGAATATTTTTTAATTTATAAATTTCATAAATTATATTAGGGCAGCGATTGCCTAATTCATGTATTGGACAAAAATTTTGCCTACCTGGCAATTACACTGATTAGGATTTAGGAGTAACATACTTATACAAAAATCACTAGGATAATTCAGGAATCAAATGTAATGGTCGAGGGGGAGGGTAGAAACTTGCCTGCCCTTGGCCCTCGATAAAAAGAAAATTTTTTAAATTTATTGCAGTTCTTTTGGGAAAATTTCCATTTTGAGTTGGAAATATTGAAAAAATTCTATTCTAGTTTAAATTTTTTGAAATATTTACGCTTTAAATCCTTCACCTTTTAATAAACAAATTGCACTTGTTGACAGCTGCAAAATATTGGTTTTAGTAACTCAAAAGAGATTGGATCGCTGACCCTCCTGTGATTAGGGAGATTGGTGATTACCTACAATATTTTCATTATGCCAATCTAATGATAATTTTTTTTTAAATCTGTTACTCAATATTTTGATTGAATGATGAACAAAAATTCTCTTAGAATATTTAATATTTCAATTATTCAATGAGCTGTTTTTTCCAAATTATCACTATTAATTTGATAACACAATTAAAATTTGAAATTTGAATTTATGTAGTGTGCTGCTTTTTCATAATTATTCAAATTGTATAATTTTTGAAGAACTTCTGCGCCTAAAATTTTATAACTTAACTATGTACTTCGAATTATTATTTTGAAGAAAATTTCAGAAAAATAAATAGGTATTTCAATCTTCTTTTTTTTTCTTGAAAAATCATTCAAATTGGTTCCAAATTTACTGAAATTGGACGTTTTTATCATTTTACAAAAAAGTAGTTGAAAATTATGCAATTTATGTCTTTTTTTCTGTTGAAGAAACATAGGTACCTACTGTAGATACTGTATTCTGATGTATAGTTTGATTTGACGTGAAAAAAGTTGCAAAACATCAGTCATATCATGTTGTATTAAACAATATTCTCATTCTTAACCTTCAATTTGTGTCACGGATGAAACGTTTTTCAATTACATTGAAATAAATCGAGTTTCGTATTTCAAGTTGAATTAGATTAGAATGAGAAGTTTGATTAAAACACTGGTTATGTTTTTAATTTGAAGAATACTCAAATGTTGAATTTGAATTAAATGAAAAAATTTAGTTTTTGAAAGAAATGAAATTATATATAAAGCATTACAGTATAACGTTGTTTTACCTTCAATTCTACTTTTTTTTTTAATTTAGAAAAATTGTAGAGACGTGTAATGTTTTTATGTTTTATTTCTATCTTCAATTTGATTAATATGTTGGTTTTTTTTTCAGATGAAATTCCAGGATGTGTGCAGTATTATTATTAATCAATTCAATGATCATCAAAAGTGCATTCTTTCAGGTAAATATGTATAATAATGTATTATGTATGTGTTTTATCTACATATTCGCTTGTATTTATTATTTTTTTTCAAAATCATTTTTCTTTTTAATGAAAGAGTACATTTCATTTACAAAATAATCAGCGTTTAATGAAGCAGTATTTCGATATTATTCAATGAAGTTGATAATTGAAATAAATCTTTATCGATTGAATTAAAAACTGATTGCAAAAGTTAATTTGCACACAAAATTGAATTGCAGGTATGCATAGTTTCTTATACTCAGAATTTTCTTATTATTGATGATTTTCCTGGTAAAGTAAAACAAGGATGAATTTGAGGAGCAATATCTGATTTCTTAAAAATTTGAACACGTCTAAATTTTTATAGCAATTAAAAAAAAAAAAAAAAATAGATTATCCAAGTCACTAGAGGTGAAAACTGAAAAAATATTGAATAGTAATTTTGAAAACTACTTCAGAATGGTTTAAAAAGTACACATTGATTGAAGTATTATTGAAACTAGCTATCGCCAAATCTTTTCCAACTCCAAGTCTCTATTTCACTGTAAAATTAAATACTAAAATAATGAAATTTTGTATTATTCATTGAGAAGTTTTTGATCATTTAAATTGATAAAGATGAATGTTTCATCATATTATTATAGCCTATTTGTTTCAAGGGTTTTCTTCAAAATTTTTCGAATTATTTAAGTAGGTCTAGGCACATGTAGCTTTTAAGTAAACTGTTGAAACAAAGAATGGAAATATGTTGTTTTATATAATTTCCGTTGAAAAATTTTTGTTCTTCTGAAAAAATTCCTTAAAATTAATTTTCCTCGTTGAATTTCATTTAATTAAACAGAAAATGGGGATATTTCGCAATCAAATGCTGTGACCAGTGATATAAAATACAATAATGATACCAAGTCTCTAAAATTGAATTTCACTCTCTTTTTTTTCTGTTTATGGGGTATAAATCTCCAATTGAACGATTTACCCCTCTTGTTCTCCTTCCCCAGATAATCGAAAAAATAATTCACCATGTAATTTTATTATTTCGTGACATTTTTTTTAATTTTATGCGTTTAATTACATTGCTTCTATGGTTTTTTTTGCAGATTTTTAAAATTCTTTTGGATTTTCTAAAAAGAATCTCTCCTCTTCCCCTTCCCAATAATTGAAACAAATTCAATAAATTTGTAAAGTAAACTGGAATCAAAATTTTTGGATTAAAAAAAATTTTTTAAATAGAATTGAATGAATTATTTTTTTAAAAACTAAATTGAATTATTAGGTAGGATAAAAAAAATGGTTAAATTACATTTCGATTTAGAATAATTAAATTTTTATATAAAATATGATTTAGTTTTTGAAATAATTTTTTTCACGTGTTTATAAAACACGACCTATTTTTAATGTTTCTCTGTTTTTTAATGTTTGATTAGAAATATGAATTTTGATGCAATTTTTTCCAAGAAAAATATAGGAACCTATGTCTGATTTTGTTTTTTTTTTAACTGAAAAATTTACTACCAGCCTTTAGCCCTTGACAAATAGCTATGTTGAAAAATTCCATACAAAGGGAATATCGTGAAGCAATTAAAAAAGTACTCATCATGCAACTAGGGAAAGAGAAGGATCATCGTAAATCTGTTTATTGTGAGGTGATCTAAAGGAGGGTCTGAGAGTATCATGGCATTTTACAATTTTTTTCAGTCTCTCACAGACAGAATGATTATGCCTGCCGGAATTAATTTTATGTAATATTACCTCCTCATTTCAAGATGAGTTTTTGTAGCTCTATTTTTTTTTCAACAGAAAATTCAAAATGTGCCCAAGATGATTGCAAAAAAGAGATGACATGGAGCTTTAAGTAATTTCCACGCCATGTGATGAAAATTTGAGATTTGGTAAGTACTAGTTTTAAAATTTGAGTATAAAAAAAAAGATTATTTTTGCAATTTATCCAAATTTCCGGATAAAAATACCCAAAATAATCATTATCCAAGGAAATTCCATTTCACCCACAACTCAGACCGAATTCCAAACACCCGAAAATTCGTAATTGCTGCACATTGACAAATAGAACAAAACCAACCGACGAATTATTCATCGTACCACTTACCGGTACAAAACTACTTACACTCTTGTCGCGTACACTTATATTGGAACAAAAGTGAAATGAGTAATTTTAATTACACCGACGATAATTACTCGTGTAATGCAACAAAGATTCATTCGGCGAGTACGAGTGTACATTGGCTGGGCGGTAATTAATTTGAACCATGTCTATAAATTCCGGCCGCCGTATCGTGGCCGATTGTTCGTGTAAAATGGCACCTGAATCAGAATGGGTTTAATAAAACGAAAATATGCCTGGATGGCAACAAAGTGAGTCTTTAATCTTAAATGGACTGAAGGAAGTACGTCGGGTAATCAGTGTTAATTAATTTCCGAAAGGCGAAAAGTAGGTCCGCACGAGTGTGCGGCTGTGTACGATATACGATGGTCGTTACACTGAGGTGATCAATGGATACATGGCGAGTACGATGGGAGAACGGCCGCTTAAATGATTATATTTTTTCGTACGTAGTTATTTCTTCCCTTAAACGCGACGACGGCGACAAATCGAGGTCAACTCGTGATCTACATATTAGCATTTGATATAAAAAAATTTTAAACATACTTTTCATTTTTATACGTATTGAATCTTCGAACAACGACGACGATGCTCGGTAAATGGAATAATTTTCACTTATCGCAAGTATACAGTTTTATGCTCATCTGCCGAACATTTTTATACGTAGCACCTTTGATACTTTTACTCTCTAACTGGTTTTCTTGACTTGGTGTTATATTAAACCGCATATATGCATCCTAATCGTCAGTTTAATTAATTACCTGTTTGCTTATTCAGTTACAAAAAAAATATGCTATTTGAAATTTACCAACTCAATGAAACTGGTTTTCTATGGAAAATGTTGGATTATGAATTTTCAAAACGACTACCTATAGCGTTATTACTGCAATTGTTCCATTAGGTGGTAAAGATTTGCCAATGGTGAAATATTGGATGATTGAAAACGGACAAATTTATACTTTCAGAATCTCGAGTACCTGGCTACAGATTGCGTAAGCAGATGAGAATAAAAAATCGTCGAAATTTTCTCGCCAATTAATCGAAATACCTAATATAGTATCGATGGTGATATTCCAAATGGAGGATTGGTATTCTACGCGGACGATGATGAGGAAATACCTATTTCATTAGGTGAGTTTGGAAAAAAAAAATCTAAATCTAACTTTCTTCGTGCATGATTAAATCTCTCGAGTGATAAAAAGTTTACACACAAGGTAATTTTATTCGGCTATGATAGAAATATCATTCTCGAATGATTTAATAAATGAATCGAACACGATAGCTGACATATACCTAAACATGCATACTGTACACATTCACAAAATCAAACAACAATCATTGATTTGCTCGACAATTAAATGAAGTGAATTCGTCGGATTGCTAAATAAGTATCATTGCATAATCGTTCCAAGGTAAAAAAATCATGCATTCGAAAACCTTTTCACTAAATTAAGTTACCATGGTAACGTGAAGTAGATTAAAAATTATTTTAAATCATAAATGTATCGGGATGATGGATGTTAGAGGGTTTTTTGCGACGATTAATTTGTGCGAGTGGGTAGGATAAAATTTTAGAAGAATTTGGATTTCGATTTTGCGGGAGGAGGTCGTTTTAGAATTAATTGTTCATCTTTGACAAAGTCAGTAGGATGTGACAAAATTAAAAAATTATTATTAGGTATTCAAGATGGGCGATGATTTTTTTTTTAAATTTTTCATACCTTGCAATCTTGTTTCAGTCATTTTAAAAATTGAAAAAGAGGGGGGAAAATGAAGAAGTCAATCCTAAAAGAAAAAGTGTGTGTTGGTCAAGATCTGAAATAGACTGCAAAATGAATGAGCTATAGCCTGCTGTAGGACATTGAGAGAAAATCATCTTGAAATTTAAAAAATTATGAAAAAACAAATTTCATTGAAAAAATTATTTTTCTGTATTTTTCCAATCAGATTAAAATACGATGTCAATTCGTGTGTTTTTTTTTAGATGGTTAGGTGTCAATTTGACCCTCAAATCTAAAGTATGTAGAGTTAAAAAAAGGGTACTAAACCCCGAAAGTTTAAAAAAAAAATTGGAAAAAAAATCAAAAATATTTGTTATGGATATTTTTCTGCATTTTTTGTACCATGGGCACTTATGACTGGAGGTCAATGCAAAATCAGCTTTAATGGGTTCAAAATTTGTAAAAAAATTTAATAAAATTGTCAATTTCAACTTGAGAGATGGCCTAATGTAACAAAAAAAATTGAATGCTCATAGGAATTGTATGATTTTTTGAACGGTATCAAAGCAGGTTTCAGGATAGGTGAGGGGGAGGTAGAATCATCTTGTAGAACAAAAAATTCCGGTAGATCGAAAAATGACTAGAAAATGAAGAAAATGGCCTGGGTAATTCTTTTTTTTTTATAAGTAATTTGAAAAAAAAATATTTCCTTTGCTTCACTTTAATGTAGGTAGTTCATAAAATATTTCTCCTCCGGGAAAATTTTTTCTAAAATCTCGATATTTTTCAATTTTTTCGTAGACGTCGTTTTTTCTATTTTTTGTAATAAAAATTTAAAAATTGTGTATAAAAATTTCATTTTTTTTTTCATTTCTAAAATTTTCTTTTGGATTCACTTTCCAGAAAGATTCTAAAATTGGTAAGGGACCTCAAGATTTTCCCCAATGTTGCCATAATAGTTTGCTAAAAAAATTTTTCTTCAATGGAATCTTTGAGAAAGAATAGCTCATATTTTTAAGTTCTACCAAATTTTCATTTTTTTTTTTTTGAAACTGCAGGTGTCATTTTTGCAAAAAAAAAACAAAAAAAAACTAGAACGTTTCAAGAGGTTGCCATTACCGAAGACCATACAGAGAAAATCTGGGCTCAGTGGAAAAATTGAAGAGCAGAAATGTATTACACTCAATGGGGGAGGGATCAAAACTTCAAAATTTTGATTTTTGAGTCAACTCGATTTCAAATATTATAAAGTGACTATCGTTGCAACTCTCCACTCAACAAAAAATTAACCAGCCTATAAATTAAAAATGAAAAACAACGAATTTTGTTCATTACGATTATTTGCAGTTGTTGGTGGTTTTCTGTTTTTTTCTTACGAATTTATGACAATTTTCATCAAAACTGACGGCTTTCTTTTTAAAACCAGGAAAAAGTCAAGAAAATATTTGGACGAATGTCATTAACTTAGCTGAGGGAACTACGGAAGCGAAGACAATTTTTTTCAAGAAATGAAAATTCACGCGAAATAGGTTTTTTTTTTTAGCCATCAGAATAGAAAATCTCTTTTTTTGGTCATCCATTGAGGGGAGGAGGAGCTACGTCACTGTTCTACGTTGATGAGATCAACAACTATAAAATTCTCATATAATATCTGCTACGAATTATTGTAAATTGTTGAAACTTGAAACATGACAGATTTCAAGTACACTTTTTCAATTCTGCCATTCTGCACCTAATGATAATAGGGTAATTACTGAGGCTACCTTCATTCGAATATTATCAACGAATTAGCGTTAAATTTTAATATTCCGATTGAGATCAATTAAAAATTCATAATTTCGAATTATTTTTTCAACTTGCATGTGTTCAATGTTACCCCAATGTTGCCTTTATTGTAAAACATCTGTTGATCAGGGAAGAAAACGTAGTCAAAAGATATTAGGTAGGTATCATAATTTTTCAAAATAACCCAAATTTGATTAAAATTAATTTAATTAATTGTAAAAATATCTACTAAACCTATTTCAATAACCAATTTCATCCAAATAGGAATAAATTCGCCAAAAATCTACTTTTTCGAAAGCCGTACTTCAAACTACCTACTTAATTTAATCCGTCGTCCGTGAAGTTTCACGCTGGCGCAACTTGCAACACTGCCTCAGTTAAGAAATTTTTCATCGAAATAACAATACTCTGTTTTGTTAGTATCTGAGGTCAAATACGGCGTGTCAGTTGTGTTTGTGAACATTGAATTCGTATTGTGAAAATTTTATGTATTTGGAAAAAGAAATAAGTTTTTAATTAATTCTGCATGTAACGTTTAATGGTTTTTATTAATAATTCGGTCGTTCGTTTAGTTAATTTTAAGTTGCTCGAAAATGGCTTTATTATCTTCCGGAGAATATAATTTATTGGAAAAAAGTTGTGTACGTGATAAAAAATCTATGATATTTGTCAAATTTACTGATTCGGCTCAGAGAGCATTGAATGATTTCTTCAAAAATCAAGTAAGTGTTTGATCTCAAGTATTCCATGCTTAATACGTGTCGTAAAATAATCTGTTGTTTTCGCGGTATATCGTACAAGATGTTTACGACGAATTGACGTATAGATTTTAATCGTAGCTTCTTATGAAATCGCTGCAAGTATCTAGTTTTCAGAGACGAATTCATTAACGTGAAAGTTTCGATTGCATATTGGAATGTTCCACTTGTGACAATACGGTTTTACCGTATGTCCTTCGGTTTTGCTTTTGGTGAATTTTTTCGCATCGTCTTGACTAGTAAACATAAGATGAATCTCGATTACGAGATAAACTTGGCGAATCTTTTACGTTGTTTTGCAGGGTATCGTAAACTGCGCGTTGTTACTAGTCGGTTTTCGAAAATATTGCGCATATTAATTGTTTTGAGTTACGTTGGCGTTACTTCGAATCAGTAACGAAGAAGAAAAGAAATCGCAAGGCGAAATTCTTATTTACGCGATTCCCATTTGATCAAATAATGAAAACTTGCTGAAACATGATATTTTGTAACAGAGATATCAACCAAGCTCGGACTATCGATAAAACATTGAAAAAAAATATAGTTATGTGATGGGAGATAGTTTAAAAAAAAAAAAAAACAGCCAAAAGCGAAGCATTGATATGGTCAAGATGGAAAAATACCATCGCCGTTGGAGTTGGCAATGTAAATCGACTCGAGCATCAGAAAAACCTTCGTTTTCTTCGCTATTACTTTCTTTTCGGTTTCATTTTTTACTCAGGTGTCTTTCGAATAAAGTTTGATTTAATGATAATTTTTCAGCGAATCGAACGAATAAGGTGGAACGAAGGGGAGAAAAATGATCTTTCGTGATTTTCGTAACGTATTGGACGTCTGTTGAGCGGCGAGACTTGACCCACTAACATGAATAATACAAGGAAATGATACACGTAATCATAAACTAGTGTGAAGAGATAACTCGAAGCTTAACGATCAAGAGTGCAGTTTAATTGTACACGAGAGTCGGAGGGATAGGGATTTTCGTGTGTGCATATTGTTTATCGTCGTCTTACTCGTAAATTAACGTTAGAGTGAAAATTTATGTAGGTTGTCGTTGGTATGCCAAGTGATGGAATGCCATTCGAATAATTCAGGTTAAATCTAGAAATTGTGCTGTTCTGCTTGTCACTATTTTTTTTCTACTAGTCCATCGATTATATTATATTACAATCCGTGCGTTTTCGTGGATTATTTGTCGGCTGATTGGTAGGGCTTGGGGTGGGGTGAGGTTCAGTTTAGTATGGATTTTTTTCATTTGTAAGGGATTTAGATCGGAATGTTTCGACATAATGTGAAATTATGGAATCAAAAAATTTTAGCGAGTTTTGTGAATATTTGGAGGTCGTTGGAGAGGAAAATGATCATTTCACTTTTTTTTGGGGGGAGGGAGAATTTATGGGAGAGGGAGGAAGAGCCGTCGTCGTCAGGAAATTGCGTCCGTGTTTCAAAAAAAAAAAGACAATCTCACCTATTTTCCATTTTTTTTTATTCGACTCAATCCTTACCCTGTCCAGTTGCTCTTGACATTTTTTTTCTAATTTTACCCAAAAATCTCATTGGTTGATTGGTGTTCATTTTTTCATCTAAACACAATTTTTCAACAATACCTACTTAAAAAATCGTTTCATGTTGTTAAATTTTTTTTGTGTAATCCAGAAAAAGATTTTTGGATAGATATCTCTTGAAATGAATGAATGTATATTTTTACAAGATAAGAAGAGATACACAACGAATGGAACACATGTTCTATTATGTGAATTACCGATCGAGTTTCCAATAGTCCCTTGTAAAAATGAAAATATAGAAAGAAAGAAAAAGTAATTAGATGAGAGGAAGCAAGAAAACAATTTTTTTCATAGAAAAGAACAAAATTAAAATTGATGGGTCATATTTGAAACTTCCTAAAAAATCCGATAGGTACTGAAGGAGTCAAGAATATTGGGGTACCTAATGATTTTTTTTCAAGTTCTGAAGTGGAAAAATTTTCTGCCTAGGAAGTGGGAAGGGGGTAAATTTCAACATACAGGTAATATACGATATGAAATTACCAGGAAATTCCAATTTAAAATATCGCAATTGATTTTCAAGGAAAAAATTTAAAAAAATCAGAAAAAAATTGATTTGAGGTGTCTCTTGAAATGGAAAAATTTATGCTTTCGAGAAAATAGTTTCACGTATTGAACTGCAGCAGGGGAAAATTCAAAATGCCATGACCTGTATTTGTCACTTTCAAGTGTCTGCCAGTTCAATTACTTGAGGTGATTCTTGGTAACTTTTCAACATGTAGTCATTTGAGTCACCTTTTTTTTTTTATATAAAAATTAATTTAATCAATTCTGTTTAATTTTGCATGAATTATTTGTGTATACTTAGAAGAGGGTTTTTTGACCATTGAATTATTTCTATGAATATTTTTTGCTTTCGTTCTGATCAGGCAGAGTTATTATATCACATTTTTCGATCATAATTGATATATTTTACAATACATTATTTTATTTTCCCATTAGATTGTAGAATTTTGAAAAAAATGTCCTCTTAGGCGCACGCAAGGAAGAGCTGAGGGGGATCGAGCCCCCCTTAAGTTCAGAAAAAAGATTTTTCAGTTGCAAAAATATATATTTTTTTTACATTTGATCATTTTTGACTAATTTTTCTGTCAAAAATCACCGATTCTTCAATAAATTCTCAATTTGTCAGGAAAAATTGATGATTTTTGACTGAAAGATCAGTGAACAATGACTCATTTGAAATTTAATCCCTTCCCGTATTTTTTCTCAAATTCTCAGCCCCTCCTTAAATTAATTTCTGGCTGCGGTTATGCTTGCTATCGTTTTACTAGGTAAAACCAAATATTTTCATTTATTGACAATTTTTTCTACACATTTTTGATTTTGATCATACTTTTTTCATTTTATGAAATTTGTTCAACACCTTTTTTTTTTGAAAACAAAGCATTTTCTAGATGAATATGGTAAAAAAAGGGATGCCTTGACACCCTCGATCATGAATTCATAATGTTAAATGAAATCAAGGGGTAGGCAGAAAGCAAGAAAACATGTGAAAAAATCATCAAAGGGCCTTGAATGTCGATTGAATTATATAGTAGACAATAGATATCTTGAACACGATTATTCGCAACTTGAATAAAATTTCGAAGCTACAATTTCTTTTTTTTTTATGTAAAAGAAGGGCAGAAATGGTAATGTGAAATACCAATGAAGGTTTTTTGGCCTTACAATTTCTGCTAGACATTATGAGAATGAGCATTGTTTTATTATTGCATCTAGAATCAGGCTTGTTTTTTACATGAATTTTTATGGCATAAAAAATTTTCAATCATTTTTACCAAATTTTTTTTATAAATCTTTTTGATTGGATAGTAGGGTCACTTTTTTCAAATAAGAAAAAACATACAAATTCTTGAACAAGATGATTCTAAAAAAATAATTGTGCTTGTAATAAATTTTTTTAAAAATTCATTCAAACAGAATTAATTTTTGACGGAAATCTCTCCTTTTAAATTTGTTAATACACCGAAAATTGTAAATTTTTATTCATTTTCAACTTTGAATTTGTAGGAGGCGTATACTTTATGTAAAAAATCTTTTCCAGTTCCGAAATTGCACTTCCAAAAATTGATAGTTTTTTTATGATCATAAATAAGTTTGGTCGAAAGTTCTTTTTTCATACCTCATCGCCTCAGATTCATCTTGTTGAAATTTTTGAGATGCTTCCTCACTGATGAGAAAGAATGGAAAAAATGGAAATTTTTCCATCCAGTTGCTTCTCTGGGAGTTTTTTCCCTTAAAATATGACTTTTTTCAATTTTTTTTATTATCAATTCATTTTTGAGACTTGAATTATGAATCTTCAATATTTTTAGCACAATCTTCTCCTGAAACAACACCCAATTTTTCCAACTATTTTTCAATGTGTAAAAACTGAAAACATTTCTAAAATAGGTAAATTTTCTTATATCAAAGAATAATTACCTCAATAATACATTTTTTTCCTCTCAAAAATCAAAATTGAGGTATTTTAGAACAACATTGGTTTAAAATCGTTTTCTCTTTATGTTGGAACCCTTCCTCCTCATCGAAGTAAATTCCCCCATTTCTGAAATTTTTTCAAAATCTACCTATTACGAATTTTTTGAAGTATGAGAGGTATCAAATGTGACTTTGAATCCATTTCAACAGCTTGAAAATTATTTAAATTTCATCCATTTGTTTTCTCATGGACACCAAAGGGTTAATATGGGTCTCCCTGATCACCTTATTGCTCGGATGACCTTATTTTTGGGTTTTTTTCGACTTACCAGTATCGTGTATCTTCTTAATGACTTTATTTTTTTTTTCGTATTGTTTAGAACTGTACCGCTTTAAAAGTAACCTTGAATAATTATCTTTCATTAATACGTTCAATGAGAAAAATCATATTTTATATGATATCGAAATACGACTCTACGAGGTACGAGTACGGTACGAATGCGGATTTATAGAGGTATTTACGCGTTCTCCCAATCATTATAATACTATTGTTAAATACGAAAAAATATTTTAATTGATTGGCCGAAAATAATCAGCGAGCTAATTTCAATATGTAGAAGGTTACTTCTATTATTGCGGCGTTGATTCACCGTGTACCATAAATATCGACTTACCTAGTTCGATCAATAGATCGCAGAGAATTATTTATCGTCGACCAACGTTATAGTCGGAAAATTGCTAACACGTTTGACGTAATGGCACGTAATTGGTGAATTTTTTTACCCAGGTTGTAAGTACCCGTACAAAGGGGCCGTAGATTTAAAAATAAAAATTTTACGCGATTTCTATTGTTTGTTCGATAGCATAAAATTTATTATTATGCTGTTTGTTGATTCAACACACCGTTGAAAATTCTAAATCTAGATTATACGAGTCGATTTTGAAAATTCACATGTGGTTAAATATTCAAAATAGCAGCGAATATAGAATTTCGTGTAATTTATTACCATGAGAAAGTTGCTGAAAATGGATAATTTGCGTAATCGAAAATGATCCCGCTTTAAATATTTTTCAACTTCGATACGCCTCAACAGTGTGAAAAAATTTTACGTTTTTGAACACATGGTTCCGCAATAAGTATAAATTTTCGAAACCCTCGAAATCCCGCCGAAGGAAATTTTCGTTGAATTTTACAACGCACATGACCGCGTGTCGTGTTAGTGCAGCTGTGTAAAAAATTCATTCAGCGAATACACATTACCTATCAATTTCGAGTCTGTCATTTGACGAATTTCGTAGAAAAAAGGTGGTAAAACTTATGATGCTTAATGACATTACTCGAAACGAATTATTTGGTTAATTTTTTTGTAGTCGTGGCACCTGTAACTTCCCTTTATCTTTGGGTGGACATTTTCAATGCACTGAGTCGAAGTATGAACTAAAGTTGAATATTTTATAGAGCACGCAAACAATAGTGGAATCGAAGAATTGGTTATCAACAGGTAAATGTTTTAAAGAGGGATGTAATTTCATTCGATATGTAGGGTTGTGGAGTAGAAGCAGTGAAAATAATGAGGTTGGCGGATTCATTGTTACGTAAAATGTGATGATGTGTGATTGAAACGGAGTAATGGAGCTGAGCCAAAGCGAACGTTGAAGGGTGAGGAGGGGAAGGGAAGGGAAGGGCAGGGAAGGGAAGGGAAGACCCGTTTCAGTGATATAGAAAAATTGGATTTTTAAAAATGTTGCAACAATCGAGAAATGATCAGTTTTTTCAAAAAATTTGAGAAATTTTATCTAAATAAGTTGATAAAAAGAAACGTTTGAGTCGGAGGTGACCTATCAATGCTTGCTTTATTTTCTCTCATTACGTGAGCTGAGCAGAAAAAAAAAACTTTTTCCCTTATTAACTCGATTTTCAATAACTTTTTTTTCCTACAAGTGGGAGTCAAAATAAATCGGACACTTTATTTTTCAAGAATTTGAATTAGGAAATTAGTCCAGTGGTCCAGCTCTGTTTGAAAAAACAAAAATTTACAGTTTTGGACTCTTTTACGAAAGCAAAACGAGCTTCTTCGAAATTTTATTCTGGCCCAAATACATAGTTTCAGAATACAATCATCGTCTTTCCATTTCTGATTTGCAAACCACAGCCTCTGTGTGTATTTTGACATTTATTGAATTTAATGTTTCCTTCTCATCGATAGTATCATTGAAAAATGACTCAGAATGAAATGTTCACCCTTGTTTAACGTTTTGAATGATTCATAGATAACATTCATGTTCATACCGATTGGTTTCTGTTTTTCATACATTTTTTTTTCTTATAATGAAAGTAATGGACAAGTCCCTCGCATAATTTAACCTCAGCTTCTTTGATCGAACCATCGATTAACATTTCAGTCTTTGATATTGTCATATCAATTTTATTGACCTTCATTTGAGCATTTTTTAGAGTTGCTTTTTGATTCTAATTTATTTTTTATGCTGTGTTCAAAAATATGTAATATCAGTTTTTTTCATCACCTAAGAAAGAATTTTTTCATTGAAATTTTTGAAATGATATTTGGCTGTGAATATGAATTTTCTGAACCAATTAAGCACAACAAAAATGTACTAAATTTTATTTGTGGTATAAAATTTTGAATCCGTGTGTACATTTACTTACTCATTTTTTTTTCTGCGGAGTGTAGTTTTGAGATATTTTTATGGAAAACTTGAAAGTTCTACTAATTTTAGAGAGTAACGTTACTTTACAAAACACTTTTTCTCCAGAAAAAATTCAGTATTTTTTGATACATATGCGGATTTAGAACCCAAAAATCGCTTTTTAAGGAAACCTTGAAAGTTCTGTAAAAAAAAAAAAGATACATCGCTCCGTGGCATTTCCTATCAGTTTAAATTTACTTTTCTTTTCTCTCTTTTCTCGAGAGGACGTTATTTTTGAAGTATCGAATTGTCTCAGAGGTCCTGTAAATGATAAAAATGTTCTGCAACTGACGAAATGGCGCCAAAAATGAAAAAAAGTGCTGATAATATCCTCTATTTGGCTCCGAAGTCTTGATGAATTTTTCTCGAATTTACCTTCAAAATTTTAAAGTAAAAAAAAATAAAATTGGTTTTGTATGTCCTTAATTTTTTGTTCTTTTTTCTATTACATTGATGACTTTTAAAAAAAAAATTTAAGCAAAGCTACAATTTATTATTTCAGCTTTTGTGCAACAGTGATGGGGAGGGGGTGGGGACAATATTTTGACGAAGGTTTTGTTGAAATCCGAGAAAAAAGTCCTACATTTTTGTTCAGATATTTTGTCAGACATCTTATTTTCACCATGAAAAATTAATTTCGTGCTTTCGATTTTCGGCAGATGAACCAACCTCTCTGTACAGATAGAAAATTTCACATTTTACAATTTCGCCACCATTCGTTTTTTTGTAGGATCTTTAATTCGATCGAGAAATCGATCAGTTGTGTTGAAAATGATGAAAAATTGTAAATTGTTTCATCATCTCTATTCTATAATCAGCGTGAAAAATCCTAATTTGAACTACATAGTCAGCATTTTCCACCTACTTTGTGTTTTTTAAATCGAAATCAAATCGTGATCTTTTTTCAAAATGCTCCTCTCGTGAGAGCAACTTCTCCTCCTCGTGTCTCCAATACCATCCTCAATACCCAGGTAACCTTCTATCCGTTCGGCTGTACCATGAAATCTTGACGATTACTACGCGAAAATACAGCATCAGGTACGACACTGACGACGGTGTTCATACCTTGTAATATAAATTACCCAATCAACGACGACATCTCGAAGACCGAATCTGTAGTACAGCTACACGAGAGAGACATAGAAGTCCGGAGAAGAAGAATAAGAGAGAGAGAAAAAAAATGAAACCCATTCCACCGCCAAAGGTATTGACATACTAAATTCCTCTACGCGAATATATTTTTTTTATTGTCAAAACCACGGAAGTAATTTAATGGTATAATTTTTACCGCAAATTCACAAGTGCCAAGGTAGTCGAGTTATTTCCAAATCTGTACGTATGGACTATGGAGCAGAGTATGCGGTTGCAATCCGGCTTTTGTCTGTATTGCAAATTAGAAGGTTGCACGCCACCACGATATCATAATAAGAGAGAGAAAGACCGAACGTTGAGCGGAGTGGGGCGGTATGTTGTGTATGTAGTATAAATTTAATGCATTGCAATTTGCACTGCGCTATTGAGTGAAAGTTACGTCAAGTGTAACTTTTCCTATCTCTTTGTTGGCCGATCGAAACGAACAATTTCGTCGGAATGATGTAATCGAGATGGAAAAAAAAATTCGAGGGTTTGTTTCTCGTCGTAGCCACGAATGCATTAATTACGTAATCGAGTGGCTCAAAAGTACGAATTTTTTAAAGACAAAGAGAAGAAGCGAACTATTAGATTTAGTTCTTGGGTATGCAAATCGTGACATTTTATGGGCTAATTGGTGATCATAAGTTTGATGTGGTGTCAGATTTAGGTTCAAAGGTGTGTCCCTGTTTTTTGTTTTCCTAAACAGGAAGGGAAAATTAATCGATGGAGGTGGAAAATATTCGACGTAATTTTTTTTCCCAATATCGTGGCGATTTAATATCTAGATCCTGTCGACTGCTGGTCTGAATAAAGTGAATGGATTTAAAAGAGACGCAGAAGTGTAGAAGGGAGAATAGAGACGAGGGCGCGAAAGACGGTTGCACATACGAAGCGTAAAGTGTTAATGTAACGCATATCAATGATGAAATACTTAATGACTTAATAACCATTACGTTATAAGTATTTTTTTCATCTATTTTCGATGGTAATTGATGCATTCTGCGTTATTGTACACGTATTTGTGTACTTCCAACTCGCTTGTTCGTTCCGAAATAGAAGATTATTAATCATCTTGTACCAGAAGCCAATCCGAGGACTTACTCGACCGCGAATCGTCTTCCGAAAGGAAGGAAATGACGACTCACCTGGCTAATCGAAACCTCTTATACGGTCAAGGATGCTAATCGCACAGAGTCGCAAGATTTGGAAAATTTTCAAATCTCAGCTGTGCAAAAATTGTCGTCGGCGTAGATTTCGTCTGCGCTGTTCGAATGCATTACCAAAAGACCTTGACCGTGTAGCTTTAACTTTGCGAACATCTGTTCTTCTGTCATTGTAGAGTATTGTGTGTGTACCCTGCCGACGAATTGGCAAAGTACTAATGCGGCCAATTAACTCGAGAGTGTCGCGAAATTTAACACGAGAAGTTAACCCTTTCGCGGCGTATTTGGTGAAATTCATTTATTGTGACTTTTTTGTGACTGAGCCTCAGGGTATGGGCAGAAGGTATAGCTTAATGCAAGGGAGGATTCCAAAATTTAACATTTTAGGATCGTTCACCAGCCAATATTTCTCAAACAATTTTTTTATGCGTTGATCATTTAAAAAAAAAAATTCAAGTTGAATAACAAATTCTAATGAAAAAATTGTAAATGATTGTCATGCTGAATAGTCCTTCGATTTTGGAAGTAGGCAAAAAGTATACTCTTTCATTTATAAAACAATCAGAATTGCAGCACAGCGATAAATCAGTGAAAGATTTGCTCGAAAATCAGTGAAAATTTACTGGACGGTAGGAAAAATTTCTGGATGCGTCTGAACAGTTGGTAAAATCCTTCAAAAATAGATTTTTTGAAAAAATCAGTGAAATTCTTGAAAAATTAGTGAATTTATTGAAAAATCGATGAAATTTTTTGGAACGATGGTGAAATTTTTTGGAAAATCTGTGAAATTTTTTGAAAAATGAGTGAAATTTGTTGAAAAATGAGTGAAATTTGTTGAAAAATGAGTAAAATTTGTTGAAAAATAAACAAACAGAAATTTTTCTTTCATTTTACTGAAAAAAGTCATTTTTTAGGCAATCCTCAATCCTATAGAATTTTTTGACCTTTTTTTCCGATTTTTTTGGGGGTTTTGCCTCACAGATGGGATTAGATGCCAACCTAAGAAATGTGATGAAAAATTGTGAATTGTGATGCAAAATTTACTCAGGTACATTCGAAATTGATATCACAGATTTGAAAAAAGTGTGATTTTCGGAAAAAGGAGTTAAACCTCAGTAATCAAAATTTCAGCTGCCTTAGTTGATTTTCCAAATTTTTTTTGTGTTCAATATTTTACCTGAAAATTAGAGCAAAAATGTGACGTTGTGGAAAAAATATCGTAAGAATATCAATTGCAGCATGTCTAATGCCATGTTTAGAGTGTCTAAAGATTAAGTTGAGTCAAGCTTTTCTCTAAGAGATCAAGTTAGTTATGCAAAGTCACATTTTTTGACTCAAAGGTAAAGTTTTTTTTTCCAAAATGAAAACATTTCCATTCTACCTTAAATAATAATTCATTTTCATTCATAAAAATTTCAATTTAGGAGCTCATTGTGATTTTTTAAAATTTACATTTTTTTCCTTTGAATTTTTTTTTGTAGAATAACTTTTTTTTAAGGGGGAGGGAATTATTTAAGGAATGAAAAAAATTATGCAAAAAGATTAAACCGATTTCAGCTTTTTACTTAATAAATTTTGTTGGACACCCAGCAATTGTGACTTTTTCAAGAAATTCGTATTTGAAAACAATGTTTGCAATATTTTCTATTTGCTAATTGCCTCACCGAGCTAAGTTTTTTACGCACTGTACTCGATGTAAATAATTGTATCTATAATCTAATTTACAAAAAAAAAAGTTCATTTTTTTTTCAAAACTCGAAAACGAAATATTTGACGAAAATCACACTTTGAAAATTCAACTTCATTATAGGTAACACAAAACCCCATTATTGATAAACTCAAGGACAATAATGATCCATCAGATCTGTAACTTTTTTCTGTTTTGTGCTAAAAAAAGTAATAATCAACTCATCAATCACCCAGAATAAATTTTTCAACTCGATCACAGACGACAATAGGCTAATTTGCTTATCAAAAAAAAGTTTTCTTGTCCTCAGATACTCATAGAGTAAGTTTATTGGATTAGGGAGAATTTTAGCATTTCATGTACCACCGATTTATAGATATTAGTAAATTTTACCAAGTGTGACATATGTGTCCAATAATTGTTGATATGTACAAAAGGGTTAGCCAACCATCAATACACCTATAGGTCTTTTTTCGATGTAGACTGTACTTGGAAAAAGGCGTTAATTAATTTCATTGTTTTTATTTCTATCCGAGAACACCTATCAATTTTTCCTAGAAATAGAAAAAACACACACTTTATGCCATTTTAACGATTTCTTCTGTATTTCGAACTACCTACTCTGATAATTTACATTTTAATAATACAGTTTTCATTACGTTTTAACGACTTCTTTTACGTTTTTCGAAATGATTTCCTTTTGTGTTCCTAATTCTATGTAAAATTTTAATTATTTTTATCTATCGCGTATTCTGAACGACTTCATTGTATTTTATCAACCAAATTTCCACAACTGAAGAAACATGAAGGTTACAAAGGTTCGGATTTCAAAGTCTCAAACTTCTAGAAAAATAGTCTCTTCTGATTGGTCGCCGTTCTAAACCTAATCTTTAAGCTGATCGAGTATCTCTTAAGTAATAATGATAAAAAAAAAGACCGATGTGTAATAATTATCGTACTTAGTTTCTTCGATGACGTAAACCGCGTGCTAAAAACGACTCGGAAAATTTATTTTTGAATAAATATTTTTATCTGTTATTGATTTATTCGCGATTTTTTTCTTCTCGTTCGGAGCACTCGCCTCGTTCATGAAAGATCCAGGAAGTGGTAAGTGTCAAAGTTTGAAATTCTCGTTGACCTTTCATTTGTGCGCGGGAAAGTGAGGTCGAAAATGGTCGCCGATTAATTTGACCTATGTTAATTTCTGCTTTAAAATTAATACCGGCTTCGAGTCGTCCAGTTTGAAGAAATTCCACATCGGTGTAAAAAGACTGGTAACTGGGTATCGTATGAAATATGAATGGACATAGGTCGTCGATCGGAAACTGGCTGTGGTATTGAGATCTTCTCTTCTTGGCTTCTGTTGTGTTGAGTTGATCATTCGATAAATGGCTAATTGCTGTACATGATATTTTTTCTCTTTTTTTTGTCATTGGTCGTTTAGTTGATCGAGAATTTTATGATGGGATGTTGTTTCGGTAGTTGATTTTTTCCCCTTCTTTCTCTATACTGTGTAATTTTTAATCGATTCAAGTCCAAATGATATTTTATTTTTAGGAAAAAAATTGAACCTGTTCGAAATTCATTTTCGATAATTGACCCGAAAAGACACCAATTTATCTGTAATTATTTCTGTAAAGTGTAAAAGTCGTTTTTCGGATCAATTCGTCTGATTTCTGATGAAAAAATAAATACCTAGTTCATCATAAAAATCTTGATCTTTTTATAAAAAATTCGATTACTTTTTTATCGATATTCTTGTGCAAAAAAATTTCGTTATTAAACGTTCAAATTTCTATCTCGACTTTGAAATAAACCGGTTAACGTTGATAATATAATTGAAATTTATGATGAAATTTGGTCTCTAAATTACATTCTGCGTGAAAGTTCAACATTTTGACGAAATTTTTCTTCGGTTTATGAATTGACATCGTATGTAATTTTTTCGATTTTTTTTGGCACGTTTTCGATAATCAGTTTTTTATCGAAATTCAATTCTTTCACGTTTAAATTGACTTTTCAGTCGTCCTTTTTGAGTCGTCGTGTTTTTTTCAAGTTTCTTTCGGAAGTGATATTCCAAGTTTGAAGAAAAAATTATCTGAGTTCGAAGAATAATCTTGATTACGATAACATCGAATAATCCGTTTTCCAATTCGAATTATATGATCATTTTAATGGCTGCTGCGGTGAAAACAAGAAATAATGGGAGGGAAGCTTACACGTGTAGATTTTAATTATACCGCATGCGAGATCATTTCCTGCAGTACCCCGCCTTCGGATCGGTTGTTATTGCATATTTAGATCAGGTAGCTTACCGTACCTAACTTACTCATCAATTAGTTGGCTTGGTGATATCTTGAGAAATTTTTCTTTGACTTGTTCTATGGTCGAGGTTTGTTTGTTTTATTTTTGGAAAATGTAAAAAGAGAGTGTAATAATGTAATAGAGCCTTTAGAGTGATGATTTATTATGGTGGGGGGATGTCTGTCTCTGTAAATATTTGATCTCGATCAGAGTAGGTCGGACAGGGGGAGATGCGACAGTTTCTTCCATCTCTTCTTCGTCTTCTTCCTTCCTCCCTCCCTTCCTTCCACCCAATGATCGAAAAATTATATAATTTAATTGAAAAAATTGTTAATTCGAAGTGGTGATCTTTTCCAAAAAAATTCATGTTTAGCTGAAATAAATAAATGATTTTTTTTTCAAAATTTTCAATTTCTGTTCTCTTATTTTTTCCTTTATGTAAGATTTTTTGGATTTGTTTTATAGGAGAGGTGGGTAAGATGGAAGTTGATTGTCCTTCTCCATTGGGACACAATTTTAATTTGGAAAATTGGGTTCAATTTGAAAATTTGTCGAAAATAAAGCTCTTGTTGAGACTGAAGTATGTACATAAATGGAAAATCAACTTTAATTGAAAATTTTGGATACGAATGTAGCGTTATTTTGTTCATCGATCCATTTTCTCGACACATTAAATGCTCAAATTTTGAAAAATCTTGTTATAAAAATATTTTGAAAATTTATCTACCTGTAACTGTTGCATAAAATGCGTAGATGACAAAGGATTAATGTGACCTGCTGAGCACAAATATAAGATTGGGTTTTCCGTTTAGTCATTTCCTCTTTTGAACTCGTCGTTTTCTGGTTTGAATTAGAATCGACCGTCACGGACAAGGAAATCACGTTAGAAAAGATAATGGCAAATTCATGTTCTGCGAAACAAATTTAGTCGGAAATCAAAATTTTTCCGATTTTGGAATAAATTAACGGAACCGAACTGAAAAGGAAGAAGGCAAAGGGGACAGCTTAGCTTTTGAGCTATTCCATTCTAAAACGGACCATAAATGAAGTCAGTTCTTGCGATTTCGCTCATTTTTTTTTTACGAGTCCCCCTTGATGACTTAATCATAAATCCACCATAATTTCTTTTTTAACCCCACCGGGGGGGAGGGGCTCGTAATTTTTAGGTAATTGTGATTTTTTGCGAAATTACCCAACTTTGTAGGTTCATATCTCGAAGTAGGTTATACTTGAAAAAAATTCTTTACGGGGTCCAAAAGACAATTGTTAGAGGATTCAACAACGATAATCATATTTTGAAAAGCTCAAAGTTGAACTTTGGTGATGAAAGCTCAACTTTCATGATGATGAAAGGTACCATTTAAAAATCTGAAAAAAAATACAGTGTGTAGCCTTTCTTAATCAATTTTCAACCAACAAATTCTCAAGTTGGGATCTTCAGACCCCTGGGGAGAGGAGGGTAAAGGGTCCACTATTTTGATCAATATTCAAAAAAATCAAAAATGTAAAGTAGCACGATTTCTACTATTTTAAAGGCGCTGATTTCGAATATGTGCTTAGTTTTTTCATCCGGCCTCTCTAAACCCCTCTATTAGCCACCTTAATAGGGGTCAAAATTCGAAAAAATGAAAAATAACGTGCGACCTGTCGTTTGTTAGGTATTTGTGGGCACTGAGTTCGTATATTTACGACTCTTCAGCACCCCCTCCCCCATTTTGGGGAAAAGTGTGTTAAAAAATCAAAATGAAGTGTGACATATCGATTGTTACTAATTTGAGGTCGTAGAATTCGTTTATCGATTTACATTTTGATTTCAATTACTTAATCGTACATATCTTTCAATTAAAGCAGGGAAAAAGGGGTAAAAATGTAAAATCAAAAAGTAAGTCGATATTTGCCGGTGGAATAGCCAAAATTTTATTTCGAATCAGAAATTTGCCAAAAAAATAGTTACCTTTTTTTCAAAAGATCAGATTAAAATGAGAAAAATTTCAAAGAAATTGTATTTCAGAATTTAAATAGGTAATCAAGAAAAGATCATCAGAATCGAAATTTTTCAATTTTCGGATCTTCCAATACTGCCGAGTTTGTCCCTGCACTGTAGTTCCCCAAAGAAGTTGAAACTTTTAGACTTTTATTACACGATCTGAGTGCCCTTGGCTATAAAAATGCAAATTCAGAGTTTTAACTTTTGTTTGTCAATTGAAATTCGAGAAAGAATTTTTTATTATTTTTTTTCGAAACCTTGTTCGTTTTTTTTCATATTGACAAACATCAAAATGGTGAAAAATATGGATCATTTGGTTTTTCTTACTTGTAAGGTGTAAGTGTAACGCATTTTCGAGATTGGTATTTTTCAAAAAAAAAAAAAAAGTATTTGCAGTTCGGAAAAATGCTTCTCACATTTTTTGTAATTTTTTTACGATATCCCATCTTGATCAGCATTCAAAAACTTGGTCGATTGGTTATAAAATTGATATCTAAGATTTATACAGGGACTAACTCAGTTTAAGAAAATAATTGACAATTTTGAATTTGAATGTTTTTTTCAGTTCAACTTCGGATTTTTTACAGAAAATAATTTTTTCCTCGAATTTTCCTACGCAAACCCCATTTTTTTCTGTCGATTGAGTGATTTTATCAACTTTAGAGGGAGCTGACATTTTTGCCCATGCTCCTCCTTTTGATTCGTCTTTTAGTTGACACCACTGCTTGGTTTATTTTCAATTATACAAAATTGAATCGTTTGATTACTCAAACAGCTCATGTTGCCTGATAAATGCTAATCAGTAATCATTGGCGTAGATCGTCTATACGAAATATTTATCGAATAGTCGCCGAATTTACACACCGAACGAGGCGAAAAAAGTTGTGAAAATGAATAACAAATCGACATTTCGAAAACACTCGATTAGTTTTGTTAGTTTTTCGTTTACCTAAACAGGAGAACGTATTTCAAACTCCCGAAAAAAAAACAACTCGTCGATATATCAGGAAAAAAAATAAGAAAAAAATCCTATCGACAATGTAATCGCTACTTTTCTAATATTCCAGAGAGGATCGTATATGTAGTTCAGAAGTACACGAAAATACATTAACATTAGTCGAAAATTGAAATGGACAAGACATGTTCCAAGGTCATCAAGAAGTCGACGTTTAATCTCATAAATATATTATGAAAATTAAATAGCCCGTCTCATATTTTTTTCTCCCTGGATACCATATTCGAAACGATACAAATCTTCAGTTTCTTAACATCTTTTGGAATACGATTTGCAAAACATTAAATTCTGATACCGACTAACCGTGTACATAAAAACTGGAACATGCTGCGGAGAGGCAACAAAAAAAATACTTACGTGGGTATGCGGCGCTCAAGACTCGAGATACTTCTGTCTGTGTGTGATCAAAGATTGAGTTATTTTTATGCGAGTGTGGATTCGCGATTCCATTAATAGATACGTGTACTTTTTTCTTCGGGTACTTGGCTATAGATGTTTGTCGAAAGAAATGTATTTTTTTTACATTAACACGAGAGTACGAGAGAGAAACCAGGAATTACCGATATCCTTGATAAAGCGACCGAGCACGATATCCGGTTACCCCCTGAGACCAGAGCCGGTTGCATCGGTGTGTCCTTTTCAAAAGTACCTCGACGGAGGGTCGCGATCTCGTCATCGTAATCATCGTGCATGTGGTTGGAATAGTCGATCATGAAAAAAGAGTTACGTTTAAATTGCGAAATTGACAAGTAGACATTGTGTCGAGATGCAGAGTGAACGCATTGGCTGAGGTAGGCAGCGGCAGATTCGTGGAAAATACGTCCGCAGCTCGGCGTAATTTTTCATCAACGGTGAACGCGGTGGCCGGTGGCGCGCGCCATCCGCGACGATTAGGTAAACACGATGGCCTTATTACGGATGATGGTTTTCGGGCTGCGGCTACGGCTGCTGCTGTGCGTCTATGGCTATGGGTATCTCTCTTTCTCTCAATGGGTTTGTTTGCGAGTGTCGAGAACAACACGACGATGCGATAGATAACTTCTGCCTATGTGTGCCTGTGCGTGTGCTCGCTGTGTAGCCATAACCTATCGAACTTGGCCTTCAGTCGCGCTTCAGATGTCTCCCAGTCTCTCTTTTCTTGGTGTAGCCTACATCGTGTCCTATTCAGATGCAATACTGGTTGAATTCTCGCCATCGTCCTTAACATTTTCACTACTCTATGGTCTTGTTTTGTAATTGTACTAACCACCGCACCACCGATCATGTCTCCCTAGCTCCGCGGATCCCAGTTGGTGTCTAGCATACTACGTGTAGTAATAATTGCAGTGTAGATTGTATCATAGCTTGAGCTGCATTGCCAACTTCTAAGGTAGACGAGGATGGAGGGGTAATGGAGATTTGCCCCTTTCCCAGGGACGAAAATGGCTGATAAATGTCGTAATCATGGTCATTTTTTGATGCAGTTTTCGTCCGAACAAAGCGAAAGTGGTACTTTTGTCTTACTTTTAGTCAAATATGATGATATTTTTGCAAATTTAGTTCAAAATTACTCAATTTTTCGATTTTGAATCTTAAATTGCTGTTTTTGCCATATTTAGACCTAGGCTTACCCAAGGGAAACTCAAGAAAGTTGTGTTTTGTTCCTGGGACTCACCAAGAAGGCTTTTCATCGTGAAAATGGTGAAGAGAAGTGCTTTCTTTTACTTTTCGAACAGATGTTTCTAAAAAATTTTCGTCCTCGTAAATTTATCCACATTTTTCCCGAATAAACATACTGTTTTTAAAATTTTAATGAGTCAAATTTAGTGAAATTCTGTCATTTCAAATAAATAATCGATTTTTCAATAATTTTTTAGTCAAAAAAGTTTACCAGGGTATACACTTTGTGGAAAACCCGGAAAAATCAGAGAATTTTGGGTCTGGTAAGCTTTGGAATTTTGCAAAAATCAAAAAGAAAAATGAATCGTTTAGATTTTTAGCCTTGAAAATCACACAAGAGTCATATTTTACTAAAGAATTGATAATTCTTTCAATTTTCTTGTCCTTTTATAATACTTGAAGTCGAAAATGACTTGTAATTTTGTTCAATTCTTAGAAAATCTTGATGGACAAAGTTTGCTTTTCAAAATCAGTTGAATAGAGAATTATCCAACATGTTTATTTTGAAATACCTAGGGGTAAAAAATGTAAAAAATTGAATATTTTGTCTCAAAAACACAATTTTTTAAATATCAGTCTTCCATATTGCATTTAGAAGTACATAATGCAGCAGCTTTCCCAGAACGAATAAAAAGAGTCAATTTTTGTTTTTAACGTAATTTTTCAATAAAAATTTTGTTCTTGCTTCATTCAAGCCATAAAAATAACTCATATCTGCTTTTTTTACTGAAAAAATTTGTCACAATTCTTGAAATCTCAGTGGTAAATGTTTTAATACTGAAAATTTTTATTATTAATGATAATTTTAGAAAATAATTTAGAAAGAAAAACGAATTTTTTTGATTTTTCTTTACTCTAACCATTGAAAAAATTTAAAAAAATTGACAAAAAGGATTTCACTTTTTCTTTTGACTTTTTTTTTTTCATTTCAAAAAAAACTTATACTTGTTGAAATAAAAATTTAGTCATGAAAAAGTCATACTTCCAAGTTTTACAATTCTGCAAGATAGGTATCTTGGAAATTGTTTAAAAATCTATTTTGTGTGGAAACAACGTTGGATTTACCCCTCCTCCTTCCCCAGTTTCATAAATTTCACCTGTAAAAGGTCTGGAAAAATTGGTTTGGAGAACCTGAAAAGATTTATGAAATATTGTCGTCACCCTGAATTGAAAAAGTAACGTAGAAGGTACTCCCACATTTATAAATCAGTGAAAATTATCGAAAATTACTGAGAAACTGTCAGAATTGCAGCACAGGAGAAAATCAGTGAAAAATTTTCACTAAAAACAAATATGTATCAGTGAGAAAAAACGCTGAAAAATCAGTGAAAATTCACTGAAACGTCAATGAAGTTTATAATATAAATTTAGCTAAAAAAATCAGTGAAAATCTTGGAAAAATCGGCGAATTTTCATGATTTTCAATGATTTCGAATGAGAAAGTACTTTTTATTTTTAGGATGAGAACTTGAGATGATAAGCATGTTGAAAATTGACTTTAAAAAAATTAGGTTAAACTAAGTATTTATTTTTTGTTTCAAAAAAATGAATTGAAATATTTCAAGGGGAAGAAAGATCAGAATTATCAAGTATATGAAAACCATTTTTTTGAAATTGGAAGTTGATTCGGAATAGGAATGTTGGTCGGGAAAAAATGCATCAACTAAAATCAAGTGTGACAAAAAATTGTCAAGTTGTACTCAATTTTTTTTGTCATGTCCATAGAAATGTCATCCATTTTTCCTGTTTTTCAAGTGTCAATTTGATCCTGAAAACGAATTGCATTACGTTAAACGAAAATGTGACACTTTTCAAAAACTGATCTCTCTAGTCATAAGACGTATGTATTTTGAAATGTGTCTGAAAAAATCTGCAATTTTCGATTAAAAAATTTTCAGGAAGGCAAAATGTCATCAAATTTAAGTTTCACTGATTCAGATTTGAAAAGTGTAATATTATGAGTTTGTTTCAAAATCCCATCATTTTCAATTTTTTATACTCATATTTCCTCATGTATTACCCTCCTGTTGAAAATATTTTTACTTTGCCTCTGAAATATCAGATTATTGGATTTTACATTAAATTTTGATCAATCCCATTTTTTTTTTCTTCAAATTCAGCTCTTCCTTACTTACATAACTTTTGGGCGTTTTTATACAGTATTTAATTAGATCCCTTGTAGAGAAAATCGTAAAAAGTTTTATGAATTCTATGCCTCCTCCCGCTTCATCCTTACCTTAATTAACTACTGCTTTTAGGTACATAAACTGACGACGAACATTACTAATATACCTTTACTTTTACCATCTGTTGCAGGATAAATGTAAAGTACCAATAATCGAATTCAATAAAGACGACGGGGTAAGTGTACTCATATAATTACTCTATCGAGGTAAATGATTTTCATACCAAATTTATTACTCGTATACATCGATACTCGACTGCGCTCCAAGTACTTCCGTACACATCGGCCCGGTATCATTATAACCTTTCTATGGTTGAAAAAAACCAGTATTTTATCGGAAGACCGGAGTTGTTAAAGACGAAGACGTCAGAGTATCGAGACGATAGTGCTATGCTGTATCTCTTCTCTGTGTAGAATAGATAGACTAATATATAGAGTTTCTAATAAGCGCGCGACCCGAGAGCCGACCGACGTTAATAGAAAGGCGAATTTTTTAGATATTTTTTCCTCGTTAGTACGGTGAAAGAATGCTCCGGAGGAGTGATAAATTACCGCAGTGGCCGTAATGCACGGTAGCGATGATGTAATACCCACTTCCTGGAGCCTCTCTCGGTACAAGTGTAAATTCTTTTCGCGAACGCAAGAATTTCAAGTAGACGTGATTAAGAGAATTGTCGTCGCGGTGTCGAGAAGTCCCTTGGCGACCGAATAATCGAAACTGGGATAAAATGGAGATCTTTGTTAACCCTCGGTTTGACAGGTTGTTTTTTTGAGTGTGGCAGAGTAGGTCGTGCGGGGATTATTTTCATTAGTGAAATTTTTAGTATTGGTGGGTTTTTTAAATTTTCATTTCACCCCTCCCCTCCACTTTCTCTTTTCGAAACAAAAGTTGGAAATGGTGACTCGATTCATTATGAAAATTGTCTAAAATGTTGGAAAGATTAAAATAGGTTTTTCGGAAATGTTTATAAACTTGTTTAAAAAGACGGAAGTGTTCAAATTTTATAAAAATGTTTGAGAGGGATGAAAAGATCCATGAAGTTGTGTAAAATATTACAAAACGTTTCATAAATGTTGTAAACCATCTGAGCCTGGATATAGAAAAACCACCCGAGGAGAGGGGGTTAGAAATTGGTTTCTGAGTTGATGCTGATTTTGGACCTTTCAGGAGAAGTAGAATCAAACGAAAATTCTAATTTGAAGTCAATTTTTGTCCCTTTGAGGGGGGTTTCTATGCCCAAGATGTTCCTTTCAATATTTTCATTAAATTACAACAAAGCTCCTTTGAAATGGTTTTAAACTCACTTGAAATATCATAAAAAAATTTCCTAATTACAAAAAATATGATTTCTTTTTCTAAAAACACGTTGAAAATTAAGGCTGAAATATGAAATTGCTTGAAATACTTACTTACAAAAAAAAAAAAAACCGTTGTCTAACAAGTTCTTTAAGCGATTCAAGTGATGAAAAATTCTTGAAATGAACAAAATTATTAGAATTTTTTCAAAAATTTGTGTAAATCTTCGACGTGCAGAACATTGAAACTATTTTTACTGGGAAGGGAAGGGAAAGGAAGGGAAGGGGAGGGGAGGGGAGGTTTTTTGAATCTTCTGTAAAAAATCATTCATTGTCAGATTTACGGCGAGAAAAGAAATTGGTGAAACATTTTCATGGAATTGGAAATCAGTGAAAATCTTTTTAAAAATAGTTTATTTCGCCATTTTTTTCTACGCTGCAATTCTGACTGTTGATTGTAAATTTTTTTGGGTCGTAGTGAGAAAGTTGAAATATTTTGTTGAAAGTCGTGCATGCAAAAATTTGAGAAAATCTGTATTTGGATTCGAATATTTTGCTGGACATCATATCAGTAGTTTTTGAAAATGCGAAGAAAATGATTCAAAATGCGAAAAAAATTGATCAATGAGTATTTCTTATTGAACTTGAAACAAAGAATTGAATTTCTACTGAAAATTGACGACTTTTTCCATTGATTTTGTATAATCAATTCGCCATTTTATCAGAAAAATTGTTGATTTTTAACTACTTTCTTATTTTGAATCAGTCAATGTTGACGGATTAAACGGACAAAATCGAATCATTGTAGAAATCAGTGAAAAATTTACTGATTCAATCAGTGGATTTTCATTTTTGAATCAGTCATTTTTTCCTCAACTACTGAAATGAATTAGTATAAATTTTAATTTACTGATTCAATCATCAATTAATCACTGATTTAATTCGTTAATTGAAATGTTTACTGATTTAAATTACTAATTTAATCATCAGTAAATTGAAATTTTGACTGATTCATTTCAGTGTATAGAAAAATGATAAACCTAGAAAAATAATGGTTCTATCAATTTTGGAATGAAGCGAATGTTGGTATTATTGTAAAAATGGCTAATTCTCATTCAAAGTGAAATTTTTCCTGTTTTTCTGCTCAAAATACAATTTTACAATGAAATCAACTTTTTCCCTTTTTGGACTAAAAATGTCAGCACTTTCACCGAAGACGAATCTGATTTTTATTTTCTCAAATTTGAATTGCTCATCATCAAAATTATTTTAGACCATTGATAAAGTAATTACTTATCGATTTGTTTTTAACTTGGCAATTTTTCATTTCGTTGGAGATGAAATTTTACCATCATCAGTCAAATTCCGCGATAAAATTATGATAATGAAAATAATAATATGGAAACTTTTTATAACGTTCTATACCGTTCGCGATAAAAACATGGCAAAATTAGAGTTTTTTCGGATAAATTGAGACGAGCTGCGAAAAAAATATCGGTTGATATTTGAAATAATTATCAATTTCAACAGGATAACATGAAAGGGAAAATAAAAGGAAATCTCTCATTAATGAATCAGCAACGCATCCGTTTAAAATTACCTGATACGTTACGATATCTGTAATGGATTCGTGTTTTTCGATGATTTTTTCCGAGAATTTAAGTATATTTTTGCCCTACGAACGTGAAAAGAACGACGTCGAAAGAAAAAGGAGCTAATTTTCATACAACCAACGTTGTAATCTGAGACATCGCTCATACAGCTAATTTTAATACCTAGGCGAGATTATCTTTCTTTATACGTGATTTTAAGCCGAGAAAATATACGAGACGTGAGTTTCGTATAATTCAGCTGTTTTTGTCGGTGTAAGTAAAATATGATGTTCTATCTCGGGTCAATTGGTTCCTAATATTTGTTTTCGTTTTTTTTTTCTCAACTCGAGAATATTCATTTCATTGAGAAAATAAAGAGTCATCGAAGCCAAATCCGCTTGAAACAATATAATAATAGCGCGAGTCGCGTGGTTTTTAGGTGCCGTGGGAGGGGAGAGGGAGAAACGAGAAGATCGCTGTGATGTCTGGTACGTAATACCGAACATGGTCTATTGAGAGGGATGCAGAATGACGATTGGGAGGAGAAGGTAGAAGAGGGCGAAGTAATACGCGACACCGAATTAGAAAGTACTACCTTGACCTCGTTTAATAGCACAATTTCGCCCTGTAATTACCGGCCACTCGGAGTATCCGATGCAGACCTTGAAAAATTGCATCGTTCCCTTCGATTTGAAAAATTTTTCTGGGACGGAAAAAAAATTGTCGATGTTGAACGCTGGCGTCGTATCTGTACAGTAAATTCAATTGGCTTCCAAAAATAAATATTTTGATAAGGCGCTCAGCAAACGATAACCGCACGCGTCGTTGTTGCAAATCAACCGTAACGATGCGAGTATATTTTATCGTGGTAAAACCGCTATCCCGGTGATTATAAAATCTGATGGGTTTCTTATCGTTTTTCAATGCTTCGATGGTAATTTTTCAATGTTTGGAAGTGTAATAACTGAAAATTATGGTACGAGCTGGCGAGATAATTCCAAAGGTTTCGCAAAAACAGCCGTTTGTTTACTCTTGTCTGTCTGTTTGCCTATGCTGGGTATACCCAATCTTTGTAGAAAAGAAAACGCGAATAAATTGTATTTTATGAAAGAAGCGTGAATTTTAGCAAGATGAATTTTGAAATGAAAACAAAATTTTTGAAATCAGGATTCAACCCTCATCCACCTTCTCATCTCCTCCCCAATTCACAGGGTGACTACAGGTTGTGAAAATCACGAAAAAGTTGCGAATTTAGATCTTGGTTGCTGAAGTCCCAAAATTGACCCAAAATTCATCAAAAGTCTCAAATTTTTCCAAATTCCTTACATTTTGCAAAAAAATTTTCTAAAATTTCAGCTTTTTGAACTTTTTAAAAGAGAGGGGGCGGGGGATTGAGAAAAAGTTACCATGGGGAAAAGTTGAGGAAATGTCGCGAAAAATATTCAAATTTTTGACTTTTAAAAATTTATATTTTACTGGAGCTAGCTGAAAAGATTGCAGAGGCTCTCGTAGAATTTTTGAATTCGAACTACACGCTTTCACTTCGAGGGGGGAGGGGAGTAAAGAATTGTGAAAATTTTTTGAATTTTCAGTGCTTAGAAAAATCCGATTTTTCACTCCCATGATTGATGACACTTTTTCAAAATTTTATAATAATTTTGCTTTAAAATCAAGTCTTTCATTTTCATTAGAAAAATTTTCTGCTACTCGTTCAAGTTTTCAAGTTTCTGTGCCATGGGAGAGAGAGGGAGTGGTGAAGTCAGAAGTTTTTAGAATTAAATTTGAGTGATTTTTGTAGCCAGAAAAAAGAGCATCTAAAAATCTCGTAGAAAGTAATGATTTTAGTTAGACGCCATTCATTTCAAATCATTCTTCTTCACAATTTCAGATTGTAAGTACACTGATTCTGAATCGGTGAAAAATCACTGATGATCAGTCAAAAATGTCGGAATGGCAGCACAGGAAAAACCAGCGTGGTTCACTGATTTTCAATTAATTTTCAATAATTTTTCAAAGATTTTCACTGATTTTCAAAAAAATTTACCAATTTTCAAAGATTTTCACTAATTTTCAAAGATTTTCACTAATTTTTAAAGATTTTCACTACTTTTTAGCTGAATTCTTTTCAGTGAATTCTCACTGTTTTTCCAGTGATTTTTCTCACTGATTTGTTTACAGTGACAATTTTTCACTGATTTTCTCCTGTGCTACAATTCTGACTGTTTTCCAGCAATTTTCGATGATTTTTACTGATTTAAAAATGAGAGAGTAGGTAGATAACACGAAAAAATTGACCTCCTCTCCATGCTTCATGAATATTATGTCTAAGAAGTTCAGAATACTTTATCTGGGAAAGCGAAGGAAAATCATTTATGAAATAACACCTCTAATTTCACTGGGTTTCAGCCTTGAGCCTTAATTTTTCATCGACCATACATTTTTGGGGTCTACCTCCTCGGAAGGTTGATATTTCAATTCTGAGGGTGGTAGTGTCTTGAACATCGGGAATTTTTCATAATTAGAAACTCAGTGAGAGCTCGCTGGGGGGAGTGATTTGAGAGTCGCCAACGTTTTCACGACCTGTTTTACTTTTAAAAAATATTTTCAACAAGAAGTACTCTTGACTTGATATTCCCGTCGTGTTTTGACGTTACAACGATAATTTTGAGTGTTTTTCATGTGTCAAGGGTTTACAGGGGACAGGAATGGTTACTGGTTAGGAATCGAAAGATGAACTTTATTAGCAATGATTTTTACATCCTTCGTGATTTTTTTCCCAAATTTCAATTTTCGGTGTCCATTATTATGAGATCATATTTCTGGAATTGGTGCTTCCCCCTCCACATTCAGATGGATGGGATGGAGAGATGATTTTAATGGTGAAAATAAAATCTACGGATCGATATCTATCAGTAAACATCAAAATTTATGTTTCATTTCTAATGAAAACTCGTTTTTTAAAATTGTTTTCAAAATTGCCGCCCCTTCTTTATCGAATCCAGATTTATTTCAGTCCTAAAATTTATTTTATCGAACGCAGTTTTTCGTCCAAAAATAGCTGTTTCCTCTACGCCAATAAAGCTCAAAATACGGTAGAAAAAAACCGAAATTGCGATACGCTTCTTGTTAGATAAATCTTTTGCACTATTGTATGCGACTTGTTATCAACGACACGACGATGTTTTACACCTTTTACACTTATCGCTTCCTGAGTGTAAGGTACCTAACGTTGACCTTGAAATGAAAACTGTTCGATATCAGCCGAAACTCTGGCTCGATAACCTACGTGTGTTTCGGCGCTCGTAAAAGAAAAAAAAACAGAAGGAAAAAGTGGACACCGGACACGACGAACAAAAATACAAAATACGAGCTCGGCTGGCTCATTCTTTAATCATTTGTCACACTTGTATCCGCCGCGCAGGGCTAGATAAGAGGACCAGAACACGATTCTTCGAAACGTCCAGCAACAAATTTGCACTCGCGATGCACAATGCAAATAATATTTGGCAAATATCGCTTCTCCGGTCGTCGCCGTCGATGCTAGAATTCGTCCACAATAGAACTGGTTACCGTTGTATTGTTCTGTCTTTTTGAGTGGAGTTATGCACGATGCTGTGTCTAATGTTGCATTGCCGATGATGCTGGTGTTCTTTTCTATTCAATAAAAGGTGTATCTAGAGGAATACTAGGGTTGAAGCTGAAGCGTGTGCGATTCGTGAGAGGTGGTGGATGGGTGACGGTGAAGGGTGGTATTCGTTTGATGGTGGATGGAATTGAACAGGGACATTGGCTGTATTGTTGGTTCTGAAAAAGCAAAATGTGAAAGGTTAATGATGAATTGGACGAAGATGAAAAAGAGGTTGAAAATTTAGGATATTTGAACTACATACGTAATTATTTGTTTTTATTAATGAATGGAATTGAAGAAGTGTTTTTAGTTTTTCGGGGATTTTTTTTTGAAACTGTCAGCAAATTTCTCGTAGGTTTGCCAACTCTACAAAAGAATCACTTTCTCGAACAAATACAAGATATTTTTAAGATCGCCCAGATATAATATGATGATCGAAGGCCAGAAAAGAGGACGTTGAAGCCTGTAGGCACTTCCTGTTAATTTTTTAAATTGAACTATCTTCCTAGCTATCTACTATATCTATGTGTATCGAGAAATTATTAGATCTAAAGAATTGTACAAAAAAATGACTTCGTTTTGATTTTTAATTTCTTTTCAAGCGTCATAGGATACTTAGAAATGAATCATTTTTTTTGCATAATTTTTCTGAGAATTTTCGTCTGAGCTAAAATTATTGTGAACATATTCGAATATCTCTTCACAAATCGTGTCAGTTTTTATTCCATACTGCTCTACTAAAGCTCAATAAATTTACGTGTATTTTAGTGTAAAAAAATGGTATTTTTCGAAACTTGGCCGAAATTTTGTAGAAGGCTACGTGAAATTTGGTATGTAAATTTATAAATAGGGGTGAAAAGTTGCGAGATTCAATTTTTCAAATTTGATTACACCTGAGAAATGGTAGAATTTAAAATCCTGCTTGGAAATTCCGCAACAGTTATATAAGAAACAGTGATGTCGATTCGATTGGAATTTTACGTAAAAAATTCCGCTACAGCGATGATATTGTGTAAACAGAAATACATTATGAAGTTTCCTTGTATGTATTTGTGTGCTGTGGTACTTTATGAAAATTTAGATGACTCATTCTCTGCGAAATCACTAGTCTGGCGTCTAGACCTACGAAGTACAAACTTATCATTCCAGGAAAATTGAACAATTTCGTCCGTGTTTTGAAGAATGTTTTTAAACCATTAAAATTACTTTTTATTGCTAGTAAATTTTAGTTGAATAAATCTGTCAACTCGTTCCTGGTTGAGATTGAGTGTCTGCAATGATCTCTCTTCCCTTTTTCCTTTGGAATTTCAGAAATCTAAAATTTAGGTACAAACAGTGGCGTAGGAAGCTTTTTTTTTGGGAGGGTACAAAATGAGTATACCAAGACTTCAAATACCGGAAGGATTTTCAGGGGAGGGGGCAAAAAGAAGCATTTTTGGGCTCTTTCGTCTCAAATAATTCATATAAATGTAATTTTGTACATGCCCGAGCGAAGCGAGGGCGAAGCTTTGAAAAAATTGAGTTTTTATTGCCAAAAAAATCATTTTTTCCCACATTTTAATGCTCTGAAAAATTTATATCATACGATTTGGGGGGGTACAAATGATACTTTGTACCCCCGTCCGGATTTTGGGGGGGTACAATGTACCCCTTGTACCCCACTTTCCTACGCCACTGGGTACAAATGAATTATCGAAGTAATGAAATTTAATATATGTAATTAAGAAATTGAAGTGACTTTGAGTAACTATTGAAAAAAAATCTTACCGATTTTTTTAAAATTTGAAATCCAAGTAGAAAAAAATATTGAAAATTAACTCTCATTTTTCTTTAATCAAAATTCCAACGCAAGATCGATAGTCATTGTAAAATCATTGAGAAATGAATTTTTCACCAGGATTTTTTATTATGAAATGAAAATCTTTAGAATTTTCTGAAACTTTTAATTTCTGTTTATGAAATCGACAGAATTGTCACTGTAGAAATCAGTGAAAAATTTACTGATTCAATCGGTGAATTTTCATTTCTGAATCAGTAATTTTTGCTCAACTACTGAAATAAATCATTAACCAGTTAATTAAAATGGATTGAAAAATGAAATTTACTAATTGAATCAGTAATTATTTTTTACTGATTGGCAGTCAAATTTCACTGATGAATCAGTCAAAAATTCCTAAATTGATTGATGAAATAGAGAAAATCAAGTCAATAATCAGTCAAACTCCACTGATTCCCCAGTTAATCAGCGTCATTGTACTGTCAATCAGTGAAAAATCACCGATTCAAATAGTGATGTCTTCAGTAATAAGTTTAAAATATTTTTGTATTTTAATAGACTGTTTGTTATTTTTTTAAAAAAAAGATTTGATAAAAAAAGTATCTAGTATTTATTTTTCAATACAACTTTAAAATTTTCAAATTGTGGGGAGGGGAATGAATTTTAAATTCTGAAGTTCACGTATTGGGTATCGGTTTGAACCTCGTGTCGATAACTTGAAGTGATTTTCTCTACTAAAACCCCGTGATTATAACTTTTCCCTCTCTGTTTATATGTATACTTATTTGAAAAAATGAAAAACGAATAGACAACAGAGATAAGAAATACTAATACTTGATTTCGTAATCTAAAGAACTGAGGTCCAGTTTCTTAGGATTACGTTTTTCAATGACTTGATTTCTACAAGTTTCAGTTTTCTTTCTTTTTCCTTTCTTTTTCCTTTCTTTTTCCTTTCTTTTTCCTTTCTTTTTTTCAATTTTATAGAATATTCTGACGAGTAAATTGATAATTTGCTCGATTTTTTCAGTTTTGAAGAGTACTTTTCGCAGACAAACTTTCCATTTCAACTTTTGAACTTTTCCTAAAAATATTTTCATTTCACTACTTTTCGAGAAACATCTCTGCATGTAGTTATAAATTTTCATTGTTCCCTACTTTGAAATGCTCATTCAATTTTTTCTCCTCGGTCGTCTATTTGAGTAAAATTTTCAATTTTCATTTATACCTCATTTCTGACCTGAACCCCGTCGAAAACCCATTTCACAGCGTAAAAGCGAAAATTAGAACATCGAAAAGGTCTGCCCAGCATCATTATGTATATTGGACATACATGTACTACGTATATAGACGCTCGGTATAAATAATGATGCAGGCGAATTGGAAAACAATAGAAATGTTTACTTATCCATTGAAGAGACGGTTTTTATGGCGTTTCACGCGGCGAGCCAAGAGTGCGAATAACGATTTCGAGGCATTCTTTCGGATGATTGAGAAATTTCTCCAGCCTCATTGTATTTCTAAAGTACTCGACTCGTATGTGGTGCGTGAGTCTGTAATTCCATATACTCATGTTCAGTTCAGTCGTTCACCACCGCATTGGTTTTTCAGTACCATATTCTGCTTCTTCTCGTATGAAGTATATTCAGTGCTCACCATAGAGGTTTAGGTGCTGCAGCCCAGCCGCGAAACACAAATGTAAAAACCCTCCCGGGGTGTTGGGTTCAACGTTAATTGAGAGAGTCGGTTGGGTTTTTTGTACTTGAGTATCGGAGTGCTCGGTAATCCCGATAGCGTTGACCTTTGCATGATTTATATCAGTATTGGATAGGTCATCGAAACCTTGATTGTGTAGGGTTTTTTTCAGCAGAATGTACTTTATGATGATTTCTCGTCGTTCGCGTATACGGGTGGTATTATGATGTACGAATTCTCGTACTATTTACGTCATAAGTACTCGAATGTAAGAGAATATGTATACAGATGTTTACACAAAAAAAATTCGCAGCAGACAGACAGATATGGTTTAATCCGAATACGTTGTTGAGAGTCTCTTCGATGCGCGACGCGATGTCTCAATGCTTAAAAATGCCATCTAGATTGATACAGGAGGCCAGGGGGTCCGGCACGCGTTCGTGGTCATTACGTAATCGTATGTACTGCACAAGCACCATGCGCAGCTCCATCCTGCCTAAATGAAACTCGCTGGTTTTTAAACAGTTTTGCTGAAAATGAGATTTCGATGATTCAAGTCCAAATTTTCAATTCTTTTTATCCTATTTTTTTTTCAAAGCTGTGTCCAATTTTAAAAATATTTTGTAATGAAATTTTTTCAATTGCATATTTTTATCAATTTTTTGCCTGATTTTGTTTAAAATTACTTGGTGATTGAGTTTGAAGAAATTGAGAAAAATCACAAAGTTGAATGTTTTTCTGAGAAATATTCGAAGTTGGAATTTTTTTTGAGAATTTTCAATATAGATCTGGGTCCAAATTTTCCATTTTTTTCAATTTTTCAAATCCTAATTTTTTTACAAAGCTGGTTCCAATTATACAATTTTTTTTCAAATTTGATTTTTCTTTTTTTTTTAAATTGTATATTTTTTCTATTTTTTACCTGATTTCTTCTAAAATTACTTGATGATTGAGTTTGAAGAAATTGAGAAAAATTACGAATTTGATTTTTTTTTTTTGAAAAATTTGAAGTTGGAAAGATTTTAGGGTTGGAAAAAATAGGTAAGGTACCTATTGAAGAAAATTAAGTTGGAAAAATTACTCGGGTATGCATTTTCTTTATTTTCAATTTCTTTCTGCATAATCAGCCCTGATAGGTGATTTTGATTTACTTTTTAGTCCTCAATTTTTCTTCATCACTCGAGTCGAAAATTTTCATAATTTGAAATATAGTAATTTGTTTTACAGTTTTTGATAAATTTTGACACTTGAAGTCGATTTTCTGAGCAAAGACCGGGTCTTACGAAAAATATTGGAGTATAAATTAATTGTCGCGCGTAAAATTTTCTTTCTGTGTAGTCCAATTGATTTTTTCCTTGGAAGCGAAGTTTTTGAAATGTTTCAGTTGAAAATTCAAAATTCAACTTTCATTTGTTAGGTATTGAAAACATTCTAAAATCTGAGTTTCCTAGAAAAAAAACCTAATGGGACTGTACAGAAAAAATTTCACGCTCCGAAATTAAAATTGAAGTTTTATTCATTTTTTTAGAGGGCTTGAGGGAGGGAGCGGAAGGGAGGTAGGATGGAAGTGTTTTCTTATAGAATTAATTTTTTGTGCAATGAATAACATTTTCAAAAATCATATTTGTAGTAATTTAATTATCATTAGTCGGTAATTTGATTATTTCCTGGTAGAATTGATTTTTTTTATCATGAATCGCATTTTCAAAATATATTTTTGTAACAATTGAATTATCAAAAGCCAGTAATTTGATAATTTTTTCCTGTGTAATCAGTTTTGAGAGATGATTCTGACCTAATATTTATTGCTAAGTTCGAATTTGACGTCAATCTTTCTCCGTCATGTCAGCATTTCTTTCGGTTTGATTTGATTTTTTGTTGAATTTTATTTTACCCCTTGAAATTGATTTCATGAGCACAGGAAGAGTTCTACGAAAAAAATGACTGAAACAGGTAGATTCTCATTAGTTTTTTCTCGAAATCGTTGATTTAGAGATATTTTCAATGAAATATAGAAGTTGAACTTTGTACTTCCGGCTGAAATTTTCCAAAAACTAATCTTCGTACTAGGAAAAAAATGATGAGATTCTACAGAAATAATTTTTTTTTTCAACATTCATTTTTTTTTTTGGTAGAGCCTTCTATTTTTCCACGAGATCCATTTCGATATCAAAAAGTGTAAAACATAATTTTCAACAAAAAATTTAATTTTTCAAAAATCTCGACTTGCTGAAATTTTTTCAATTTTTTTTCTCACGATCAGCACGAAAAATCTTATCAAAATCATCGTTCAAGTTCAGAAAGCAGTTTCTATCTTAATCTGATTTTTATTAATAATAAAATCCTCTCTAATTGTAACGTTTTTTAGATTTAATTCAATTTTTCTCACGATTTTTCTGACTTTGATTGTTTTAACTTCACATTTCTTGAAAATTTTCCTCAAATTGTTTCAGCTTTGAATTCATCAACATTTTTTTACTCTCGTGCGTTCAAAAAAATTTCAATTTAATAATTCAAAGAAATTTAGAAGAATCAGGAACATTTTGAAATAATTGAAGTTGAAAAAAATTTTACTTTTGGAAAATTCTTAGAATTGAATGATTAGAAAAAAAAATGGAACTGAAGAAGTTGAAAAGTTCAACTTGTAAATTATCTTTTCTATAAATTTGAGAAATTTAAATTGAAGCAATTTTTCATTGGAAAATTTCACATATTGGGTATAGCTTAAAAAAAATTAGAATTGAAAAAATCATGAAAAATTTAGGAGTTGAAAAAAGTTAGGTATAAATTACAGGGAACCTACTGAAGGTCAGATCTGTAGAGCACCACTAGAAATTTCCGCAGCCAAAATTTCAGCTCCTACAATTTACTCATGAGAGGAGAGGGAAGGGGAGAGAAGTTCAGTTAAGGAGATTTGAATCTTAAAAAATCGCCCAATGCACCGAAAAACTTACAAAAATCTTAATTTACCTTCCCCCTGATTTCAGTTCATAGTATAAAATTCACTTCTTAAATGCCATATCGGGACGAGTTATTTAAATTTTTGTGATTTTTTTTCGGTGTTTGGGGCAATTTTTCAAAATTTATCCCCCTCCTTCCCATAACTCCCTCCCCCTCCAGTCAACTTTGAGGCTGAAATTTTTAGTGTGGAAATTTCTGTAATGCTGTACAAGCCTGTAAAAAAATTATTTTTCGTTATGCCAGATCTCGGATAGGTCCTTATAGTTGAAATAAATTTGAACTTAGATCCGTGGAATCCCATTCGCGTCAAAAATATTTAGTAACTTGTATGAAACTCTTTGACATCCGAATGGTCTACACAATCATGGAATCATGACTAATATAATTCGAACTATAAATAACGCGTACACACGCTCACAAAGATACTAATAACTGAGATTTTTAACACCGTATTATAATCCAACCGGCAAACGAGATGATTATTTTCGAGCAGTTGTTTATTTTTATATCGGATGACGCTTTTTTTTTTGTTAAGTCGTTTGTCTACTGTAAATCGTGACGATTAATTTTACGATATATTTATTAGTGTTTTTTTTTTGCGTGTTGCAGCGAATATTCATTCCAACGAGTTCCAAAGGTTCTATAGAATCAGATAAATGTATGGCCCAATTTAAATTTAACGTTGATAGCAATGTAGCGATGCAAGGTCAACAAGGGCGTTTCGAATGTATTCAACATAAACGCGGAAGGTAATACGAAAAAATTATTAAACGTTAGTATTTATAATAATAATACGATACATCGGTATAATCGACGCACACACATACGTTTGCACATTATAAAAGACCGCTTTCGATTTCGTAAATATGCTGGAAAAAAATATACATAGAACCATCCCATTCTCGCCACCGCGTCCACCGATCGATGATCAAGCGATCACGAGAATCGCGGCGCCGTGGCGATTTTTATGCAATATCCAGCGATGCAGCATCGACTGACTGGCCGACAGGTAAAAGCGAACGTGTTCTGGTACCGACACCGAGTACGCCCAATACCAATATGCAAGTTCAAATAGTGAATACGTGATTGGAGTCGCGTCGTGATGAAATTTTTTACCATTTTTTTTTCATTGTTTCGAGGATTAAAGTTTGGATCGATTGTGGATTGGTTGAGAGATGAGGGGGGTTGAATCGAGGTGTTGGAAATTATTTTTGGTGTGATTTTTCAAGGTGTCCGTTGGCAATGATCATTGTATGTAAGTCACTCCCTATTTATGGAAAAATTGGTAGAAAATTGCTCATTTTGTCCCTTTACTGGTGGAATTTACAATCCAAAACTCATTTAAATGTTTAAGATTTCGACTTCGATTCCCTCAGAATCATGGAGTGGTACCTGAAGGTTTGAAAAATGGATGGAAAATGAAGAAAAGGCTGCTGGAAAGAAGATTGTTAATTCCTGAAAAAAGAATTGCTTGTGCAGCAAAGTGTTTGCTGAAACACAGTGATTTTTTTCGAATTTTCTGGTTCATTATCCTTGAAAAATGAGATTTTCAAAATTTTAGCACTATATCAGTTCAATGAAGCTATGAACTCTCTCATTCTGAATCAGTGAAAAATTATTTTTGAACAGTCAGAATTACTACGCAGGAAAAATCAGTAAAATTCACTGATTTTTAGCTTTATTGATTTTTTGTACATTTTCGCTGATTTTTAACTCTATCTAATTATTCTCTCATACGCCCCTAGCCTTAGTTGCTGTATATGGCGTTAAAAAAAAAAAAAAAAAGATTTAAAGATTTTCACCAATTTTTCAGCGAAATTCAAAAATTTTACTGATTTTTTTCAGTAAATTTTCACTGTTTTTCCAGTAATTTTTCTCACTGAATTGTTTTCAGTGAAAATTTTTTCACTGATTTTCTCCTGTGCGGCAATTTGGACTGTTTTTCAGTGATTTTTGGCAATTTTCCCTGATTAATAAATGAGAGAGAATCCTCTTTCGAAAAATGGTCATTTTCAGTACCTACTACTTTACAATAGTCACAACCATTTTTTAAAATTATATTTTAATGAGGTCCTTTTCGATCATTTCTGGTTGTTTCATCGAAAACGACGAAAAATGATGATTTTCAAGTTATCTAGAATGGTCTTTTCTGAACGTTTCTTTAAAAACACCAAAAAGCGATTATTTTTCTGATTCTGAATTTTTTTTTTTGAAAAAGTCAATAATCAATCATATTCTGCTATTTTAAGATGGTAATTTTTCGTTTTCCTTTTTTTTGTTTTGGAAACGATATTTTTCTAATATTGTAAAAATGTGGAATGTGGTCGAAAGTCAGTTATTTTTTACTGGAAAATGAGTGAAAATGGTCGATTTTCAGTAAAAATTTATTTTGCTGATTCAAAAAACGAATTTTTCCAGATTTTCTTTTTTTATTTCAAGTTTTGAAATCACTGAAGAACAGTCAGAATTGCAACCCAGGAGAAAATCGCAGTGAAAAATTTTCACTGAAAACAAATCAGAGAGAAAATTCACTGGAAAATCGGTGAAAACTCACTGAAGTCAGTGAAATTTATGAATTTAGCTGAAAAATCAGTGAAAATTCGCTGGTTTTTCTTGTGCTGCAATTCTTACTGTTCATCAGTGAATTTTCACTGATTCAGAATGAGAACTTCAAGAGGTATTTTGCTAAATTTCGAAAGCTCGTAACTCAGTTGTAAAGATCTCCGCATTTTCGCTACTCGTTTGTATGTGTGAAAAATTAGTAAGAATTCAATGGCCCGTTGTGTCATTTTCTGTCAAGTTGATTGGCATGACCTACATTTGTGCCAAATTTTCCAAGCCTTGAAATTAAAATGTTTCTAAAAAAATGAAATAAAAACTAGGAAAAACCAACAGGTTTAATTTTTTGAAAAACCATTTTTTAGGTCAGGTAGATGGATTAGTTTTTTTGGAAAATATTCTATATTACGCTTATATTTTTTCATGATCTTGAAAAAATTTTCCGAAGGAATAATATATTAGTTATGGACGGGGAAAAGAGGGTGATTCGATGCTACGTCGTTGTAGATTTCTTCAAATCTTCAATCACATAGAAAGTCATTACCAACACATCGAACAGGCTCGAATCAGTCTTCCAATTTGTTCCACCTTCTGCGTCCGCATTATACCGAGTTAATTACAAAACCTACATATTCCTACTACATCTTACCTCTCTATCGGAATTTAAGAACCACTAAGTGCAGTAGTTGAGATTTACCTGAAATTTATATAAAATGTACGCGAATGAGTTGCAATTTGACAAACATCATTAATAAATAATTTTGCCCTTGTTACGAAATAACGCGCAATTGAGGTAAAAAAAAATTAGAGAAATGATAATAGTCTACGTAATAACGTTCTGTACCCGAAATCCCTCCGAAAAACGTGCGTCATTTCGCCGAAAACTGTTTACAAATCGTTAAAAATGATAAATGGCGTATTTGTATTCGTTGAAATCAATTGAAATCGATTTGAAAAAGTCACCTGGAACGATTAAATTTTAATATAAATCAATATTATTCGAAAAACTTGTTGCAGGTGGAATAAAAAAAGAGTTTGTATGGTTGAACTTTTTTTCGTATGGTTTTCCACATGTTCTCATTTCAAAGAGTGATTGAATTTTATCTGAAATTTTGAAAAATTGTCAAACTGTTGAAAAAAATTACTCTGTGAAGTGATCGATAATTTTTCGTGAATTGTGTTGAATTGAAAAAATTAATCATCAATTTTCTATAGTTTTTCGTAATGTGGACAGAAATTTATTGTGTATGATTACCTGAAAATTAACTTACCTACATATTATTATTCAGCGATTTAGACATAATTGAACAATTTTTTTCTTGGAGCATCATAGGGAATGATGAAGCCAACAGCAATAGTGATCAAATTGCAAAAAAACGTAGGTGATTTACAAGGGTTATGAAAAAATAAGGAGTAAAAAAAATTATATTGGCATGATTTTTTATTTTCCAAGTGAATTTTCTCAAAGTTTCCAAAAAATTGTTGAATTTTATGGAAATATTTTAGAATTGCGATGAAAAATGAAATAGTTTGGAAAAGCAGAAAAAGAGTACTTTTTGCAAAGGAAACCCCAGTTTTCATTTGATGACCCATTTTCTCAGAAACTACATGATCCCCAAAATCAATTTTGTTACCCATTATTCAGAGGTATCAGGTATCCAGGTATTTCAGCAACATTTCAACGAGAGGATTTGCAAAAATACCACTTTATTACAATAATTTCGTAAAATTATCAAATCACTGTTCGATTACGGGAGCAAATTGAACAAAAAAAATGGAAAAAAATTTGAACAGCAATTATTCTAAAATATTTCCACAAAATTCAAAATTTTGTAATATCTTTTCTCTCTGATGAACTGTATGGATTTTTCAATTCAGATTATCAATTTGCCAATTTCTTGATAATTAAAGTGAATTCAATCTAATTTTCAAAATTTCTCGAAATGTGTTGGCCCAAAAAAATTTTCCTTATTTTTTCCTCATTTAAAATTGACTTCTTTTTTACTGTATTTTTGAAAAGATTCCCTCCCCTCCCCCACCCCATTATAAAATGACTGAAGTTTGTGCCTGATTCCATCCAGATTGTGGATATTTTCCGAGAATTCAAATTCATTTTCGTATTTCTATTTAGAAAAATTTCGCTTCACAATGTTTTTGTTTGTGATTTCAACTAAATTCTGATTCCGGTTTATAGAATTTATAAAATATTTACAAGAATTTCTAAGAAATTTCCGGGGAGATTTTTATTAATGCAGGTTTTAGTGATTTTTATCGATGTCGATTCCAGGTTTGTTCTGTTTCTTGAACCGATTTTTCCTTTTAGGGACAGTTTCACTTCTCAGAATTTCTTTTCGTGATTTTTCCCAAGTTTTACTTCCGTTTTCAAAGATGTTTGTAGAAAAGTTCTATGAAAATTTCTTCGTAATCTTCGGAACAGTTTATGAAACGTTTGATAATTTTTCCTTAATTTTCATTTCAGATTCGTTTTTCTAATTCTGTAATATTTCTATTTTCATGAAATAGAAAAAAGTGTTTTCCATTTCTCAGCATTATTCTTTTGTATTTCTATGAAAGTTTATGTTTTCGAGAAGTAGTGAACAAAATATGTGTACGAATTTCTCGAAAATCGCTACACTTATCAATTGAAATTCTTTTTAAAATAGTCTTGACAAAATTTTACGAATCTTATCGCCTTATCGGTATTATTATTTTTTTGGAAATTTTTACCCTGTTTGAAAAAATTTCGAAAGGTTTTCTGTATTTGATAACGTCGAGTGATACGAACAATTCTAAGACTAATTGTGTTCAAAAAATGCTTAATTTATGAAAAATTTGTTTCTCGAACCAGATCCGTATCTTCGCCTTCGATCATCGTTGCAGCGTGATTTTGAAATTCCACATCTGGCGAACTCATTGGAATGGAATTTTTTCAACACCGAACACCGACGCCTTTTTTTTCGGGACACCTTGTACTCGGTAGCCTATATATTGGGAAATAGCGTACAAGAATGCTCAAATTAGGCGACTGAATAAATTTAACTCGTGTAAATTATCGCCACCGAAATGTATACCTCGTGTCTGGTCTTTAGATCCATTAAAATTACTAAACCCCTCGCCTCCGTCATCCTTGGAATTGGAATATTAAAACAGCGATTTTTTTTCCAAGCTCTTACGCAGAACTTGGCCTAGGTACCTGTACCTAGAAATGCCGGGCCACATTCTGCTCAGCTCTAGCCGACATCTCAATTTATTCTCTAATCTCAGGCGTCGATATGGCATAAGTATCACACACGATACTGCGACTGGCCGCATCACCCTATATATGCGGTTACGCTTCGGCCATGTATTTATATAGAGAGGTATACAGATACGCTGTACACTTATAAATGAATATACGATACGTAGAGGTACACATTCGTATGTACGCGATATACAGAAACCACTTTCAAGTATCTAAACGCCGCTTCGTGCCGTCGTTCCACTTAACAGATAGAAATTACCTTTTGTTAGGCAATGATGTCATCGCGAAAGCGAAATGTACGATATTACCGGTTTATCGCTGCCGAGTGTACAAATTTTACTACCCACTGGATCGAATTTATTCGACGATGTTTTCTTAATAACCTTCGCAGTAGATGATTTGTAATTAACAAGTTGTTTACCGCCATTAGAGATATTTTTTTGCAAGTTTTTTCTCTTATTTTATTTTTTTTTCTTATTTTTTGAAGTACTCGTTCGGTTTTGTATGGAACTGTAATGCTCGATCTGATTTCGTTAACTTGTGCTCGTATCCAGATTTATCTGGTATTGTGTTGGTGTCGAGTATCATTTAGAAAAAAATAATAATAAAAACGTTCCCTCTCGGTACATCGAATGATGTTTAGTAACCACCTGCGATATTTTAACGACGAATGAGCCGATCTTTTATGTAATTATCGTGTACCATGTACCAAATACCATGTACGTATGTACAACCGAGCAGGATATACCGAAGCTAATTTTTTGTTTACTGTTTTGTATGTTGCAGCAAGCATTTAATCAAATTTGGTCAATTAAAGCATAGGTTATGGATTCACGCTAATGAAGACGTATTCGAAAAGACTAAAAATAGAATGGCAGCCATTGAATTAGAGCAGAGGAAGAATTGGTAAATATTTAGATGTTGTTGTTGTGTCGCGTGCCCTTCATTGACCAGAAGCCGGACATGAACGTGACGAAAATGGGCCGAAATTATTGGAAGCTGGAACCTGTCTCGAAAGTTGGTTTCATGAGCCTCGGTTTCGAAAACCATCAGTTTGCTGGTCCTCAGATGCTGATTTTGAGCACATCGAAAGCTCGAAAGTTTTGAATTATCGTGAACTTGCGGCAGAAGAAATCGATGATCGAAATTGGTATCAGATTACAGGATTTTTTTGCTGAATTCGAATTTTTGGGTATTGTAGGTCTGCTGATTACTCATGTGCTGCCCAAGAATTGGCTAAATGGGTAGGAGAGGCAAAGATTCGAAAAATTGACAGATTTTGGATGAAATTTTCGTAAAAGTTGCATACTCAAAAATAGGGATGAGGACGACTTTCCAATTTGAAAATACGAAATTTTTATATGGATCAGCCATAGGAAGTAAAAGCAAAACTAAAGAAAAATATCGAAATTAAAATAAAAACGTTTGGAAAATCAAACCGAAACCGATATTTGTAAAACCAGAAAAAATTTAGAAAATCATAACCAAAAAAAAAGAAACCAAAACCCAGGACGGAAAACAGAAATTGAAACTAGAACTGAAAACTGAAAAAAAAAACTGGAATTGAAATTTAAATGATGAGAACTGAAGACTGAAAACTGAAATTAGAACTAAAATGAATTTCAGTTTTATACCATTTCTAGCATTTTTTTGGAAATTGATATTTTCCTTTCCTTTCCTTTTTTTTTTCAAATTTTCACTCAATTAATATGATCTTCTTTTGCATTACACCCCAAATTTTTTCGAAAAATTCATGGTTTTGTCCACAAATTCCCAAATGGAGTAAAATACAGAAAAAATTGAAAATTTTGAAAATTTGACTTGGAAAAGTAGAAAATTTAGGTGTTGAAATTTACTAATGCTAATATTCAATTGAAAATTTTTTACTAAAAATTAAAAAATAAAAATGACCCTCAACGAACCTTGAAAGTTTACGTAGAAAAGTAAATAATGAAAATTGATGTTAATTTGAAAATTTCGTTCAATTAAATTATCCTCTCATACATTCTTCAATTTCAAATTTTTTGTAGAAAAATTCAGGATTCACGAAGTCAGGACCGGAAGTCACAAAATTTCTAAAAAATATTAAGCTTCCCAGCTTTTTTTTGCAGAGATCATTTATGTTGAGCTTAAATATATTAAAAATGAAAACATCGTATGTACTTTGAAACGAAAAAAAAAACAATTAAGTTCAATTTTTGCAGAAAATTTTGGATTAAAATTTAAAAAACTAGAATTTTGGAACTGGAACTATCATTTCAGTTTTCTGTCACTGCCAAAACCACAATTTTCTTGAAAACCTAAATCAAAAAACATGATAATTGTTATGCTTTCAATGACTGGCGTTTACTGACAAGAAAAACAAGAAATCCCAGTAAATGATATAAATTTCATCTTTGTAACGAAAAAACCAGAAAATTGCGAAAATTTTAATGATTTTAGTGTCAAAAGCAAGTATTTTCAATATTTACTTCTTTCCTTGAATTTTTCAATTGAAGAATGAAAATTGATTCTTTTTGGAGAAAATTCAAAGAGAGAAAAAACTCCCGAAAAAACAAGAATTTTTATTTTTTGGTCCAGTAGACGTATTTCTGATATGTCAACTTTCTGATTTCGGCTAAAAAATCCAAAATTTTCGCTGTCAGAAGGAATTGAAGAAAAGGGAGAGCATTAAAAATTTTGAATTTCAAAATTGAGTAGATTTTTTTTCAATTCGAATTGCCAGATTTTCCGAATCATATTTTCAAGAGTTGTTGAAAATTTTTGTAATTTTCGATTAGAATTGGACACCCTTTTATTTTTTTTTTGGTAAATTTTTTGCTGCCTAATTTTGATGTATCGTAACTCCATGATACCAAACTTTTTGTTGATACTTCCCTAGTTCCTACTTCTTACCCCCTTTTAGACTTGAATATTTTGTGATGTTTTCAAGTTGAATGGTCATTGGTCATCCATATTCTTGAGTGATGTTTTGAACAATTTATAAACTCATTTCAACCCAGTTATGCTGAAAATTTTATCTAAAATCTGAATTTTTCGAATTTTTTCATCCTCGTGCCTTGTCTTATGTCTACCAACACTTTTGCAATACTGAAGGGTCGACAGACCTAAATATTTGGATTTAGTGCAAAAATCCTATGATTTGACATCAATTTCAACCACCAATGTCTCCAGCTTGAAGTTTCTGAAAATTATGAACTTTCGAGCTTTCCCTGTGCTTAAAAGCAGCATCTTCGGATCGTGATGATTTTCGAAATAATAGTTCATACACCAACTTCTGGAACAGGTTCCAGCTTTCAATTGTTTCCAACCATTTTCGGTTTGGACTGTCAACAAGTCTCTCTCTCGATGACTAAGTACCAAACAAAAACAAAAATAAAAAAGGCTACCTTAGCATACCCTACTGTCCTAGTCTAATTCGAAGACCAGAAAAGAAGTACTCCTTTGTAAAAAGTCGAGTAAAAAACCGTCAACTTCTCCTGTAACGGTATTGATCGAAGACTGATAACGTGAACCTTTTCCCCCCTGTGGAGGTTTGAAAAAATGAATCTCGAAACAATACCCAGTAATAGAGCAAAAGGAAACTTTCCGGGAAGTATCTCTGTGCTAATGGATTCGAAAGAAGAAAGAATCTCAATTCGCGGAAATCTCTGCCCTATCCACGACAGAATAATATGCTTGGTGCTTGTTATACAAAAGTATCGACATCAAGCTCACATATTTCTTCGTTCTACGGCCACCCCGGTACCGAGACATTGTTTCGTAACGGCGATATGCGCATTTTTATTATTTTTTTGTTACTTGCGATGCGATGATTCCGCAATTGCAACTATTCGCCTTCGGCTCGCGATACATGGAGTGATGCCCGGTAGTCGAAAGAATGGCCGAGGTGTCAACAATGATTTATCCGATACCATTGGGACGGCTGTAGTTGTAATTAATGTGTAAATTAATCGCGAAACAGAACGGTAAAGAGGTTAATGAAATTTCGAGACTTATCGTCGAGTATATTTGTATGAATATTTATTCGAGTCCCCTTCGCGGTGTTAGAGGTTTGATTTTTAAACGAATATGGTATCAATTGGTCAAAGTACTTGGGTGCGATTGCGGTGAATTGAAAGTTGAAAGAACTGTCGAGAAGTGGAAAAGAGGAGTTTTCTGGAATTTTCTATTTTGAAGGGACGTACATTCGATTTGTGCTCTGTAGGAAGGGAAAGGTAAAAAATTTTGAAAATCCGAAAGAAGTTTGCCAAAATGAAAAAATTTCGAACTTGCTCAGAATTTTTTTAAGTTGATCAGTCTGAAAATTATTCACGTTGTTGAAGAAAAAATATTGAAAACACTACAAAAATTGCTTTAAAAAGCCATAATTTGTTTTTAACTTTGGAGAAAATATACGTATGCGAGAAAAATTACTCCACTCTTCTGAAAACTTTATCGAAATTATGAAAAATCGATAAAACAGCGATAAAATGCTTAAAATTGGTAGAAAACATTACAAATGTTGATTAAATGCGACTCTGTCGGAAAGAAGAGACCGTGTGTGAAAAAAAAACCTATGTCTCATTTTTCACGTGTTTTGGTCCAAATGATACGAAATCTGGACCAAACACAGAAAAATAAAGACATCGATTATTTCTACACAAGGTACCTTCTTAACGGCAGGGTCACAAATGTTGATTTTTGTAACGCATTTTAAATTAGCAAAACAAAAATATGGCCAATGGGTAGACCAAGTTGAGAAGATTGAAAAATTTAATTTATGAAAATTATCGAAAATCAGTGGAAAACTGTTATAATTTCAGCACAGTAATAAATCAGTGAAAAAAATCGTTGGCAAATCAGTAAAAATTAACTCAAAAGTCCGCAAAATATCTGAAAATTTTGCTGAAAATTGATAAAATTCTTCGACAGCAAAAATTCGCTGAAAATTGAAAAAATTGTCAATTTTGTCTGCAAAAAAGCCAACTGTTTAATTTTTTTTCAGCGATTTTTTACTGATTCAAAATGAGCGAGTACCCACATTGCATAACTCGAACATTGAAGGGGCTACTTTTTATTAAAGATTTCATTTTTGGAGATTTTCCCAGTTTAAATGGAAAAATTTTCGAACAGAGCTTCCACAACGTTGAATTAGGCAAATGAGCATATTAATCCCTCTTCAAGGGGTTGGGGTGAATTCCAATTTCTTATCTTTTCGCTTTCTAACCATTATTATTGTATTTTAGGTATCTATATGCTCGTTCAGTGCGATGAACATATTTTTTGAGATTAATTTTTTCAATTTAGTTATTTTATTTGAATAATGTAATTTCTGTGTAAACCAATGCACCCAGTTCTGATATATTTATGATGAAATCCCACCCACTCATCCGTTTCCTTCCTTTTTTTTTCAATTGCAAAAATGAATCACGTAAACTTCGAATCACTTTCGAATGAATTGAAAAAAAAAAACCGAAACGTTCGTGTTTAGTAATAAATTCTAATTAAAAGATGAAAAATCGTCCGTATGCTGTACAGCACTTGAAGACGTCATCCATCGTATCAATATCATTGTAAAGTTACCTTCATTCATTTTGCTCGAATTTTTTTTAAAGGAAATGTGAAAAAAAGCCCTTGACACGTATATCGTCTTGATAATCACATTAAAAAGCCCTCGACCGGTTAAATTTACAATATTCCTTGACGAAGAATCCTGATAATAGCATTTCGGTGGAAATTTGTACCGCAGTACGACACCGCGGATATTTCACCGTCGAAGAATTAAGGCATTTAGGTAAAAAAAAAAGTAGACCGGCTGGCGGCGGTCTGACCCACGAGCCACCACCTTTCACACCGACAACGTGCGACATCCCGATGATGCAGGAAACCTTACACGGTAGATGGTGGTGTGCCTAGCTGCCGGTGGCGATGGTGTCTCGAATCCTAAGCTGACTTAAGTTAAAGAGAGCACAGAGCATCGTAAAATGTGTACATTGTAAACATATCTAATCATAACCTGGGAGATTAACCGAGGTTTGTGTGCAGAATCAGACAGAAGGGCGAGTCGAACCGAGACCTAGACCAAGGTGCACGTATTATGATGGTGGTTTTCATTTCACATCTGTCGCCTTTTTCAATCAGGTTTTCGTATCATCTGCCTTTTTTCTCTCGTGTTTAGATGTGTTGAGGTATGAGGCGCGTACGGTGGATGCTGCGGAGTCTCCCTGTACATTGACCCTATAATATTTAATACCTACGTGAACTGTTGAAGGTGTATGCAGGTACACGTTTGGTGGTTTTATATATTTCATGCACAGCAGCGGATAAAAGGGCAGGTCGAACCGATTTTGAAATGAATCTTGGTCTGATTAATTATTTTTGAACAATTTTCGATTTTTTTCTGACGAAGAAGTAAAGGGCAAATCACAAATTTTTTGTGCAGATGAGTCAAATTTTGATTTTCGTTAAATCTTTAATTCGAAATATGGAAGATTACAAGCGAGACGTCTACCGAGCATGAAAAATATGTAAATAGTATGAATGTCGGTGTGAAAACAAGGAAGTAGCATGAATTCTGATCATTTTCTAATTTCCACTAAAAACATGAATTTTTAACATTTTTCTCTCAATTTTTAAATTGACGAATTGCTCTTAAATCATTTTTCAATCTCTTATTTTATAAATAAAATTCCGCCCTCGCTCAGGCAAGACATTACCAATACTTCGGATTCGAATAAAAAAGACCAAAATACGAATCAAACTGCCACTAGAAATAAGCCAAAAAAGATGGTTCAGATTCAAATGAGAAAGATGGAAGTTTAAATCAGAATGAAAATTATCTGCCAAGTAATTTTCAAACACTAATTTATCGCACTTATTAGAAGCGTAATTATTAAAACATTTACTCGTAATTACTGAAATATTTACGATGATTTATCGTAACTATTGAAACATTTACGGTAATTTACCGTAATTTACCGTAATTACTGATACATTTGTGGTAATTTACCGTAATTACTGCAACATTTACGATAATTTATCGTAATTTTTGAAATATTTACTATAATTTACGGTAATTACTGAAATATTTACTGCAATTTACCGTAATTACTGAAACGCTTGGGTAATTTACCGTAATTACTGAAATATTCGCGGTAATTTACCGTAATTACTGAAACATTTGCAGTAATTTACCGTAACTATTGTAATATTTATCGTAATTACTAAAACATTCACGATAATTTACCTTGATTATTAAAATATTTACTATAATTTACCATAATTACTCAAATATTTACGGCCATTTCCCGTAATTATCAAAATGTTTACGATAATTCACGGTAATTTATCGTAAGTATTGGAATATTTACGATAATTTACCATAATTGCTGAAATATTTACAGTAATTTACCGTATTATAAAAAATTTTGCTATAAAATGATGTCTACCGGGCATAAGTTTCTCAAGGTATTTTCAAGTAAATTAAAGAGATTATGAAAAAAATGCAGTTGAAACAGTATATCCAATAGTCAAAATCAGCTCGGCTTTTAGCGTGGAGGTCATGAGCTTTTTCACTCAAAGGTCAAGCCTTTTAAAAATATTTTGTCGTTCAAGAGCAAAGTGTATATTTTTCATAAAATTTTTGGCTCGACTTGAAAAATTCTATTAAAAACTACATTGCTTTTGTTTTTTTGATTGAATTTTCAAAATTTTGGTATTTGTTCGATACTTTGCGAAAGTATTGTTGAAAACACTCCAAGAGGCAGTTCGGAATGAATATCCCTAAAATTTAAGAAATTTAAAATAATTGAATTGAACTGAAGAAATTTTTCAAAAATTTTTCAAGTTCCATTTTTTTTTAAAAAATTCACTCTTCAATAATTTTGTATTTTTTTTTTTTTTTTTCATATTAAGTATTTAATTGTCATTTTTAAATTGAAAAAAAATCAAACTCTTGATAAATATGTACCTAAGTATATTAAAAATTAGGTATTCAAGTTGTTCGATGATTGATGATCGTTTAAACGCTTAAACGATTTAAGTTTATTTTATATCGAAAAAAGTTTGAAAAAAATTGATCAAAAGATCGAATTTTGACCAATTAGTTGAGATAAAGCATAAAAGCAGTTGATTGCTTTGGACGTATTAATCACAGATGGTAAAAATTTTAATATTGTATTTTCATTTTTCTCTTCCATTTCCATCACATTTTTTGAATGAATAAGATTGAATTGAATGGGAATGGAAATTTTTGTGTTTACTTAAAATAGTACTCGAGATTTCATTGTTTACTTTCTCCCTCCCCCCCCATGTATTTTTAAAAATATTTTTCTCCCCGGTAAATTGCTCTCCGCCCTCCAAATTGCTTAACTTTGCAATGCAATTTCAAAAGATTTTAAACCAGATTCGCCTCCGTGCATATTGGGAGAGTACTCGTCATCGAGAGAGATAATAAATTAACGATAAACCTAGGTAAATAGACACACTTCTGAGTATATTTTCGTTATCTGGTACCGATATTTACTTTATCATCAATTCTTTGGCTAATCGACGTGTGATTTTTCTTTTCTGCCATCAGCACACGTGAAATAGAGTGGAATGTCACGTCCGGAATTAATCGAAAAGTACGAATAGATCGAAGTACGAAGCCGCCTCAGCTGACGACGCCCGAAACGCCTCCGGCCTCAATCGCAGCAGCGAAAATTACCAATACTGTGCCAATACTTAATCGTAACTCGAAATTAGCCCCTTGTTTAGATAATTTTGATAATAGACTTAATAAAACGGCCTCGTCGCCTTCGTCGTCGCTTTCCAAGACGACACCGAATACTACTACCAAAGCTAAGAATACCAGAACTAGGCAAACGAACGCCACCCTCAAAGCTACCAGTACCAATAATCCGGCCATTATGAAAAGACCTCTCAAGTGAGTATCGCGTTCGCGACATATTTTGGCGTTTTTTTTTTCTCTCTTTCGATGTTTGAACGAATGCCAAACGAATGAGCGAGATTTTTTAAATTCTCGACGAAGAATTTCTCCAGTAATTTTGTTCTTGTGTGTGTTGCAGGGAACGTATTATTCATATGCTAGCCATTAGACCGCATAAGAAATTAGAATTATTCGCAGCTCTTCGAAGAGGTCAGTGTAGCTTGGACTTTGTAAGGAGACGGATGTGTTGTCTCCTTTTGTATAATATGTACTTACCTAACGAGTACGTAATCAGCCAAGAATTGATAACTAATTGAAATTTATTTTTATAGATGGCCTTCGTGAAAGTGATAAATCACATTTAATGCACACATTAGTATCAGTATCCACTCTACGTGATAATACCTATCAGTTATTGAGGCATGTGTGGAATGATATACAAGAAGACTGGCCATTTTACACGGAACAAGAAAGACAGCAGATGAAGAGGTCGGTTTAAAGTCTTTATCGTATGCATTTTCTGCCTGGTATTGTTATGAAAATAAAGGCTGACTTGAGTAGGCGCCTGCGATACCGAGAATACCTTAGTTAACCAGTTTACTAAGGCAAAAGATGAGGTAGATGACCCATTTGACGTATTCAAATGATGTTCTAGTCTTTTCTTCGTGGCTCCTTGATGAATTTGTATGGCGAAAAAAAAAAGGGTAGCTAGGCAACGGAGTTTTCGTCGCTGTGGGGGCCTTTCTTTTTCTGAGGACAATGTGTCGCGTGTTTTGTTGGAATAACGTCGTCTTAGATGGGTTTAGGTTTTGGAAACCTGTGGCTTGTCGCCAAATAAAAGGGGAGAAGTGAGAGGGTGGTAAACCATTGTATTGTTTGGAGCGAGTTGAAAAGCCACTTGTGTTGAGATATTCAGTAATGAAGTGAAATCGACGATGGAACGGGAGTTGACGTTTCAACTGTGGATGCCAAAAATTAACCAACTTGGGCGAATAGATAGTTGGGTAGATTAGGGACTATCTGAACACCTGAGAACTGAAATTTCGACCACTAATGATTCGATTGCGTTGATTGAAATATTGGAATATTTTTAATACTTTGTTGAAAATGATTTTTCGATTTTGAAAAGAATGAAAAAGTAGCAACGGTTGCAGCCTAGAATTTTTCAAAGTGTCCTCTCTAAATTTGAATCAGTCAAAAGTTGCTGATTTAAATCGACAGAATTGAGTCACTGTTAGAATCAGTAAATTTTGACTGATTTCAATCAGTCAATTGATTTTTACTGATTCAATGATGAAAATTCACCAATTGAATTGGTAATTTTTCACTGATGAGCAGTAAAATGTCGCTGATTAACAGGAGAATCAGTGGAATTTGACTATCAGTGACTTGATTTTTTCTATTATCAGTCAATTTTAGCATTTTTGACTGATTCAAATTTAGAAAGTTGCCAGAATCAGCGTGTACAATTTTTGGAAAATCTGGAAAAGTAGGAGAATTTTTGAAAATCTGGAGAAGTCAGAAGTATGTCAGAAAATTTTAGAATTTTCCCAGAAATTTTGTTGAATTCCAAAAAAAGGGGTAAATTATCTAGAAAACGTTTCTTTGCTTATTTAATTATAAATAGTTCAAAAAATGTTGCCTTCTCTCTTCTCAGGCCAAATTGTTACGATTCTTTCATTCAACATTTTTTTTGACCGTACAAAAAATTGATATTTATATGCACCGATGTCTTTATACATTGAATGATGAATTTTTCAAAAATGAATTTCGCTCGCTACTTCTGGAGAGGGGGTAGGAGTTATTTCTCTTTTTTCCCACAAAATTCATTAAAAATCTACTTGATTTATTTTGGAATTGTACTTTTTGAACACGGTGATGAAAAACATTGAAAAGATGGAAGAGAATTCGAATCAGAACTCGCGATTTTTTTCCAAATTCTTTGAATTTTTTTCTCCTTGTAAATACACTTTGCAAAATTTTTTCAAGATTTCAGCGTTTTGAAATTTTTGATTTTAATTTTTGAAAATCTATGGACACCGTGTGGAGGAGTTGTAAGTAATAAATTTTAAATTGTTTTTTTGAATTTTCATTGGATAAGCATTGAGCAACCTGGCGTAATTTCTTTCATTCTTCGAAATTTTTATATTTTTTTTACTTTAAAATAGTTTTTCTGGTTTGTTTAAAAAAAATTTGTGATAAGTTTAAATTCTCAAGTTTTTGTAAATTGGGGGAGGGGAGGGGATCCACATTTTAAGACTTGAATTTGAGTTGTTTTTGTGGCTTTGAAATGGATATCTAAAAATTTTGTAATTGCGTTTAGTTGACGAATTTTCATTTCATTTTTGTAATGTAAATTTCTCGTTAACATTTACTTATCAGAGATTTATTATTTGAAAGAAAATCCCCCCTCCCTCCCTATTGAAGGCCGTCAGGCAGTGTGGTGCTTGGTGTTTTCTTATCAATATTTTCTAAAAAAATTTCATATTAGGTACTTGAAAAGAGGCAATTTTGAAAATTTTTTCGCGATGACTTGTTTAAAATGAGATAAAATTAGATTTCAAGGTGATGTAATCACTTGTCGATTCATGTAATTTTTTGATTTTCTTTTTTCAAGAAATAATCAGTCTTGCTAGCTATTTGTCTATTCCATGAGTGAAAGTTTGAGTTGAATCTTACTTTTTTCTAAAAGAGCTGAGTGATGAATGAATAATTGACTCATTTTACTAGAATTATGAAATTGAATCAAAAATGTGTTTTCTTGGTGTATTTTGAATTTCATTTTTCGGTGAATTTTCGCCCTTATTTTGTTTTGGCAATTTTTTCATCATTATAATTTACAACGAAGCAAATAGTCATTGGCCAGCTGGCCCAATAATGAAATAAATGTTGTGTATTTTGAAAGTTTGATGATTTTTATGCAGAATTTTTTGCATTCTTGAAAAATTTAGGATTTTTTTTCACATAAAGATTGAAGAAATTTTCATTAATTTTTTTTTCAAATCTTGAAAAATGGTACAAATTCTTCTTTAAAAATGTTGACTATGAAATTCTATTGAAAAACTTACTTTGGTAAGTCTTAAAATTTGGGAGAAAAAAATGATAAGGGATTACGAATTGGCTATTTTAAAAATCATCATAGTTTTTTCTCATTTTTTTTTCAAAAATTGCAATTTTTTTTCTCTTTAAATTTGAATCAACTAAATATGAGTCAACGTTTTCCTTAATCATGCTGTTGGGAAAAATCAGCAATTTTTCAGCCAAGTTGGGAAGTGATCGAGAAATCACTGTTTTTTGAATGAAAAATCATAGAAAATCATAATACATATAAGATTTATGAAATAGGCAGAATTTGACCAAAATTGATTGATTGAGATTTAGATAGCTATTTGGTAATGAATGTTTTCAAAATCAACATACCCCTCGAATGTTTTCGAACTTTCTCACGACCAGAAAAACGATTTTGAAATTTTATCTATCTTTCGTTTCGTAAATGTTATTGAATCTTTTAGATCTGAACAAAGCGACGACGAAAATGTTCATTATAAAAAAGACAATGTTGCCCAAAATTTCATCATGTTTTTAATTTTGAATTATATGAGGAGGGGAGAGGACTCTATATTTCTAACTTATTATGACTGAAAACGAAAAACACGAATGAGGAGGGATGAAGAATAAATTATTCAAAAATACAAAAATTCTTTAGCTACCCACAAAATTTAAATTGATTTTATTAAATTTCAAACTAGGTACAACGAAAATTCTGTGAAATTCCTTTTTGCATTCGATAGGTGATTATTTTTTTGCCATTGGAAGTTCATTTTTTTAAAATTCAGGTGTTTTGATTTCACAAAATCTTGATGACTAATTTGAAATTTGACGTCCCCCCCATTTTTCCTCAAAATCTTTAGCCTCACCTTTAATTAATTTCTTGGTGCGCCTATGTTTATAAGAATTTGAACATTTTTTCATTATCGTTCCTATTTTACTGATTTATTAATTTTTCTCAACGTTTTTTCAATCTCTTTTCCAAACACCTGCATTTTAATCTGCACTGCAATTTTTCCCAATTTCTGCGAATCACTCTCAAATCTGAAACAGCTGCACGAAAAAATCCGAAAATTCCCAAATCCCAATCGTTAAAACCTTATTTTCCAAATTCCAAGTATAAATCGCTGCCAAGTCGAATATATTTGAGAAAAAAAGTGGGTAACCTTGATAATGCATCGTTAAATTTACGTATTCCCGATTTACAAAATTATACCGAATTTTTCAACCGAGAAAATCGAGTAAAAAAATTTGAATATCATTTAAACGAGCATCGAACCCTGATAAAATACACGCGTGCTTTTGAAGAATGCCTATCCAATGTTTCTTGTTTTTTAATGAAATTCGTCATCGAATTGATGATAGATTTTTCTAAATCTCGGATACATGTTTCACTAGGTAAAGTGGTTTTTCAAACGTATACGATGCATCGTGACTCATGAATATAATCAAACTCGAAATATTTTTCCTCTTGGTAGTGGTTTTTTCCATGAAATGCACGGGTTCGAAATGATTAAGCTGGCAACACTGCTTGGGAAAAATTGAAAACGCTGATTCCCATCGAACGTTATTCATTTCTGTTGTTATTCTCCACTCATTCGGGGATTTTCCTGTATGAAATGGATTCTAGCATTTCTAGAAACTTCATCGAAAAAAAGTCGAGTTGAGAAAAAAAAATTATAATTGAACTATTTCAGTCAATGACTCTTATCTGCTCGAAGAACTCTGACGAAAGAAAATGACGAAACGAAACAAGAAGGAAAAATTGAGTTTCCTCCGATACGTTTCAGATATACGATACGTACGTCTACGTAAGTGTAATATTTTTCAAACGAAACGATTAGGTGTAGCTGGCTCGTAGCGAATTCGCGGTAAATTGAGAGCGATTAAATTGTGTCGGTGTCACGTGGTTTTCATAAGAGCTTTTCACGAGCATCGATATTCTTTATGGCGTATGTACGAGTGTTAGATGACGTATAAAATCCGTCGACGATTATTTAACGCACACATGTCGGTCGGAATAAATTTCGTGTATTTGCGTAGCACACGGGGGTATCGTGGTACTCTACTACGATTCGAGTACGTATAGGTATTGCAGGCGACGATAATGTCGTCACGTGGACGATAAAAAAAAAATTTTCGACGAAAACAATACCGCTAATTGTACAGCTGTATGGTACCTGCGGCGTGAAAAATTGGAAAACTAAGAAGGTGTTTTCTCTGATTTCAGAAATAAACCTCAGAATCTTACGCCGCCCAGTAGCGATAGCGGAATATCAGTCGGTTCGAATCAGAGTCCTAATAGCAGTAGCTCATTTTCTTCCGGAGATAAATCACCGTCGTGCCAATACAAAAGACCCGGATACTTTCACGGTGTCGATGGACTGCAAACGAAACGACATCGGATATCGCATTATAGTAGGCCTACTAAACCTCACGCCGGAGAGGAAAACGAACGGATATCTTCCAGCAGGATAACCAGCGATTTCGATGAAATTATAGAGAAAAACGGATTATCTAGTACAGCTGTGAAAAATCCTCCGTTGAGGCCTAACTATAGATATAATAGAACGACGCCGATGGAGGTGGATCCTTCTAGGCCTTCGAATGAGCTTAATACTACTAAAAGTGTTCCTGAACGTAGTGCCACGAATAGCAGCAGAAGTACCAGCTCTGCGAATAAAACCGATACCAAAGATCTTAATATTGTTCCACATTCGGATATGTATAACAGCTCGAGCAAGATGGAATCAACCGATACGTCGCCGTATAAAAATGCTGCCAGGATCAAAACCGAAACGTATGATAGGCAATCTCATAGTAGTAAATCGTCCAGTAGCGAGTTTAGTAATACCACGTCTTCGAAAAATACTACCACGATAAGTAATCCGACTTCCAGTTCCGTGTCGCCGTTACCATTGAGGATGTCTCAAATGATGCTGCCGGATGATAATTTTGAAATTGATTACGAAAAGTGAGTAGTTTTAGGGGGGTTGCGGTAGGATGGCTGGAGAAGGGTGATTACGTGATTTTAGTCATGGAATGAAAATTTTTATTATTAGGATTTTTTGTCATTTTTGGCTTGGTTGTGCTGAAATATGGTGCCTAACTGTCTACTGTAAGTTCAAAAAATGGACGAAAGTATGACAATTGCCATAAAAAGTACAAAAAATCGTCAAAATTCTACGAAAATCATTAAAGTTATTATGAAATTTTGAAAAAAGAAATTTTTGTCCTAAAAAATGCTACTTTTTTGGTCAAAATGGTACATAATTTGAACGAAATTAATCAGTTTTTTTTTTTGAAAAATGTCTACATTTTATAGTTTGAGCATCTTGATTGATAAAAAAAGGTTTCGCTATTGTTCTGGATGAATAATTTCATTCATTGGTATCAATTTTTGAAAAATTCTATAAAATTAATTTTTTTAATTCAACGTTGATATTTTTTAAAATTTGTGATTTCATTTTACAGAATATGTTTTTTTTATAAAAATAATCTTTAAAAATTCATGAACTATAAATTTTATCCAAGCATGTTTCGTATGTACAATTGTACATAATTATTTACTCATTTGATTTTTTTTTTTTGGATTTACGACATTACTAATTATGAAAAATTGATATTCTTTGTAATTTGTGTGAATTTTTGATTGATTTTTAAAGTTTTTATTGCTCGAGTTGATTTGAAAAATTTCATGATATTTCTTTTTAGATTAAAAATTCTACATTCGATTCCTAGGCACAATTTTTCTCAGAACTTGTCTAGGGATGATCAAGAAACAGATTGAAGCTCACACGACTTGATGAAAATTTTATTTTCTGAGCCTTGAAATTTTGCATGTTCAAGAAATTTTGAAAAATGAAAAAGCATCAGGAAAAAAATCGAAGTGGATTCATCAACTTCTTGTTGCTTTTTCAAAAATTTGAAAAAGTTTCAATTAAATTAAATTTTGTTTTTTAATTCATTAAAATTTCCTTAAAAACTAAAATCTGATAAAATGTAATAATCTTACAGAAAATTTGATTAGGTATCATTTGTACGCACGTGATCGTCCACGATAAAAGGGACCTTAGCAATCATTTTACCGGCAGTCACTTTTTTTCGATTCAGGTTCAGAAAACTCTTAAAAAGTGATAAAAACTATTTTCAACGAAGTGCCCTAAAATTGAAATTGATATAGTGCAACATTTTTTCAAAATTTTATTCGAAAAAGCTACCAAAAAGTTCGTATCATACTGTACCACATCTTCGTTCAAAATAGCCTGCCGAAGTAGAAATTAACCAATTTTGATTGAAATTTCTCATTTCAACTTTGATTTTGGAAGTAAAAACTTTGGGTGTTTTTTTATTCAGAATTTTGTTTCAACTCTTAACTACTATGGATATGTACTTGAGGAATTTTTTAATAAAATCATCCCTACTAAAAACATATTTTCAAAATTTTTTAACATAGACAAATTTTGTGATCGAACTAGGATTTTGGATAGATGCGGCTGGAGTTGAATAGTGAAGCTTTTTTATTAAGTATGCTATTTTGTAATAGGTTTACTTTGTTCCTTCTCTAGTCACGTAATATTGCAATACTGCTGAGCTATGACATTAATTTAAATAGAAACACAATCAATCCTTTCTAATTCACTATAATTTGATTTATTTCAGAGAATACACTACCATTACGAATACAGAACAACGTAGAAAATATAAGGCTGATTATAATTCACTATTGGGCGAATACACAATCCTTGAAGAAAAAATGGCTGCAGTAACCAAAATGTTTGCAGATCTGGGAGAATCGCTGAGAAGATGTGAGAAAGGAAGTATCGAATTTAAGGTACGTAATTGAAACAAATTGTCTTCGGAATTTCACTGTAAATTAGCAATAACTGATATATGATTTTCTTCTTATTATTACAGAAAATTGAAAGTGAAATCATAGCAAGGTATCAAGCGGTCAAAGAAGATGAAAGCTATCAAATAACAAAACGTCGCTGTGAATTTTTATACGCGATGTTATCTCATATTAAACAGCTGGTCACTGAATATGATGAGAAGTGTAACGGATTTGATGATTTATAAAGCCATTTTGTAAAATTTTAGTTTTTTTTACCATTTATTGGTTGTTTTGTTTTTTTTTAATGCAACCATTTTTTTTCTGGTGATTTACATCACTTTCGAGTTTTTTTTTTTTATTTTACCATGTATATATTCTTTTATAACTTTCATATGTCTTGTATACCTGAATTTCGACAATTTTTTGTTACTCGAATTATTAAACTATTGAATTTGCGATGAATTTTTGATGCGAATGTGTTAATCGATTAAGAAGAAAGACATAGTAAATGTGTTATGAACGGGTTTGTTTTGTTTCATAATTTATTGGTGTTTTGTTCGAGGTGGATGTGTTTCATCATCTGTTTTGAAATTTGAACTTGCTAAATTTTGATTGTTCCTGCATTAAATTCGAAAGAATTTTCGATCTTGAATCTGTGACAGATTTTGACCATAAGGTTGAAATTGATATTGCCTTCTGTTAGAGTAATTTGTTTTCAAATGCTGAATTTCAGAGGGTCCACGCCGAGGTTATTTCTTCAATTTTCGATAATGAGCTTTCCAGAACTTTGGCCTTGTACATCAATGAGAGACTATATTTGTATTGGACCACTTGTTTTTTTCAAATTTAATATTGAAGAAAATGCCAAAAAAATAATTATTTTTTGTGACATAATTCAGAGTTTTATTACAATAAAATACAAAAATACGACTCAATTTTGATTTTTACGAATGAGTTTTTGACTCGAAAGATCAGGAAGCCTTCAAATTGAATAAAAATGGCCAAAATGCACTTTTCCGCAAATGCCAACTAGTCCGTCATCTCAAGAATTTCCATTGTTAAAATCAGAAAAGAATTTGGAAAATATAAATTAATTTTGGGGATTGGAACATCCAAAAGGGCCGAAGAAGGGACTGAAGTCTTCAACTTGCAAAAATTTGCTTAATTGTGTTTTTTTTTGTGATCTCGAAATCTTTTTATTAAAATGAAAAAAGTTGTAAAAAAAATCTAAAAATTGACAAATTTTTAGAATTTTTTCATTACTTCTTCTCTTTCCTTTATATTATCTCTGCCCCTTTGCATCTCAAATATTTGAAAATTTTGACAAATCGGTGAATTTATTCTTGAAACCTAATCCAAGATCATCTTGCTTTTGACGTAAACAATAAAATCCTTTAAACTGATAGAACTTCAAGTGCCCTCTGAAACTTAAAGACGACTCCTGGGATTCAAAATTTATTCCTAAAAAACAAAATTGAGTCATTTCACTGTTTTTTCTTCTTTTTTAGTAAGTAGATATGTTTTTTCAATTCTGTGCTGAAATGAAGCAAAAAGGAGTAAAAATCCTAGCGCACGACCCTAATTATTAATGTTTGATGTAGGAAGCTGAAATTCTAAAAATTTCATTTTCAAGAGAAAACGAACTACCCTCGTGTCGTAGGTACTGACACTACTGACATGGTATTTTCACAAAATAATATTTTAATTCAAAACACCTACACCCTAAATTCGTGTAAATTTTTTAAAATTTGTTTTCTGTTAGGAATATTTACACTTGTTTTTATTCTATATTATGATTTTTAAACCTGTTATGGATCGAATATCAATATTTTGAAGAATTTTCTTCAAAATGTAGCGCTCTGAGTTTATCGTGTACAATTTTTTATTTCTGCACAATGCAGTTCGAAGTTTTCACCTACGACCTTCAATTAGAATGGGAGAATGGGGCTTAGATTTTTAGAAATAGGGTGTCTAAGAACCTTTGTGTCCCTGTCTGTAGCGTAGCTAAAATTTTAGCTGTTCAAATTGACCATGACACCTCAATTTTTAGCGATATTTTGACCATTTAAACGAGTTTCATAGATCACGAAAATGATTGAAATGGTGCGATAGTATAATTATGATTTTGCTTTTGATAACTAGATAACTTCCATCAATATTTCATTTCAAATTAAAATTGAAATTTAATCATTTAAATTTGATAAAATCACTCCAAATTATTTTCAGCTCGAAAAATAATAAAAAAGTTGAAAAACTTATTAAATTTTAATTTCAATTTTTTTTAATTCTCAAGTATAGTCAAAGCGCTCCTAGCGACGATCTCACAAATCACGATCACATCGATAAACTGGTTCGATAATTCGATAATGATGCGTTGGTCGATGTCGATTTGTCGTAAAACTGGTAAACTACTTGATGATTCTGTTCATTATCAATTAATTCGTGCGTAATTTTATCAAAAAGTTTTCGTTTTCATGTTTTAATTGCTCGTTCGTATCTTATTTCGCGTCTGATGTAATTTATTATGAAAAATATGATATAATTCGCCATCTTAATTAGTGTTCAATTCGCCTAAATTAGTGAATTATTGGTAATATTTTGATTATTACCAATGTTGATCGTGTTCGTTAATATGTTCGGTGGAATTAGATGATGGATGCCCTAGATGAAGAACAGGTGGTCAATGTGTTGATGAGTTTGCAAAGCGTCGATGGTGAGTGATTTTTATGAAATATCTACCATCTACGTCGTTTAGAAATTCTATCCACATACACCTATGCATTCATTGCTGCCGAAACTCGGCAGTAAATTTACTCGTGTCAAATTATACGCATCGAATTTTTTTCTTCGAGTATTAAATTAATTCTCCAACCGCTCTCCATGTTCGAAGAGAAACACGCGAGACCGAGTAAGGATTTCAGTCGAGTCGATGTTCAAGGGTGTTTTAAAGACGACCAATAGAATTTTTCCCACGTTTTTCCTATTCGTAGAAATACTTTAAGGGGGTTGAAATGGCAAATTCTCTACGTTCCTATGGTTACTGGTAAACAAACCATGAAGTGAATAAATTGCTTTTTTGCTGACGACACGCATTTCAAATTAATAATGGTTATTAAAATGATAATATCTTAATTGTATTTACAGCCATTTTCGAGTCCTTCGGTTGTGTATTGGAAAATTTACCCAAGAATTACATCGATTTAGGTTTAGCTACCATAGAAATGTCTGTGTAAACAGGTTCATGTTGCTTTGCCAATGAATCATTGAATGGACACCTGTGATTCGGTATTCGTGTTCTTCTTCGTCAGGGTATTTTGGGTATTTTGGCATGTCCTAGAAACGAATGTATGAATTGGGAATTCTTTCTGTTACCAATATCAATAGTGTTGAACTTCTCTCAGCCTAACAAAACAATGTGAAAAAATATTAAAAATAAATTGAAAGAGAAAGGACATGAATGAAAATTTCTAAATTTCAAGTAGTTTTTCCAAAAAAAAAAAAAATGGTAAAGTTGCAAAGTTGCGAATTTTTCTTCAATTTTTTTTGGCTTTGAAATTTGATCGTGTAGGCAGAGATGATGATTGGTGATTTTTAATTTGTTATCAAAAATATTTATGAAAATTATTCAAAATGGCTTCCTTTTTAATTTTAATTTTTTTTTATTCGCCTGCCTGGGTAATTAAAATCGGTTTCCAATTCCACTTAATTTAAAATTTAGAACAGAGTACTTATTCGCTGTGATCTCTGAAATCAAATTGAACATGATTCATTGATTCAAATCAAAATTGTCGCATTATCAAAGGCTATCAATCAGAAAATTTTTCAGTTCAACCCACGTGTTATTACTTTTGAAAAACTTTGCAAAATTAACAATAAAATAAAAAAAAATAAAAATAAAAGTTGTAGAATGATGAGAATAAAAATAGTGTTTCTAAATTTGTATTTCGATATAAAAGCTAAATTGTTTTCAGTACAGAATTTTATTATCCAACAGAAGCGTAGTCTTTTTGATTTATCGATCTGAAAAATTAATAAATGTCGAGGCTAGCCAAAATTTTAATGTTTACCTAATAAAAGTATAATTTTTGTGAATGATTTAGTTCATCTTTTTACGTTATTGAATTAACCATGAAGATACAGACAGATACCTATGGAAATATTTTTGTACATTTTTTCGTGCATAGATTTTACGACCAAATTGAAATTTATTGAAACGCGAATTCGCCTCCATGTCGATGCCCCATAACCACTACACCTGCCACGTATTAAGAGGTGTTTCAACTTTTCAATTATTCGTATCGTGCAAATTGCCCACGTATTTTTCTCCGAATAGTTTCAATAAAAATGTACGTAAAATCAGTTTGTAGTATCAAAGTTAACATGTTTATTAGTAAATCTCAAGAGGTTTACGTGTACAAGTTGACGATTTACTCGAGAGGTTAAATATTAACAAAAGGGGAACCGCATTGTGTTTAGATATTTTGAGTATCCCTACCCCTATCACGATATAATACCTTAGATACCTATACTGTAATTTTACAATTTCTCGAATTCGTTTGGTTGGTGCGCAGTAGCGAAATTTTTTTATATCTACACCGAACGAGGAAATATTATAGCTGCTTAACGTGTTCGCGAAAATAATAAACAATCCCTTTTATCATTTGTTGTGAATGTATATTTTCTCTCATTTTTTCCACCAAATTACTTTGCTTAACAACCAAATTGATCAAACATTCGTTAACCTTCCTTTTTGTGTATTAATGTTTTCTTTTCAAGGCATGTCGACTGAGCTTTTGTATTTGTCTATTCCACGTGAATTCTACGTCGTTCGACGAACGATCATTTTGTAAGGAAATTTTTTTCAACTTTGGGTTGAGAAGAGTTTAGAATTAGCACGATGGTATGCTTTTATAAGGGTCTTTTGTTTTAGAATGAGGTTAAGATGGATTCGAAGTTGAGTTGGGAGGGAGGGACGGGGAGACTATTTGAATTTTTGAAGGCGTTCTTTTGATTTCAAAGTTATCGTTGGTTATTTTCTGAAATTATTTTTCTTCCTTTTTGGATTTTTTTAAAAAATTGGAATGATAAATTTTAGTCAGGAAATTATGGGATTGAATTTTGATCAGCAAAATGAAAAAGTATATTTTTCAACGTCTCACAATTCTTCTTTCTATCGCGTTTACATTTCTTGCTTTTTTATTTGATACAATATATATACACACGAAGTGGGTATCAATAATTTTTAATAATAATTTGGGGAAAAAACAATGAAAACAAAAATTATTAATCCATGGAAATTTTTACCTAAAAAAGCAAAACATGCAATTTTTCTAAAAATTTTGTCGCTAGATCTTAGAATCCTGCAACTCAAAGTATGAAAAAATTATATTTCTGAAATTTTTCGAAGAATTGCACAAAATTGGCAAATTATTAAAATAATTTCAGTTTTTGGCAAAAATGGGGTTTCGAAGGTCTTCTGAAAATTTGGAGGAAAGTCGACTCAAGTCGTGAATTTTGATTCAAAAATTTTGTCAAACATTTCGATTTGTAAAACCAAACTTTTCCTGTAGTAGGTTCAAAATCAACAACATGGGGAATAGATTGAATTTCTTTTTAAATTTTGGTGAAAATTGACCTAAAAACATTATAGTAGGTACTGGAATTGCTTCAAAGTGATCTTTAAAAGCCTTGAAAAATTTTGAAATTGGATCAAAGATATTTAGAATGTGGTAGAGATCAGATAAACCATTCAAATTTTTGCATTTTTTCCACCAATTTTTGTAATACTTTCTGTAACTTCTTTGAAAATTTACATTTTTTAAAAACCAATTGAAAGCGGTTTTCACAATTTACACATTTCAAAAATTAATTTTAATTTTAACGATATTTTTAAACAATTTTATTGGCGTCAGTTTGTTCGATTCATTCTGGCATTTTAAACAATTTCTGAAAATTTTTTTAAAATTTGATTGACAATATTTCATCATTATTTTATACAATTTGCATGACAAGTAATTCAGGAAATTCCTTTCTTCGCGTAGATGTGTTTGAAAAAAAGGAAGAAGGGATAGATGTGTTTGAAAAAAAGGAAGAAGGGATAGAAGACCGATGAGGTGAGGGAAGGGAGATGAAATTATTATAATGGAAAAAATGTTCAGCAATAATGTTTAATGATTTTCATACCTCTTTAAGATTTCTCTCTTTCAAGAAATTGTGGAAATTTCAATCAATTTTTTACAATTTTTAACAGAAATCATTTCAGAAAGGTTAAAGAGAAAACATTACAAAATGTTTCAATGGGACCATTTAAAATTTGGAAAATTAACTCTTCGTTCCCCTCTCTCGTTAATCAAGCAGCCTCAACCCAAACAAAGCCTAGATATACATGACAAATCAAAAAATAACGAGAATTTTACGGCGATCACGAGAAAAAATTGATTTTTTCAGAATGAAAAGCAAGAATTTTCAAGATTTTCCTCGTATAAGTTTTTTGGGTTCTCGAAGGATTGACTTAAAATTTTTCTCCAACTTCAACTTATCCTAAAAATTTCCATCTTTGCCTTCTCTCGGGCAGGATTTCACTTTTCATTTTCTTTGAAGTATCGATATTCAACTTTTTCCGTCAAAATTTCACACTTATAATTTTTTTGACTGGAATTACCAATCTTTGGCTCTCTTTTTTTAGTGAAAATTCTAATTAGTCTTTGCCAGCAGGCTTTTTTTGTAGATAGGTCGTCTGTCATGTTTGGGTGAGGTCAAATTTTTCAACCTTTGATTAGTAAGTAGGTATCTAGGTGATATTTCAATTTTCTTAATTTTTTTGTCCTGATTTCGCTGGGGCCAAATTCTTAAACAAATTGTAGTACAACTTTTTGAAGAGAATAGAAGCAAGAAACCATCAGAACAAAAATTTAATTCATCGGTTGTAAAAAAAAATTGGGAGTAGGGAAGAGGAAATTCTTTCCCAGAGCTCAGGGGAAAAGTCCTGATGAAATTTTATAATGTTGATTTCAAGACTTCGTTAGATTCGTTTAATGTTTTCATTTTTCTCGTTAATTTATTCCTTTTTTTAATCAATCTGTAGTATCTCATCGGAATTGAATTGCCAAAAAATTGATGGAATTTTTCTTTAAAATGGATGTACAAGAGGAGATCATTTGGGCAAATTTGGAGCAAAAAAAAAATTACTCGTATATATTTTTGGTAACCAGAATTTTCATTTTTCAAATCCAATGAAATCCTTGTCTAGCCTTTCTGACTTTTTAATCATTGTGTTTCACTTATTCTCATCTTTCAAATCTTAAGTTTTTCTACTGATCGAAAAACTGCATTTGTTTCATCATTCATTTTACCATGAGCTCAACTTTGAAAAAATATGTCAAAATCAAATTGAAGTTTTTGAAGTGTTTCAGTAATTTCAATTTTCAATTGTTTTATTATTTTATGATTACATAATGGTTATCTCGTACCTGGCATTTATTTGGCTGGAATTTCTCGCGAAATTTTATTTCGTTTTAAAATATTTCAAATTAATGCTGTTTTTTCTTTCAATGTTCATCAGTTTGAGGGCTACATTTACTAAGGACGAGTCCGAGTGTTTATTTTCAACTGTCTCAAATCCGTCATCAACTCTTCCTTTTCCCAAATTTAAAAAAAAAATTTTTCATAGCCTGTAATGATTTTCTAATTTTTTGTTTCAATAATAATTTTACAATTTTATCGCAATTCCGTCAATTTTTTTCAATCAGTTTTGAGATACTTACTTACCAATTTTTAGAAAATTTGGAATTTAAAACAATTTTTAGAATTTTCCAATAATTTTTGTACCAATTTAAGTTATTTTTCACGATTTGATCCATTTCTATGAAGTTTCCACGTTTTCTTCGATCAAGTACTCTATTTTCGTTCCAATTTCCCAACACCATCTTGAGATACATTTACATTATAAAAAAAAAAAACGAATACAAAATACGTATCTAATCGATTACATAAACTCGAAGCGTAAAAAATTGAAAAAAGTGCGTTACCCTTGGATATATTTCATCAAAAAAACCTAAACCAAGCTACCGGTAGGTGACGAAGAGAAGGGCCATACACACGTCGTCGTAGAAATTCAAATCATTTATTACCTGCCTAAGTAATCCAGGCATATCCAAATATAGGAAATGGGACAAAAGCAGTATAGAGAACCCCTGGATAGGGAAAGGAGTTGGGGTATTCGGTCGTTAAAGTCGTTCGCCACCGCCAAAAGAAAAGCACTCTCAACATGGACACCCGACATCGAAGCTTGCCCCTGCGCCGGGGCACCTTTTACCAACGTCGCAATACGACTCGATAAAAAGAAAGCATAAAAAGGCCGGCCGTCAAAGGGTGGCGCCCGAATTACCTGGGAGCAGGCGAGGCGAGGAATTCATAGACCACGTACACGCGATCCGATCGTCTATTTCTCCACATTCAAAACTTGGAAACACTTTTTATTAAGGCTCGGACCGTGAACGTAACTCGGAGGCGAAAGTTGCACGCGTCGCCGTAAAAGTAGAATTTACGGGGGTTCGATGTGGGTTATTTTATTGGCTGAAGTGAAAATCCAAAAGGAATGGGGGATGGTTTGACGAGAGCTCGCCGTTGGCTAAAATATCTACTCCGCGGACTCTCCCCGGTTTTATTTACTTTCCTCGTACATTTTTCTAGTCTACCCTTCTGTGTGATTTTCACCATCGTGTTGCTGGTTCGCGTTTTAATTACGATTTTAGCCGCGAACTAAAAATTTCGACGACGAATTTCAATATTTTCGCGAGGTAATTAGTTTCGAGATATGGCGACGATGAAAACGAGGTGTCGGTGATAATCGCGAGTGGAAAATTTCCTAGCGAGGTATTTTTTTCAAACCGGAGTTATGAATCTTGCGGAGATTTTTCGGCGGAGAGTGCTGGTCAAGCGTCGAATAAATTAACGACCCTGTGCGAAAAGAAAATGGAGCTGAACGCTTGGACGTTGGTGGAACAAGATGGCGAACACGTTTTGCATAATTCAAATAACATGCTACACGGTAATCTAATGCATTCGGTGCCGAATCCAGCCTCCGATTGTAATCTATTGTCGATGGATGTCTGTCAGGAATCCTCGTCTAGAAATATTAATCGTATTGTGATCGATAGAAGATTACACGGAACAGGTAGGCCCGAGCACCTATCCTTCGAATTGTATTTTTGAAATCTTCTAGATAGAGAAGTTGTTAAGCTGGTAAATTTTTTCGACGCTTTTTATCAAACTAGATAAGCGAAGCTTGGTTTACTTTGTACTTATACACTCGAAACGTTTTTATAATTGTTTGCATCCTCGTATGACATAATACGCTACAAAAGCTCCACTGTATCTCTATCTAAGTGCAAAATGGTACCGATTTGTACGAGATTTATCAGAATTATCGTATAGGGACGAGTGGTTTTTTTTTCATTCGAATTTCATCATCGTAATGGAGTTTTATATGTCTTGAGAAATGGTGAAATTGGTGATGGTGAAGATGAAAAGTTAATTGTGGGTGTTTGTTATGATTTTTAATGGAGTTTGTTTCCGTATTCGGAATATGTGCTTGAAAAATATGACCTAATGGGGTTTGATTGAGGATTTCGACTCTTCAATACTCAGGTAGGTTTGAAAAAGAGGCCTAAAGTTAGCCTAGATGTAAAATTTGATCGTAGTGTAAGTTTAAAATGAAAAAAAAGGGAAAAGTTTTATTTTTAAAAAGTTTTTCCTGTTTTGTAATTTGAAAATTTTCAAAAATTGATTGAAAATTTTGTTTTTTGAAACGAATGAGATTTTTTCGAACGATGCAGCCTAACTTTGGAAATTGGATAGTAAAATTTTAATGAAATTATTTTCCAGGTGACAGGTTGAGAAAAAGAATGCAGCTTTCTCCTCTGAGTCGATATAGACGAATCCCATGTTTATTTTCATTCTAGACCCCCTCCCCGTACCATTGAAATTTCGCCCTTTAGGCTTTGATACGTTCATGCGCCTAGTTTTTTGGTATTTTCCTACAAAGCAGCTAATATTTCTATCTGGTATGAAATTTCATGTTGAATAACGTACTGTTATTATTTGGACATGAAATGAATTTTTGAAGAATTTCTGAACTTTTTAACTAGTATACTCATTTTTTCTTGAAATTTGAAAAAAAATGCTAATGAAGTGGTGGATATGTTTGGGACAGAATTCTGAGCAAAATTTTTTTTGAGCTGTCATCGAGTCCGGAGCTGGGACAGTTTGGATTTTTTATGGTGATTTTTCTGGCTGAAGATTTCCATGAATTGGTTTCCATTCCACAGACTTATACATACTGTATAGATATAGAAAATACATTTTTTGGGGGGGAAATTAAATAATGCAGAAAATTTCCAAGTTCTTAAGTGCGATGAACAGGGATACCGGAGCTTAGCCTAGGGATTTGAAAAGGTTTTTTTGTAACACAATTGTTATTTTTCGATATAGGCGGAGAAGTGAGTGGAGTGGAAAAAATTCGGATTTGAAATGTCGTCATGATGGGTTACTTTTGAAATGACTTAATTTTTTCTCAAATTGGCCATGTCTACATTTTGTTTTGTATTTTCATCAATTAGACGCTTTTTCCAAAAAATTATTTTCTAGTGTTTTTCTAATTCTATAGGGCATTGATTCAAATCTTATTTCTTAAAATCCCGAATTACCAGTTCCCAAAAATTATTACTTTTGGATGCTTCATTCCAAAATACTTTTACTTCAAATACCAAACTCTTGAATCTGTTAACTTGAATGATTATAGTTTTCTCGAATTTCTTTTTACTTATTGCCAAACAAAAAAGTTGATAAACTGACGTAAAAAACCTTTTAAAAAAAGATGAACTCACTGATAGAACAACAAACCACTGATTCCTCATTAAAAATTATGGCAGAAGTACGGTCAATTGACAAAAATTAAAGAAATGAAATGATTGGCGAATCACTAAAGAACTTGATTAAAAGAACAAAAATAGGAAATCGATTTCAAAATTCATATAATAACTAAAAAAATAATGACGCCAACTTAAATAATTTTCTAGGCCAATTTCGATATGAATAGTCAACCATCACGAAAACATTATTTTTAAACAGATTTCGTAGATTTTGATTTGATCTTTTTTCATCCAATTAAGTACTCATCATTCTTCTAGAATACACATCTTTAGGTAAGGGTTGAAAATCTAAGTAAATGAATATTCATTGAATCTAACAAAAGTACTATGTACTTTTTCAGCCTACTTGAAATTTTTTAAGAAATTTTGTATGTAGGTAGCTGAAAAATAAATTTTATTGAAAGGGTATCCATATCCACTTCTCTGTGAAATGTTTTCGATGCTCCAAAAAAACTTGAAATGACTCTACATTGAAGTTTCTTCTTTCTATTCCTTTTTTTCTAGAATTGAAGTGACGATTAAAATTTAAAATTAGCGACGTTTTTTGGATCTACGTTTAAAAAAATTACTAGATGATTAATTGTTTAGCTATTTAAAAAAAAGTAACAATATTTTTTGGACTAGGATTTGAAAATGGAAAATGTTTCGATGCATTTTTTTTCAGTATTTATCAAGAACATTTTTCAGTTTGAAATTTCATCTCAAATGTTCCAAAACGAAAAAAGATCTTATCTTACCTGTTATTACAACATTTTGGGAAATTATTTCGAAAATCGTGTCTTTTTTGATTTTTCTTCACGTAAGTATTTCGAAGTTTTGTTTTAAAGATGTTCAAGGTGATATAGGTGAAATGTTTTAGAATTTTGGAAAGTTCTTTTTTTGCAGTGATTTTTGCCTTCGCTGTTTTTTTCCTTATTTTCACAAGAAGAACTTGAAGGGTATAGTTTCTAAAATTTTATGCTGTTATTTTTTTTCACAACCCCTCTTTTTTCCGGAATACCTTGCTGGCTGAGTTTTTTTTGCCTTTCAAGAGGTAAAATAGAGTAAAAATTTTCACCGCCTAATAATAAAATCCTATGATCTAATATGCGGCGTTCTTGATTGTAAACCCAGGTACCTATTAAAAAAGCCAAAAAATACTTCATAAATTCTAGAAACAGGAGTAGGTATAATTTGATGATGGAAAGTTAGAGAAATTGAACTTGAATATTTCCCCAATTTTTATTATCATTTTTTTTTAGGTTTTATAGTTCCGATTCAAAATGAAAAAAAAAATTATGTGCCATTTTTACTCGGAAGCGAAAATCACCAAAATTGATAATTATTTTTTCTGAGGCTTGACAAATTCATCCAACTGTTTTTAGGCTTGCTTAAATACTTGGTCAATTTTTCAATCTGTTGACTGAAAAAAAAAAAAAAAAATGAAAAAAATGGTGGGAAAATAATTTTGAAATATTAGAAAAAAGTTTGCTCAATAATTCATTTTTATTGAATTCGAAGTAGTTTGAATTAATATTCCTTGAATATTCCCAGAGAAATTTTTTACATCGGGGTCGTTGGAATGTGAAAATTAGGCAGCACAGAATATGTTGAGGCATAGAGGCTTTACTTTCTGGATTGAAATTTTTTTGAAGGCCAAGCTTGTCCTCTGTAAGAAAATAGAATTTAATTTTTAAATCCTAATAACTAAGTATCTAATATTCAAATTCGAAACACGATTTCATTCGAGTTCTGTAGCAATTTTGAGCTTAGAAATTTTGTCTAATTTTTAAATTAAAGAATTTTTCATTATTTTTTGTAGAAAGCAGGGATGTTAGACTTGCCATTGCCTCCCCTTAGCAATTTGATTCAAAATTCCTCTCATTTTTTTTTAAATGAAAATATTTGAGAAAAATTTTTCATTTTCAATATTAGCCTCCAAATTGCTTCAAGTATTCTGAATATGGATTCAATAACTTTCAAACGTGTAAAAATGAACCTGGTTTATGACTTGGTTAATTTTTAGAATAATTTTATCAATGCTTAAAAAACTTATTCAGTGATTGAGAATTTGGTACATTTCATGCCTATTTTACATTCGTATTAATATTTCAGTTAGTTTATTTGATTCTTTTTAGAATTTTTAAGCCTTGTCTTAAATTTGTGTTGAATCTTTTTTTTCTTGGAATTAAATTGAAATGCTCAAGATTAAGACCTTTTCATTCTACGTATTTCAGTCGATTCTTGTTAGAAAATTCTCTCCATCGATGGTTCACAAATTAAATGTACCTAGATTGAATAATTATTCGTTTTAAAACTTCATCTAGACTCGATTTCTTCAATAACCACCGCATGTTCGAGCTTTTAGTACGTACTCGTCCTTTTCTGATACCTTCGTTGGAGTGCAATATGCCTGTATGTATTCAGTTATCGATACTTTACCAATCGCCTCGAGAGCTTTCAAAATGATTATCCCATTGAATGTGATGGATTTGCCAACACTTGATTTTTTGCTGAACGATTTTGTCATTATTTTATTTCCAACCAATCAAAACTCACCATTTGATTTTCTGATTCGTCACGGTTGGGCGTTTCCTGTGTGGTCCAGGAAATCGAAATTGATAGGTAACGTTCGATTATAATTAAAGAATATTTAATAATTTAATAATTAATCAAGTACGAATGGAGAAGCGATCAACACGACAGTTATTTTTACAGCAGGCCGATTTGTTTCAAGTTTTTATTATTCGTTTGTATATGTATACTCGAAACACTCGTATTCGTACTAATAGTACGAGGAATTTAAACAAAATATTAGACTTTGAGATGATGACGGAGAATAATAACAAATATTATTTTCCGTATCTCTATCAGAAAAAAGGTACGCAATTTTTATTGATTTCATTTTATAAATTTACTGCCAGAAAATTTTCAGGCTCTGATTTTTTCTTTACTCCAAAGATCTTGATTAAAATTTCTTTATATTGGATATATTTTACATTTTTATTAATTTTGTAAACCTAGATTTTATAGATACATTTTAGAATATATTTTGGATTTTTTTTCATCTGGTAATCAAAATTGCTTCAGAAGCTTTTTTTCAGCTTTAAAATTGAATTAATTTTATAGAAGTTGTTATCAAGTCTTCATTAGTTAAGTGTAATGAATGACTGTATGTTCATACAAGTGAACGATCTTCTTTAATTTTTTTTTGGAATTTTCGTTTTCATCTTAACATTATTTTTCGAGTTATTGAAACTAAAATTAACGGATCTCAAAGATTGAAATTGAATCTTTCAAAATATTTTTTCTAAAGAGATCTTTTAAGAAATTTATGTTCTTTCAAGCGTCTCAGAAAGAGAAATATTAGGGATGCAGTTTGTGTTGAACATGTACTTTCGTTTGCTTCCGTAATAATATTTTTGTTGCCAAAAATATGATTTCGACGATCTAAATCATTCCAAGTACCTACCAATTTTTTATTCCCCAAATTTCATCAGTTTACTTTAATTTTAATTTTTTTCGAAATTGTGAATAATTTTTGAATTTAATTTTTATCTCTAAAATTTTTTAATTCATGATTATTTTCTTTCATCCTGAATGGAAAAAAATCTTGAAAAATATGAAGTTGAAATTTTAAAAAAAATTCAAAGTTGAAAAAATTGAAGAAAAATAAAAATTTCTGAGTTGGGAAAAAATGTAAGAAATTTTTCTTTTGGAAAAAATGTGTGCATCGAGTAAATTTTTCTCAACATTACATTTTTTATGTTTTTTTTCTCACTGGAAAACCCTTTTTCGATGATTTTAAAATTTTCTTCTACAAATTTTTTTCATTTTTTTGGTAAAGCTCCTAAAATTTTTCCCAATTTCGAATTTTTCAAAAAAAAATGTCAACGTCAGGTTTTACTCTGTTATTTTACGAAAATTGAAAAAATCCATGAAATGTAGACGAGAAGTTGAAAAGCATTCTGACGAACTATTTCGTGGGGGAAAATGTAGAAAATTTAACTCTTTCATCAATAGAAAAGAAATTAATTAAATTAATAAAAATAAAAAGGACATTGAACCTCATTACTTATTGATTTCGATTATTGGTACCTATGAAAAAGATTCATTTGAAGATTCATACGAGCAAATTCGGAATTGCCTCACGACCACGGTAGATAATTAATTTTACAGTAATTTAATGTGATTTTTTAGACCTACCTTAAATCTATTCCTCAAATTTCGCCAACCATGCCAATATTCCATACCAAATCCACACATTTACCCATCTATAGGCACCAATACCCCTGTATCCATTCGTACGGAACAATCCAAAGGCTGCCATCGACCATCGTAAGGGTGTCTAGGCAATTATCTTTGAGAATAATACGAATATGAAAAAGCGTGATCTAACAGTTAATCCAAATTGTCATTACGGGGGCGAATTATCCCTCGCGTGCGTTCTGGTCTGGTTATCGTGTAAACGTTTTTTTCAAGCTTGAAGTACGATATACCTAGGTAAATTTCGTACCCCAGTTTTTTTTCTCCTTTTGCTCGAACCTTTTCGTGATATGCAGTTGTTTCAAAACGTTTTGTAGATGTAACCGTTTAACAAAGCGTCGTACCTGTGAATTCCCCTTCGTCTGCGAGCACCTGTGTTGTAGTATTTTATGCACCTTTCGTCAGCACACGGTTAACCTTTGTAAATAGCTCATTTTAGGCTCGATTTGTAAACAAATTAGACCACCGGTGTGATATGGTAATTGTAATTGTCCACTGTGTTTACACGAGGGACTGATAAATACTCTGATGTATGTACTTCCAAGATAAACAAACCTACCTATTTTTTTGGTTTTTGCAGAGGAACGAAACGATTATGTCGGGGGCATTGATAACGAATCTTTGGACTTTAGTCAATTGGAAGATTTCATTAATAATGAAACCGATTCGGATCCATCGTCAGTATTAATCGTAGATTTTATATGAATCTATAAGCCTAGAATCGAGTGAAAGTTTATATATATATATTTTTTTTTTTTGAAAAAAAAGGTATTTCGGAGACACCTTGTCCCACGACAATGCGGCTTCGCAGCATTTACCGACGAACGTGAACGGAGTGCCTGGTAATGTCGATCAGGCTGCGGCTACTCGTTCTTTGCATCAGCACCATCTGTCTCAGCAATCATCTCAACATCATATTCTGAACAAAAATCAAGTCGTTCCTGCTAACATATCGGCTGTTACTTACAATACCACTATACCTAATATATCCCTCGATACTTCTTATACCTATGCTCATTCTCAGTAAGTATGGGTGCCTAGATTTAGTGATTTATTCGACTTGGCCTTATTGTTGGGAATTGAAAATCCGGTATTTGAGCCAACAGGGTCGAAACAAATTGGAAATGGGCAGATAGATCCTCTTTTCTCTCCTCCCAATTTATGACAAAATTGCAATTTTTGTTAGAAAATTCTCGAAAGAGATGATTTCTTGGAAAGATTTTTTTTCTGTATTGGAAAAAATTGAAAAAATTGGTGCTTTGAAGTCGAGAAATTGAAAAAAAAAAATCCATTTTGGATGAAAATTTTTGATTTTTATCCCTCAAATCCAATAACCTACTAGGTGAAATTTGAAAATCATTCATTGTTTTTCCTCAGGGTCATTCCATATTAATTTGTCCATTTTTTTTGCTTTTAAGATTTGCAAGTTTCAATTTTAAAAAAATTACACATATTTATACGCCTATAAAATGGCTGAGGTATTATGGTTTCGAATCGTATTTTTTTCCCAACCATTTTACGTACAATCTCTCAAAAAAACATTTCTACGATTTTTCAAACTTTGGGCTATTTTTGTGATAAAAAAAAGTTTTAAAGGAAATAAACGAATGTCAGATTCATGCTCAGAGAATTTAAAAATCACGATCAACTTTTTTTCACGATAATTTTACTCGAAGTCTCAAAATTCGTTTTTTTATTTTTTTTAAATCAATCGTAGAAAATGAATGAAAAGAAATTGAATTTTGAGATAGAGAAAAATGATCTATTAAAAAGTGTTTATCGAGGTGTTTTGATTCATTGGACATTGGACACAAATTTAGAGTTAGTTTTTCAATTTGGGCATTTATTTTTTCTTAAAATATTCAAAGTTGAAAAAAAAGCAAAAACTTTTTGAAATTTTCATCTATGAAAAATTACAATTTTAATTTCATTTTTGATCAAATTTCTAAATCAGTTGAAGTACAAATAAAGTATAATTGTTTCTGAGAATCACACGCTGTAAAATTTATTTATTTATTTATTTTTTTGGTTCGAAAAGGTGGTATTTAACTTTCAGCATTGGGGCGTGCCAAGTTCACCGAAAAATTATCGTAATTAGTGATTGGTAAATTTTACATAAGGAATTTGAAAGAGAACGTTTCAATTGTTGAAATGACAGTTCAAGGACGAAAAAATTTTGACGAGAATGAAAATGGCGAATACTTGAATTTTTTTTTAATTTTTCTGATTAATTTCTATGCTAGTCGCCATATTGTCGATGAAGTCTCTTGTTTCAGGGCCATTTTTCGTAATCTTTCACGTTTTCAAATAGGTACTTGAGAATTTTAGGCTTTTCGAAAATAATCCCCATTTTTCAATTCGCACGTTTTAAAGTCTTGTGAAGTCTGAAAAAACGTACTCATACAGTTGAAATTATACAATTTTTTTTATTTAGCAGTGTTGACTTTGAGATCTTTCCGGAAGTATTTCGGAAATCATTGTTTCCATTTTTTCATGTACCTATCAAAAAATCAGCCAGAAAAGTTGAAAACGACCATCTTCGAATAATTCGATTTTTGAAAAGTTTGGAAAAAATTCCATCGTGCAGTTTTCCATGCTGATTTAAGTCACTCTTCTTATCCCCCTAATTAATCAAAAATTTTCAACCTCGAACTTTGTTATTTTTTTCATTTTTTAAGTAAATGGAATTTCACCAATTTTTGGAATAATTAACTCAATTGACCCTAAAAGAATTCAAATTTTCACAATAAAATGAAAATTCTCCAAAACAAAAACAATTTTTTAAAAATGTAACCAATTTTAACTAAGAAGATATTGAGGAGAGGGAGGAGGGTTATCCAGCTTAAAAGTGCATAATTTTCATAAAATTTCAGCTAAAATTATTTTAGAAGTTCAAAAAGATTTTTGGCTCAAACTTGAGGTGTTAAGTGATTTGAATTTGGAAGAAATCTCAAAATCTCAGAATTCGCTGTAGGCAACTTTAAAATTTTTCTGTATACTTGAATAGTGGACAAAAAGTTTCAAGGCCAATGGTTCATGGGGCGTATAAACTGAAATTGCATCGGACATCAGAACTGAGGTGCACAGATGGTAGTATTACTGGAATGTAAAGAATTTTTCAAAAATGACCCATTTTGAGACTTCTTTGTTCAATCTTATTTTGGGCTGAGGATTCGAAATTGTTCTTGAGAGTTGTCTCACTCAAAGTCAACTATTTCTCACCATTTTTTTTTTCAAAATCCAAGATAATTAGTTTTTTTTTACGATCCAAATATTGTTTTGTCATGAACCTAAGGCCATTTGACCCTTTTTGTCTTGTTGTACCATTGAACCTGTAAAATTTCAAATGAAAGTCAATATCTCTATTAGAATTTCAACCTCAGTTAGGATTCTCTGAATTGCATTAGAAATCGACCATTTTTTCTCGTTTAGTTAATGTGATCTTTCAGTCGAAAATTGGAATGACCCTTTGTGAACTTGTAAATAAGTCATATTTTAGGCTACAATGAGCACCAAAACTGAAAATATGAAATTAAGGACTCACTAGATCACCTCGTAAAATCATCTTTGCCCCAATCTGTCATTTTTTTGAATTAATTTCAATCTTTATTTATTTTCAATGTTTTACAGTCACAGTTTACCAGAAAGCCCTCCTGATTCAGGATCAGAACCCCCATACTCACCTCCCGATGGTAAAGTCTCAACTTCCCATTTTTAAAATTTTTTTAAAATTATTTTCGCCAGTAATTTGATTTTTTTTACTCGTACAGTCCAAAAATCAGCCAATGGTGCCAATATCCAAGAAATCCTACTGCAAACCAACGGCTCCACCACTCCAAATGGATTGGTCAGCCTGCCATACGTCAAGTCGCCTCTGCAGCACGCCATACACATGCAGAATTCATGCGGCGAAACCATATTACTCCAACATTCCACCATTCTTACCCCTCTGCTGACCCAGCAGCAACAACAACAGCAACAGCAGCAACATCAGAATGTACTGGCATCTCCGGTATCTCCGGGTACGAAAAGAGTTCCTCAAGAATTTTTAAAATTTTTGCTCGAATCGAGGTTAAAAATTGGGATTTTTTGTAGGTTTGTCAAATAGAGAAGGGGCTGCGCCTAATTTACCCAATGGTGATGGTTCACCTTATCTTAATCCTCATCGTGCCAAGAAAAGGAAACTGTCGCAGGACGGTTCGAATGTACATGTTAAACAAGAACCAGGTATACTTTGAATGGTTGATTGGCAATTTTTAGTAGTTTATTGAGATTTTACAACTGGAATGTGTATTTGAATTGCAAAGAATTATCACCAGATGCTGCATCTAGTCATGCTTCCGCTTTAACAGCTGCGCCCAGTATTTCTGCCCCTAAAGAGGACGATTATGGGTACCAGGATAGCAATAGTAATGGACCTGGGTCTGTCAATAATGATTCTGGGGTCTATTTGGATTCAAGCTTCCAATGTATACGATTTCAGCCATTTCAGCAGAGTTCTTGGCATGCCTTGTGTGACCAGAATTTAAAAGAATTGTAAGCATTTGTGGACAGAAGAAAAGTGATGAAGGAAATTTTGAGATGGTTGATTAATGTGAATGGTTTTTTTTTGATAGGCCGGTTCCTCATTATCGTGTGGATGCGGATAAAGGGTTCAATTTTTCCAACGCTGATGATGCGTTTGTGTGCCAGAAAAAGAATCATTTTCAGGTATCCCACATTTCGTCTTGGTTTTTTCTCGGGGTGATGATGTTGGGAATTACTTTTATTCTAACGATGTAATTTTTTAGATTACTTGCCATGCTCAGTTGGAAGGTGAAGCCCAATTTGTAAAAACTAGCAAAGGTATACGTAAAATTTCGAGCTTTCATTTGCATTTCTACGGAGTCAAAGTGGAATCGCCATCCCAAACTATTAAAGTCGAGCAGTCGCAGAGTGATCGTAGTAAAAAGGCGTTTCATCCGGTGCTGTCAGTAACTTTCTTTCAAGGGTAATGAATTGTGTAGCTCTCCCATCAATCCTTCTGATCTTGCCTTAATCTATTTCAGAATCGACCTGAGATCCGATCAAGTGACCAAGGTGACCGTGGGTCGGCTCCATTTCAGCGAGACTACCTCGAATAATATGAGGAAGAAGGGAAAGCCTAATCCGGATCAGCGGTATTTTTATTTAGTCGTCGGCCTACATGCCCACTGCAATGATAGCAGCGATTATCCGATTGTTTCTCATTCGTCGGAGAAAATTATCGTTAGGGTAAGAAGAATACCATGTTGGGGGGAGGGGAATTTATCCTCAATTTCCATGGAATGTGCATCAGGCATGAAAATAAAAACTGAATTTCTCCTGTGCTACTAGATTTTTTCCTAAGTTCATGTTCGGAATTTTTTTCACTCTGCTAAATTTTTCTCTCAGCTCAGAAATTTCTTCCTCAGAATTTTTCTCGTGTTTCAATTTTTTTTTCAATTCTAATACTTTTTTCAAGGAATCATATTTTTCAGGTCTAAAATTTTTTATATCAATGGAATTTTTTTCTCAAATTCCAATTCTGAAATTTTATTATTTGATTCGAGATCAAATTTTTCGCATAAGTTTCTCTAAATTTTCTCCAGTTCCAATTTTTTCAAAATTTTTATCATACAAATTTTACTGTTGGAAAATAATTAGGCAAGATAATCAGAGAAAAAATTTTGAAGTCAAAAAAACAAAGTCGTAAAAAATTTGGTGGTGAACAATTTTTTATTTTAATTGGAGTTGAAATTTGATACATTTTTTAGAAAAAACTTTGAGATGAAATTTTATTTAAATATAAAATGGGAAAATAATTTTAGGAAAATTTCAGTAAGTATTGAAAAAAATTGAGAAAAACTTCTAAGGAGAAAAAAGTTTTTTAGAAAGAAATTTTAGTCACGAAAAAAGTTCTTTGGAATTGAAAAATTAAATTTTGAGAAAAATGTTGGACCTCACTGACCTCAGAAAACATGTAAAGGAAGAACTTTTAGAGTTGATTTTATCTCATGAGAGTTGAAACGTACATTTAGAAAAAAACGTTTGGAATTTAACAGTATTCTGCCAGGAACAATATTATGGTTTTGAGAAAAATTGATTTTCTTGTCGATTGTAAATTGGCATGTGTGAAATAAAAAAGGTTCAGTCGTCCTCGTCATTTTTTATTTTCGTGCTTGATGCATATTCCATGTAAATTCAGTTGTTAATTCTTATTAAACTTGAGGTGGTCAATTTTTTCTAATAAAATGATTGATTAGGCATCAAATCCTGGCCAATTTGAAAACGATGTTGAATTATGTTGGCAACGAGGTAGTTCTCCCGAATCAGTGTTTCACGCCGGTAGAGTGGGTATCAATACCGATCGCCCTGATGAAGCTCTTGTTGTCCATGGAAACGTTAAAGTCACTGGACATATAATGAAACCCAGTGATTGTCGAATCAAAACCAATATACAAAAAGTAGGTACTCGAAGAGATGAGCTTATGTGCTCCTTTAATAGCAATATTGAAAACTATTCGTTTTTTTGTCTCAGTGTGACCATAAAGAACAACTTCGTAACATACAGCAACTGAATGTGGTCAGATTCACCTACTCTCCGGAGTTTTCGACCCATTTTGGTCTTGTAAATACTCAAGATACAGGTGTCATAGCCCAAGAAGTACAAAAAGTATTGCCCGAGGCGGTAACCAGTGCTGGAAGTATCGTGTTACCCAATGGAACCAAATTTGAGAATTTTTTGTTGGTTGATAAAGTGAGTCATTGGTTCGGTCGTCAAATTATAAGATTTTTCTAACAAGAGTGGAAATTGATGAAAATTTTAATACGAATAGGAAAGAATATATATGGAAAATGTTGGAGCCGTCAAGGAATTATGTAAAGTAACTGATAATTTGGAGACTAGAATTGACGAACTTGAGAGGATGAATAGAAAATTGGTCAGGTTACGAAGACATGATAGTACAAAATCGACGTCGTCCTATTCTACAGGTAATTTTGTGGGTGATTGTTAGTGAAATGTTGGATTGCTGTCTTGAAAGTGCAGGACAATCAGAACCAGACCAAATTGAGATCAGAAGAGGCAGCTTCTCCCAATTATAATGAAATTATTTTTGGTTGGAAAATTTTTTAAAAATGTGATTTTTTGAGGAGGGGGAGAAGAAATTTCATTTTTTTTACGAGAAATCAACTTAGTATTTTTTTAGAGAGGGGAAAGTGTTTTCAGCCGAAAAAATAGGAAAAATTACATTTTAGTCGAAATTTCTCGATTTTACCCCTACCCTCCATGAAAGTGGAGTATTCAGATTATAAGATATTACGAATTTAATTATCATCAGCCTTTCGTTTGGAAAAATTTGTCATCAGTGTTACCATTTTTTTTTTAATTTTTAGAAAAATAAGGTTTCCTAATGAGATTTTTAATTACAGTTTTAAGTGGTAAAAGCAGAAGTAATTCGAATGTTTCTGGAAAACATAAGATTTCGTCTTGTGCTGATATCAATTTGTGCTCAAATCACTACTTGCAAGCCATAATTATTATTCTTGTTTTTGTTATTGCTGTTTGGTTAGTATTTTCTCGTTTACTGATTTTGAAGAAAACTTATATTGGTAAAATTATCGAAATTTAATTTCCTGTTGTGTAGCTTGGCATCAATAGCAACTTTGTATTTTTTGGAATTCAGAAATGCCTACACTGCGAATTTATCTTCGTATTTGAACAAGTAAGTGAGAAATGAGGTTCTCAATGGGAGATTTTTTAATGAAAATTCAGGTGTTGGGTCATTTCACGTTTGCTCAACCAAAAATAGTGTGATATTAATTCCTTTTTTTTTAAAATTTACATGGGACTGACATTTTTTTTGGCAGGATGATAGGTCTTCGAAATTTTGCAAAACGGTAGATGGATGATTGAAAATTTAAGGTGGAGGTACCTAACCGAATTAACGTGTCTAAGGAGGGAAGGTGGTTAAAGACTACAATTTTTTTTTATTATTTTTATTCAGTCCTGTACAAAATTTAATCCATAAAAAAAATGTCGAATTTTGATGGAAAATTTTTCATTGAATTCGAAAAAATTGGTTTGAAAATCATATCATACTTCTTTTTACCCCTAAAAGCGTACCAACTCGAAAATTTTCAATTTTTGAAAATGTAAATCAAAATTATTATTTTTGGGGAGATTTCTTAAGACACTGGGGGCATGATAAGGCCATGAAGCCAATTTTTTCAAATTACTAGTGGCACGATATTTGTATGCAAAATTTGAAAAAAATCTCCGAATCGTATAATTTTTGGTCGAGTGGCAAATTCCAGTCAAGTCAGCGTGAAATGATCCAATGAGTATTATAATCAAAAAATTAATCGTCTTGATTTTCAGCGAAAAATTGAACCGTCTCAGAAACCAATGGTCGGCCAGTACATCCCCTCAGTGGACCTCAATAATGCAATCGAACGAATTCAATAGGCATAATATTACAGATCTAAAATTAATGCACCATATGCCGAACAAATTACGCAGCAAGGATCGTCAAACGTCATCGTTCAGCTACCAACCGAGTGTTAGCGATTATCCATTGGATTCGGATTCGATCGCTGCCAATTCCAATCAAAAAATTACCAAACAGTATGTTTTCAGGAGTACATTTCAAATTTTTCGTTAAGCTGGACTGAATGAGGAGGGCAGAAAAAGTAGCTTGCAATTGCACTTTGAGTAGAGAAAAAAAAGAAAAATTCAATTTCAGTGGAAAAGTGTCTTTCTTTGTGAGATGGTCAAAAAACAATTTTCGATCCAACTTTGATCTAAAAAAGTTTTTCACTTTATTTAATTGATGAATGGAGAGCAATATTCCTGGAAGGGACAAGCAGCTATTCTGACCAATACCAGGAATGTTCTTTTTTGATTTTTTCTCCTGCCTTTCCAAGTTAACTTCGGTTCGTCATTTATTGATAATTCAAATTTACAAGTACCTAACCTAATTTAAAATTTCAGTAAATCGAAACCTTCGTTGCAAGTCAACAATCTAGCACATAATTTGAATTCGGATGATAAAATTGGGGAAAATTACGCGGTCAATGACCTTTTACCAACAGCCCTAGGCAGACCTTCGCATTGCAATACCATATTTTCGTCACATAATTCACTTCTTCATTATTTGGATACACCCTCTCCTTGCCAGGTATTCGTTTACACCATCTAAATCGAAATTATAACTGAAATACCTATCTAAATCTTTCTTAACTTTTTGAAATTATATTTCTGCAGTCGTTTTGTTGCTTCCCTGGCGTATTTCATAATTCCGGCGATGAAAATGATCAAGCTTCACAGGATTCGTTGAAGGCAAAATTACAAGATCAAGGACAAGCTTCAACTGATTTCATTGGTTGGTGAAAAAGTCTCAAATAATCTTGAGGTTTTTTTGATTTGCCTCATACCTAATCATCGAATGTTAATTTTTAGCAAATATTGGACAAATTACCCCTGCTGCTAATACCCTCGAAGATACGCAGATCATCTCTGCCTTGGGATATACTTCAAAAGATTCAATTTCTGGATTAGGACAAGAACAGCATTTTAATAAAAAAGTATTTCGATCTCTTCCTCGATTTTTTAAAAGAGTTTGTCCCTATATTTAATAATTTTATTCAAATTTTTAGGAATCTAAATTGAAACCATTGACTGGAAATAAAAATTCGATCGAGTTATTGGGGGTTCAAAGAAAGCGACGATACGCAGCTGAACCGTGGTCAAATAATGGTTACTCAAACATGGATCAATATCAAAGTATAAATTGAAACTTTTACCGTATTTAAAAATCGTTCACCTAAAATTAACGAAGAACTAGAGATTGAGTTTGAATGGAATTTTACAGAAGGCGTTAACGAGGGAATTACCATTAGCGTTCACGGATCAACTTTTAACCAAACAATTAATTCGTCGTATTGTCACATCGACAAGCCTCATTTTATCCAATGCAAACACGGATTAGCATCTAACACAAGTTACATTATCCCTCTTAGCAAATATTTATCAGATAATCACATTTATCTTATTTTTCAGTAAGTCACGTGCAATTACGTTTTACATAGGTTTCTAAAACTATTCATTTAATCGAAAAATTTCTTTTGGAATAGATTTTCAAAATTATCCAAATATCAAAAAGTGACTCGTTGCTCGAACGTGCCCGAAACAGCCAACATAGAATGTCCGGCTAAAAATCTAGACATTTATTGGGTGAAAAGCGAACAAAATGGCCCCAAAGTGCCGAACGAAACGATGAAGAATTTTTCTCGCACCGATGCTTATTTTCACGTGGATATTTCTAATTCACTGGTGCTATTGGAAAAGTATCGAGTGTATTCGGATAATATTGGGAATGTGGTGAGTTTTTTTGAAATTAGAGAGACATCTCCTGGGTTGACTGAGATCTTGACTGATATTTTTTTTGTTTTTCTAAGGATATCTGCGAAGCCTCGTCCGATAAGTTGGGAGTTTCGTATTTGGAATATAATTTTTATTTCCTGCGTCATTGTGAAGAGTAAAATGTGTACTTATTTGCTTGATGGCTGGCACCCTAGCATGTGTTTTGTTATTACGTTATTGTCTTTAGTCAAGTTTTTAGTTGATGTATGTAGTGAAATTTATTTTTTACAGTATTGCGATTCTGAATGCATTGTGAATAGTTATGAATATTCGCTTTTTAAAAAAATGTGTACACAAGTCGCGGCTCCAAAATGTAAATCCCATTTTAAAATATATTTTTTTGTTATTTATTTATTTTTTAAAAAATTTTTAATTTAAGTTGTACGTTTTAAAAGTTATTGAACAGTATAAATTGAAATAGTGTTGGCAGATTTATTGGGAGAGTAGGTGGCATAATTATGTAGCTAATTTTTTTAGAGAGCATTGAAGTCTGAAGTATACAAGAGGAGGGGGTCAGTTTGCCAAGGAGAAGTGTTTTTTTTTTAGAGTTTGAGTGGGGTGATGGAAAATGAGGCGAGGGAAATATCAGTTTTGGGATACATATAAATATATTAGTATTTCAAGGTTTTTGATTAAAAATTTCATTCTTTCTAGGACCAGAAAAAAACTCAGTACTCGTTCGAAATTGAACATTTTCATTTTCCCAATTAAATACCTGTAATTCAAACACTTCATCTCTTCTGAGAAAAAACTCAAATAACTCACACTTTGAAATGAAAGATTACAGAATTAATGAAACAATTTATTTGAACAAACTTATATGATACATAAATGCTTATTTCCACTACATAACGAACTAGCTAAACAATAAACAAATTGTGCAAACAAAAACCATACAACTAAACAAAACTTGGGACATGGAAAAATTCAAATCGTAAGTCTACTTTTTTATGAAAAATGAACGTTATAAAATCAAGTCATAAAGTTTTGTTCAATGATATAGTCTGAAACCTATCACTGAAGCTCCAACGTTAAAAATCGCTTAAAATAAAATTAAAAAATTAACAATTTTAAGTGCTTGGTTGAAATTAAAAAAACAAAAAGTAGGAAAAAATGTAAACATTATTTTGATTGAGCGTTTGAGAATGGTTATCTATATTTTTCAATATGAAAGTCAATTCGAATTTGGGCCACCGTTGACTCACATGATTATAAAAAGTTAAGTTCCCATTGAACGGACGAGAATTGACCAATCAGGGTAAATGTTCATACATATACATTGCAAATACCTTTTCGAAACAATACTGTTTGAAATATTTTCTAAGTAACAATAGGAACAATAAGTTAAATGTTTTGTAACGTCAACTTTGAAAATTTAAGATCTATCTACAATATTCTAATGGTTTAGGAAGGCTTGTAGAATAAACTGATAAGGTGAACGTTTCGTCCGAAAATACAATCAGCTGTTTATAAAGCGTACAGAATCACGGGACAGTCGTTGCTGAGCCTCGGAAATGGCAGTCGAACTTTGCCCTGTAAATAACAACGCAATATTGATATTTCTTTCGATCAAACGTAACGAGATAAGCTGGGAGATTCCGAAAGCGGTACCTGTGGTTTCAAGTTTTCGTATACTCGTTTCATTTTTGATTTTCTGCCTTCTTTGACTTCGACGTAAAATTCATGAGCTAGGTCGCCATCTTCGTCGAAAAACATCGACCTGAAACGATAATTATTCAAATTATCAATTAGAATTCGTAAGAAAATTATTCGTTCGTAAGCGAAAAGCGAACCAAAGTAATCAGCGAGTTGGCCATGTAGTACAATTATCAGAAATATATACCCTTGTCTGTACATAACGATCGAAGGTCCCAATGAAGGGGGTATCTTTGCGACGACATTTTCCAAACCACTGAAATCTTCTTCATTTAAGGGTGACGTGAAACTTGGCCTTCTGCGATTTTCTTTGTTGCTCGACGGTCCGAAGATCTTTTTTACTATTTTTGAACTACTCGAACCCATTTATTTGAGGATAAGAGATTCACATTAAACTGCCAAAATCCAGGAAACACTTTTATCTAAACCCATAGTTGGAGTATATAATACGTTTAAACGTGAGAAGACATTATTGCATGAAGGGAATACGAATTTTTAACGTTGTTTTTTGCGTGTAACTTTCCACTAGACAATTTTTTACTTCAAAAATGTCAAAACTTTTACTGATAATGATAAAAAAAATTTTGATAAGCTCGTTTATTTTTTTTAGTTCCTCCTTAGTTTTCATAGAAGGCGCTTTTGGGTCCATAGATCATATACATGTTGCCAATTCGCTAAAATAAAATGTTTAATAGAAAATTTTTTAGATTGAAATTAAAAATTAAAAATTAAGATTTTTTTGCAATTTTTTTGAAATTAAAATTTTATTTTGAAGTAAATTTTTAAATATTTTACGTTTATCCTTTTTCTTGGCCAAATTAATTGAAAAAAAAGGTTTTTTTATTTTTATTTTTTTTGAAAAACACGAAAGAGAATTTTTTCTGATATTTTTGCAGTGTTGCCTCGCTTTGGAATTTTCCAATCTATTTTCACTTCTGAATGTTTTCTTTCATTTCAATCGCTGAAATTTTTTCGCAGAAGTCAACAATAATTGAATTTTGAAACAATTTTCTCTTAATTTTGGGTGTTTTCTTGTGCCGTAACTTGAATTTAATCTAATTATCATTCGCCGTCCATATCCCATAGCCATAATACAATCGGTCTCTCCGTGTAACACATATCTTCTGCGGAATCCACGCAACTGGATCCAAGTTTTTATCAGAATTGATTCGTCAAATCTCTCTAGTTCCCAGATTGCTACAGATATCATCATCACTCATAATAATTATCGATAACTTGTGAGTATTCTTTCAGTCTTACTATTTCTGTGTCAAAGTCATTCTCTTAGACATAATCAGTTTCTTAATTGATTATAGGATCAAGCGGATTAAGAAAATGAATTACTCATTTCATCTCATATACAACGGATAGATTAATCTATTATTGCGTCAAGCCTGACGTAAATAATTCGAATCCATGAGTCTGAACGTATTCCAGAAATAACGTGTATAATTCTGATAAGAAAATTAAAATGAACGAAACGTTCAATCCCGAGGATAGATCGAGGTAATAATCATTTTATTGTGGCGAAGTAAATAAGGTGATTCAGTGCTAATGCTGTGTATTTTTAGCTGGTACGTTGGCCAGATGTCCAGAGAAGAGGCGACGGAAATTTTGATGAATGAAAGAGAAGGCGGAGTATTCCTAGTCAGAGATAGTTCTAGCATTCGTGGCGATTACGTTCTATGTGTTAAGTAAATGGATAACTTTATATAACCTTACATAAATCCTCATCGAGTTTTCTCTACTTGTTGATTAATTTTTCAGAGAAGATTGTAAAGTTAGTCATTACATTATAAATAAAGTAGCTAAAGAGAACCAAATCAAGTACCGGATCGGGGATCAATTCTTTGACGACCTTCCTGCTTTAATCAAATTTTATAAATTACACTATTTGAATACAACTCCGTTAATTAGACCTGCCAGAACATGGCAAACGGTAATCGCCAAATATGATTTTAACGGCAACGTGAGTCTTTAATTATCTAAAATTTACATAATTTCAAGTATAATTTTTTCATTAACTGGTTTTACGTTCGTAAGGATCCGGATGATTTACCTTTCAAAAAAGGTGAAATATTGACCATCGTATCTAAAGACGAAGAACAATGGTGGACAGCTAAAAATAGTCAAGGGCAGACAGGATCCATCCCTGTTCCTTATGTGCAAAGAGTAAGCGTACGATTATTAATATCCTCGTAAAGTCAAATTCGTTTATTATATTTCTTTGGTGTAATTTTATGTTCAGTACGAAGGTCCCTTACAAGTAACCGAAATAAGAGAAACTACCGCACCGATATTACCAGTTACTGAAAATACTACCAAAAAAACAACTCTTCAAGTATGTCCAAGCTCATTACAAACGTACCTTACTACCTGCTATTTTCACTGATGTTGTTTTCATTTGACAGAAAAAATTACCGGCAATGGCTCGAGTCAAACAAGTACGCATACCAAACGCATACGATAAAACCGCATTGAGACTGGAAGTAGGTGACATAATAAAAGTAACTAAAACAAATATTAACGGTCAATGGGAAGGCGAGCTTAATGGTAAAGTAGGTCATTTTCCATTCACACATGTCGAATTTGTGAATTCCGATTCGAATGACGGAGAGGAAGAAAATTGAATCACGTGTCTACGAATTAAGAAAAAAATTTCTTTCTCGAAATCTTCCAACTGGTTCGCGAGTTGATAATTACCTTTCTTTATTTTTTCCATTTACGTAATTATCGACTTGAAAAACTGGTTTACAAAAAAGTCACAATGATAACATAAATCTTTATTGCATCTCGGTAAGATTGTATATAATGAGACGAAATCATATATGTATTTATTAAGAAGATTTTACTCCTCGAGTAGGTATTGTTATCAGGATATTGACTGATACGATAAATTGCCAAGTGCTTTGAAACAAGCTGTGATCGGTGGGATTGACCATCCAAGATGATTTCTCTTTCTTCCTTAATCAAACGCGTTCTATTTTTCCTTTAATACTCACAACAACGTACAAGTGTATAAAAATGGAATTTCTTTAGTATTTTATATTCGTTTAATTATGTCGTAGATTTTTATTCAATGTGTAAATAATCGAGTCACGGATGTATTTTCGTTTTAACATGTCGTTGTCTATTGGACTGGTACCAAAATTTTTTTCAAAATAAGCCAGTTAATTTTTTTCTATATTTTAAACCTCAGGTTGTCTTTGTCTCTTACGTATAATTTCAGGAAAAAAGTCTTCATTTTGAAGGCGCACTATCAAGGTTTGTGAAAAATACAAAGATAGATTTAGGTGTAAATTTACAAACATCCGAACAATTTTTTAGTATCGATAGATGATTCCTTTAGAATACGAAGTATTTTGAAGCCGAGTTTTCGGTTTATTTTATTTGTGTAAATTTTACAATTTTTTTAGAACGATTTTGAAGATTTTTATTTTTCAGTATCCGTAGGGATGGGATGGATTGAAGTAGTTCACGAATTTTTTTCATTTTTTTTTTTTTTGAGGATGTCAAGTTTTTATTCTTTTGTCTCTCGTTTTGAGCTGGCCTCGAGGTGAGCATCTGAGTTGATAGAAAAAGGAACGTTTTTTTTTGAAGGCTGCAAAATATTGATGTTGCGATTGAAATGGATGAAGCATGAAAAGTATCTTGAACTTTAAAATTGAACCAAAGGAAGTCAAAAAAAAGAAGGAACTTTCAAAGTTGTGACATTAAATTTTTTGAAGTTTTTTTTGAATAAAAAAAAATGATTCAATTAAAAAATACGAATTGCTACAAGAAACAAAAAAAAGGAAACAAACTTCGAAAAAATTGGTGGAAAATTTTTTAAAAATGGCTCTTAGGACTGTGGGAGGTTCATGAAATTATTCTGATCTCGAACATCAAAAGTTAGTCCTTGTTTTGTTTCTACATTCATCTTATAGATTTTTTCAAAAAAAAATTTGAAAAAGTTGCCTTTTTAAAATTTTTTTAATTTTATAAATCGATTTGTGATTCTTTAGTGTTTTATTCATTTTCAATTTAAATTTGAAAAATCTGATTGCATTTTCAAGATTTTCAGACATACTGAGTCATTTTTCAACCCATTGAGCAGCTTCGAAAAAGTTCAAAAAAAACTCGTTAGAAAATAATTTTGATAATTAGAAAGAAATTAAAACACATTAAAATATCTGGCATTATTCTTCTCAAATTGAAGAAAAATCCTCAACATATCCATGATCAAGTTTTTGCTCAATAGTAAGACTTCTATATCTATAATTATTTTGAGGTTATTTTGACTTTGAAAGTTCATTTTTCAGTGATAATGTGACACCCTGTCCGAAAATCGACCCTTCTGGTAAAAGGAGGTCAAAATGACCAATTTCATTCATTTTTTGATCGTGAGTTTTTTTGGTATCATTTTGGCCCCCCGATTCAGTCCCTGTCTATCTTGATTACTTATTTAGTGTGAGATAATTTTTCAAACGTCACAACAGTAATTTCATCGGGTCCTGTGCTCGGCTCACCTATTTTTTAATCCTTTCTTAAGGAATGGTAGCAATATTGTTCTGATATACTATTATTTATTTAATTTATGACCAAAGCAACCATTTACCAAATAATGATATATCCATATTGGTGTACTATTGTACTTACATTTTTACAAAAGACATTTATATAATTTTTTTTTATGTAAATACTTGTGTGTAGAAAATCAGGAACTCGAAAAATCGTTACAGCTTTATTTTTTTGCATCCGATTACTATGATTTGTGACGAGAGATAAAAGACTTGCGAGGTGATTTTTTTTTGGTACTTTTATATCTTAGTACTACTTTTGTTTAATACGAGAACAATGATCAAAGTTTGGTGTGAAGAACAACGAAATGTCTTTCGATAGTGTTTAGAATAAATGAGCTGATGTGATCAAATTTTGCTGAAATTAGAAAACAACGAATAAACTATGAGCTTATAGTTATCGCATGATAAATTAATAATTTATAAACAATCATGTACGTAATCTGTATTTAATTTAAATACAATTTTTTACACGATAATAATTGGTTAAAATATAGTTTCAACAAGTATCCGTTAAAAAAAGAGAATTTTTATACATACGACGTATGTGTGAGATGAATATTTTCGGTATAGCGGCGTAGTTTTTTCTTTATGACTAGTATCTTTTTTTCCTCCTTCGAATATTTTAAATACTGATAAAAACTACGGTAAATATGAAAAACGATTTAGTAACAATGAATTAACTACAATGTAACTCGATATGGGAACTTGATGTAGGGATGGTGGACTACGTTGGTTGTGTGACCCAAGGACGCGTTCTTTTTCGGGCTGAAACAATGAACAATTCGGTTAATGGGAAATATAAACCAGTAGATGGCTCATTTCGTGCTAATTTACTCAAATTTTGACCCTTAGTCTTCGGAGATTTTTTTTACGGAGTCCTCTTGTTGGTCTAATGATGTAATGAAGAAAGCGGTTCGTCATTTCGATCGTAATACTTTAGGTGGTGAGGAAGGGGGAGGGGTTTGAAATTTTCGTATAATTAGGATTTTTTGCAGAATGGGTCAAATTTGAAGGAGATTCATAACCAATGTTTTAAATTTTAAGAAGATCAAAGTTGAACTTTTGAGATGAAAGCTCAATTGTTCGTGATGAACACATAATTCAGAACCACCATTAGTCTGAGAACATTACAACTAGAAAAAATTTATGTATTTTTTAATCTTTTTTTTTCAGATTGGATCATAGGTGCACATAGAAATTTATTAAGAGAGTGGCTAAAAAATCGATAAAAAAATAGGAGTCAAATTTCAAATTAATAATGTTTGACGGATTTTCCAGGCCAAAATCATCTATTTTTTTCGTCAAGTTGGGAATTAGTTGAGGAATCGGTGATTATTGACTGTCAGATCGATGAAAAATTATCAATATTAATAAAATAAAAGGACGAAAATATTGCCACTGAACTGAGATTGAAAATTGAGACCTCGAAGATGATCTGCTTCGCAAAAAATCCAAATTTTACGAACATTACGGCGATCGTCCTCGCTCTCTTGAAAAATTAGGATCGAAATAACGACGATTTTTTTCCATTAGATCTTCGAAAGGAACCTGCAAAAAAATTCGAGCGAAATCGAAAAACCTAAGGTCAAAATCCAGTCGATTTGACCCGGAATGAGCCAGATGGATGCGAAATCATCACAAAGGCAAAAAAATAATATGATTGGCGAGAAGTGCGTTCATTTCTTCCCCGAGTGTTTATGCAATCAATCAAAAATATTTTCTTTAGTAAGTGCTTAAAAAATTATGCAGGCGTGTGAGTGCCTCGAAAATGAAACATTTTCGATCAAGATGTTTTAAAATTAATAAATATTAATTGGTGAGTTAGTTTACACACAAAACTAACTAAATTTTATCAATTATTTACACATTAATGTGCTATCACCAAATCAAACTACGAAGCGAGACTAGGACACCGTTAACTAATAACTACTCAAAAGCGTACATCACTGAGATTAGTTCACACTCGGGGTATACTTAAATACTTACTCATTACTGTACAATTTCTCGCAATCACCATCGTAAGATAGCGGCAGTTCTGTAAAATTAAAAGCAACGTATATTTTGGAACTCAAAAGCCCAAAATCAATTCAAATCTAATCGGAAAAACCTACAGCTAAGCGACTAAGACCTATTTACTCGAATGATTAAGACAACTTAGTACTTACAGGTCCTAAAGATGTATACTGTAAATCAAAGTACCAATAATGAATATTTTTATGCTTTAAAGAAGTATCGAAGTGGAAATAAAACCTTGTTCCCTTTTTTTCAAAATACTAAAACCCATTTGAGTGAATTTTCGAATCGATTATTTCACAATTTTTCAACTTACCAGTTGGCAGATAAGGTTTGAACGTGTTTGATGATGTTTTGGACTACATCGAGACTGGTGGCTGTTCCTTTCAAATCTGTGGATCCAAAAAATTGATGATTTAAAATTTTCATCAGTTATGGATACGAAGGGGATTCCGAAACAACTGATAGTTGCCTTCGTACGAGTTCTCATCACTCTTCAAAGCTAAAATAACTCCAAATTTTTGAAATTGAACTTTTTTACGAATAAAATTTTGATTTTTATTCAAGTTGTCGAAAAATATTACAATAGTGGTTCAAAAATCGTGAAATTTATTAAGATATTTACGAAGGCAACTATAAGTAATTTTTCGTTGCTCTTTGTATCTCGAGATGAAACCTCGTATTACCAGGAGTATGAAGTAAATCTTCATTCAACGTCTTATCAATGGCCGTTTGAATTGTTTCAGCGTGACTTCTCAATCCTAGATGATACAACATGTCGACTGAAGCACTCAGCATTGCTACAGGGTTGGCAATATTTTTACCAGCAATGGCAGTTCCTGTGTTTCTGGTACCAGGTTCAAAAACTGCATACTATAACAAAAAGGTTCAATTTTATATCCCAAGGGGAAGTTTTTTTTTCGATACATTGGTACTTACGTAATCTCCATAATTACGTCCAGATAATAATCCAGCACCTCCGATTAATCCACAAATCACATTGGAGACTATGGAACCGTATAAATTGGGCATAACCATAACGTCAAATTGACGAGGATTGGATACAAGCTGCATGCAAGTGTTATCAATAATCATATCGCTGTGTTGAATTTCCGGATAATCCTTGGCTATTTGGCGAGATGTTTCTAAGAATAGGCCATCTGATAGTTTCCTATGTAGAAGGGGAAATATTCCAAGTTAGGTTTAGGCAGGTAAAAATTTAGATTGGTATGAATTTAAGGAGAACCTTACATAATATTAGCTTTATGTACAGTTGTAACTTTCTTACGGCCATTCTGTCTGGCGAATTCGAAAGCATATCGAGCCACACGTTCCGAATTTTCAGCAGTGATTACTTTCATCGATTCTACGATACCTTGAGTGCTCTGTAAAATATCCCCAATTAGGATACGAAATTACCTACACAAATTTGAGTAAATAGGTAATATGTTGTACTTCGTGTTCCAACATGGCGTATTCTCCTTCGGTATTCTGTCGAACTATCACAATATCGATACCTTTTTGACGTCCAACTATACCAGAGTATGATTTGCAGTGAATCACGTTCACAAATAAGTCGAGCTCGTTTCTAATTGCGACGTTACGAGAGATTACTCCTGTGTCTAAACTTTTCGTTTCTATGTTACCTGTTCCATTATATGAAATATTTAGATTTTTGTGATAGAGAGAAATGTAATGAAGAGATGAAAATAGACCTTTAATCGCGACACCGTTTCGTCTGATCGATGTAATAGCGTATTCTAAATCTTCATTGCTGTCACTAGTCGGATCGATTTGGACGATTTCAAAATCAACGGGAACTCCTCCATACCTTTGGGAAAAAGTTAGTCAAAATGAATATCAAGTTTCAAACTAATGCAACAAAATTTTAGAAGATTTACTTGAAGACTTCTTTCACATAGCTCATTAGTTCGGGACCAATACCGCCTCCTGGTAACATCGTAACAGCATGTCTGCCTCCATATCGTGCTTTGGGCAGTACAGCCTTCAAAATAGAATGAGGAATTTGTCATTCGTGGCAATAAATAGGTTAAGTAGATGTTTCCGATGCAGTTTGGAGAATATTACCACTCACCTGTTTTTTATACTGCGTATGCTTAATCAGATGTTGAGGGACTACTTCGTGAGAAACAGTGGTTTCCTAAAGAAAACAGAAACAATTTAGAAAGCAATTATTCATAATTGAAAAGTTGCAATCTTATTTGTACAAAATCAGTCAACAAAACGAGCTATCATTAGGCTAATTAACATAATTAATGCTGAGAAAGGTACATGGCTTTGGAAATTATCGGAATAGCTTCACCGTGAAATGGTCTTTTTCGTAGTAAAACTTCGAGGAATGATTTCAACACGATCTTCATACTAATGTTCCTAAAAACGAACACGTATTAACGAAAATAACTGAGAGTTAGTTATACCTGCCGAACACATTGTAATACGATCTCCTTTCTGCTTATATTGCTCAAAATCCTTAGTTTATTGTATCCGAACATGACTGAAACTATTTAGCGGACGTGAGTGCTAAAACTAACGTAGCAACAATTTAATTTCAATTGAATTATTTTCGTAATCGCGAAAGGGCAAATTTTCAAGTTCTATTTAGATTTTGGATGAACCTTATCAGTGTCTATTGATAATGATGGAACGTCCTTGAGATCCGAATTAAATTGGAAAATTGTGATTTAAATAAGTGAAATTGGATAATTAAAGATTAATTTTTCATTTACTCAAACAAATTTCTTTTTAAAACGTCTTTTACGACATTTTAAAATTTGATTCTTGCCAAAATGAGATTTTCAAGTTCATCTTGAGTGTTTTTTCGTGTGAAAGTTTACTGTACCTGTAAAAATTTTATTTTAGCTTAAAAAGTTTCAAAAGCTCCTGGAAAGTTTATTTTTTGAACAATAATATCTCAAACTAAAGATACTTTACCTAATCTAACTTGGAGTTTAATTTTTAAAGACATATATTTCAAAAAAATCCATTTTTCGTTTTTATCAATAAAATCGAACAGAAATGCTACTAGTTTTAATTCGCCCCGGTTGGTAACAATGAAAAATTCCGTTGATAACAAGAACGTAAACAAGTCAAAAAATTGAAAAAATCATTGAAGAGTGAATTGTAAATTTATAAATTTGCTTTTGCCTATGTGTTGAGTTATGATGTTTCAAAATAAGAAAAAATTCTACGTTTATTTTAAGAAATTAATTCATTCTGAATGTATACAGCTACGATAAAATTCCGTTCGTCTTCCGTATGCTGGTTTTTTAAATAATCTATCAATCAAATAGTGTTTGTGAACAGACCATCTAAACGTTATCATCATGGGTATTATAATTTCAAGATTTCGAGTAAGTCGTCTATCCATATTATACCCAATTCCCCTTCTTTCACTGGTTTGGAAAAAGGGTATCTAAATTCGTACTTGTGACCTTTTTCAGAAAAAGAAAACCGCCATCGAACAGTTGGAAGACATTGACCAAGTAATATCAGCTTACGAACGTTTGGTTAGATTTTATCTTCTGATAACTATGACTCATTGATCCATCATTTTACAGAAAATTAGAAGTATTGAAAAATTCCAAAAAGAAACAGAACAACAGTTTCGCAGAGTTATTGGCAAATTAGTATTATCTTCGATATTGGTGTATCTGGCTGCTTTGGTCGTATATTACTATTATTTCTCTCCGGATACCTTTAGAGAGAACATTTTCAAATTTATGCCACTTTTAATATTCCCAGTAGCGTAAGTTTCAATGATTAATTACAATCGTCTCGATCATGAGACTGATGTTCTTTTTTCCTCTACAGAATATATTTAACGAGAAGAATTTTATCTTGGTACTATAAAAGAAAATTAGCCAAGAACGAGACATCGTTGAAAACGCTGAAAGTGTCCAAGAAAAAGATGCTCGATGAGGTGATGGATAAAGAAGTCTACAAAGTAGCCAAAGAAATACTTGAAAAGTATGCGCCGGAGCAATTGAGCAAAGACTTGGCGGTGAGTACGACAAGTCCAGGTCCCCGGAACTCCAATAGTCCCAATTTTCCACCCAAATAAAGAATCGGCCCGTCTTGCGTGAAAATATTTACTGAAAAATGAATACCGGCGTTTAAATTACACGCTTTCGCGCTTTTGATACCGAGTTCATGGCCTGCCCAACCTTGTACAGATAATTGTCGATTATAACATACTTTCTTTTTTAATTACCCATTTTTAATTATACACATCGTTATCATTTTATTCGCCTTTCGTATCAGTTTTTCTTCTGCTCAGGTCGTTTTAATGTTGGCGAATTTTTTGTTTTGTGAAAAAGGACGATGAATTTTAATCATCTTGAAAAACAATTATTTTCCTTGAAGAAGGAAATATGAGGAAATAATTTGCAAACTTTGCACTTTACGAGTTGATTTTATTACTAACACGTGTTACGTATATTTTTTTTTCTTAAATAACAGAAACCAGTAAATCCGAATGTGAGAAGTATTATGCCAGCTAACTCGAAAACCGATATGGTGGCACGTCACAGAATAGTTAATACGCCAGTAAAACAATTCAATGGTATGTCACCTTTACCAGATGTGGCTTTTGAGACTGTTCCGAATTCCAATCAGTTACAACCAAGTACTTAAATCGCAGATTTTGATTTTTACAACATCAAAGAATCAATTCTGATAGCGAATTTATTTCTAGAATTATCTCTACCCAGGCCTGTGTTGCCTCGTAACAGAGGAGCATTCGATAAACTAATTGATATGGTAATTGGAGACGGACCTGGGAACAGATACGCATTAATTTGTCGTACTTGCAGTTCACATAACGGAATGGCTCTGAAACACGAATTCGAATACTTAGGTTGGTTTATTTCCACTCTGTATGGAAATTTTGCCCTTGTGTGTTTATTAATGTCATTCGTAAACGTTCATTATACCTTTGGCCAAGTGAAGTGAATTAATCGTTGTATTTTAGCGTTTCGTTGCGCGTATTGCCTGCAATGGAATCCTGCCAGAAAGCAGAGACCTCACGCTCCGAATTTAGTCTCGGATGGAGGCTCCCAGGATGAATCCGATGCCAATAATTCTGAAATTGGTAATTAATCTTGTGAAAAAATTTCAAACTCTACTCGAAGTATTAATTCTGTCTTTTCTATTATTTTTTTTTTTTAGAACGCACAGATGGTGCTTTAAATTGTACCGAATCAAACAGTAAGTTTCGTAGCTTCCGACTCGAGTAATTTTTACTCAAAAATTAAATCGTTTTAAATTTTAAAAATCATATTACAGATGATATCAACTCAGTTACACAACCCGAAGGCTCAAATAGTGAAAATCATTCAGACGATGATCCTACCAACGATACTACTGATATTATAAAAGATACTACCGAAACGGTACCAGATCTAATTAGTCGTTTCGATGAAATTAATTTAAAAAGTGATACAGACGAAACGGACGAATCTAGAATTAAATCACAAGAATCCGAAGCAATCGAAAAAAATAGCAATCCTTCGTCCGATTCCGAATCAAATCAAAGATAGCGCACTACTCGTTATTTTTCTCAAATCGAGCTTTTCGTAATTTTTTCTTTGTTACTAATGGTTTAAATAGTATTTTAATTCACTATTTTTATATTTTATTTTCACGCTTATTTAACGCTAACGAAATTGGCTAAAAATTTGCTTTCGGTTGACTTTTATACCCGTTGTCGAAATTTCCTGTACCTATAAGGTTTGATAATCAATTGGCGGTGATCCGTTGAGAGATAGTTGTAAGTCTCTAGTCTTCTTTTTAATGATCTTCCATGCCAACTTTCGCGTTTTTTAAAATTCTTTTTTTTTAAAATCATGTTTTAATAACTAGTCAGTTTATTCGATTGGGATTTTTCGCGTATATTGCGATTTTAATGAAAATTTTATCTACGTAATGTGTTGGTATTTTATTTTATTGCGTTTAAATTATGTCCTGTGTTTTTGCGAACAGTGAATTAAATCATGTTTCTTGTATTAAGTGTAAAAAAAATGTCGATGTGTATTCATCTACGTTTTGTTAATGGAATGTACCTAATTTATTGAATAAGAGTAATTTTTCATGGAATGAGATTAAATTTTTTTGATGGTGAATCAGAATTTTTGATTCGTTGTAATCCCTGCGTGTAGAGTGAGAGGAGGTCAAAAAGACGTACTTTTTGACCTAGCCCAGGGCAAAAATTCAAGTGGGATTCGATAGAGTATGTCCTCTGATGCTGAATGTGCAATTTTTTTCGCTGAAGATTTGCCCAATTTATGGCATATTAAATGCGATGTTTAGTCATTTTTGACTTTTTCCATTCAGTTGTGATTCCAGTATGAAAGTGAATGTGACAGGGAACCGATTTCCTTTGTCATATTTTGGTGCACCAAATGTTTTTAAACCCAAAACTGAAATTGATCTGAAATCTTCGAAATTATTGTATTTTAAAGTTGTGGTGCTGGTATAAGATTGAGTAATTCACTCAAAAATCAACTTCGCGATTTTTCTTTGTCAAAATGGGTTAAATGGGTTGAAATTTCACGCTAGATTTTAGAAATTAGAAGATGACAAAAGTTTTTCTATCTGTTCCTCACTCCCTACTCTGAATTAGCTGCTCTCAAAGGCTCTGGTGTGGTAAGGGGGTCATTTGGCCTCTGGTACAACTTTGGAAAAATGCTTACGCCATTCCATTTGCCATGGTAGGAGATGATTTTAGAGCGAATGAACGAATTTTTATTCCACCCCTGGGGGGGGGGGGGTCAAAATACGCGATTTTCAAGCCAAAAATTCATAAAAATTTTATCTCCACTAGTTTTCAACCGATTTTTCCCCAAACTTGGCACAAAGGTAGTGGTACAGGGGGGAACGCCTTGAAATTTTTTCAGATTTTTTTGACCACTTTAATGACCTTGAATTCGACTTTGAAAATTTCAAATCGCCCTGAGGGGCGGGGTTTGGGGCTGTCTGAAAATTTTTTTAAAATTTGAATTTATCGATGTATTTCACATTTCTGAGAATTTTTTCACATTTTTTCAGGAGGGGAAGGAGATCAAATGTTCAAAAACCCGCTGTAATTCATCATTTTTATAGCTTAAAATCATTGTTTTTCTTCAATTTTTCATTTTTCATAATTTCCAGCTAAAAATATGGTTATCCCCTCCTCCGTTCCTCATTACGACCTTTAATTATTTCTTATGACTATGTCGCCCAAATTCAACTACAAACACCTTGCCGCCGAAATTTTACAACCCTTCAAATTTAAAAAAAGGAATAGAAAAAAATACTTGCAAGTTAAAATTTTCTGGAGGCTCCGAAACGTCTCGAAACCGCTTCTAATCGATTTGGCAGGTCTAAAATAGGGTGTTTATCAAATTTCAGTTTTTTTCGTTGATCAGATCAAATTTTCATGATTTACAGGACTATAAGGAATTTTGGAATTTCAAAAATTCGCCAAAATTCGAGAAATGCACTTCAGCTGTTCAGCACTTGAACTTTTGAAAATGGAACTTTTTTATGATGTACTTTCAATTTATGACAATTCTGACTCAAAATTTCACTTTGAGTAGGGATACCTTGCTTGTAACTACAAAAAAAGTAGTAAAAAATCACGTTTTTTTTGGTTTTAATTTTTTTTGACCATGTTGCACCCAGTTTTGGGGTCCAAAAAAATATTATTTGATGCATGACCACTTAGCAGAACTAATAAAAAAATTTCCAACCATGTCAGCCCCCCATTTTTTTTTTAAGTTTATGAAAATTTCAACATAAAAAAATTGGGAAAATGTGAACCAAAAATTTTCAAAAAATTTTCATCGATACTACTCAGTATGATGTATAATCTCTGAAAATTTCAATTTTTTTTTACCCGCCCCTTCCAGAGATATCGCGTGTTGAAATTTCGACAAAAGTGCGATAATTCCGAAAGAGGAGGGGGTAGAGGGAGTCAAAATTTTTTGGGATGCTTTCAGACCATAAGTAACCTTTTGTGCTCATTTTGATCAATTTTGGGTCAAGGGCCGTTTTTGACCCCTATTAGGAAAGGCTCTTTACGAGTCTTCACACAACTTTTCAACATGATATCTTTTGTTCTTTACACGCCAGAAAATTAGATGTTATGAAACGGATAAAATTTGTCCTCATATGTGGGACTTTGTGGCAATTTCGAATGGAATTTTCAAAAATTGTTCTTTTTTTAAAAACAGTGATGATTATTAGTAATCAGTTTTTTTTAGAAATCAAGAAAGTAGCTCAAAAAAGCCTGAATTTTAACATGGATATAATTTTTCCTCTCGGGTGGGAAGAGGGGTCATTCCAAAATTTTTAAGACGCTACTTTGCTCACAGGCGGGTGATTACCTACTCCAAAAATTTTAAGATCCTATTTTGCGATACCAAATTTTGCGTAATTAAAAGTCAAAAACTTATAAATTTTTACATTTTTGAAATTTAACTTAATGTCAGAAAGTCATCCGACCTACTTTTACTTAAAAGAACCTATTTTTGCTCAAAATGGCCTAGGTATTTTTGCTCAAAATTACCTATTTTGTCTCACAATTACCTTTTTTTTTGCTCAAAATGATCTAGTTTTGCTCTGAATGACCTATTTTTGACCTTTTGTTTCATCAAATAAAAAATTAGTTTCCTTTGTGTTGAAATTTTTCTGTAAAATGGTATGAAACAATTCAAAGTGTGTTGATTGAAAAAGGTATTGGAAAAAAAAAAGGTAATAGATACCACGATACCAGAGAAAAAATTCGATTAGATTAGAGATTAGAGATCATTTATTATTATTCTAAGTACATTATTCTGAAAAAAATTCAGAATTGGAAAGAATTTGAATAAATTTCGGGACCACTTCAATACCGGTAAAAAACAAAAAATTCTGAGTTGAAAATAATTTGTACAGGTTAGAAGGGAATTGAAAAAAGTTTTCACATTGAAAAAAGGTTAAAAGAATTTCACAATATGAAAAAATTCTGAAATACCTAGGTAATTTAAAAATTGAAAAAAATTAATAAAACAATTCAAGGTTGAAAAAAGTCTGAAATAGGTAATTCCAAAATTTAAAAAAAATTATAAAACAATTTAAGTTTGAAAAAATTCTGAAATAGGTAATTTAAAAATTGAAAGAAATTAATAAAACAATTTAGGTTTGAAAAAATTATGAAATAGGTAATTTAAAAATTGAAAAAAATTAATAAAACAATTTAAGGTTGAAAAAATTTTGAAATAGGTAATTTGAAAATTGAAAGAAATTAATAAAACAATTTAAGATTAAAAAAATTCTGAAATAGGTAATTTCAAAATTGAAAAAAATTAATAAAACAATTTAGGGTTGAAAAAATTCTGAAATATATAATTTAAAAATTGAAATAAATTAATAAAACAATTTAAGTTTAAAAAAATTCAGAAATGGGTAATTTACAAATAGAAAAAAATTAATAAAACAATTTTAAGTTTTAAAAAATCCTGAAATAGGTAATTTAAAAATTGAAAAAAATGTATAAAACAATTTAAGGTTGAAAAAATTCTGAAATAGGTAATTCCAAAATTTAAAAAGAATTATAAAACAATTTAAGTTTGAAAAAATTCTGAAATAGGTAATTTAGAAATTGAAAAAATTTATAAAACAATTTAAGGTTGAAAAAATTCTGAAATAGGTAGTTTAAAAATTGAAAAAAATGTATAAAACAATTTAAGGTTGAAAAAATTCTGAAATAGGTAATTTAATAATTGACAGAAATTAATAAAACAATTAAGGTTGAAAAAATTCTGAAATAGGTAATTTAAAAATTGAAAAAAATTAATAAAACAATTTAAGGTTGAAAAAATTCTGAAATAGGTATTTGCAAAATTGAAAAAATTTATAAAACAATTTAAGGTTGAAAAAATTCTGAAATAGGTATTTGCAAAATTGAAAAAATTTATAAAACAATTTAAGGTTGAAAAAATTCTGAAATAGGTAATTTAAAAATTGAAAGAAATTAATAAAACAATTTAGGTTTAAAAAAATTCTGAAATAGGTAATTTCAAAATTGAAAAAAATTTATAAAACAATTCAAGGTTGAAAAAATTCTGAAATAGGTAATTTTAAAATTGAAAAAAATTTATAAAACAATTTAAGGTTGAAAAAATTTTGAAATAGGTAATTTAAAAATTGAAAGAAATTAATAAAACAATTTAAGTTTGAAAAAATTCTGAAATAGGTGAATTGGTGATAATACTTCCTTCCTCTAGGGGTTTAATGGAAATGGTCGTTGGAGGCATTTCCATTGTGAGGTATCCGGATAGCTTAGGCGAAATATTACCGAACCAACCAATACTGACACATCATCGCACTGTTGTTGTGTGTAAAAGATCGCGAATACGAATACGAAATAAAACACAGAACGTAATTTAACTCAGTGTATTTTACACTGTATGAAAATATACAGAGCATGATGGTAACAATTACGCGATTACGTAAACGAGTGAAACGAATACATTTTAAGTGCACAACTGACAAGTACATGTACGAAACAGAGTATATGATCGAGCAACGACCAGAAAGCGAATGATTCGCGATATAAAACAGCTCACGACGTTGACTACATCAAGTCGCGAGTTGCGTAATATGCTGAAAGGAGTGGGGATGTAGATAGTAGCTTGGGTAGGTAGGAAACCGGTTTAGATAGGTACCTACTCGCACCAAATCGAATAGAACATTCGAGTCGCGGTTACAACGCGAAGTAAACACCTTTGTTATTTGCCACTGATGGAAAAATACATCAGTGACAACAAAAGAAGAAATTGATAAGAGAGGTAGAAATAAATTTAATTCTACTCGCGAATACAAAGCTTAGGTACTTTGTAACCTTGAATTCGCGAGCAGACAAAAGGCAAGTAAACTAACTGCCGAAAATACAGATGAACTACCTCCTTATCTGAGTAAATAGGTACCTACTTACGTGAAACGTACGTAGATCGCCGATTTACACAGTTATTCTTGTGCAAGTTGGTGCAATTTGGGTAGGAATAATCCCTACCGGTTCATTGCCCCACCGAGTAGACGTTGAAATAAGGGTACTCGGGAAACAAAATAGAACGGTAAGGATTGCCTACAATATCAGAAAAGGCAAGCTACCTATCACATCCCTGCCCCTCCCGCAGTACATGAAATTTTAACGTCTTAAAATTACAGCATAAAATTACAAAAAATTAGTGTTGGGCCCAACATAAAACTAAAACTAATATCACAGATTCACAGACGTTTTATGCAAATTACATGTACATGAAATGGAAGAAACAAGTATAAAAATATGAAATTTGATACCTATTTACAAACATGGCAATTTATGAGATAATTCATGAAAAAATAACATAGTATTTACAACATAATTATCATTCGACCAATTTGTGTAAAATAATCTCAAAATTAATTCTAGAACCATTAAAATTAACCTACATTTTCTAATTTTTCAATTTTTTTGTTTCATAAGAAAAAATTATACAATCAAACACTAATCTATTGAGAAAATTCTAACCATTTTCTCTTTCCAGACTAAATTTTTTACAAGTTGTGTTAATTTCCCTCTACATGATACTGTCTTGATATTGATTTGCATTTTGGAATATTGAAGGAAAATTGAGAAAAGTGCAAGAAAAACATTCAAAAATGTGCAAAAATTTTGGCCTTGGAGAAAAATTCGATGGAAAAAATTTCCAATTTTTCATACTTTTTCCTTTTTCTGAACAGAATTTTGAAAAAACTGTTCAGAGATGTGGAATTCAAAGATAAGTTGAAAGTGGGCAATTGGGCATGAAATAATAATTTTTTTGAACTGTAGTTGAGAGATGAATACTAATTCAAAAAATTTTCAGAAGAAGCACCAAATGAAGTATGCAATGATTGACTTCATTTAGGCAGAAAAATTCTGGTAAAAATCAAAACATTTTCGTATCAATCACCTACTGAAGTATTCAAAGAATAACCACAAGTAGTACATAAATTCAGCCAATAAATTTTCTTAAAAGATGCCCCATGAACCTCACCAAGTAACAATTGTTAAAGTTGAAGATCACTCTCAAATTATTCATCATTGGTATCTCAATAGAGACCCATATAATTTTCCTCAGAACCTCTACTACATTTCAAGGTCTGGGAATTTTCAAACCATCAAAACCTAGGGGTAGACTAGACCTGCCAAAAGTTTGAGGTTGATAAATCTAAAGCTGCAACTCCTCCAAATTTGATGAATAATTGAGAGTGGGAAGAAATTCACCAAACTCTACTAAATTTAGAAATTTGGGAATATAATTTGGTCAATCCTACCAAATTTTGTGGACGACACCAACAAAATTTGAGGACGCCATTTTAACATTGGGATCTAAGCCCTAAAATTGGGATCTTAGCCCTGAAATTGGGATCTAAGCCCTGAATTGTCCAGTGACACAAAAGTGCCACTGTTGACATGCTTGGTGGATGTAGAGAGGTCATGGTCATCATATAGAATTAGAGAGAAAAAATTCAACTCTAAAATCTATATTGAGATTCTAGCAAAGCTAAGAAATCTAAAAAGAAAATTTCTTTCAGAAGATTAATTTTGAAAGATTAGAAAATTTTGGAAGTATGAAAAATTCAACTTTCCAATTTCTAAAAAATTTGGCTTTTTGATACATCAGAAAACATGAAAAAAAATTTGAAGAAAATTTTCATGCCCCTGCATACGAAAATGAATGAAATAAATTTCAAATTTTACCCATAAAAATTTAGATTTTGCCCATAAAAATTTAGAATTCTTTTGAGTTGAAATTTTAATTCGCAATGATCAAATTTCAAACAAGAAGAATTTTTAATTTGAAAATATAGAATTTTCTGAAAAATGATAGAAAGTTGGCCAATAAAAAATCGAATTTTCAATTTCAATGAATAAAATTTTAAAATGAAAATTTCTATTTCGAAATCATGATTTCTAAAAATTCATGATAATGATCAATCCAGAAAATTCAAAATTAACCTTGCACTTTTTCAATATCCAAGCAAATCAATAATTTTTCATCTCAAAATTAAACAATCTGGAATGAAAAATTCCATCTTGATAATTATCTGAGGTTCGAAGTATTTTTTTCCAAGAATTCACTTTTTAAAAAATACTTCGAAATGTGAAAATCACAATTTCAATAAAAATTTTGCCAAACATCCCTATGGCTACACAGACAGTATCATCAAACACAAAAGTAACTAATATGGCATGAAATTAGCACTAAGTACCTGTTTTAGTAACTAATCAAAACCAAATTTGAATGGAGGGAAATTACGAAATGTAAATTGTTTGCACATATCAAGGCAAATCAATTTACCACACAACATTTTACCAAAAAATGAATTCAAATTTTCATTTTAGGTAGAATTGCACAAAAACTGTAGGTGAAAAATTCACAAAAAATTTTGAAATATAAATTTCGTAATTATTGATGGTAAAACATCAATAATTTTTTTCAACAGATTTTTGTACCAATAAACAGTGCAATTTTCACATAGATGTGCCAAAAACAATGAAAAAATAATTTTCAGAAAAAAATACCAAAGAAATTAACCAAATGTTTTAAATTTAGTCATTTCAATGTAATTTTCATCTCAACCAAATAATATCACTGTTGGAATTTAAATTCGGAGCAATTTGTCAAAAATAAAAATTCAATTCTTTCAATCAAAACAAAAATTTCACATTGAAAAAAAAATGAGAAATTTCTTTCAGGAAAAAATTACCAAATCTGGTTTCAAATTTAAGCATTTGCTTTAAAAATCGATTTTTTGAGAGAAATTGAAATTTTTAGAGTAGGTTTTAAAATTTTGTGAAAAAAAACTTGTTGAATTTTGTGAAACGAATTTTAAAAAATAAAAAAACGATCACGAACATATTAAAAATATCATACAAGAAAAATTCACATACCAAAGTTGATTTCCTGTGAGCTGGAATTTTCCTTGGAATTTCCACTGACAGTTGAAAACTACTCCATCTTGACAAAAATTTTACCAATGGATTGACAAACACCAGCGAGTACCAATACCATTCTGTAGATGAATAACTCCATAAAATTTGTCTCAATGCCCCTTGACCAGTGACTTTGGAAATTTGACAACACAATTCCAAACAGGTTGAGATGAAAATTGGACCAGAAGAGAGTCCAGTGATTCGCAGATTATTTGATGAAATTGGCCTCCGGAAATTGAGTGAGGAAGTTGAACTTGGATTCAAATTATTTCTCCAACTGAAGTCGAATTTTCCATTTGAAAATGGTACCATGGAATTCGAAGTTGACTTGAACGACTTTTCCTCTTGAGACCAAATTCTCCAAAAATCTTTGGTTTGCCCAGGCGCCAATGAATTGGTGATAATACTTCCTTTCTCTAGGGGTTTAATGGAAATGGTCGTTGGAGGCATTTCCATTGTGAGGTATCCGGATAGCTTAGGCGAAATATTACCGAACCAACCAATACTGACACATCATCGCACTGTTGTTGTGTGTAAAAGATCGCGAATACGAATACGAAATAAAACACAGAACGTAATTTAACTCAGTGTATTTTACACTGTATGAAAATATACAGAGCATGATGGTAACAATTACGCGATTACGTAAACGAGTGAAACGAATACATTTTAAGTGCACAACTGACAAGTACATGTACGAAACAGAGTATATGATCGAGCAACGACCAGAAAGCGAATGATTCGCGATATAAAACAGCTCACGACGTTGACTACATCAAGTCGCGAGTTGCGTAATATGCTGAAAGGAGTGGGGATGTAGATAGTAGCTTGGGTAGGTAGGAAACCGGTTTAGATAGGTACCTACTCGCACCAAATCGAATAGAACATTCGAGTCGCGGTTACAACGCGAAGTAAACACCTTTGTTATTTGCCACTGATGGAAAAATACATCAGTGACAACAAAAGAAGAAATTGATAAGAGAGGTAGAAATAAATTTAATTCTACTCGCGAATACAAAGCTTAGGTACTTTGTAACCTTGAATTCGCGAGCAGACAAAAGGCAAGTAAACTAACTGCCGAAAATACAGATGAACTACCTCCTTATCTGAGTAAATAGGTACCTACTTACGTGAAACGTACGTAGATCGCCGATTTACACAGTTATTCTTGTGCAAGTTGGTGCAATTTGGGTAGGAATAATCCCTACCGGTTCATAGGTAATTTAAAAATTGAAAAAAATTTATAAAACAATTTAAGGTTGAAAAAATTCTGAAATAGGTAATTTAAAAATTGAAAAAAATTAATAAAACAATTTAAGGTTGAAAAAATTCTGAAATAGGTAATTTAAAAATTGAAAGAAATTAATAAAACAATTTAAGTTTGAAAAAATTCTGAAATAGGTAATTTCAAAATTGAATAAAATTTATAAAACAATTTAAGGTTGAAAAAATTCTGAAATAGGTAATTTAAAAATTGAAAAAAAATTATAAAACAATTCAAGGTTAAAAAAATGTAGAAGATTTTGGTTGTAGTTACTTTCGATAACCTTCGGCACACTTCGGGTTTATTCGGATATGCAAGTGCGTCAGGGTTCAGCTCAGTCAGCTGTTCTCGCCTTCAGTTGAGTCATTGTTGTCGAAGGGTGAGGGTGTTTCGCGACTAGTTTCTTTTCAAGTTTTTATTTTACGTGATGCGAAGTAATAATAATAGTGAACGTTTTATTTTTAAACTTGCGTGGAAAATATGTGTTTTTTAAATTATTGTAATGGTGTTATGTGAATTTTTTAAACTTGAAAATTACAACCAGCTTTTAATACACGCTAAAAGAAGGATGCGCAAGGATTTATTTTGGTAAGTACATCTTTTTTTTTTTAAATTTCAGTGAGGTGAGGATGGAAACTGGGACCACTCCGGTTGTTTTTTATCTTAGTTGAAATTTTTTCGAGACATTTATCCTCATTTACTTTGAATTTTCGGAAGGTTCTTATTAGGTACTCTTTTATAGGTTTAATAACTATCTTTTCGATTTTTGAAAACTTTTAGGTACGCGTTTTCTTTGAAAATTTTTTATTTTGTAATTAATTTTTCACTCTGATTCTGAAAATTAGTTTGTAAAAAGTAGTTTTTGAAACAATTTCAAGATTTTTGCGGATATCAGCAGGGGGGGGGGGAGTGTTAATATTCAACACCTTTGTTCATACAGACAACATTTCAAAAAAGGAATAGATTTTAAAATTTCACTTTCAACAGTGACATACAGGATACAGGTGTCTAAATTCAAATTTCATGGTCATTTTTTATTGTTTCTGTTAGGGACGGAAAAGAAAACTAAAATTTCAACTTTGAAAAACAACATACCAGGTTTCAAATTCTGGTTGCAAAATTTCACAATTTTTTTATGTAATCTGGGAAATTGGGCATTAATTAATTTGAAACTTGATGGTTTTTTTCGATCGAAATTTATTCCTGGTTTTTCCTCATTTGCAAATAAGTAAATTGAAGACCTTTTTGTTGAGTTTTGTGGTGTCGTACAGAGACCTTACCTTTTCACTGGGGTTGTGAAATTTAAAAAAAACATTAACAAAAGGAGAAATCTGAGTAAAATTAGGGATAAGTCTTGGAATTTTTGGAATTACGAGTAGCATATTTAATGCATGTTTTTATTTTCATTTTGCTTAGAAGCTTTTTACTTTCATTTTTTAATTTTGCTATTTTGTTTTTTACTTAATTTCGATTTTAATTTTCCATTTCTATCAAGTTTTGATTTTGTTCACTCGATTTTTGAATTTCTATTCTGATTTTCACTTTCCACTTCATTTCAAAATTCTACTTTTACTTTTTAATTTCGACTTTCACTACGACTTTCAGCTTTGGCTTTCACTTTTAAAATTTTGATTTTGAGTTTCAATTCAAATTTTTTTGTACTTTCTGTTTACTTATGATCCTTATTTTCGATTTTAAACTTTTATTTTGTCTTGGTTTTTACCATTTAATTTAAATTTATATTGGGGTGTTTCAATTTTTACAAAATGCGAACTTTGCACCTCGTTTTTTTGTTATAATTAACCTGTTTAGTAAGTGTTTCAGTTTGGATTGCCTAATCTTTTTGATTCTACTTTTCTCCTTTGGCGGTTTTTTTGAATTTCGATTTCGATTTTAAAATTTCAATTTTTGCTTTTAAATTTGAATAATAATATTATGATTTTCACTTTCCATTTCAACATTCAACTATTACTTTTCCTAAATTATGCTTTCAATTTAAACTTTCATTTTAAAATAAATTTCGATTTCAAGTTTCTGTTCTGGTTTTTCTCTCTACCTTTTAGCTTTAATCTTTATTTTCGCTGTTAAATTTTGATTTCGTCTTTAAACTTCTATTTTTATAAATATTGATTCTATGCTTGAAATAAAATATTGAATTTTGATTGGTCATTTCAAATTTTGAATTTCGATTTTGATTTTTACCTTGTATTTTTACTTTTAATTATTCTGTCAATTTTTACTCTTCATTTTTAAATTGTGTTTTTGTTTGTTTTGAATTTTCGTGTTCGAATTCAGATTTTACTTTCGATTTCAGTGTCTTTTTTCAAGTTTAATTTTTCACTTTTGCATTAGGTTTCAATTTTAGTTTCGTTTTTTATCTTAGGTTTCAAATGTCTATTTCTATTTTTTTTAGACCGACTCACTTTTACGCCTGATTACTTTCAAAAGCTTGATTTTAGGTTTGTTTTCTACTAAATTTCGATTTTTACTTCGAATTTCGATTTTAATCTTTCCATTTTTATTTTTGATCTTCGATTTCGCTTTTATATTTCGATTTATACTCATTTTAGGTTTCAATTTTGATGAATTCTAGATCCTTATTTTTGATTTCTAATATGTACCAATTTAAACGTTTATTTTCAAGAATTAAATTTTGTTTTTGAATTTGGATTTAGAATTTAGATATCAATTGTAAGTTTAAATTCTCGCTATGAATTTCAAATTTAAATTTTTATTCGTTGAATTGCTCATTTCATTTGGATTTTAAGTTTGATTTTTACTTTCCATTTTCATTTTTGATGTTCGATTTGTTTGTTTTCTGAATTGAATTTTACATATTTCCGATTTTAGGTTTCGATACCTAGTGCAGATTTGGACTTTTTATTTTCGATTTTAAATATCAATGAAGGGTTCATTTTCAGATTTAAATTTATGTTTAGATTTTATAATTTTATGATTGTACCTAGTTTTCCATTTTCACTTCTAGTTTTAAAATTTCCATTTTCAGGGCAGAATTACATACGGTTGATTGACTTTTTACTTCTCTTTTTAAATTTTAATTCATTTGTTTATTTTCAGAATTCAATTTTTGTTTTGATTTTTTCAATAATTTACGATTTTAGTTTCAATTTGTACTACTAAATTTTAATTTTGATTTTCAAATGTTCATTTTTTCAGAATTGAATTTTATACTGCGTTATTTTAATTTTTGATTTCACGTTTCCATTATCACGTTTAATTTTCATTTCTTGTTCTAAATTTTGATTTTGAGTTTCTATGTACTTTCAATTTTAAATTTTCATTTCGATTTTCACCAATTTTTACTTTTGATTTTTTGCTTTCAGTTTGAGAATTTCAGTTCCGATTTTCGATCTTGATATTTTATTTTTATTTCATATAAGTTCTAATTTTTGCTTCAACTCCATTTCATAGATTTTTTACAATCGATTCTAAATTTAATTTAAATTAATTGATGTTTCGGTTTCAATTTATTTTCTCATTTTCAACGTTAGAGTACAGTCCTTAGGCTTTCAATTCTTAAATTCGATGCCTTCGATTGTATCTAAGCGGAAAAAAATGTTTCTCCTTAATATTTATTATCAGTTTAAGTACCTACTTACCTTTTCTAATTCATTTTCTTCGTCAGTTTCTTTCTAATAGGTAGAAGATAAGTATTTGCGATTAGAATCAAGACTATATTCATCAGTGAATCATTTCATTAGCCGCAGTTGATTATGCAGTGGAATAAGGAATGTCGAAATTGTCTCACCCAGGTACCTACAGTACTTATGCTTTTTTTAAAAATCGTTTTTGTGATTTACCTACCTACTTATTTATTTTAATTTTTTTGCAGTAAGAAGTTTGTTGATGTGTCTAGAAAAATAGGTCATTTTTACTTCAAGAAACGAATCAACTTTTGTCAACTAGCCTGTATAATCATCTAATGAATCAGTTTAAAAGGTGTAATCTATGAACTTCCTGAAGTTTTTTTTCCTACAGTGAACAAAATTTTCCTTAGGTACACGTTTCTAAGTCACCAAAAAAAAGTTATCACACGAACATGAATTTTCAAATTTTTATCACTGATTAGTGTTCTGATTTAGTTGGAAAAAATTCTCCAAAGACGCTGAATTTCGGTGTTAGATAGATAGCATAATTGCTGGTTCAAGGTCGAAGTCTAAAATTAAAAATTTGAATTTTGGTTTATGTTTATTTTGAACTTTTTATTTTTCAATGGTTGGATATCTTTTGTGTTTCAGGAAATGTTTTTTCTTATAATTTTCCGCATAATTTTTAATCATATTTCACCAAGTATTTTTTTGTATTTTTCCACATGATTTTTCTTTTGTTACAGCGTGTGAAGTTGATCGATGAATTGAAAACTGATGGAGAAATGAATTACCCAGCGAATGTCGAGTTTTTATTCGTCTACCTCTGTATCAGGATGCCTATTTCTAATTCACTGCATTGTTGTATTGGACCCGGATTTTCAAAAAAAAATTACTGGGAGTTCACGTAAGTGGTTTTTGTCTTATTTCAATTTGCGTATTGAAATTTTTCATGCTTCCTACTTGAAAAATTTATTTTTGATTTCTTCTTTAGTTTTACGCTATTTTCTTCTGCAATGTTTTCCCTGGTTTTATTAGCACTAATTGGATATTTATTTTCAAATTTTCAGACGTAATTATGGAAGTATTTCTTATGATCCGACTTCAAGTTACAAACAAAAAAGATGATCGATTCAATTTTCATCCACAGATATTCAGTTTGGATTGGTAAACGTACAAAAACATGGAGCAAACGAGCAAACAGTACCCAGCACGTAAGAATTATTTTTAATGAATTATTGTTTTAGGTAAGTAGATAGATACAGTGTTCATATGAAAAAAATTCTCGCTAAAACAGGGTGGATTTCATTGACCGGTGATTTGATGTTATTTGGATTGCGTAATTGCTAATCTAAGGCGCCAAGTCCTGAAATGAAAACACATGAATACTTAGTACAGATTATAAATGCTTATTTATTTTGCTTGAAAAATTGCATATTTTTTGTGCCTACCAGATTAATAACTGCATTTTTTTTTGTTGATTTGAGATTAAATATCAATAATGGCTGCCAAAATTTCGCTACTCGGATCTTGTGGTGGACCTTATTTATTTTGGTGAGTAATTTTAATTAAATTTTTATCAAAATGCCTGTCTGTTTTTAACATTTTTTCGTAAAAAATTTTCTGCATGCATAATTATTTACATGGAAGTATTATTCCGACTTGTTCAAAATTTTAGAATTTACCTTATGAACCTAGGTACTCACTTATTTAATCTGAATAGAAAATTTCTAGTTGATTTTCTTCATGCTTGTTTAAATATGAGTTTTCCATTTTAATTAGCACTAATTTAACTCATTTTCCATTTTTCTGATTTTTGGACGTAATTATTTGATAATTTATGTATCTTATTTTTTGTATTTCAGGTTATTTTTCGTAATATCCGATAAATGGCTGCCGAAATTTCGTTATTTGGGTGTCGTAGACGTTATTTGGTGAGTATAATTTCAATCAAATTTTTATTTATTTGATTCATGCTTGTTTAAATGCGATTTTTTCACTTTTATTCGCACTAATTTGTTTCATTTTCCATTTTTCAGATTTTCGAACGTAATTATTCGATAATTCATGTATCAATTTTTTGTATTTCATCTTATTTTTCGTAATATCCGATAAATGGCTGCCAAAATTTCGATATTTGGGTGTCGTAGACGTTATTTGGTGGGTAATTTCAATCAAATTTTTATTTATTTGATTCATGGTTGTTTAAATGCGATTTTTTCACTTTTATTTGCCTCGTTTTCCACTTTTCAGATTTTCGAACGTAATTATTTGATAATTCATGCATCAATTTTTTGTATTTCAGGTTATTTTTCGTAATATCCGATACATAGCTGCCAAAATTTCGTTATTTAGGTGTCGTGGACGTTATTTGGTGAGTAATTTTAATCAAACTTTAATTTTTTAGATTCATGCTTGTTTAAATGCGATTTTTCACTTTTATTTGCACTAATTTGACTCACTTACCATTTTCCAGATTTTCGGACGCAATGATTTGATGCGACTGTACACAAATTTTTTATTTTTTTAGGTTATTTTTCGTAATTTTCTATCAATGGTCGCCAAAATTTCGTTAGTTGGATGTCTTGGACGTTATTTGGTGAGTAATTTCAATCAAATGTTTATTTATTTGATTTATGCTTGTTTAAATGAGATTTTTTCACTTTTATTTGCACTAATTTGCCTCGTTTTCCACTTTTCAAAATTTCAAACATATTATTTGATAATTTAAATACCAATTTTTCGTATTTTAGGTTATTTTTCGTAATTTTCGATGAATGGCTACCAAAATTTCGTTATTTGGATGTCGTGGACGTTATTTGGTGAGTATAATTTCAATCAAATATTTATTTACATGATTCGTGCTTGTTGATATGCGATTTTTTCACTTTTATTTGCACTAATTTGACTCATTTTCCTTTTTTCAGAATTTCGGACATATTATTTGATAATTTAAATACCAATTTTTCGTATTTTGGGCTATTTTTCGTAATTTTCGTTGAATGGATACCAAAATTTCGTTATTTGGATGTCGTGGACGTTATTTGGTGAGTAATTTTAATCAAATATTTATTTACATGATTCGTGCTTGTTGATATGCGATTTTTTCACTTTTATTTGCACTAATTTGACTCATTTTCCTTTTTTCTGATTTTTGGACGTAATTATTCGATAATTTATTTATCAATTTTTGATATTTCAGGTTGTTTTTCGTAATATCCGATGAATGGCTGCCAAAATTTCGTTATTTGGGTGTCAAGGATGTTATTTGGTGAGTAAGTTCAATCAAATTTTTATTTTTTTGATTCATGCTTGTTTAAATGCGATTTTTTCACTTTTATTTGCCTCGTTTTCCACTTTTCAGAATTGCAGACATAATTATTTGATATTTTATATACCAATTTTTCGTATTTTAGGTTATTTTTCGTAATTGCCGATAAATGGTCGCCCAAATTTCTTTATTTGGATGTCGCGGACGTTAGATGGTGAGGAATTTTAATCAAATTTTTATTTAAGTACTTAGGTAATTCGTGCTTGTTGAAATGTGATTTTTTTAGTTTTTATTGCCCTATAATTTGACTCATTTTCCGTTTTTCAGATTTTCGGACGCAATTATTTGATAATTTATGACTATACACCAATTTTTTTATATTTTTAGGTTATTTTTCGTAATTTACGTCAAATGGTCACCAAAATTTTGTTATTTGGATGTCGTGAACGTTCTTTGGCGGATAGTTTCATTTTGATTCAAGTGACTGTCCCTTTTTAATGGTTTTTTAAAATGTTTTACATGGGTAAGTACCTAATTTTTTTTTATCAGCTTTTATAATAATACCTATATCTTTTCGACTTATTATTATCTTTCGTGTAAGATACAGGTACCTATTTAATTCATTTTAAAAATTCAAAGTTTATTTGGTTCGTAATTAAATGTATTTGTTTTTGTTATATTACTAGAATTAATTTTCCTCGTTATTTATTTTTCAGATTTTGGAGATAATTTTATTTTGCCATTCGGATTCCAGGCAGAATTGTTTGGCGAGTACCTAATTTTAATTACTTAAAAATCATTGAAATGCTAGTCCACTAAGTGTTTTTTTCTGCGTCTTTATTATTTTTAAAATGAATTTTATAAAATTCGGTATCATTTCGACTTCTTGGAATAACATTTGAAAGTATCATTTTTATTTGTTTCATCACTTTAGTTGCACTCTTTTTACATTGCTTTAAAAAAAAAAAGCATTACATTAATTCAATTCGTTTATTATTTTTCAGATTTTCGGAGATGATTAAGAGGTACACAGGTGTTTTATTACAATGAATATTAAAATAAAAATTCAATTTAACAAGAAGAATATAATTAGGTCATTTTATCACATATTGAGGTATGTATGAGGCCCCTGAATGGGAGCAGGATCGAATTTCTGCTTCAACTCCTAGTCGCACGTCCACGTCGTGGGGGCTGGGACCTCGCCGGAATTGGGACCGGCGTGCAAACGCGACAGGGGGGCGTGTTGGAGAGATTCTCCAGCACGCTGGTTCTTAAAATTAAATTTTTTGGTTTTGGGAATGGGGTAAAATTCAGATGTTTTCGGGTCGGGGTAAATTGGTGATAACAGGTAAGTTGTATTAGGTTAGGATAGGTTTAGAATTATGCAGGGTCACCCTAATACTCAGTATCGGGTTATCCTGCATAAGCTGGCCTAAAAATTTGTTTCATGCAGGGTCACCCTAATACTCGGTATAGGGTTACCCTGCATGAACTGACCCGGTGGGTGAATTATGTAACGTCATCGGTGCTTGCTTCGAAAATAGTCGAAACGCAGACCTTTGCCGGTGCATTTTTCTCTTGCCGGGTCAGGCTTTAGTTTAAGTGGTAGTCGTAGGATTTTCTTGTGACCTGCGTAATGCGCGAAATCTTGTGGCTTTGCTGAGGGTCTTTGATCCCCATATCTATCTTGGCAAATCCGGGATGGAGGGCATTACGTGGCTCGTTGGGCACCAGGAGTCTGGTCTTTTTCATCGTGACAAGCAAAATTTGAAGATGGTCGGACCCGGACGCTCTTTTTAGTATCCTAAAAAATCCAAAAAACCGAAAATGCGCATTTGTGGTTTTTTGGATTTTTTAGGATACTAAAAAGAGCGTCCGGGTCCAACCATCTTCAAATTTTGCTTGTCACGATGAAAAAGACTAGACTCCTGGTGCCCAACGAGCCACGTAATGCCCTCCATCCCGGATTTGCCAAGATAGATATGGGGATCAAAGACCCTCAGCAAAGCCACAAGATTTCGCGCATTACGCAGGTCACAAGAAAATCCTACGACTACCACTTAAACTAAAGCCTGACCCGGCAAGCGAAAAATGCACCGGCAAAGGTCTGCGTTTCGACTATTTTCGAAGCAAGCACCGATGACGTTACATAATTCACCCACCGGGTCAGTTCATGCAGGGTAACCCGATACCGAGTATTAGGGTGACCCTGCATGAAACAAATTTTTAGGCCAGCTTATGCAAGATAACCCGATACTGAGTATTAGGGTGACCCTGCATAATTCTAAACCTATCCAAACCTAATACAACTTACCTGTTATCACCAATTTACCCCCGACCCGAAAACATCTGAATTTCACCCCATTCCCCAAAATCAAAAAATTTAATTTTAAGAACCAGCGTGCTGGAGAATCTCTCCAACACGCCCCCCTGTCGCGTTTGCACGCCGGTCCCAATTCCGGCGAGGTCCCAGCCCCCACGACGTGGACGTGCGACTAGGAGTTGGAGCAGAAATTTGATCCTGCTCCCATTCAGGGGCCTTGAAAATCATCTTAAGAATATCAGCATGTTATAATTATATACTTTTTAAAATCCTAAGACAATAAAAATTAAGAAAAAACTAGAAATAGAAATAAAAGAAGAGTTGAACAATTATTGAAAAAAATTAAATATGAGAATTGGAATATTTTTTGTTGTAGGATAAAGAATTCAATATACTCGAGTCTTACACGATCAATAATATAATTTTACTTTTAAGAAATAAATTTTTTCGCCAGTATCGATTTTTTCGTTCTAGCTTGAGCTGCAGTAAGCAATAAGCATCTGAAACACAAATTAGAATTCGTAAATTGAAATAAAGTTGAATACAATCTGATTATTTTAAATAAGCAGTGTAGGTAATGAATGAAAACATCAGAAACTATGAAAAATTGATTACCTATACCTATCAGCAGCAAAGACGTAAGGTTATGAAACGATTAAAACTACGGAGATTTATTCTATTGCAAAACTCATTCTCTTCAGTTTCCGAACTCGTGTGAAGTAAATCTATTTGCCCAAAAGTGAGGTTGGACTGTCTTTGTACATCAGAAAAACGCCTTAAAAAATAAATCAGAATATTACTTCAAATTTATAGCCCAACAGAAAAAAGTTTACGAAAAATTCTGGCAACAAAAAATACATATTTTTTATATGTATTAAAAAAAAAACAACACGAAGGTTGTAAACATGGGTACATTAATTAATTATTCACTTCACTGATATCAAAATTAGAAATTAAACACGAATTACCTTTTTACAGAAATCGCAATTCAAATCAAAATCAATAGAACTTCTGAGAATAATCCAATGGAAGAAAAATACCATCGACAGCTACCTGATTTCTCACAAATTAAAATCAAACGATTCAATTCTGCCTCTGAAAAAAAAAATCATTTGCTTATAAAAATCGAAGCAATTATTCATGAAAATCACAATTATTCATCAATTGTTTATAAAGAAATCGCCAACAGATAATTATTATAAATACATAGGAGACACTCCAGCATGTACTGATTCTGCTCCAGGTAAAAAAATAAATAGGTAAGTACATAATATTACTTTATACTCGCAAGAAAGTATTTAAAAAATCGTTTGAACTTTTTTTGCTAAAAAAATCTTATCACCTTCCATAAAATCATAATATATGAATTTATCAAATATCCATCACCTTTGATTATGATCCTTGAAGAGATAATTTTCGACCTCTGGTAATCCTCGAACTGCGAACACGAAAATCATGAAATAAAAATAAGCAATGGTCTCATCAAGTGGGTATTCAACTAAACTTCTAAACGTTGGCCTTAATTTAAAAAAATCAAAGTACCGACCTAAAAAACCCCTACTAAAATTACAAGTAAAACCGTAAAACATTCATAAGTACATAATTATGTTATGTATACTTAAATATTCACTCAATAGTTTACTTAGAACACTCACTTGTAATTGAAGCTCGAGAGAAATAATCTGTGAATCTCTGGAAATCCTCAAACTGTAAGTACGAAATAGGTAAGATCCCAACAAACTGAAAAATATTTTCAATTAAATTACTAATCAACTCAAATACTTACAAATAAATCATATTCACAACGAATAATTGAATCCAAAAAATTACGATTCTAAAATACATTTTAAAAATGCATTCACTTCCAAAGGGACCTTGAGTAAAATTTAAATTTTTCCAAATTTTAGACCTGGAGAAGGCAAAATTTCTACAAACAAAACAGGAATATTTTTGGACTTTTTTTTCAATTCTATAACGTTAAAATTTTTCAACTTTTTCATGTTTATAAGATCGCATCTAGTCTTTTCAAAAGTTCCAAAAAAAATAATGAAGAGTTCAAAAATACCAGTAATTAGTATCATTAACGATCAGGCACAAATACAAACAAAGACTTAGCGACGAAAAATTGAAAAAAAACTGGGTGATAAAAGCACCATGATTTAAAAATTTATAAGGAAAACACTCCCTTTCAAAAATGAGATCTGATCAGTTACTCTTTGGTCTCTGATACTCTTCAAAATCTAAAAGCGAAAGTAAAACGGGTGTTGAGTTTGTCGGATGATTTTTAGAATTCCAAACACTTTGAAAACACCTATAAATTTTTTTAAAAAATTATTAAACATCCATAAACACGAATAAGACAAGCCTCGATAAAAAAAAAACGAAAAAAATGGGCAAATAATAGAAGCACTGAAAATTAAAATAGAAAAATACTCACCTTCGATATTGATATCGGAAGCATTATCTCTCTAAAATCATGAAACTTGAAAAAAAGGGTAATGAGAGCAAATTTGAAATAAATAGGTAAATATAGAAAAAAACTCACCCTTGAAATATTGAGAAAATAATGAAATGAAGGTTTTGGCTTCGAGAATCATGTTCAGAATTCCAAAAAATCAAAAATACCTGCAAATTAAGAAAGAAAACTCATTAAAAAATTGGATAAATACAAGAATAAGGCACGTTTTGAAGAAAATAATTAAAAAATTCATTAATATTCGGGGGAAAATGTTGAGAAATACTCATTCCTGACATTGATATCTGAAAATCAATATTTCACCTCTGAACACCTTACAAATAGTTGGAAATTCAAAAAAAAAAAAACAACATTACGCCCCACAAACAAACTTTGGAGGAAATAATGAAAAAAGGTAAAACAGGGTGACCCAAAAGTTCCGGAACACAACGTTTTTTTCGTAATTTAGGGTGGAATCGTCCCATATTGTCTTACGTTGTAGGTCGACAAGGGACAATGCCAACGTTGTACTCAAAATATCCGCGAGGGGTCAAGTGGGGGGACTGGGGAGGTGATGTGGCCAATTTTGAAAAAATTGAAATTTTTTTGGTAAATTTTCGCCCCTTCAAATTTAAGATCAGCCAAAATCGGTATGCAATGATTTTTGATCCTTATTCGAAATTTTGGGTCTTGAAGATTTTGTTTTTAGAAAACTCGAAAATCGAAAAAAGTTGATTTTTTAGCGATTCGAGAACAATGGGGGATGAGTTCATATTATTTTTTGATGGGAATGAAGCTTCAGCTACGTCGTCGTAAATAAGATTTCGTTATTTTGTCGGGTCTTACAATTTTTTTTTACGAATCAATTTTTGTGCGCTCCGGAAATTTCAAGTCACCCGGTACCTACCATAGTAATAAAAATTGTAAATAAGGTATAGAAAAAACTCTTGCCTGCGATATACTGAAACTGAAGAGGTAATATTCAGCCTATTATAATCCTCGAACTCCAAACAAATGCCAAAATGAGTCGTTGGACTGGTAAAGATTCACCTTTAAATTCCAAACATCTCAAGAATACCTGTAACAAAAAAAAAACAACATCATTAGAATCATCGATGCAAAAAAAAGTGATCGCATCTGTAAGTATTGTAATTTAGAAAATAATAAACGTTCGCAGTAATTTAATTAGCGCTGAAGTGTTGGTTCTTGTGTTGTCTCTAATGATCATTAAAATTGAGAGCTTTCAGAAATCCAACTAGAATACCAGTGAATTATGTAAATTAAATTATCAAGAATTCATAATAGTTTTGAATCATTTAGATAAGAATAATTCTAGAGCTTTCAGAAATCCAACAACAAAAATAGATACATGTAAAATTGTAAATAATTAATTTAAATATCAAAGTTTCATAATGATTTTGAATGAGAAACACTTACCATCGACAAGACTTTTGAAATTTCCATCCTTGATCACTGGTAGTCCTTATGATTCGTTTCAATATCAGGAAACCTGCAAATGAATAAGAATAAAATCATTTTAAAATCCAAAAAACAATTTGTGAAATGAGCTACAGGATGTTGAATTGAAACCCAGACTCCAGACACACAATAGAGAAAAATTTCTCTCATGGTAATTTCTGTCGACATTTGGATTAGACAAAGTAGTTGAAAAATTTAATAATGGAAAAACAGAACCATAGTAGGACGTTTTTCAATCATTCCATCGATTGTTTTAAGGAAAGGAGGACAAATTTTTACTTTTTACACAATTACAATCAAAACGTAATTAGAATGTGAGGGAGAAAAACGAGATGTTTCCGCTTTGCTTCTGGGTTTCAATTCAACACCCTGTATCAATAACTAAAGTAGGTATTTAATAGGTATCTAATAATCTAAAAAACACTTACCCGTAATCACAGTTGAACGAAATTGCAAATCTTCAACGGAATTGATTTCTGTGTACCTGCTACCTACAACATAAATAATATAAAATATTACTTTCATATTCACATTTACCGAACCCTCAGCTTTTAAAATTGAACCACAAACTACATTTAAATCAAAATTAAGTAAAATGGAAATCTTATGATCAAAAATTATAACAAAATTGGTGATAATCCACCAGACTTGAAATATCTATACTCTGCCTAACTCAAAACAAAACAGAATTTAAAAAAAATGAAAATTTAAAATTAAATCAAATTTGCAATAGATAGGCAGTGATAATTCAATCACATCCAAAGTGAAACTAAATGATCCAATCAAAAACAGAAAATGAATAAAATTCAAATTGAAAACATTTTTAAATTTTAAAATAAAATAAAAAACTGAGAACAAAAAATCTAATCACAAGTAAAAAATCAAAATTGCTTCATAGAACTCTGAATTTAAACATGAAATAAAAACATAATGAAAGTGAAATCAAAAAGTAAGAACGATGAAAATTGAATTCAAGTTCTCTTCAGCATAAGCACAAAACGTCAAAAATACGAAATAATATCCGAACTGTAAAGATGGGAATATCTCGCGGCCGTATCTCGCACGATCACGGGGAGCTTGGTAATGAACGCTCCGGGCAGTGGATCCGTAGGTCTGCCCCCGGCCCTTCTTTACTGTCGCGTACAGAGCCCAAATTCGGGGTTGCCGGTTGATATTGGTGGCTGCGGCGGTTCCAGCGATGTGTCCGGATGTGTCTCTTCGGCTGATGACTTTGACGACGAGCACAGAGCGGCGCTGAGAGAACCGACGACGGCACCAAGATGAGCGGCGTAAATAACCGAATTTGGCGCGACGTATTATCGTGTACCTATATTTCTGGCTGGGCTGCGCGGACGGAAGGCCGGGCTCGCAGCTTGGGTGAAATAAAGGACACAAGGTTCTGAACGGGTGTACGCGATAATGTTGTATTTTGGGCGCGAGTAGAGAATACAAGCGGCGTAAAAATACAAAGTAATTATCGCGAACGATTAGTCTAAATTACCGCGGATTAATTCGGAACAATTAACTCGCGATATCGAATTACGCTGAACGTGTGGACCGCGCGAGGTTTCGGGGTACGCAGGAAGAGAAATAGCAAATTCGGAGGCGACTACGAATTAATTGCAATTTCGACAAACTGCTTTAGCCTACGGGTGAAACGCGCGAGACCTGAGCCTTAAAACCGTGCTGAGCCTGACCTAGCTGTCGAGGAGATTTCGAAAGGACTGATTCGATCGATCGCAGATTGAATCGCGAGTCGATCAACCACTATTTGCTCGCAGGGTTGCCACCACACCATAGCCCAAGATTATTTCCCAATAATCTCGGACAGGGCCATAATCACTCTTACATATGCCCCATCGGACTTGATGAGGGGGAGGGGGTAGCTCACACCCCAGAGTCGAGTTCGAACCCCAAATTCGAGGTCAAACTTTCAGTTCTTAGAGTGTATCATGGTCCCTGCCCCATCGAACTTGGCTATGGGTGGTGGTAACCTGAAAGTACCAGTGTTAAGTTGTATTCGAAGTAGGTCTGGCTTTAATTTTGAATTTTTGACAGTGATCGAAAGCACTGCGAGCTCTAGATGACTGTTTAATTTAGGATTTGATCTAAATTTTGAAGTTTTAATCTGAATTTTAAAATTTTGCTGAACCGAAAGAAATGAGCTTTTTTGATTAAATTTTGAACACAGACGCAGCTGTGGATGCGAAAAATTGGGATTTTGATGTCGTAGATTTGTTTTAAGTCATCTTTTTCATTTTTATAGTGGTTGTCCTTTTTGTTATTTCGAAATGCGTTGAAATTAATTTTGACAATTTTCGGTCAGGCTCTTGCCTTGCAAAAATGCCTTTTTTGTGCGGCGCGTTAATAGGCAGTTACGAGTCGCATCCGAATTTGCAAATTACAAAAGGGACATTATAAAGACAATGGGGGGATTGATGCGGTCTGGCTTAAATTTATAGAAATATTTTACACATTGACAAGAGAAAAGAAATGAAAAAGAAAAATGAAAATCTTATGATATAACAAATGATAATGAGAAAAATAAAATAATTGCACATTAAAGTGTGCGATGCGCTTAGGTTATTTTCGTAGGCAGGTTGACCCGTTATCAGCGCAGTATTTTTGTGATGCGTTTATGTGTCCGAGTAGACTGATGTCTAGGTGGTAAATTTTTTTGTGGACGTCGTGGAAAACGCAGACAATGAGATTCATACTTAAATATAAACATGCATGGGTAAAAATAATGACAAGAAATAAGTATAAAAAGAAATATGAATATAAAATATTGGGGTAATTGGTTTGTGGTGAATTATTTAAACATGATGAATTGTTGTTTTGACATTTGGAGGGGAGGTTTTAAATCTATATAATAAGTTTGATTTGTTGTTTTGGTTTTGGGTTGGGTTCCAAAAATAAAATTCAATGTTTTTTGTCGGTAAATAAGAATAAACAGGTTGGGTAAATTTTCAGATGTGAAATTTGGGTATGAAAATAACAAAAAAAAAGAAATGGGATTTTGGGTTTTTTAATCATAGTTGTTCTCTTCCTGCGACGTAAAAATTTTAAAAAGACAAAATATTTTGGGGAATTTTGAAATAATTGACATATGTACAGGGGTCGATACAAAAAATATACAGTATAAAAATATAAAAATGCACATTATTTACAAATATAGGTATCACAGATCGGGAAGAGTTTTACATAATCGGTAAGTATGACAGTCTTGGTAGGTATCGACGAGAATGATGATAATATTAACGATGTTTTGATGCTTTCAGGTGTCGCCGGGCGGTATCGAGTTCCATTTTGGGCAGCGGAGAAAACATCAAACGTATCTCGACGATTAAATTATTGGCGTGGTGGACTGTGAACAGGTTAGCAGGTAAAATTAATATTGTATATAATAGAATATTTTATGTTTTGTCATTCCAGATTTTTCGATTCTCTCTTCTTTTTTTTTTTTTTGTATTTTTTTTTTGAATTTTTGAGGTCGTCGAAATTTCGAAAGAGTATCGTTTTTGGGTTTGGGTATGGCTATTGTTTTGGTCGACTGAAAATTCGCAAATTTCTTTATTTTTGAATCACACACTCTGTTACTGATATATTTTTTGACAATTTTTTATTTTTCGATTTTTTTTTTTTGATTTTGATTTTATGGTTCACGCTCACTGTTGCAAGTATTTTTTTTGATTTTTTAAGTTTTTACGATTTTTATTTTTATATTTTTCTTGAAGTTTGCTAGTTTTCAAGCCATGAGGTTATGGTAGAAAGTGGTTTTTGGTTCTTTGATCTTGTAATACGTACCAATTTGTGTGGGTGTGATACCAGGACTTAATATTTAATTAAATTGAGAGTAGATTAATCTTACTTGTGGGCGATGATTAAATCCAAGAAGGCGAGTAGTGGAAACGATGATTTTATGGTGTGAGTAATCTCGCCAGCTATTTGTTTCCTGGCCCCCAGGTTTTCTGCGTAAACCGGGAAGGCGATCTGGACCTCGAGGCCTCGAACCCCGGGGTCGATCAACACTTCCCGGTTGAAGATGTTGCAAATTGGTTCATGTTCCCCCTCGATTGGATCCATTGGGATGGGGGGAAACATGACCAGCAGCTGGGTTCCTTTATCTCGCAGGGTCTCGGCCACTTGCTTGTATTTCCCGATGACCCATTGGAGATTCCAAGCCTGATGGATGTCCCCCGAGCAGGACAACATGACCTGTCGGGGGGTACGTTGCATCGTTTCGATTTTCGATAGGAAGTCCACAAAAGTTAGTTGTGGTGGGTGAAAGATCCCTGGGACTAGTCGATTTCGGTACGATTTCTTTTCTGTAGCTATCCGCGCCGCCAGCCTCGGGTACCCGTCTCCACAAATCCAAAAGTCCCCTCTAAAGATGGCGTACGGCGTCGCTGGGAATCTTGGAGGTCGAAGCTCCCTCACCGTGAAGGCGAGGGGGTGGAGACGGGTAAACTGGAAGTCTCCGTAGATTATCGTTTCGCCGTTGGTTGGTGCCATGGCCTGGGGTGGATCCTGGGCAGGGGGTATTTCCGCCCCCGCATCTTCACTGTTCTCGGCCATAGCACCTTCCTCGGATTCCAGTGTTTGGTTTATTAGGAAATCCACCGGGTTCAAATTTATAGTAAATAAATTACACACCGGTGGATTTTCCTGAGGCGGCGGCGGAGGCGGCGGCGTGATCCGATGTGAAGGTCCCGGTTGCGGTTCGTTTTGGTGGTCCATTGGCTCCGGGTCCGGTAGGAAGTCGATACCTTCCCGCTGCAGCCTCTGATCCAGCGGTTCCACGATTATGTCGTCGAGATCGTCGTAGCGCTGGGTCCGGAGGTTTTGGACCTCCATCTCCAGCGCTTTTACTTTGTTGGTCAGATGGTAGACTTTTATTTCCGCCCGGCGCTGCGCCTCCATTGCGCTAATTGTTTCGTTAGCTTGCCGGGCGGTCAGCTGGAGGTGTTGATCGACTACTATTGGCCGCAGCGGGAGGAGCTCTTCGATGCGTATTGGCCTGCCGCAGCCCGCATACGTGCATTGCACGTGACCATCGGCAATGTGTGGGGCCAACATTATGCATTCCGTGTGGAACAAATGTCCACACTTTGTTGCGATGTATGGCCCCTGGGCCGGCACTTCGTTCGTAGCATATGGAGAGACGATTCCGAGCAGGCTGCGGCAGCCGGAGCATATTATGTTCTTCGTATCTGCCATAATCTGTTTTGAAACAGGAGAATTTTTAGGACGTCGTTTGTTATTAAACTTGCATTCCCACCCTGAATAGTGCGATGGGAATTTTGGACATTCACATTTTGTCCGACACTTGCACAGGGTGGGAAATGCTTTCGGGGGACCGGGGGGTCTACCCCTGGGACGCCCGCTAGCTCTTGTTTGCCGTCTTTGGGGTGGAGGTGTCTGTTCATGGTCCGAAATTATTATAGGCGACGTCGGTTGGTTGTTTTCGATTGAATCTTCATCATCTGACGGGATTGTGATCGGGGTATTCGGGTTAGTGCAGGTATGTTCCGAGTATGTCTCGTATTCACTATCCGATGGAACGTAGTCTTTGTCAGACATATTGCTATTTGTTTGAACGGGGAGAGAAAAAAAAAGAAAGGGGTTAGAAAAATGGCAATTACCAAATATTTATATACTTTAGGATGTTATTTATGGCCAAAATATGTTAATTTTTGTTAAAAATTTACAAGAGTGTGTTAAATTTTTTGTTACAGACATGGAAGCAGATTATTGGTTAGTTGATGCGGCCTATGTATTGTTAGTAAGGAGAATTTGTGCCAGAAAGGATATGGAATTTTTCTTATTTGGATCCTGATATGAATATGGTAAGTGTTTTTACTCGTTTTTGCCTTATAGACATGGAAAGTGATCATTTTCAAATTTAGAGGTCGTAGGAAGGTTTTATTTGTTGAAAATTTTGGAATTTTGACTGGAATTTTTTAGTCCCTGCCCCATATGTGCCACGAAGTATTTGGTTGAGTGAAAAATTTCTGCCCCATATGTCGTGGGATATCGATTTTTTGAAAGAAAGGAAAAAAAAAGAGTTTTTATGGTAGTAAATTTTGATCCGGATATTCCGGTGCGGCTTATGCAGGGTTTTTGGTTAAATTTTGCGGTCTACTGACCCTCGGAATGGCCGAAAGGGATCGCCGACGGGTCGAAAGTGGTATTGGCTTGATGAAATTTTGATACTCCTGCCCCATGTGCAGTAGCTGTCGATTTTTGAGTAAGATTAGTGAAATTTTGATTTTTATGATAATAAATTTTGATCCGGATATTCCGGTGCGGCTTATGCAGGGTTTTTGGTTAAATTTTGCGGTCTGCTGACCCTCGGAACGGCCGAAAGGGATCGCCGACAGGTCGAAAGTGGTGCTAATGTGGTAAAATTTTGATTATCCTGCCCCATATGCTGTGGCTGTCAATTTTGAGAAAAGTGGTGAAAAATTTTTTGATTTTTAATAGGTCGTGAGAATTTTTTAGGAATAGCATTTTGAATGGTAGAGGTTTTTGTATGTCGTATTTTGATTTTGAAGAAAAGAAAAGGGGAGGGGTTTCTGAATTTTTGTTGAAATTCTGCCCCATTTGTACTTCGCTAGAATTTTGTGGTTGGAATTTGAATTTTAGAGATATTAATTAATTTTTGGAAAGGGGATTGTTTTTTGTGATCGAGATTGTAGCGTATGTTGTATTTTTTAATTTTGATGATCGAAGTCATAATTTTTTATGGATATTTTGAAGTTTTTGCAGCATTGATTTATTTTTGAAATCGAAAAGATAGTATTTTGAAATTATTTTGAGATCGAAAGGGAAAAAGTATTTGTATTTTATTCATTAATGTATCGTATTATTTTTGAGATCGAAAGATGATGTGATTTTGTCATACGCAGTGTATTTTTAATAATTTATTGGTCATGAAATGTAAATTTGGGTACGTATTTTTCCAATGAACGTAAGATAGGTCAATGAACGAGGGTGTTTGAATGGATGAAAAAGGAAGAAGACAAAAAAGAGAAAGTCAAATGAAGACATTAGACGGTCGGTGGTATTCTTAGAAATGTCGCATCGGTTTAGATAAGATAGAGCGTTTTTGGACTGGTTGCGGCGTTTCATTGATAATGAAGCGTAGTGGGTTAATCGGTCAGGCGGTGCATTTTTGTGAAGGTCGTTCGCGTGGCCGGTGAATTGGGGTAGATGCGACGTGTTTATGTTGTCGAACTTGTGTGTGTGAGTGTAGCGTAGTCGTTGCTAGATGTGGAAGTAGTTGCGGTGGGGGGAACGTTGCAAATTGTGAAACGGTAGAGACGACGGGAAGTCGAAGAAAAGAAATGAGAAGGGAGAGAAAGGGAGAAAGAGAGAGAAGATGAAAAAGAAGAGAGAGAGAATACAATCAAAACAGAGAGTGAAATTTGAAATAGAAAATTTTGAATATGGCGATGCGTGTATTTCTATATAATTTTTATCAGGTTTTATTTTCGTACGTCGTTTTATTCAATTCACCGGTTACGTATGAACGTTTTTAAGGAGTGAGCGGGGAGGAGTGGTACGTAGCGTTGGAGTTGTGTGCAGATTATTCTCGTTACACTCAGCGGGTGGTATTTTCCAAGTCGTCGGTTTCGATTTCTTTTCTGATAAATGGTTTATTTTTGGATTCAAGAGATATCTGAAGATTTTGAATTTTGATGGCGTCGTATTGGTTTTTATCTTGACGTCAGGTTTGAGCGAATGTATATGTGGGTAATAATTTCGACAGTGTATTTATTCCAAATCTATTTTTGATTTTCGTGTATTTTCTTGAGTTGTTGGGTTTTTTGTCTGCGTTGGAAAGTATCAGTGTGCGCTGAGTGTTCGAGTATGGATTTTTTACGTGTGTATTAGCAATTTATGAATTGGCAATGAGCATTTGTGCGGTCCCAGGGGTTAAAGGGTTAAGAATGGTGCATCTGATTGGTGCGTGGAATTATTTTCTGCCGGTGTGGTGATGATTTCCATGTAGCAATCAGATTTTTGATTATGGCGTCGTGTTATTTTATGCAATTCATAGAGGGTGAATATGTGGTTTGGTTGGAATCGATATCATTGATTTATGTGATGTTTAAATTTGTCCGAATTTTCATTTGAATAATTCTGTTTGATCACGGTTGGTTTCGTGTGATCGTGGTGTTACATCGAATTAATTTTGAAGAGTGAGAGAGAAAATTTTGAATGATGGAATTTCCAGTTTTTTACCTAAATTTTTGATTTATATGTCGTCGAATTATCAAAGTGTAAAAAATTTTGATTGATTTTTTGATAATGGTTCAAATGTTTGATTTTTTTATTTTCGTGAGGGTGATTTTTCTTCTTTTCTCTCTCTATTTTTGAATTTCACGTGATAAATTTTCGTTTTGATGTTAATAATCAATGAACAATGTGTACGATCGCCATTTATTACCGCCTATGAATTGATTTTATTGTAAGCATGGGAGGTTTTTTTAGTGTATTGCTTGAATGATGTCGCCAGCTCGTTTTTTAGTCTCATTTTCTCGTGTTCACAGTCGTCGTTGTACACGTACTGTCGTGGTCAAGAGAAAATTTACTGAATTTTTTGTAGATTTTTCAAGTTTCGAAGTTGTTAAATTTTGATATTTTTGGAATTTGAAATTCATTTTTCATTCATTTTTTTTTTTGTAATTGTGGAACCATTTACTGAGGTCGTCGTGTGTACGTACTGTTGCAGTACCTGATTTCACAATTATGTTTACAAATTTTTCTAAAAATTTTGACGTCGCGTGAAAATGTAGAATTGCTCAATGCGGTTGTCGTTTGCACGTACTGTTGCATCGAGCACTTCTTGTTTTCTGCTTGCGCGACGGTGGTTTTCCTGTCGTAATAAGACGAGGAATTTTTATTCTGCATGGTTTGCAGATGTTTTTCGGGATAGTTTTGTCACTTGCCAAAGAATTTAAAAATTTAAGTAGCCAAAAAGTTTTTATTTTTATGATTATTTTAGGATGGTTTTTGTCCATCAAGCCGGTTGCACTATTCAAGCAATAATAATAGTAAAAAAGAATAAAAAAAAATATAATAAAGGAAAAAATCGCGAGAAATCAGCTAGGTATTTCTGAATGGTACTTACAATCTATTCGACGTCGACGAAATCGAAACGAGTAGGTTGGAATTGGCGAGGTCGGTGAGATGATGGTTATTTGTGGAAATATTAACGAGAATGTTGACGAGATGACAAATAAATCGAAAGAATATACATGAAATTAACATACGATCGGTCAGTTGATTCGCGGTAGTAGTTAATTGTCGAGATCAAGGAGGTAATTAAGATGAAAAAACGAAAAAATAATGCGGTCTGAAATTGAAATGGCTGCAAATGCGCGATTTTACGAGAAGGAGAAGTCGAGAACTTGCTCTTACGGAGTTACAAAAAGAACAGATTGGCTTTCGTGATTTTGGATGGATCTGGTTTCGTTTGTTGGTTATCTAAGGGGGGTGGGACTGGCGCTAGTTCGGTTCGGTTATTGTATTTAGGATTTTGGATATTGACAGGTTTATTGTAGTTAGATATGGTGTTCAAAGGATCGTTTAGTCGGACTAGTCAGTTTCGTAGGCTCTCGCAATGTATTCTTTCTCGTCATTGTTTATGTATTTTAGCATTGCCAGAGCCAGTGGTAGTTTTTTGGGTCTTCCTCGTTTACGACGGGGAAGGTTATTGTCGTTTCCTAGAACTGGCTTTTTGTCACGTTTTTCAATGTATTTTTTCGCTTTATCCTTAATCTCAGACTTTCGTTTATTGGTGGCGGCGGCCTTGTCTATTGTCTCCTCTAGTTTGGCGAGGTCGTCGGTTTTCTTAGTCTTTTTTAATTTCGGTTGGAGTTGGTCGAATTTCTTCCTATTTTTTGAACGTTCGTCAGGGGGGTTAGGTAGGAAATTTTCCTGTTCTTTTGCCCGCTTTGCAAGCCGTTCCGCTCGTTGTGCGGCCGCTTGCTTTTTAATGACGTCATCGGATACTGTAATTGTTGTTTTTTCGAGTTCTTTTTTGTTAAGGTCGTTTTCAATTTCGAATCGTTTTTCCAAAAATTCTTTGATTTTTTCTCTAACAGTTTTATGTTGTAATTTTGATTTAAGGGTAGCGTCATTGTTCAAAAAATCAATTTGTTCTTTGGTCAAAAAGAGGGTGAGTTGCCGAATGTTTACAGTATGTTTTTTGAGGTCTTCCATTTCGATGTCTTCAAGTCGAGCAACAAGATAGGTGTTTGGAGTGACGCGATGTTTTATGATGAAGGGTCCATGTTTTTTGGGGAATAATTTTGATGAATGGTCAATATTCCTTTGATTTTGGTGTTCTGTGACCATGACCATGTCGCCAGGATTGAGGGGGGTGGGGTCGCCGTGAGTTTTATTGAAAGAATATTCGTCTTGAATTCTTTGAATTCTGCGTCGTTCGCGGATATAAGCCTCTATGGCCTCTCTATGCGTCATTTTTCTATTTTTTGATTTTTAATTCGCATGTGTAGACGGCCTTTTTGGCTAATTTATCCGCAATTATGTTCGCATGATCAAGCTTTCTAGCTTTCACATGGTATAATTGAAAGGATTCAAATTCAGTACCCATTTTTATAATTTCTTCGAAAAGGTCTTTATGGTGTACAGGTTTCTTTTTTGCATTTTTGTATCCATTAGTTTCCCAATTTTTACTGTACACATTTATTGCATTTACTGCATATTTTGAATCGGAAGCAATTTTTACTTTTTTGAGCTCATTAAAGCGAGCTATTTGCATAGCTACTTTAATGGCTTGTAATTCGGCCAAATTGTTTGAGATTGGGTAATTTTGAATTTGAATTCTTTCACTTACATTTTCTTCACTCTCTGGGTGAAAACAAATTCCGATTCCGGCTATCGCATCCGTGTCACCGTTTCTGGAGCAGGCTCCATCTGCGGTGATGGTTGCATAGCCATTTTCATCGGTCATTATTTTATCCGGAGGAAGTTTTTTGGATAACAAAATTTCGGAGGTCGTCGAATTTGGTTCATTTTTAGCCTGATTCTCTTGAAGCTTTTTGAGTTCGTATCGAAAGTTGGTGGGGGCTTCTTTGGTGGGGATTTTTTCTGAGATGTTGTCTGTTATTCCCCAGGCTTCGTTGGGCTTAATTTGATATTTATTGGGGGTATTATTTATTTCGTTTTGGATGTCTCTAACGAATTCGTCCCATCCCCAATGAGTTTTTTGAGTATCTCGGTAAGTGTTGAGCTTTATCCTCAGCTTATCACCAATAATTCGCATCGTTCTTTCGACCAAGCTGGACATGGGATTAAAACTGGAGGTAAGGCCCCTCACTATGCCGAAGGAGTCCAAAAGAGTAGCCCAAGCTTTTGATGTGAAAACTGAACCATTGTCACTTATGACTTTTCTGATTTTTACGTTGTGTTTTTGAATATCTTTGATGATAAATTTCATCTTTTTTGTGACGTAATAATCGTTAGGGTCCTCAAGGGGCTCAATCCAGCATCGTCCAGTAAATACGTCCCTAGCTACGATTAAATTTCTAGGTTCGTCTATGGGATTGGTAATTGGGCCATAGAGGTCGACTGATATTACTTCGCCGATGGAGTAGGCTTCAATTTGGGCATATTCTAGGACCTTTTTCATGGCGTAGTTTTTATTTACCTTGCATATTATGCAAGCGTTGGAAATTTCGCGTATATATTTCATTGCATTTGGATAGTAGTACAGGCGCTTGAAAATTAATTCAAGTTTACCTGGACCTACATGTCCATACGCGTCATGGAGATAATCTACGACGTCATAAAAGAGGTCCTTTGGCAATACAGGTACTGCACTGCCGTCCTCATAGGTTCTTAGTAGGATATCTTGTTTTCGATCGTTTTGTTCAATCTTGTATTTTTTGCCACAAGCAAGCTGTCGTTTTATAATTTTGTTTACGTTTTGAGGGTCTTTTTCCAAGAGTTCAGTGATTTTTTTGCATGCAGGGTCTTCTTTTTGAAAAGTATGGATTTCTTCTAGATAGTAAAATAGGTCTTTTATTGAGCATTCCGAAAATTCGACAGCGTAGGGTTGAATTTGGGTACAGTCGATGTGATGGACTAGGGCCTCTAAGGGGGCCTCGATTGCACAAAGGGTTAATTCGGGGGCCGAAATTTTATAAAGTGATTTTTTGGATTTTAGGTCATAAGTCAGGTCGTAGCCGTTTAATTCGGTGATCCAGCCTGCCGCCTTGCGGTGTGTATGCATTAGGGTCTCGAATTTATGGACTACAGGTTTCAAATTTGATCGAATGTGAATTTTTTGTCCATGAAGCCAAAAAGATAATTTTCGTATAGTTGTTACTAGTGCCTGCATTTCTTTATCTACGATCGTGTATTTCTTTTGATGGGGTCTAAAGGCGTAACTCGTGAACATGAGTATATTTTCAGCGCCGTTGATAACTTGATATAATACGCCGTTCATTGCGTCGTCAGTTACCATGGTGTCCAAATATACATCATATTTTGGATCCGGGGGTGTTAATTTGAAGTCTTTTTTGTATTCTGCTTCGAGTTGTCTAAAGGCTTCTTGTTGTTCTGGGCCCCATACAAAGGGAACGTTATTTTCGGTTAATTTATAAATAGGTGCCAAAATTTGTTGATAATTTGGAATAAATCGTCTGTAAAGGCCAGTTAAGCCTGTGAGGGTCTGAATGTGTTTGATTTCCGAGAGCTTAAAAATTCCTTTTTTGGTATATTTTTGTTTGAAGGCCTCAAATTTTTGAATTTTTTCCGATTGTTTTCCAATTTCATTTTTTGCCAAAGTGTAGCCGAGATGTTGAGTTTCTTGTTTGAATAAATTTGTTTTTGTGGGATTTAATTTCAGGCCATTTTCCCTAATTTTCAAAAGTACTTTCTTTATTCTTTCTAGCATTTCTTGGAATGTTTCAGCCGTGATAAGTAGGTCGTCTACAAAAGTTTGTACGCCCTCGATGTCGTCGGGAAATACTTTGTTCATCATTTCTATAAATTCCGCCGAGGCCGTTTTTATTCCATAGGGCATTCGGAGAAATTCATAGACTTGACCGTCTATTTGAAACGCAGTGTATTGTCTTGACTCGGCGCTTAAGACCAGTTGCCAAAATCCGCATACGAAATCAAGTGTACTAAACCACTTAGCATTTGTGCCGTGGATAATACCTTCGATTTCACGCGGCTCGGTAAGGAGTCTTTCCAGCCAGGTATTCAGTTCGTCTGCGTTTAGACACAAACGTATTTCACCATTCTTTTTCACAACGGGAGCAGTTGTATTTATATAGGGAGATTTTGAAGGTTGTATGATTTTGAGTGCCAGCATTATTTTGATGGCTTTCTTAATTTGGACCATTAATTTTCGAGAAGGTTTGTATTTTTCACCTCTCCATTTTTCACGATGTCCGTTTCCGTCAATAAATTTGAAATGTACTTCGTCGCCAGTGTATTTGCCAGGATAGCGACTGAAGCAGTCAGAGAATAAGATTAATTGATTGTAGGCGTCATCAGCCTCATTTTGGGTGATCCATCCCTTTTGTATGGCGTCCATTAGATCAGCTCGTAATTTTTTGCAAAATAATTCAGGGCCGTTATCTTTTTCGTCATCGTCTAGTTGTGTGAATTTGGCGATATGAGTCTTTGTATAATACAATTGGGCATTTTCATGCTCGAACTCTTTTTCTACCTCAATTGCAAATGTTTCTACGCCTTGGTATTCATCAGTTGTTAAAAATGGTAAAATGGTGCGATATTCTGCCCCATTTGGCGTACAATGAGCGTAGCTTTCGCCTTGATTCATTTCAATTTTCAAGATTTTCATAGATAGCCTGCCTATGATGAAGAGGGGGGAGGCTATGTCGATTACGTAGAAGGGCATTGACATTACGATGTCGCCGAATTGAAATGTCATTTGTACAAGATGTGTCATAGTACGTACAATTCGTGAGTCGGCGACTTTCAAGTTTACAGGTCGGGATAAAGGGATGTATTTTACCGATTCGGGACAGTTTCGAGTCAATAATTCTATTGTACCATGAGAGAGGACGTTGGGGAGGGCACCTGTGTCTAATTGTGCCGCATATGTTTTGGTTTCGATCAATAAAGGTATAGCACAGGTGGGATCTTCAGTTTTTTCTGAAATTATTTGATTTTTTATCATAGGATCAATTTTGTGTTGTAATTTATTTATGTTGTCGATTGCATCAATGGTGTTTAATTTTTTGTTTTCTTCTTTTTCTGTTTCAGAGTCGGAGGAGTCCGAGAGATCGAAAGTTTTGTCCGAAATTGGAGGGAATATTTCATCCGAAGAGGTGGGTTTTTCAGAAATTTCATTTTGGAGGTCCTTTTCTAAATTTTGATTGGGGTCGATTTTTTCGATGTGATTTAAGGGAACTTTAGTTTTTTGGTATGGTCGCATTTTCTTATTTGAGTCCGAAAATTTTGATTTTATGTCCGGGGTGGGAGAATTGTCATGATTTGGGTTGAATTTTTGAGGATTTTCCTGAATTTTTGTTATAGATGTCTTGATTTTTTCGTATTTGGGAGGGGGTAAAATTTTCTCGGGCTTAAACGAAAAATTGTTGGGGTTCATAAGTTCTTCGAAAGCTTTTGAATTTGAATCGAAAATTTGTTTTACTGGGCCCTTGATGTCAATTTCTTGATTTGTTTTATTTAGGTCGTCAAAATCTTCTTTTAAAATTTTCAAAATGTCAGGATATGTTTTGATGGACATAAAATATGTTTGAATTTTTTCCGCGAAGACGAATTTTGATTTGTCCGCTATCATATTCAGATTTTTATCTGCGGCGGGCCTTTGAAATGTTTTTCCAGCAAAAGTCTCCGATACCTCTTGCTTTATGAAAAATTCTGCCGGGCGTCGCCAGAATGTGATGCGTCTATCTTGAGTGAATTTTGCATATATTTGCCTGAATCGTATGTATCTACGCAAGCTGACGTTTCGGTCATCAGGTTTGCGTGGTTTTAGGAGGGGGAAAAGTAAAATGATGTTTGTTGCGCCCATTTCGAAAATGCGATTTAAAATCTTGAGAAGCATTTTGTGAATTGCTTCATATGGAATTTTCATGTAATTTAGTTCGCGTTGACCTATGCAAAGTAGTACTTTTGATTTTGTAAGCTTCACCTCGGTCAAGGCTTGTATTAAATTTGACATCGAAATTTGTCCTTTTAGGTAGGGGGGTAGATTAAGTCGGTCTTTTGCTCTCATTGTTCCGATAAAATGGGCGAATCCATCCCCTATGGGCTCGTATTCATCGAGTATCGGAAGATCAGGGGGTGGTTTCTTTACAGCGGGACTAGGGGGTTGCCCATTACCACCTAGTCTTCTTCGTTTCCCGACCCCTCCCCTTCGGAGGCTGATTCAGAGTCTACCTGGTATAATACGTATTCGTCGTCGCTTGTATCGGCGATGTGTAATTCTTCGTCGATTTTATTGACCGGTGGATTCTCTGATTTGGGTGGCGGAGGTGGTGGGGGGTTCAAAGTGGATCTAGGTTTTTTGTCAAATTTGGGGTTGTCATTATTTTTGGGATTCGAGTTGTCATTCTGTTTTTTCTTCATCATTTCCTCATATTGTTTCTTGGGTATCCTATAGATACGATTTTGTTGAGGAAATTTATTTTTGTCATTATTTCCAGGCCGTATATTCGTTTCGTATGGCCTTTTTGCGGTAGATGTTTGCTGGGGGTATCTAGATTGTTTAGGTTTTGTAAACTTGAGTCTAGTTTCATCCCCATCAATTGAGAATGCAATTTCTTGCATTTTTTGCATAAATTCGGATAAATTAGTTTGTTCCGAAATCGAAAATTTGCAATGAATTTCGTAGGGTAATTTTTCTAGCATTTCAGATATTACCTCTTTTTCTGTGGTCAAAAGATAAATTTTGTTTAAGGTGTCGTGCCATTTTATACACAGGTTGGCTATATCACTGTTGGTCTGGACTACCGTTTTTAGTCTAAAATGTTCAAGAGTTTGCCTTTGGGCTTGTTTATTCCAAAATTCTTTTATAAAATTTTCACGTTGGGTTTCGTAGCACTCAATTTTGTCTTGGGTTTCTAGCCAAATTTTCTTGTTGGGAATTTGTATACAGCCTCGAAATAGGTGGCATTTGGCGTACCCATTCATTTTTATGTTTCTTAAATATTTTTCAAATTTATCAATAAAATCGAAAGGGTGATGGCGGTTGTCCCAATTGAATACGATACCACCATCAGTGAGCGCTCGAATGGTTAGGGGTAAATTTTTCATGTCCGAATTTTGGCTTGGGACCGGACCATAATTTTCGATATGAGAGACTCGAGTTTGTAAATTGTGAATTTTGAATGAATTTATGTTTTGATTTTCCAAAAGGTGAGTAGCCGTTTCTTCGAGTCTATCAGCTTGTCTATTTACAATGTTCGCAATTTGGGGAATTTTGTCTAATTCCGGTCGTGCCTCGTTTGAAAATTGTACTAAATGGTTCACGTGTGCCATTACAGCTTCGACTTTCTTCTCTGCCACCTCGTTTTTTATTCTTATGTCGTCAAATTTTACTTCGACGTCGTTCATTTTCGAGTTTATGTAATTTTCGTAAGTTTTTTGGTTATTTTGGGTCGTCCTTATTGCCTCCCTTATTTGGAGTAAGTCGGTTCCTTCAAGGGGGGGTTCAGACGTAGTTTCAGTTATGGGTTGAGTTTTTGTTTCAGTATTTTGTTGAGTTTCAGTTACAGTTGGTTGAGATTCAACATGTTCAGTTTGAGTTTCGTTAGGTTGGTTAGTTATAGGGTTAATGAGGTGTGCATTGACAGTAGGGAGCTGGAAGGCGCCATTATTACGATTTTCATAGGTGAAGGGAGCTAAGCCACTGTTCACTTGAGGTACGTAATTCGTCAACGAGTTTTGAACACTAGGTTCATTTTCGGTGGGTATGATAGTCTTATCTAGCGGGTTCGTAATTACAGAAAGATCGTTTTGAGTCGGATCTGCACACGACGCATTATTGTCTTCCAGTATGGGAGAGACTTGCGGGGTGGCGTCCGCACTCAGATTTTGGATCCCTGCCTCGAAGGGAGGTGGGGCATTTTCAAACGATCCTATTGGTGGATTTTTAGGAATATTCATCTCTTTTTCAAAAGTTGAATTTAAGTTCCTTTTCGTTTTCGAAGTCGTGGTTGCCGCGAGCGGTATTGGTGGTCTTTTGTAAATCGAAGTTGAGGCTCTTGTAGAGTGTCTCGGGGTGACGGGTGAATCAGGTGGATTCATTTTTGATTTACGCGTCGCGGATTTATGAATTTTCAGTTTTTTATTTCGCGATTTAGATATTTGATTAATTTTGGTTGTTATCCAGTCGAATTTTGATTTTTTAGATCGAAGAAATTTTGAAAAGAAGAGAATTTTGAAGTAGCAGTTGTGTATGAACGTGCTATATTTTTTTTAGGTAGGTATTATCCTATTTTTGGACTGATTTTGAAAATTTTGATGTATGATTTGATTTAAATTTTGATTTTCTAGGTCGCGGAAATTTGAAGAGAAGAAAATTTTGAAGCTACGGTCGCCGATATATACGTGCTGTTGTAGCTGGGGTCGAAAAGCTGAAATAAAAAATTGAATTAATAGCTGCAGTCGTCGTTTTACACGTACTGTCGCAGCGGATTGAAAATATTTGTGGGGGGTAAAAGGATGGTACACTGAAGTTGCCGTATAGCTCGTGCCGTCTCAGTGGGGAGGTCGAGGGAAGTACTGCGTATCAAAATCGCTGAAAATTGCAGTCGTCGTTGTACCACGTACTGTCGCAAGATTTAGAATTAGTGAGTGCAGTATTTCAAGGTATATAGGAAGAGAGAGAGGCAAATTGAGGAGAAACAGGAGAAAGTAGACAGGGGAAGTTTACTAGGCTGTAATTACTAGTAATTGCAGCGCTGTAATTGAGAAAAAATTTCAGATTAGCAGTTTACGTGATGAAGTAGGTAGCTTGGGTAGGCTTCCGTTGCTGCCTATTTGCGTCCGTTGGCTGCTTCTGAGATGACGTGTTCGAGGTTTATTCACAAGGTGCGTAAGCTTGTGTTTGAAATGAATCGGTATTGTCGTAGTCCGGTTTCCCTTGATGCGATGTGTTGGAATTCGGTCCGGTAGTAATTGGCTGAATGGTTCCAGCCGACCGTTTGTGTCGTTTCCTTTTAATTCAATGGGGTGAAGACGCCAGTGATTTTTTGTAAGAATCGGCGGTGTTATTAAAAGAGAAAGCGACACGATTTTTTCGTAATTGACCTTGGATGATTCCTTGGCCGTTACGTTTTTCGCGCAAAAGGGATTATAGGGGTCTTTGGTAATAGCCGTCAAGTAGGGAATTCGTGAATTTAAAAATAATGGGATGATTTTATATGGTCCGAAAAGTTATATTTTAGATTTACAAAGTACAAAGGAGTTTGGAGAATTTAGATAATTAATTGATTTTGAGTTGACAGATTTTTTGAAAAGAATAATGGAGAATGTCAAAGCGTTTGTATCTTGTTTCCGTTGGTTTTGTGTTTTCAAAAGAATTGAATTTTAATGAGGCTGTGAATTGATACGAAAGTAGGTTGAGATGCGATCAAAAGTGCGAAATTTGGAGCGGATTGTCGAAACGGTTTTTTTGGTGGTCGGAAATTTATTGATTGTTTAATCGTTTTGGAAAATAATGGGGTGATTTTTTGCGTACCAAAATGTGATCGTAAGGTGTATTGTTTGGTCCGGAAATCGAAACGTTTTGTGACAGGTTATATTTGATTAATCGATTTTTAAAAGTTTTGCAAATAATAGGCCGGATGAGATAATGTGCCGAAATGTAGACAGAATGTCTAGTTGATTTTTGTTTTCTAAAGAATAAGATTTAAAATAAAGAATTGGAAGTGTGCCGAAATGTCAAATTTTGATATTTAATGGACCGGATTTTCGAACAATTAATATTAATGATAGTGATTGCCTTTGTAAGCTGTACCTGGATTTAAGATTTTGAAATGTTTTTTGTTATCGAGTTTGAAAGGGATTTGAATTTTAATGAGATGGTACAACCTTGGATCTGAATCGGGAAATTTTACTTGACCATTTGCGCTTTGTTACAGATTTAGAGGGAAAAAGAATTAATCAGGTTAGGCTAAACCGAAAAATAAAAAGTATCTTTGATCGAAAATGGATATTTTTCTGAATATTAGAATTTTGAGATGTAATATATCAAAATTGGCGAAAATTTATCTACGATTTTTTAGGACGTAAATATATTTTCTTTTGAACTGAATCGGATAAATTTTGAATAAATGATCGAGTTTAGAGATCGAAAATTAGATTTTTTACGAATTTAGAGATCGAAAATTGGATTTTTTACGAATTTAGAGATCGAAATTCGAATTTTTATGACATATTAAATCGAAAATTTTAATTTTTACGTTATAAATAGATGGAAAAATATGAAAAGTATTCACGTTTGATGATTTTACGTTAATATTTTTCTTTTCAGGCTATTTACGTACATACCAAAGGGTGAAATTTGGCTGGTCGCACAGCTAATTTCGAAGGGTTCCGTTTTTAGCCAATTAAGGCCCCGCTGTCCGCTTTTAGTGGCCTATGCAGTTGCGATCTGCAGGCATAAATTAAGACACGCGTGGTTCGGGCGCCAATATGTAAAGATGGGAATATCTCGCGGCCGTATCTCGCACGATCACGGGGAGCTTGGTAATGAACGCTCCGGGCAGTGGATCCGTAGGTCTGCCCCCGGCCCTTCTTTACTGTCGCGTACAGAGCCCAAATTCGGGGTTGCCGGTTGATATTGGTGGCTGCGGCGGTTCCAGCGATGTGTCCGGATGTGTCTCTTCGGCTGATGACTTTGACGACGAGCACAGAGCGGCGCTGAGAGAACCGACGACGGCACCAAGATGAGCGGCGTAAATAACCGAATTTGGCGCGACGTATTATCGTGTACCTATATTTCTGGCTGGGCTGCGCGGACGGAAGGCCGGGCTCGCAGCTTGGGTGAAATAAAGGACACAAGGTTCTGAACGGGTGTACGCGATAATGATGTATTTGGGCGCGAGTAGAAAATACAAGCGGCGTAAAAATACAAAGTAATTATCGCGAACGATTAGTCTAAATTACCGCGGATTAATTCGGAACAATTAACTCGCGATATCGAATTACGCTGAACGTGTGGACCGCGCGGGGTTTCGGGGTACGCAGGAAGAGAAATTACAAATTCGGAGGCGACTACGAATTAATTGAAATTTCAGCTAACTGCTTTAGCCTACGGGTGAAACGCGCGCGAGACCTGAGCCTTAAAACCGTGCTGAGCCTGACCTAGCTGTCGAGGAGATTTCGAAAGGACTGATTCGATCGATCGCAGATTGAATCGCGAGTCGATCAACCACTATTTGCTCGCAGGGTTGCCACCACACCATAGCCCAAGATTATTTCCCAATAATCTCGGACAGGGCCATAATCACTCTTACAGAACTTAAAATTGAATGCAAAATTCGAAAGCAAAATTGAAACTTGAAATTCAAAATCAAAATTCAAAAATAAATAGGTACACTAACATTGAAAATTTTAGGTAAAAAGAGAATCGCCGGGTAAAAGTAAGATTAAAAAAAATTATAAACAGCGTACCTACATAAAAAGTTGAAAGAGAAAAAATCGAAATCAGAAAATCAAATAAGAAAAAAAGAAAGTAAAAAACAAAAGCAAAGTAGAGGAAAAAGAAAAAGGAATAGGAAATGAAAACAAATGCAAAATGTTGAAAGTAAACTGTAAACATAGAAAATACATAGAAGCTAAACAAAAAAAAAAAAGAAAGAAAATGCCAAATAGAGTAACAGTAAAAGTCAAAACGAAAAAAAATAAGCATGGAAGTCTGATATTACAAAGCGAAAGCAAAAGAAAAAGCTTTGGTAATTCTGAATCAAAAAGTGAAAGCCAATAGCAGAGATAGAAATGAAAGCTGAAAGTGGAAGTGAAAAAGCAAAGGTAGGAAGCGAGCAAAAAAGAAAAATCCCAACTCGAAGCAAAATTTTGACCGAAAACAATGAAAAATCAGAAGTACATCACCAAAGAACTCCATAACCAAAATTTCAGGTGCTGGAATGAATTTTTCAAATTTTGGCGAATTTTTAAAATAATTTCAAATTCTGTTGTAGCCTGAAAAATATCGAGATTCGAGCTAATCAATGGAAATCGCTAAAATTTAGCGTAGTATTCCCTATTTTCGATTCAACAAATCTATTTAATGTAGTTTAAAGACGTTTTGGAGCCATTAAAAAAATTTGAAAATTTTCCCCAGCGCTGGAGAAAATCCCATAAAAATGGTTCATACAAACTTCAGCACCTATAATCGCGGATTGCCAATAATGGCGACTGATTTTATCGATTGAAACAAGATTTTTCAAAATTTTAACTTCAAGCTCAAGTTTACATTTTTAGGCAGGAAAAATGAAACATTTCTGCCAAAAGATACGGATTTGAACTCGAAGAGTTACAAAATTGGGAAAATTGCGTTTCAGTCAATGAAATGGGTCACCATTATTGGTAATCCGCAATTAAAGGTGTTGAAGTTCATATGAACAATTTTTATGGGCTTTGGGAGATTTTAAAAATTTATTATGGCTTCAAAACGTCTTAAAACCACTTTTGATCGGCTACACCCATACCAAATTTCAGCTATTTCCATTGATTAGATCAAGTCTCGATATTTTTCATGCTACGACAGAATTTGAAATTATTTCAAAAATTCGCCAAAATTTGAGAAATTATTCATTCTAGCACCCGAAATTTTGGTTATGGCGGAGTTCTTTGGTGATGTACTTTTGATTTTTTGGGGGGCTCAAAATTTTACTTTCGAGTTGAGATACCTTCCTTGTAAAAAGCAGGAGCAAAAAGTGAAAAGTAGCGAAAGAGCAAATAGAAAATACAAAAGCAACAGCAGTAATGTAAAATTCAAAATGTTCAGATGAAAAATGAAAGCAAAAAGCGAAAAAAAACCAGCATTTTGTAAAAAAGGATAAGCAGAAAATCAAAACACGAAATCAAATAAGTGAGATTAGGTGAAAGCAAAAAAAAAGAGAAGAAAACGAAAGCAAACACAAACAAACAAACCAAAGTAAAAATAAACAGCGAATGGAGAAAGCGAAAAAGCAAAAAGAAAATAATTATAAAATAAGGAAGCGGAAGCAGAAGCAAACAGATGAAAAATAAACTGGGTAATAACACAATACCTGACTACCTGCAATTTTTGCGGTTTTTTTTGAAATCGCTTTAAAATGCCTTAAAATGACGTTTTTTTTGTTTTCCCCCGGACCCGACGATTTCATGACGAAAAAACGAGGTAGTCAGGTACTGTGTTCATGACCATCGAGATCAAACACAATACTTGACTACCTCGATTTTTTTCATTTTTTTGGTGATAAATTTTTGGATTTTGAATGAAATAAGGTTCTGGAACTGTATACCGAAGGATTTAAATCAAGAAAACGTCATAAAAGTGATTATTTATGGAAATGGATGGCTTTTATGGCAATCCACACTCCGAATTTTTCAACCATACTAACCGATATTTTTGAGGATTTCTTTTTGGAAACCCCTTGAAAATGCCCTAAAATTACGATTTTCAATGTTTTCCCCCCACCCCGACGATTTAATGACGAAAAAACGAGGTAGTCAGGTACTGTGTTCATGACCATCGGAATCGAACACAGTACTTGACTACCTCGATTTTTTCACTTTTCCAGAAGAAAGCTACGTGAAATATTGTAAAAGTATTACCAAAATTGAAACCCCGAAAAACAGTAGCAAATAGTACGAAAAAAACACTGATAGCAAGAAGAAAAAAGAAAGCAATAAGGAGAAATCACAGTAACTCTGGAAAAGGAGAGCTACATAGAAAGCGAAAGCTAAATTGTGAAAAAAAGATGAGCCGATGCAGAAAAGGGTAAGCAAAAAAAGGAGTAAAAACGAAAGCTAGAAGCAAAAGCATGAAGTCAAAGAAGAAGGTACGTTGTAAAAAGCGAGAGCAAAAATTAAGAGTAAAAGTAAACAGAAAATGTGAGAAAGCAAAATTAATAGCAAAAGTAACAATTAAAACCAGAAGCAACAATTGAAAGCAGAAAATCGAAATAAATTGTGAAAACAAATGAGAGCAAAGCGGAAATAAAAAACGAAACTAAAAGAAAAGAAAAAAATATTAAGAAGCAGAATAATTAGTGAAAATTAGATTCCGAAGCAAAAGGATGAAAGCAAAATCAAAAAAGTGAAAGGATAAGCATAGTTTGTTACAAGTGAAACTAAAGGACAAAGCGAAAGGAAACGAATTAGTATCACAGGAATGTCAAGTAACCAAAGCGAAAAGTAAAATAAAAATATCAAAAAGCAAAACCAGAACATTGAAAACGTCAAAAAAAAAGAATAACGAAAGCAAAAATTATTAGCAAAATCAAAAAGTAAAAGTAAACAGGGTTATTGTAAAAAATTGAAAATGGATATCATACCTGAAAAGCGAATGTAAACGAATGAGTAAAAAAAAATCACTAGAAAACCCGAAAGATGAAACGCGAAAGCAAAATAAAAAGCGAAAGCACCACCAGAAATCAGAACATACAATTGAGAAAAGAAATCAAAAATAAAAATCGAAATCTAAACGCGAAATATGAACACAATGAAAAAAAAAAAAACTGGTAAAACTAAAAGTAGGTAAACACCGCAGATAAAAATTCACCAATAAAACTAAAAGTAAAAACCGAAATTACAAATCGAAAACAAAAATTAAAAATCACCACTGCATGAGGGATGTTTACTCGAACGCACCCGAAAAGCAACTGAGCGGTAAGCGAAGGGGTAGTCAGGTACTCAAAATGTTGCCCAACACGGCCGCCTAGATGGCAGCGCTCGTCATTTCAAAACCACTACCACTAATATACCAGATTGAAACATCATAAAATTTTTTGAATTTTTTTTTTGATTTTCAATACTTGAAATAGCTATTACTTTAATTAAAACATTAAGCAGGAATATTTCAAGGACGCTAAATTCAAATTTACTGTCTGTTTCGAGCATTATACTGCCAATGTCACGCTAAAAAATTTTTTCCAAAATAAAATCAGTACCTATTTATTATTATTTTTTTCTTGGCGATTTTAAATATAAATTTAAACAAAATCGATTTCAACTTATTTTTAAAATTCTGATTATGAATCAGGAGTTAATTTGTAAAAGATTTTAGTTTATTTGCCATTCACGAAGACGAAGCACGAATGTTTTTTTTCCTCGTAAAAATATTCAATATTCATTATAAGGAATTTTTTCGATATTTTTTATTCGTTTCTATCATCTTTATGGAATCCAAACACATTGGAAAAAATATTCGACCTACCAATATGAAAGTGAACAGCTATGATCATCTCTAAAGAATGACGAAGTAATTTTCAGAACATTCCAAAAAATTGAGCTTTAAAAATGTTCGGTGCATTAACTTAATTTTCGGTTGAAAAAACATTTAAAATTATTGGAAAAAAGTTTCAAAAAATGAGAATTTAAAAGAATTGAAAAAAGGCAAGTGGAAAAATTTTCAATATCTACTAAATTGTTTTCCAGCAATAAAATTATTTTTTAATTTTCTCAAAAATTTTCTTTTTGATTTTCTCATTTTTTTCCAACTTCATATTTTTCAAAATATTTATTCAAACTTGAAAATTTTTCAATCAATATTAAAATTTCTTCTCAATGAAAGTAGAAAACCTTAGTTCGCAGAAAACTTATTCCGGTAGCCTTCCAGAGATCAAGATGCAACCATTAAAACAAGTATTCCATCGACTACACAATCACGAATTCGTATTTACGGCAAACTGAGTAGGCAATTTTATTAACACGTAATAAATAGGCCTGATAATACGAAAGCAAAGGAGTCAGTAGTCAGTACCACCACTGATTTATCATTATGTACATTTTTGATTATTACTCTCTCACATTTTAGAATAGGTACGTCTCATTTACATAGAATAAAAATTTTATAATTTTTTGAGAAAAAGTTCTCAAAGAATTTTACAGAAACGCTGCCAGCTGAATTTCGTATTCGATATTTTACATGAAATTTCACTTGCTCATTAACGCCCAGAAAATTGAGTCGATCTCTTTAATAAATTTTTTGAAAATCGTCATCTAGCGCGGAACTGCCAACTTGATAAAATTGGCAAAAGGGAGAGTGCAAAATAGTCAGCTCTGATTCTTTGTCAGTAGATATAGCTTGATCTGATTTTGATGGCGAAAAAAAAAAATAGATTTGAAAAATACATACTCTTCTTGCTCGCATTAGAGTCCATTTTCACCATAATACATATTAGAGATGATTTTCTGAGATCAAAATCACTGCAATAGGTCATCCCTTGACTATAATTTTTCCAAGCTTTTAAAGCTGGGAATCATCCCTTGCTTTTCCGAAAGTATGATGGCTTTGGCGATGAAAATAATTTTCATAAATCATCCCACGAGTTTTTTGAAATTTTGAGGTTGGAATGAATTTTGATCCTAAAACACAACCCATGATTTTTCCAAGGTTTTGAGGCTGGGATAATTTTTGGATTGAATTTTTTTCATCTTGATAATCATCCTACGATTTTTTCAAGCTTTTGATTCTAGAATGATATTTTCGAGCTTTTGATAGCATTATTGGTATGCTTTTTTATTCGAAAATCAATTTGTTAAAAACTCGTGAAATAGCAACCAGCTGCCTAATCGAAAAATAAAATAATATTCACAATAATTCGTTCATTCAACCCTTCTTTACGTTTTAAATGATTGATTTTTTCGATAATTTGAGGATGGGACGTATTTGAAAGATTTTCATCCCAATAATCATCTCACACTCTTACAAATGTAAGACGACAATCGAGATGAAAATAATTTCTAAAAATCATGGAGACACGACCAGAAATAAATGAATTTCAATTTCACATTTCAAACTTTTTGGTGGAAACGGCAAGAAACGGCCGATTTGAAATATTTTAAAAAGTAGAGATTTTTTAATCGTTCTTTAAGAAACGACACAAAACGACGCGCGGCGGCAATTATAAGCATTTCTTCTTTTTCAAAAAGGCTTCACTCAGCGGTAGTTACCAGCATTTTTCTATTTTAAAAAGGCTTCACTTGGTGGTAGTTACCGGTATTTTTTTTTAAAACGGTCTCACTCGGCGCGATGGATTTTACAAGATTGAAAAATGGTTGTTTTTCATGTTCAAACTAACATGACATTGAATTTAAATTTTCTCAAAATTTTCCAAATTTGTTTTTTAAAAATTGTCTTTCACTTCATATTCTTAAAAACTTTTTTTCAATTATCATGTTGGAAAATTTTATTAAAAGATGAAGTTGAATAAAAATGTTGGACAAATTTCGAGAACATTCAAATTTGTAAATTTTACGATTGAAAAATTTCAATTTCGAAAATTGATTTCTCCAATTTTTTCTTAACTTCATAAATTTTCAAAAATTTATGATGCAAACTCGAAAATGTTTCAATGTTTTCCTCAAATTTTTTTCAACTATGAAATTTGTGAATAAATTTTTAACTTTCGTTTTTCAAAATTTCTTTCAACCCAATAAGTAATAGGAATAGTTTTTTGTAAGAAGTAGGGAATAATTTTATAAATATACAAATTTTTTGCCAGTTATCTTAAAATCACTTTTATTACATTGAATTGATAATGTATTTTAAATGGCGATGTACCTTGAGTTACCATTCCCTATCTGCCTACCCAGAGCCATGCGAAGAAATGGACCCGGGGAAAAAATTTTATGAGCCAAGAAAGGTTTCATGAAATAAGTGATCTTAAAAATGGGTACAAAATTTTGATTTTCTATAGATCCAATACCGCATAAAGAAAATACATTTTTGACCCTTCCTCCCCCCAATTCATGCTCGAACCACCTCTGGTTTGGGAAGTTTGTAGTAGATAGTTACATAGATACCTATTCGACGGTATTAATTTTTGATATCTTATCAGATATGTATATTATCTTCAATGATAAGACGCACATCACAATCTTCGTATTTAAGTAGGTAGCTAGGTACCATTCCAATACGTACTTGAGTAATTATTCACGACATAGAACGGTTTGAATTTATTTCACCATTAAATGAAGTATTACATTTCGTATTTTTCCGTTTCAACGAAAAATGTAGTCTAGTTTTGTTCGATGTTTTATAAACTCTTAAACCATTTCAAAAATTCAAATCTGAATTTCTGTCTCAATCTTCGGTCAAGCGATCATTTCATATTACCTAAGTATCATAACTGTATGACAAAATGCAAGAATAGTGTAAATCTTCGAAAAATTTGAATCGTTTTTCAATCTTTCATTTTTTCTATAACATGCATTTCAAGTTCCTTTTTCTCTTGTGGAGTGTCATGGGTCATTTTGGCTTTGCCTTAGAATATAATATTATTAACGTATGTGAACTCAAAGTCAAAATATTTGTCATGATATGTGATTATGTATCTAATATGTACGTCGGTAGGTACATTATATGTATGTAATCTAATCTTTCTATATCCTTCTTTTTTTTCCAGGAAATTACGGCTGTGATTGATCAATTACCCAAAGGCGAAATGCCTGACGACAAATACACTGCTATTAAAGAAAAATTGATTGAATTGAGAGGTTCCGTGAGAGGTATCATTCCGAAACGATACGAATTAGTGAGAGAAATAGTAAGTATGAGTACATCAGGCGAATGCATACATTAACCTTTCAAACATTTCTTTGTTCCTTCGGTCATTGATACTTGGTTTTACAAACCAAAATAATACCTAGACCTACCTAAACCTACGTAACAGGGACGTTCCGACGGTACATCACAGGTGGAGGGGAAAGGTGGAGGATAAATTTATGTAATAAATATCAACTCAGATTTTCAATTATCCCAACTACATGAAACCTAGTTACTTAGGTACATCAACAAGCAGTGACATAGCAGGGAAATGTTCGCCGGAGGAGTAAAAAATTTGTCCACCACCACCACCACCACCCCCCCCCCCCACAACAACTGATATTCGGGGCCGTCAAAAAATTTGAACCCTAGAGAAAAATACTAGAACAGTTCTATTTTTCAATTTCAAATCACTTTATTCTTAAAGTTTAGTGAGAAATCATTAATTTCTAAATTGAAATTATCAAAGCATTGCCCGAGCGAAGCGAGGTCGAATAGCTTGAAGAGCAAAAAATGCACTTTTTTCATATTTTCAATTTTTTCTTCTTCTCCTTTTGCTACACCACTATCAACAAGAATTTATTTACCGCCCCATAACGCTCTTTTTTCCACCATGTGCACAATATACACGAAGTATGGCCTTTTATTTCCAATTCCATGCTAAATTTTAAATTTATTTAGATACAAAATAGACTAATTTTCGGGTGAAGAGAAAGGACGGATGGCACGAAATTGCCGACCAATCATTTAAGGCTTACTTTAACTTCCAAAAATATGAGAAAATAGGTAATACAATACAAATGATTGCAGATCTTCGTTGAATTTGCGACCTCGCTATTTCAGTGAACAACCATGTCGTTTATTAGCTAAAAAACATTAAAACTATAATAATTGGCCATTTTTTTTTTCAGAAATAATTGAATTTCAAACATCTATAGTTCACTTTTGTTAGTTTTGCCATCATGGATGTTATCTCATAGACTCGATATCAGTACGTAATTGTATAATTTTTGCGAACGTATTTTGGGTCACTCATAGATTTTCAGCTAAAAATGGCTTCAAAAAATACGATCTGTATACTTTGAGAGTGGCCGTAGGGGTGGTTAAACATCTCAAATGAAAAAGTTGATGGGCTAGTCGGATTTGTCATCTCAAAATGTACACAGAAATCATCAAAGTTTTCCAAATTGATATTATGGGGTGGTTTTACACTCAAAATACTCGATTTTTGTCATTTTTGTCAAAAATTCTCAACTTTTGGGAGCGATGGTTCAGCTTCCTGAGGTCGGGGGGGGGACCTGAAAATTTTTTGGGAGTACTTCTACACCCACCTAACCTTCCACTTAAATTTGAGCGAAATCAGTGCAAAACATTGTTTCCCTCACAAGGGGTCCACCCCCCTCAAAAAGCAATAGGGTTGGGGTGGTGGGTTTTTACCACATACTCTGGACATCATATATGTAGAAACTTTTTCAGCAATAAAATTTCCACTAACATATATTTCTTTTTTAGGCGATTTTTTGATGCTAATTCTCCTGGGCTAATTGTAAATAAAATCTAAGTATATAATTTTATTTTGAAAAAAAAAAAACGAGGAAAATTCGTTTTGTCGTTAAATTATGGTAGGTAGGTAAAATACAATACGTACGATATCAAGCGTAGCAAGGTCAAAATTTTTAAAAATTACTATTATTTTTTTGAATTTCAAAGAGAATTTGTCAAGTTGGGAAAATATGTTTGAGTAAGGTACAAAAGATAATTTTTTTAATTTTTAGAGTCTGAATGGTAAATTTTACCAAACAAAATACTTAATGAAAAAATTCCTTACGAAAGAGGGAGAAGTTATCCAACTGCACCCCCCTCCAACGGAACATTCATGTACGTAAATTGTGCATTCCTAATTAGTGATTCATTGAATTATTTCTATAGGTAAACTTGGAAATAAATTATGGCAACGTTGCCCGAGCAATTAAAGTTGGGGATTGGATTGTCGAAGTAGAACAATACGTGTTTCCTAGATGGCTAATTGATGCTCCAATAAGTCGCTACTACAAATGGATGATCGCTCTGCTTACCATTAAAACGAAATTTTTTGAAGATCTGCGCAGCAGCTTGCTTGAAAAAAATATTGAAAACGAAAAATTCGCGAAAGTTATCGATGAAATACATTACGACTTATCCAGATCGTTTGCCCATAGTCTTCCCGGCATTGATAGACCTAAATCTGAAAATTTGGACACATTCTGCAAATTTTTTTCAGAAGACTTCTCCTCTCAGTTTGTGTGCAAAATTGTGGCTAGCCAATGGCCTCAATTCACTGGTATGTAGATGAATGAATGAGTGCTTTGCTATAAATCAAAAATAAAATATAATAGACCAGCATTAGATGTTAAACTTAGAATACCTATAATGCCTTTTTGCTATCCAAACACAGAAGCGCGTGCCGTCGAGGCAGCGCGCCTGTCTCCGCTGCTATAGATTTTTTAAATTTTGAGCCGCCACCAACCGTCATCCACGATTTTTGTTTCTGGGTCCTCATTATGAAAGGGTTACTTTTATCTAACTAATGAAGGAAAAAATATTTCTTTGACCGAATCTTATAGAAAATTTCACGGCGAATTCAATGCCGCAAACCGCAGACCTCCATCTCTTTTACAAAAAAAGTTACAGCTCATTTTTTCCAAAATTTTGTAAAAAAACGCTTTTTTGGGGTATTTTTCACAAAAAAAAAAAATTTGAGAGAAAAGTAAGAGTTTTAAGGCCATAATGACCATGATGAGAGTTGTAGAAAATTTTACGGCGAATCGAATGCCGCAAACCGCGAACCTCTATCTTTTTTAGAAAAAAAGTTACAGTTCGTTCTTTCCAAAATTCTATGAAAAAATCGTATTTCATTTTTTTCGTGAGAAAGGCACAAAAATTTTTTTTTCAGGATTCAGTCAAAGTATTATTCTTCAAGCCCCTAATTTTAAATTTTCTCACGAAATTTTTGCAACTCATTTGAAATTTGTTTCTTGTAATTTATAATACTCTAAATTTCAGTAGTAAAATTTGAAATTTTTTTCAGATTCAACTTTTTCTCAGAGTCGCATCACAGTGTGGGACTATACCAAAATGGTAGAGAAAAGAAAAATACGAATTCTATTTTGATTTTCTGTGACCATGTTTTGAAATTGATAAGATATTGAAAAATTCAAAAGACGGACCACCGAAAGGGTCGTCCAAAGGAAGGAGTCGGAGGGATCCAATGTGGTCCCTCCGGATCCAACTCCGGGCTCCAAGATTTTTACAAAAGCTCCCCCTCCCTCTCCGGCTCCGCATCCCTGTTTAATTCACACTGTGAATCGTAAGTCGCAATTTTAATAACCCTGAACTGGTCAAGTTTGTAAGAAATTTCACGTAGAATATTTTTTATTTCAACATGTTTCCCTCTCCGACCCCCTTTTTTACTGCGATGCAGTAGAAAAACGTATATTTGCCAAAGGTTATTGACCTCTTGTGGTGGTAGCCGGCGAGTTGAGGGATGCAACTTTTAGAGGAATGTTTGGTAAGCTATGGTAAACAAAAATTTTTCATTTTCAACCCTTAATTCATTTCAATTACACTACCCATAGCGGAAAAACGCGTTCATGCAAAAGTTATTGACCTCATTTAGGGGTTTAATCCCCCTGTGAACTGTGAGTCGCAATTTTGGAAACCCTGAACTGGTCAAGATTGTGAGAAATTTTACGCAGAATATTTTTTATCTCAACATTTTTTCCTCTCCGGCCTTTTTTTCGATACTACAGTCGAAAGTCGAAAAACGTATATTTGCCAAGGTTATTGACCTCTTGCGGGGGTAGCCGACGAGTTGGGGTGTGCAACTTTCAGGGGGATGTTTGGTAGGGTGTGGTGAATAAATAATGTAAAATTCAGCTTTCCTCCAAAGACTTTGAGGCTCGCGTAAAATTTTTGCTAAAATTCACGTCTGTACCCTCTGTGTGACTTGACATTTACTTATGATTTCGTTTTTCAGATTCTCCTAAATTAACCTCTACTGTTGCCCCCGCGGATTTTTCAACAAAATTTTTTATTTTCGTCACTAATGTCGCTAAATCCAATGGAAAGACAATTAAAAAGATGTTCCATGATTTTAGAACCGTGAGTATCAACTTCTGAACAAACAATGTAAATTGTGTAACTATTGTATGCGTTGGTAACAACTACATAGATAAATGTACATTTATAATACCTATTTCAGAAAATTGAAGATACAGTTGCAAGATCAGCCATCAAGTACATCATAATACATTCAACTTATATGCCGGGCATCGATGCGCATCATACGATACACACACACGAAGAAAAGATTCACCTACCAGGGATGTTTTTTCACATAGGTCTTAAACTTGATTTGGAAGACGTGCTCACCAACCGGGAATGGGACGCCAATTTTGACAAGTATATACAATTGAAAACTGATGTAAGTACCTATCCGCTATAAATAAATGTATAATCAAATTTGGTATCGGCAAAATTACAGAATATTGACATTTCATTTTATTTCAGATTGAAACCGAAATCAAACCACCACAACAGAATGATTACGTAGTAACAATATCGGATGATTACGTTCTTACCGCCACACTTCCTCCATCTTCTACAGAACAGGCCACCAAATCTACTGCGAACGAAAATTAAAAACTTCCTCCCGCTGATAATGGTAACAAAAACAAATAGATTTCCAATTTGGCCCCTTATAGTAGGTAGTCAGTTTCAGCTTCGTTTACCTATTACGTTAGTGTTTTTTTTCATAAATTTTCAATTTCACAAATATATGTGGATTTATTCTCAAAATTTGAAATTGTTCCATATGTTAGATTCATAAATATCATACCTATTCACTTTGGATGTTAATTCGGATTTTTAAGATAAGAAAGGATTTTTTTTTTAAATATCTATTTTGTGTTTCTTTTGTGATACTCGGTCAATAAAATTTTTGAAAATCTCAATTTCAAGATTGTTTGGGATCAGTGGAGTAGCAAGGAACTGTTCGCCGGAGGAGTAGAAAATTTGTGCGCCTTTCTCTTCTACTGATATTCCCGCCCTCCCCACGAAATTCAGGTCCGTTCAGAAAATTTTGAACCCTAGAAAAAAATACAAGAAAATTTCAAAACATTCGTGGGATGATTTATGAAAATTATTTACATCGCCAAAGCCATCATACTTCCGGAAAAACAAGGGATGATTCTTAGCTTTAAAAGCTTGGAAAAATTGTAGTCATGTAATGAGGATGATTTATTGAATTGATTATGATCTCAGAAAATCATTTGTAATTGTAATTATGGTAAAAATGTACTCTAATGCGAGCAAGAAGAATATGTATTTTTCAAATCTGATTTTTTTCGCCATCAAAATCAGATCTAGCTATCTACTGACAAAGAATCGGAGCTGACTATTTTGCACTCTCCCTTTCGCCAATTCTTGCCAAGTTGGCAGATCCGCGCTAGATGATGATTTTCAAAAAATTCATTAAAAAGGTTGACTCAATTTTCAAAGCATTAATCAGCAAGCGAGATTTCATGTAAACTATCGAATACGAAATTCAGCTGGCAGCGTTTCTGTAAAATTATTTGAGAAATTTTACCCAAAAAATTATTAAATTTTTGTTCTGTATGAAACGTACCTAATCTAAAATGTGAGAGAGGAAAAATCAAAAATTTAATATTTCTTTAAGCTTGAAAATTTTTCAAGCAATAATAAAATTTCTTCTCCATAAAAGTAGAAAACTTTAGTTCGCGAAAACTCAATTCCATCAACTACACACACAATCACGAATTTGTATTTACGGCAAACTGAGTAGGCAATTTTATTGACACGTAATAAATAGGTCCGATAACACGCAAGCAAAAGCGTCAGTGTCACTTATAATGAATATTGAATATTTTTACGATTTAAAAAAAACCATTCATGCTTCGTGAATAGCAAATATGTACCTATACTAAAATCTTTCACAAATCAACTCCAGATTCATAATCAGAATTTTAAAAATAAGTTGAAATTGGTTTTATTTAAATTTTCAATTATCAAGTTAGAAAATCTTATTAAAAGATGAAGTTGAATAAAAATTTAAAAACAAGTTAGAAAAATTTCGAGAACATTCGAATTTGAAAATTTTACTACTGAAAAATTTTAATTTCGAAAATTGATTTCTACAATTTTTTCACAATTTCATAAATTTTCAAAAATTTCTGATACAAACTCGAAAATGTTTCAATTTTTTCCTCAATTTTTTTTTAACTATGAAATTTGTGAATAAATTTTCAACTTTTGTTTTTCAATATTTCTTTCAATCCAGTAAGTAAGTACATAGGAATTTTTTTTAAAATTGAAAAAATCAAAGTTGGAAAAATTTTAAAACAGGATGTAATTTTGAAAAAAAAATAGATATGAAGAAAATGAGCTTAAAATACATAATTTGGTCTCGAGATCACAGAAATCGGGGCCGGATAAAAAACCAAGTGCATATTCGAAATCAGAGCTTTTAAATTGGTAGAAAATTAGAAATCGATGTGCTACTTCACTTCTTCGATTCTTCTAAATTTTGGTCAAAATTGTAGACTCTTGTACCCCCTAGGGGTCTGGAGATCCCATTTTGAAAATTTATTGGTTAAAAATTATGTTAAAAAGGGCTACCTACTGTAATTCTTACAGATTTCTAAATGAGACCCACCCCGCTTTAAGGTTAGGAAAAAAATTATCGCAGTTTTCCGCGAGTGGCCACCAAGGGGAACTCGTAAAAAAATTCGAGCGGAATCGAAAGACTCGACTTTATTTATGTCACGTTCAAGTATGGAATAACAACCTTTGATTTTCTTCCATTTTTTCTTACCTACTTCTCATCAACATTGTAAAATACTTTTTCCAATTTTTGTCTCATAATTTTTTTTTTTTCAAAATGTTATGCAAGTGGTATCTTAAATCTTCATCATATTATTAGTTTCGTTTTTGATGAAATATTTTCCGATTTTATCAGAAAAACCAAAACGTCCTATAGGCCTCAGGATGTTCTCGTTTTGCCTAGTCCTAATTAGTTTGTCCATCGCTCTCTGAAGACAGAACGTCCTGAGACCTGTTGAGCGTTCTAGTTTGGTCTAGGAAATTCGAGTTTTTTTTAAAATTTGAGACTGCATATGTAATTGAATTTCAAGGTCAAATTAGATTAGGTACGTAAGAGTTGAGTGAAAGGACTAAACTCAATTCCATCAGGACCAAGTTATTTTGAATTCTGCACAGTCCCGTTAAAATCCCATCTTTGGCAAAAAAAATTAGGAGCTGGTTGGAATCATTAAGCTTTTGTTTCAACTTCAAAATTAAGGAATCAAAATTAGAATTATGAAAAAAAAAATCATCAAAATAAATTTCATTTTTTTTTCTCACAACAAAAAAATTGAAAAAATCTTTTATTCTTATTTTAATCTCGTATCTGGTTCCAAAAAAAATTGATTCACTGACTGACCTCCTCTAGAAAAATTGTATAAAAAAATTATTCCGCAGCAGAAACCCTAAAAACAAATTCGCAAATCAACTTCAACTATTTACTTCAAAATCGAATATAAAAATAATAAAAAACTAAACAAACTCGATTACGATTAGGAATAATGTCATTAAAAAAAATCATTCTTTGAATCGCTAATTCGTAATTCTTAAACAAAATCACATCAAGCCCAGTCGTTTCCCACGGGTATAGCAAAAACTACTCTTGAAAGACGAATAAACTGCTCTTTCGTTTGATTTTCATAATCTTCTATAAAAGCTGACATAAGATTGTAAGCTTCTTTGACCAACTGAAATCTGGAAGAACCGAGTATGTATTCCACATTTTCATCGAAGGTATCCGGATCGTAATCACCTCTCAATGATGGTGGCGGTCCTTCGTACATATTACCTCGCAACCAACCGTAAAATAAGTAAATCGGGGTGAACCCCGGAAATGGCATTCCACCATTTGACGGCGCGTACAATGGATTGGTTTCTAGCACATTAATGAATTCTTGTTCATTAGGCCTATCGACCAGTCTTTCCAAATTTTGCAGGGTGAATGAATGTCTAAATGTGTTCATGACATTATACGATTCCGTATTTGGTGGAATCCAACGGTCTATGGAAGGTGAAAATAAGTTGAGAAATTTCTTAATCGTAGAATTTGGAATTACCGGGTAGGCATATGCTCTGAGTCGGGGATCTGGAGCAAATGGTCTATTCAACTCCATACTTGAAATAGAAGTCAATTCATGTGATTGAAGTTGATCAAGTCTCAAGTTAAGCGTACAAAATACTATATCTTATTAGGAGTTGCAATTTACTTTCAAAAAACACATCAAGTAAAGGATATGAATGAACACACAATGCTGAATTTTACGCAATAAACAAACAAATCAAACTGATGTAATCAATACGCGAATGAAAAATTAAAATTCACGTCGGCTACTTTGAAAGCGTCCCCATACAGTCAAGGCCAGCCGAACAGCTGGTAGGTCTAGGTCTGGGTCTGTGGCGCCTAAATAATTTTGACGCTAATGGGATTTTGACGATGAAAGTCTGCATTTTTATGCTAAGTTCAAATTTTGCTGAATCCATTTTTTTTTTCAATTTCTTTGAATCTAAATTTTTTCCAACGTTGATATCCAATTTTAATGTTTTTCCATCCGAATATTTTTTTTCATTTAAATTTTCCCAAATTGAGTAAGTATTTTAATTTCTAGGTCCAAAAATTTTTCAATTCATTCAATTTTAATTTTTTCCGAGATCGAATCCAATTTTTAAATTTTCTATGTAGTAATATTTTTTCAAGTTATATTTTCTCAAAATTGAAACAATCTTTGAAAAATCCAAGGTCATTAATTTTTTTAAAAATTCAAAATTGAAGAAAATAGAGAGAACATTTCAAACGTACCTATTAAAAAATTTCTAGGGTTGAAAGAAATTTTTAAAAATATAAATTTGAAAAAAAATTAAATCCGAGTGCAGAAAATTTAAATTAAAAAAAGGCATATTTTTTCCTTTCGAAACTAGGTGTCCAAAAAATCTTTAAAAAGTTTTTTCCTGGCTTCTCCAGGGTTTTTAGACCAATTTTCCGCGTTTTCCACACATTCTATGTACCTACTTACCTACGTATGATTTTTATGAAGTATGCAGAACGGAGAAAGGAGAAGAGTGTACATACGACTTTTTCTTTCAAAATTCAAAACAACGCGACTTTTAGATGCTTTTTTTTGGCCACGAATCGACTCAAATTCAATTTTTAAAAATGTTACCCCCTCCCTCAAATACAAAAACTTGTGACCTTGAACATATTATAGAATTATCTACAGATTTGTAAAATTGAAAACAATTATGTCAAGGTGTCTACCAAATTGTACGAAAGAAAATTAAAATTTTTCCGAGTTGAAAGGCTTGAATTTTTCACAAATTAGTTGTTCTCCTCCCCCCCCCCCCAAAAAAATCAACCTCTTTATAAATTTCCCTTACATAAGTTCCTACTATCTTTTTGGCTTGCCTTGGTGAATAAAAAAAGTTGATAAAAATCTATGATGGGGTAAATTATCAATCATTTTTTGATATTTAAACGGGTCATTTTACCTCTACAATGACGGTAAATTTTCTCTTTTGAGCGCGAAAATTATGTTCAAGTAAAACTTTGAAATGAAAGAAATCAGAAAAAATCTATTAAACAGCCAAGAAAAAATAAAAATCGAGGACGTGAGAATCGAAAGAAAAATGTACCTAACAGAAAGGGTAATGGTCAGACAAGGGGTGAATTTAGTCTCACCTCAAACGGTGTAGGTACATTGACTATAAGAAAGTTTTCCAAAATGTAAAATACCTATTGAAATAATAAGTAATAATTTCGTAATAATATGTATTCAAATATTTCTGAATTCTGATTTAAAAATGGCGAAATTTAATCAATAAACTTGTTGATTTCAAAATTTAACGAAAAATAGGCAAAAGAGCTGAAAGTATAAAAGTGAAAAACCTTTTTGCTAAAGTCTAAAGATGTTTATTACTAGCTCCTAAATTATTTTGATGCTTAAACTCATTTTTATTATTTTTTACAATTTTTTCGTTTTGGGTACCTCCCTATTGAATTGGAAGAAAATTTGAAAAACAATAAGTTGAAAATTTGTTTAAAATTGATAATAGAAAAACTTATTAATACAAAACTTTTCCCAACTTTTAATTTTTTTTCCGATTTGAAAATTTTTTCCGGTTATGAAATTTTCCTAATTTAAATTTTCTTCACTTTTTGCCAATTTTTTACAATCAGCAAAGTGTTGAATCGAAAAGGACTAGACTAATTTTTTATCGCGTTTTTCAATTACAATTAAAAAAATTTTGGACTTTTCTATCAGAATTTTCAATTTGTAAATTTCTTAATGTTTGAAATTATTTCTGATAGAAATAAATTGCGCAAAGAGCAATATTCAATATATTTTTTAAATGCCATGTGTTTTAGTTTTTAATAAATACCCTACCTATTTAGGTACCTACATATTTTTATATTATTTCGTCCCAAGTTTCACGAAGGCTTTAATTGGATTTTTCTGTTTCTTTTTTTATATATTATGTGTTACATGTTTCATGTTATTGATACCCATTTTTGGCTTTGTTATCATGTACCTTGATCCTTTTGTTTATTCGTTGATCCTTTATTAAATATAAAAACTATAACTGTGTAGCAAAATGTAGACGCTAAAGATCCAAGTTGTCGGGCGTCTTTAAACAAATAAATTTTTCTATCTACATATCTAATTTTCAATCCTACAAATTTCTCGAGGTTTTTGATTAATTTTGATGACAAATTTTTCCAGTATCGTTATCAGAAAACGAAGCTAGAGATATAAGTATAAAAAGAGAAAAATTAGTACCTATACATCTGTAGGTATGTTTTATTTGATGGATTCTATTTTGATTTTAGAATAATGTAAGTAGGCAAGGATGTTTTTAATTGAGTAACATTTTCGAATTCCTTGATAATTCTTCATTTGATTTTTGACGTAAATTTTCAATCTTTTTTTTTTAGGATTTCGGTACTTCAATGGAAATTTTCAATTGAATATGTCCCAGTATATTTCAACTTTTTCAAGTCAAATTTTCAAAAAAAAAAAATACAAGATATTTCTATTTTCTGTCTAATAAAAAATTTTGGAGTGTTCAAAATTTCTCGGTTTTGACTTCAAAACAAATTCGTATCAGTTCCAGTTTTAACAATTAAAGCATTTTCTTATACAAACCGTATAAGTCAGGAACATGAAAAATTCTAACCGTATAGGTAAGTCAAAAAAAACTGTATTATGAGAAAAGGGACTTCATTATTTTGAAAAAAGTTATATACTCAAGTCCCTTTTCTCATAGGTATACCGTTTTTTGACCAATACGGTTAGGATTTTATGTGTTCCTGGCTGTTATGATTGGTATAAAAAAATGCTTTACTTTATGCTTTCCATCACTGATTTTTCTCACTTCAAGATTTACAATTTTTTTACAATATTAAAATTAAACTTTTCACTTTCAATGTTTTGCAAGTTCAAATATTTTAAACTTTTTATCTAAAGAAAATTAACTTTGCGAAAATTATGTAAAATTTGAATGTAGAGAAAATTTAGGAGCAAATTGGACGTTTTCGTAGAACCAAAGGAATAGGCACATATTAAATTTTTCAGGTTTTAGTTTTAGATTTGGAAATGGAGAAGAATTTTAGAAAAATTCGAACTCGAGAAAGCAATGCAAAATTTTTCTCCATCCAAAATATTTTTATTTTTTCATCATTTTCGCGAGTTTGGATATTTCTGAAATTCATTTCACTTCAAGTAGTTCAAGTTCAAGTATTCTGGTACTCTGTAGTGTAGTGTAGTGTAGTGTAGTGTAGTGTAGTGTAGTGTAATATAAAAAATTGACTTCTTGAAATTCTTTCAATTCTGTTCAAAATTTTTCCTTCAATCGAAATCGAAATTCAAAATTTTTCATAATTTTCCGCGGATTCAATGAAATTTTCCCTGCATAAAAATATTAGAAATTTAGAACTAGCAAATATAGGTACTAGGATTGGGAAGTAGGAAAAAAAAATCAGACTTGTGAAGCTGAAAATTTTAATTCAAAATTAAAAATTGGAATTTTGGCCTCTCGAACTCTCGAAGTTTCGTGGAAAAATTCATAGATATTTTAAAATCGTCTGGAAAATATAAATTACGGGAGTAATTACGAGTAATTACTCCTGCAGAACAACCTACTCAACCCGTTGATTTCTTTTTACTTTGGAAACAATATTATGTAAACAAACATAATGACGATGTTAACGATGTACAGAAACGAGAAAAATGATGACTTTGCGACGAACTCAATTGTCGGTAAATAAAATAAAATAAACTTTTAAAATTAATTTAATTTTAAAATTCGATAAACGTATTGCGGTAAAAAGTTTCAGTCAGTGTAGCATAATTATTATTCCCATAGTTCCTATGTCTTTTTTGTCACGTTTTCAAGGGTGTAACTACATCACGAAATTTACCGTTTCATAATTTCTAACTACATCGATCAATCATCAAGGTAACCAAATTAATCTTTCTGCGTGATTTTAGACTAATCAGAGCACAAGAACGACATAAAATGTTACATTCCCTCCACCATTTGACACGATAATAGTTTGAAAAACGTACATTAAAATTTCATGATCGAGTTCTTTCTTCCTTATCACTACCTTCAGTAATCAATTTTACGTTGTATTGTTGCAGTAATGTCACGCCCAATTTGACATCTTCGTAGCTGTGTCTTCAACACAGTTCAGTTATATTATATCGTGGAGAAATACTAAACATGTGTTCTGTAAAATGATGTCTAAGAAGAAAAAGAAGTCGAAGAAACACATAGATTTTGAACCTACTTCATCGTCCTTTGATTCGCACAGTACCAGAGGCAGTAGCGTATCATCAGAAATTATGAATCAAAGATTTTCCGGCCAGTTATCAAAATATACGAATGTCGTCAAAGGATGGCAATATCGGTGGTTTTTACTAGATCCAAATACCGGAATGTTGCATTATTATTTGGTGAGTTTGATTTGATATCTCACTGACGTGAAGTTTTCAAAAGAATTTCACCGACGAAATTCAAAGGTATTAATTACATGATGAATTATGTCTTAGTCTGAAAGTGAAAGCACAGGAAATCCAAGAGCTGGTGTTCACTTACAAGGAGCTTTGATTTGTCCCAGTGATGAAGATTCTCACACCTTTACAGTGAATTCTTCATCGGGCGAAGTATACAAGCTAAGAGCTACTGATGCTCGTGCCAGGCAAGAATGGGTAAACAGACTAAGATCCGTGGCTGAACATCATTCGTCCAATTTAACCAAGGTTTCAACATATTTCAGACCATAAATTCCATAAAAATGTAAGTCGAAATATCCTCAACGTGTGAATTTTCTTACAGTATATTGCACCTCAAGATTGCATTGGAATCGCTCTACATTCCGGAGTATTTATTCACGGTAGTCATATCCACTCTCCAGCTACCACAGAGTCATTTTCATCAGCTAAAGAACACCTTTCCGAAGCCGAACAAAAGTATATCAAAATGTGTAAAGCTATTGAAGTTCTTCCCACCCAAGGTATACCTTTGAAATTTCCATTTTTAAGTTTCATTGTCTCGATCTATTTCGAAATTTATTACGAACAGGTTCTCTGACCTGCGTTGATCCACAATTGCTAATGTTGAAATCTTACTCGCAATCGTTGATTACTTCGTTGAGAGACTGCGTCGATATTTTACAACGTACCTTCGCAGCAGATTGCGGATTTCGACCTACCTCGGGATCATCGGAATCAAAACAAGCCACCGGAGCGACTTTCGTTTCTCATATTAAGAAAAAATATTAATTACCATTTTTAACCTTGCCAACTTTATTTATATTTGTATTTGTATCATTTTAATCTCGTATTTTCAACATCAAATTTGATAATTTACCGTGTTATTGGGTTATTTTTTAAATACGTGTTATCGATAAGTTATGGTCGTGCACTATGTTTTTTGTTTTGTTTTTGTTTTGTTTTTTTTGTATTATCATACAAGGAATGATATCTGATGTAGGGAATGTTGAATTGTAAATAAATCTTACGTTCGAATATTAAAACGAACTTTTTTTAATGAAAATATTGTGCTGAATTACTCACCAGTATTCGATTAGGTAAATTTGACAGTTTCTTTTGTATTCTCGAATTTCCAAAGATGTCCATCCAGTCTGGAAAAAAAAAAAAAAAAAATAGATGTGAGTAAGAGAATGAGCAAAAAATTTACATGAATAAGCTTTACTGTAGAAGAAAATCTTTTCTTGTTCTAGGGTTTCTCTTCAATTTAGGAACAAAAATTTCAGATATTATATTATGATCTTTTTTCCTATTTTCAAAATTACTGCAATTTAATTTGAAAATATTTTGTTAAGCTCCAGAAAAACTTGAAAATTTAGGGTACTATGCCTCATAAAAGTTCTTCAGTCACTTATCAAATCGCCAAATTGGATTATTCGAGACACCTTGTCCAAATTGACGTTTTTGGAAGGTCATGTTCAATTTTTCTAAGAACATTGTGCACCAATAATTAGGGAATTTCGGGATACTGCTCAATAGGGGAGGGGCTCCATCAAAATTGAGATTTTTGAGAATTTGTGTCTACATTTCAGTTTTTGGTACAGCTAGGTTATGGTTTTGGGAATCAATCCAAAAAAGATGAGATGAAAAATGAAATTTGCACATAGAAGAAATTAAATATGTCATGGAAACAGCAAAATCTGAACAATTCATAGGAATTAAAATTAAAATTTATCTACTCAAATCGGCAATTTTTCAGAAAATATGAACGTAAAAAATGACAGAAGAAAAAAATACTGCAAAGGTTTCAAAAAATGGATAACTTTGTAAAAACGTAACTTTACGTAGAAATGAGACATTATCGTTAACCTTGAAAATTTTACAGAAATTGAATATCAGATGAAAAGTGTGAAATTGTTCAAAAATTACAAATTATACGAAAATTCTAATAATCAAAACCCTTTCGATTCTTTAGAAATTGAAAAAAATGTATTGCAGGTCTATAGGTACCTAGAAATGAAAAAATTTCTCAGAAATGAATTATTAAAAAAATATATATATATCTTGCCTCGGTTAAAAAATAAACATGGTTCAATTATCTTAAATTTTAATAAAAAATCTTCTTTGAAAATAGTTAAAATAATTTAATCATCAGACATTTCAATAAATTATGGTCTTTAAAACATTTTCGTAATTTAAAACATGAAAGCTTATGCTTCAAAAAAATATTATTTTTATTTTTTTCATTGATCATCAAAATAGTCATTATTGTAGATACACCTCGAGATCTGATAACGATCTGATAATACAGAATAATAAAATAAGTAAATTCAAATCACATCACGCTTACCCTTACTATGGAGTTAATTTTACAAAGGAAATGGCGAAAAAAAATGGCTTTTAAGTTAAGTACATGGCAAAACTCCTCATAAAATCACACCCCACAAAATCGTCAACATGATTACAAACCAATTCTTTACACAGGAACCAAAAAAAAAAAAATCGTTGGAGGCGTTCACAGACTCAATAATATCCTATACCATAACACCAACAACACAACGCAACAATAACAACAAAGTCGTTCTATTAATTTAAAAAATTACCTATTTTAAAAAAATATTCAACATAATTCCGTGCAGTATCACAATTGAAATGGCGATATGATTTTGAAATCGTTGTTCAGCACAAGTGCGTTTTATGATAAAAAAAAATATTAAATTTACGTATAAAACCCGTTGCCAAGGCCAAGGCAATTTAAATGCTTGAGGAATGCATCAAGTACAAATGGAATGTAAAAATATACAAAAAAAATTATACTTAAAATGGCAAAAAAACCCCAATCGCTTCGTTTTGCGGTCGCTCCCAAGCAGAAAAATACTACCCAAGGTAACAAAATTATAAACGGTTGGAAAAGCCAACGGCCTCTGATCCGAAATAAGATAAATGCGCGCAACCGAAATTATCCGCAGGAACAAAATAAAACTGGAATCACGTTAACAAATAAAATGGCAATGGAACGAGTACGAGGTAAAAAAAATTCGACTCGAACGCAAATATGAAATTTTGAAAATTCCAATATTATACCGAATACGGAATACTTAGAAATAATAATACATAATTTCGTTTAGACGATAAATCGTTGCGATAGTTTCAGACTTGGGTAACCAAATCCATTAATTTATCCATTTCGTTCTTCATTTCTAAACGATTTTCTATTTCTTTGGCTAGTTTGATCTTTAAGTGGTCCATACTCTTGCGGAAGAATTCTGTTTGCAGCTCTAGTTGTTGTTCTAGATTATTCACCTATTCGAAAGAAAAAGAAATAAAATTCGAAGCGCATTCAAATTATGATAAATCTATCGAAAAAATCTCATTCGATAGTACTTTTTCATTCAAAGCATTCCATTCGGCAGTAGTAATGGTAACAAATTTATCAGATTTATTGTTCGGAAGCGCCGATACTTGGGTCTTACTCGCACTCCCAGACACTGGTACATCATTCACGATCGTTGTAGGAGCGGGAGTAGGCTTCTGAAATGACGAATTACTCTGTTCCGATGATTCACCAGAATACATTGAAACTGGACGGTTAAAACGAAACGTGACGTTCGATCCGGTGCTCGTGAAACCGCTTCTCAAGTTTACTACGAAACGTAAGCAAAATCAAAGATGACGACATCAAGGTGAGGGAATAGCGGACACCAAATAGAACTCAGTGAGGAGGGGTTACCTTGGGTGGAATTTTTCTTGGCTTGGCTTAATTTCAATTCTTGAACCCATGGGACGGATTTCACTTTATCGTGAACTGGATCAGCGGTTCCATTTATGCTCACGATGCTTTTCGCAGGTTCGGCAGGTTTGTTATTCACAGTGACGATATCGTCATCCTAAAATTGATATTCCGAAAAAATCAGTCCAGTGAATGGATATGTAAAAAAAAATTTCAAATGAGCGAAAAATGGATTATTCGGATTAAAGAACCTTACATCTTTAAAATTAACGCCAGATGGGGGCCTTCTCTTGGGAGCTTTGGCTCGAGAAGCAGTTGGATGAGTCAGTAATTCTGATCGTGCAATCGAATTCAAATCAACTTCTTGATTAGCAACCGTTTCATTTTTCAATTCCTACGAAACGAAAATTAATCATCAAATGGCCGATCAATAAATGAATGCTAAGTAGAGGAGGAAGAAGGGTATTTCATAGAATTGAACCATTTTCTCATTTTGGGCTTACAGATTTTGCTCAAATTCTTTCAATTTTAATCAAAATTCTGGGACTTTTATATGCTTTAGGAAGTCAGGAACCCATCAATTTCTTGCAGGTTTTTGAATTATGTCTCCAAACTTTGGTAAATCGATAAAAATCTGAATTTTCCCTAAAAATCTCAAATTTACACATTGAAAATTTTTTATCAAACTTTCAAATGAAGCAATTCCAAAAAAAATCGCATAAAAGGTGACGAGGAAGATGAATAAAAAATTTTTAAGTTTGATTCAAAAAAAGAGTAGAGTATTTTGGCTTCTAAAAAAAAAAGACGAACTCTAAATTTGAAGGACTTTCCACGAGTTCCTCACCAGGTGGGGAGGCTACAACTAACACAACGGCGGTTTTCCAACCTTTGAAAAGAGAAAACCTTGCAAAAAAAAATGGAACAAAATTTGAAACCAAGAACGAAAACTGGTTGAATAAATATGGAAAACCCCAACTGAACAATTGAATAAAATTAAATTTCGTACAGCACGATCATTCTTGCTGAAATATTTATCGTTGTTGACTTGGTAAACTTTACTACTCAAAGCTCCATCGACCACAGATTCGATTTCTTTGGCTGCGAATGCACTTTGCAATTCAGCATTAAGTTTTTCATTAATTGAAGCAGATATGTTGAATGGTTTACCACGAGGCGGTTCGCTAATGGAAACGTCTGAAAATCAAAAGAATGAAAATGAGCATCAATTCCATCAATTTGATTTTTTAAAAAATGAAAGCAATCATTACAAATGATAATCTACATACCTGGCGAATCTGCTTTGGTTCTTTCTTGATCAGATTTCGTTAGAGGGGAAGTTGACGATGCAATGGCACTTCTTTCCGGACTAGAAGAGATCTTATCAGATAATGATTTCATTTGTTCGGTAGAATGAAACGGTTTCTTAGAAACTACTGGTTTATTCGCAACATTAACATCCTCTGAAGAAAAAAAATCGAAATTTCGTGACCGAAAACAAATCATTTTTGAATACACCGTAGAAAAAAAAGCCAACCTGGTTGAACTGATTTTCTCATGGCAGCCACATTATAACTTGGCAGTTTGGGTACAGCGTCGCTCATTTTGTTCGTTGATTTTACGACTGAAGGTTTATCGGATTTCACGATCTTGAATCAACATTCACAAGTTATTAATTTACTGAATGAAAAAATAAAATAATTGATCGTTAATAATACGTACGTCTTTGTCGATAGTGATTAATTTGACAAAATTGTCCGGAAACACTCCTATTTTACCGTTAAGTTGTCCTTTCCACCATCCTTTATCAGGTAAATCGGTTGAAAGCAACAATATCACATCGTTTTCTTTCAGGGTTAGTTCATCTTCGTGTTTAGCTTCGTAAGGGAATAACGCTATACACATGTCGTTCACTGGAAAAACACAAATACGAATTGTTTAATCAATGAGATTGTTTTTGAGACTTTATATTTAAATAATCTTACCTAATTTGGGTTTAGGTGGCAAAACTGGTCCTTCATCAGCACCATTTTTTGATATTTTATCGTCAGGTTCAACTTTAACCGTGTCTAAGAAAATGTAACGAATTTAGTAATCGATTTCACGTAAAAGAAACACACGATTAAGTACACAATACCTCGACTATGTTGTGCAGTGTTTTGCTCAGTAACCAACTCAGCGTCGGTGATTTCAGTTACAAAATTAGACGGGAAGACGCCGATCTGAAATACAAACGAGCTCGATTTAAAATACGTAATATGGCAATTATTATACTCGCGAATATTTTGTAATTACCGTCTTTCCTAGTTTTCCTTCCCACCAGCCTTCTTCAATTTCTGATATTACTTCGACGATATCATTCACGTGTAATTCTAATTCATCCAAGTTGGCAGGAATGTAGTTGTATTTAACACGAAATTTTTTACCACGTACTTGAAAAGTAAACAAACAAACAATTAATCCGACGATAATTCCAATTTCCGATGCGAACTCGAATACTTACAAGGAGTCCCAGCCGAAGTGGAATTCATATTATCCGAAATTACCTGCGCAAAATAACAACATACGGTTTAGGTATTAGTGTGAGATATTAACGAATAATTTATTACACTTAGTTATGACTCACCTTAACGTAGTTATCGGGAAAAAATCCACGTTTACCGTCTCTGTTTGTCGTTCCTTCCCACCAACCACCTTTCATAGACTTGATCTTCGTGATTATGTCTCCTTTACGAAGAGTTAATTCGTTTGATTCTTGGGCTGTATAATCGTACAGCACAATAGCTTCCACTATCAAAGAAGAAATATTGTTAAAAATTGATCACTGATAGTACCTAATACTAGTATTGTTTAGAATCGGAATTACTTACTTGCTAAGGCGCTGCTGGATATTACGAAACAAATAAAACCATTTCATCTGAAGGTAACGAAATATTCAATAAAAACAACGACACGAGACAAAAATAACGCATTACATTTCACTTCAAGTATTTCGCCAGAAAGTTGTTCTTCGAGGTTGATCTTACAAGTTTCAATGAACCAGTGAAATCGAGTTTGCAGCTAATTTATACAAGTGGCACATTGGAATATTTGAGCGAAGATGCTGAAGGCATCTTGTATCACCGAAACCAAAATTATACAATTTAGGTTTAATATTTTCAAAAATTAGAAATGTTTTCGAAATTTGGAAAAATTGATAGAGCGACAAACAGGAACTGTCAATAGCAAGGTTTCCGAAGCAAACAAGGTTGGATTATTGACAATGCAATGACATCACAATTATTCACCGAAATGGGGTGTTCTGATTGGTTAACTGTGTCGAGCTTCTTGTGACATCACACAATTTGTTTACTTTTTAATTTACCGAAAATTAACGATAAGACTATTTACGGTCATACAAAAAATTCGTGTAATGTATGACTCAAATTGAACAGAATTTCAATTTAATTCATTCGATTATGTTATAGAAAGAAACCTGTAGTGGGCTAGAGGGCTGGTGATACCATTTCTTTCGGAATTTCTGGGCAATTCACTCATTAGAAAAGGAAAAACAAAGCGGACATTAACATTATTCTTCGCTCAGGCAGAAGTCAGACAATGTATTCTCAATTCTCATTCTTTATACACACAGAGTTGCATCGATTACAATATCAACTCGATTACACAAATATGTAAAAAAAAGGAAAAACACTTGAATTCCATAAAAATACTTGAAACAAAAACAATTACCTGATAAAAGAATGATGAAGTTCACGATTTCAACGATTTTGATCTTGAGGTAAAGATGCAATTTGGCTATGGTAGATTATAAAAATACAGCTATTTCTTTCTCATACAGCATTAAAAACACCGGAAGATGATAAACACACGCAAATAATTCACGAAATTCAGTAACAGAACTAACTAAACGTATTCAATTACTGCCGAAGCCGAACTGATAAAACTCGATTTCAACAATGAAAGAGTCACCATGAGTCACCATAGCTCAACGCTTTGTTTGTACTGATATTTCGACTTTTGTAGATATCAACGAATGATAACTTTTTACCAGAAAAAAATATAGGCTACCACTACCCGCATTACGCAAAAAGGTCTACAGGGTGTTCCATGTAAGGACGTCCAAACTTTATTTTTGGATATTGGATACTATTTATTTTTTAACTAAAAACTTGAGATGAACATGTTGCCTATTTTGATAATTGAAGGGCCAATACAGGTTCTAAAACAAATTACATAAAACATTTTTTTGACCATGGGAATGGATAGGACATTGAAAACGGAACAGATTTTCATCTTGTGACTTTTTGCCTAACTTAAAAATTGAAGGAGCTCTAAAAAAATAAGTTATTAGGTATACCTAGATCTCTTACAGAGGAACCAATTTCTCAACATAGGAAACTTTTTGGAAACTTCAAATAATTATGTAGGTACTAATAATCCGTAGGTAGGTATACCATGTAACCATGTAATATATTAGAAATTTTTTAGCAAAATTGGGCATAATGTGAGCTATTTTTGGAAGAGTGTATCCTTTGATTTTGTAATGTCATAATAAAAGAATTTCATCATCAAAAATTTATGTATTATAAAAAGCGTGAAAACAAAAAAAAAGGTCGTAAATATCCACCACTTCCGATAAATAATAATACTATCTAATGGTTTGGTGAAGAATAAAAAAAATGAGTATACAACATGTGTGATTGAGCAGATATAGCTAGGTATACGTTTTCTTTTACACTACAAGATGTACACGTATACATCTACATAATTTATAATAATGAGTATACAGAGAAAACTATCCACAGTTGACTTGAGTATTTTAAGCTAATTTTACACTCATACTAATACTGATTCAAGTAATGAGAAAGGAAAAAAGAAAGGACAACACTACAGATAACTTATTCACTAGGTACACTTATAGTTAAGCTGTGAAGCACGAGCCTTTAACAATGAACAATTCAAAGTTTACAACTTTTCATCGCTTAATGAAATCATATTATAATACGAATGATCAGGAAACCTTTCCAGTAAAATATAATCAGTTTCCGTCAGTAAAAGTTGTTCTAAAAGATCGACCAGTTCACTAAACGTAGGTCTCTCATTGGGATCCTTATCCCAACAATAATACATAATATTATACAACTCTCTTCTACAATGTTCAGGCTTCTCCAGCCTATATCCATCGCGAACTTTACTCATAACTTTAGCAGCTGGTATTCCTGGATATGGAGTCGAACCTAAGGTAACAATTTCCCAAACCAGGACACCGAAACTCCAAATATCTGACTTGACAGAGAACACATTATAGTACAGAGATTCCGGCGCCATCCACCTTATTGGTAAACGACCTTCGGATTTCCTTTCATAAACATGGCTAGTCATAATATCTCGAGCGAAACCAAAATCAGCCACTTTACATGTGTGATTTTCACCGACTAGTATATTTCGAGCTGCTAAGTCTCGATGGATAATCTGTAAGTAAAAAAAGAATATAATTAATGTTAGGTACCTACATTTATGAATTCTGTTTACTACTTATTTTAATGTTGAAGAAATTAATAGGCACTTACGCCTTTAGAAGATAAATACTGCATTCCTTTGGCTATTTGATAACAGAATGAAGTTAGATCACGAGATGTCAGAGTATTACTAGAACCATGCATGTTGTCATAATATCGCTGAGCTCGAGAATGCCTTAAAAAACTTTGCAATTTTCCATTTGGCACGTACTCCATAATTACAAATATAGGCTCTGTAAAAATATTGCAAAATAATCAATTTCAATTCGCTCTCATCAACTCCAAATTTAATCTGGAAATATGTAATCACCTTTTTCTGTGCAACAACCAAGTAATCTTACAACATTTGGATGAGGATCGAGCATCTTCATAACTTGAAGTTCTTGAGACAAATCAGATCTTTCTTGCTCACCAGCATTCTCTTTTAGCATTTTGACAGCCACAACTGTAGGACCTTCTTTACCTAAGGAATAGTCTCATTAAGATTATTGCCTATACAATAATTAGGTAGGTACCTATGCATCCCAGCATCTGTTATAGATACCTACCATCAATATTTAAAGCTTCACATTTCCAAACTTGCCCAAAACAGCCTTCTCCTAAAATATTGAAAACTTTTATGTGATGTCTAGGTATCTCCCACTTATCAATCAATTTGCTATCGGCATTTGATCCTAGAGAACTCTGAAATATAACATTTTAACATGAGGTAGGTAAAAGTATGAGAATAATTGAAATGAAACACTAAGATTGTTAATCAATCATGCAGTAATTTTCTTACATTTGTTACTTGAATATGACTGTCAGAATCCCAAGAATCACATCGATTGCTCAAATTTCGACCACCTCGCCAATGCTGTAATACCATAGATTCTTCGAAAGATAATACACTACATGATGATTTCTTCTACAAAAGACAAAATTATACCAATTATTAATTGCCTAATTGTTTTTTTAATTTACATGCGTGATTTTCAATATAATGTAGGTACCTACGCCTTGTACTTTAATTATATTGGAAGAATGTTAAATAAGTAGGCAAGTATCAATTTCCTCATCAACAAACTGATACTTACCATATCATCTTTTTTAATTTTATTTCTTCTTTTGCAAATCTTCTTTCGGAACAAGCAAGCAATAACTCCAGAGATGAATAAACTAACAAATATGACTACAGTTGGAATCAAGGCGATGATTAATTTTCCATTGCTTGGCTCATGTGACACAATCAATTCTGTTTCAGCGGTCTTTGATTTATTGGCAACAGTTCCCTCAGTCGATGACGACACTTCTGCATTTTCAATTTTTGTTTTTGGCGGTTGTTTTAAATTTATTTGATGACTAGACTCATCTACATTAAATATGGAAGATTTTTTCGTAGTCGATTCCGGCGTTGAAGAAACTGATGGTGTATCATTCACACTATTCAGTTTGGTAAATGGTTTCCTCCAAGGTAAATCAGATGGGGAAAGTTTATAGCCAGGAAAATTTACTTGGGGTTGGGCAAAATTTTGATTAGTCGCTAGATTGTTCTTTTTATCTGATTGTTTCTGGATTTTTACCATAACTTGAAATTTGGAAACTGGTATATTGCTGTTGTTGTATTCAGCTGTCAAATACATTAGGAAATCTCTGCCTCCCTGAAATTTAAAAAAAAAAATTAAAAATAGGCAGTCGAAACACCATGAATCATAAATGATAGACGATGGATAATTAAAAAGACTGAATAAAATTCACAGTCGATTAATTCCCCTCTCCCGATTATTAATAATTGGACTTTGGACATCAAAAAAGGAACTCTGAAAACTTACCCAAGTACTCAGAGATTGATTGGTATAAACTAATCCAGTCTGTGGATTAATGACGAATGGTAGAGGTTCATGGTCACTTTGAGCAATATTATATCCAGTCGAATGGTCTAATCCGTATATGATATCATCATTTGGAGTTTGGGTGGAAACTTGACCAACAAGAGAGCCATTAGGAGTACTGTCCAATACATTCCAAATTCTTGGAGCATTAATGGTAAGTGGAGGTATATCTGTAGCTGAAAATATAAAATTTGGACTGAAGCTGTAGAGTAAACGAAAAGTAGATAGGTAGATAATTTACGTAAATTGAGTCTATATCTTGAACGAGAATCTATTTTTTATTTAAAAATACCAAGCGAATTTATGACTTTTATTAAAATTCCACACGCTAATAGATAATTGTAAGCATAGTTCCTTCTTCCTTCTCATTTACTTTCCTAAGTCAATCTAAAAAAATTTCAAAAACCATTATTATTATTACTTATTCTACGAGACATTTGAGCAAGTTTGATCATTGGTCATTCCAGTAGGACTAATCGACTAATTCATGATTACGATACATTTAGGGAGGAAGCTCCAAAAAAAAATTCCAGCTCATCAGCCCAAACGGTCAAAGAGAGACAGATCAAGGAGACCTTAAAATAAGATACTACCTACTTGGAAAAACTATAATTTCTTCAAACACACACCCCCCCCCCTTTCCTCAATTCATCCATCCGTCCAACCCAAGAAAAAATGCGAAATGAATTTTTACATTTCCTTGACGCTTGAATCACTGGCCCTAAAACTGCTTAGTGGGCGTCACTTTTTGGTCTAGATAAGGAAACTGAAAAGTTACAGCTTTCAAAATTGAAGATTTAGGTAGGTATTGAATTTTTATCAAATTCAAATCGTTCATTGAAAACTTTTTGAAATCAAAATCCAAATAAAATTTTTCGATCTCTAAAAATAATTTTTGATAAAATTTTTCAAATTTTCATGGCAGTGTGGCCAATTGCACTTTGATTCATAAAATTTTCAAACATTTTCGCTTGGCAGCTCTGTTACAAAAAATTTTCAAAAAATTATTCAAAATTATTTATTTTTTTTGGCAAAAAATTTTTTGATATACCTCATTGTAAAATTATTTTAAAATTTATGATCCAAAGGAATAATATTCAAATCGCATATTTTTAGGAGGTGCCCTGAATTCCCAGCAGGAGACACTAGATACCTACAAATTACAAAATTATAGCAAAAATACTGTTTCCCACAAAATCCCCCTTTTTTCGAAATTCAAGTCTTCTGGATTCGTCATGGTTCCGTTTTCCTTTTAGCTGAGATGATTGAAATTGTTTGAAAAATCCTATTTCGAATTAAAACACCTGTGAATGAACCAATGAGGGTCAGTGATCTCAACTTGTTCCAAATTTAATCAGCTACTCGAATTATTACAATCCTTGATTTTGATCAATATTGCAGTTAGAATTTAATCGACTTCAAAAATAAGTGCAATTATCAACGTCAACGACTGTCAAACAATTTTGATTGCAACTTTTCCATAAACATTTTATGATTTAAATGCATGAAGTGTAACTGTACTTGGTAATGGTAATCTATGGTTTATGGTACTACATGACAAACGTATGTGAAGTGAAATTCCCAACACAATTACAACGGTCATACAGTGTACCTAAGCCTGTAGGTTGAAACTAACCAATCTAAGACTTTCTATTGCTTCGATAGAATACGACTCAACATACCTTAAAATTTATTCCAGTTAATCACCGATACGAAAGTATACCAAGTTTTATTTTATTTTGGAATAATAATTCAAATGATAGAACGAATTCTTCAAGTGATAAGAATTTCAATAATCTAAAATTTCAAAATTTTCCTACGTTTCTATAGAAATACTTTCAAATGCTGCTTTTTTCCATCAGAATCAAATAAGTAGATATCAAAAACTAGTGTCAAAATAAGAGCAAATATTGACCACCTGCCATAATGGTCGTTGTGGAAACAGGGGGAGGGGAAGTCACCCCCCAGAACCAAGAAAAAAACCACAAGAGTTTCGATGAAAAATCACGTAATATTTTTTCCAATTTCAAAAAAATGCATTTTTTTGTAATTTCCATCAGTCGAATATAAAATTTTCAAACTTTCACAGTTATTAGAGACTTCTAATTTTAATTAGAAAATTCATTGAAAAATTGTAGCTATGTGAATACCTAGTTACTCTACCTAAGGTACCTAAGTATTGTTTTTAGTGCTCCTGAACCTAATTCTACGATCGATTTTTTCTGATTAAAATCAACAGTTGAAAATTTTGAAGAAAAATCCATAAAATGAGTGGATAGGTACCTCAGATAATGGAATGAGAGATGCTAATGCTGATATCAAAATAAGCCATCAAATTGAAAATTGAAATTGTGACAGTATGAAATGGGGAAGGGGGTGAAACTGTGCGGAGCATATGGCAAAAATAAATAATTTAGACGTCTACAAATTTAGATTTTCGACTTTCAAATTTTCATTCCCTCCCCCCTCCTCTATTCCTCAGAAAATTTAAAGTCCGACTCTAAGCTATAAAAAAAAGATTTTATAAAAACTTCGAAACTCCAAATCAATCTCGACACAAAAACTTGAAAATCTGTCACAAACATACCTCGAGCAGTACATAAAATACTCGTCAATAGTATCCATAGTGTTAGCATCTTCATTAATCTTCCTCTAACCCATTCTTATCACAACACATCGAACAATCGCGAACCACCAAAATAATTCGGACACAGGTCAACTGGACACATCCATAACAAGAAAATCGCGAATTTCCTATCGAAATTTGAACACAATAGCATTAAACAAATAAATCAAAATTAAGTAACGGTAATCACATCCACGTTTCATGAACAACGTTCGCTTTCTCCGCGGTTCGTGGGTTCGAGACTCGAGAGCATCCTGTTTCTGTTCAGCTCTATCTTTCTATGTATTTTGTTATTTCCACGTTCAAATCTTACTCGTAACTCGTCACTACGTCAGCCATAATGAATTACTCCTTCCATCGCGTCTTTCAAGTGCAACCTGTTCTTCCAAGGTAGTGGAACTGATTTTGTGATGTCACATGAAAAGGCCATCGTTTACATGGCATCTTATGGGTAATTCCTTGTTTTTATCGAATAAATTTTGATCGGATGGGGTTAGAGATTTGGGGAGGAAATGAGCTGGAAAAGGGTGAAAAGTCAATCATTTTTCATGTTTTGAAAACCGATGGGCTCATTTAAAATTTTGAGTAATTTCAATTTCAAAAATAATATGAAAAAGCGATTTTTGAAAATTTTCAAATTTTTGGCTATAATTACCTACTCGAAAATTTCAACGAGCATGTGGGTTTTTGAGACATGAAAAATGGTCAAAATTTTATGCTCTACAAACAGGTTTTGCCCAAAAATTTAAAATTTTGAGTAATTTCAATTTCAAAAATAATATAAAAAAGTGATTTTTGAAAATTTTCAAATTTTTGGCTATAATCATCTACTCGAAAATTTAAACGAGCATGTGGGTTTTTGAGACATGAAAAATGATCAAAATTCTATGCTCTACAAACAGGTTTTGCCCAAAAATTTTCTGGCTCATGATCAAAAGTTTCAAAGGCTCAAAAACTGAATTTTCGTAAATTTTTTTGGATGGTAGGTCAAAGGCTAAAAATTTTGTCAGAGGAGACCAGTTGATAGAGCAGGAAATGTAATTTATTTTTTATGCCTCAAACATCTAGCTGAATCAAATTTTCGAGTTATTGAGGCTCGAAATCGACAAATTTTCAAAAATCATACTTTTGCATTTACCATATCAATTAAAATTTCTTAAAATTCTCAGTCAGCATTTGGACGTTTTAAAAGAAAATGACCAATTTTTCTTGCTCTGCAAGCTCATTTTCCTCCAAACCTCTGGCTAAAATCGATCATTGAGCCATTTCCCATAAGATAGGTACTCGTACAATATAAATCATGGCCTTCTCACCATGTTGCCAAATCGACCCATGGCAAACAATCGTTTTATAGTTTCATCGCACAATCGTCTTGTAGAAATAGAATGTGAACGCGGAGAAATGCGAGAACATATACGTCAATGCAATCTGACTACTTTAAACAATGAGATCAATCGCAGTCCTTTCATCCTGTTCCAAAGTTCGATGCGGCATAATCCTAAGACGACTCTATATCCGCGACTGGTTCGATGGTCCGGTCGTGTCCTCCTCTTACGTAACAATTCGCACTCGAATTTTTTTCTCTCTATAGTTTAGACTGGAAACGAGGATGAGCCTGCGGAAGACAGGGAGATATTATACGATTCACCTTGAAAATTACTTTTAATAATATTTAGTACGAGGCAACGTACGTCATACCTGGTCATAAGCACGATACGATACTCGAAATTCTTCACATGTTGGGATTCTTTGGTCGAGATGCGAACCCACAGCTCGTAGATTGTAAACAGGGCACGAAACTAATTACGTTGCTAAGTTTTCAGTGCGTGAAAAATTTCAACTTCGTATTACCATCGAATCTTGATAAATTGAATTTCAGTTGTAGGTATTTATGAGTCCAGATCCACAGGCGGAGTGATTAAGCGAAATCTGAAAAGCGAAAATTAAAAAAGGTAGTTATGCAAATATTTACTCATATGGATTTGTTTTCTCAAGCAATTGTAATTTGAAGTCGAATCACGTTATTTTACGTTTAAAGTATTTACTTAGATCATCTCAGATGCATTATTTAGCGAATGAAATACTCTTTGCATCAATCACCAAAAATGAATTTGACGTGTGGTATTTCCATCCATTTCAATAGATATTTGAGATAGCTAGAATAGTTATCATTTTTTGGAAAATCATCCAGGTTGTGGAAAAAAACGCCCATAATTTTAAAATTTTCGTACAATTTTTAAATATTTGAAGCATTTTTGTTATTTCTGGAAAAATTCAACAATTTTAGAAAAATATACTAATAATTTCAAAAATTGTTCAACATGGTTCAACTATGGAATATTGTTTTAATTTTGGTAAATTTTTAATTTTTTTGAAAAATTATCCAATTTAGTAACATTGTCATTGTCTCAAATACCATAGGAAATTCTCCAACCAATTTTTAAAAACTTATCGCAAAAGTAGATTATTTTTGGACACCTGTCCATGTGAAGAAAACTCCATTCCAACTTCCAAGTAACGTTTTGAAAAATTTTCTAATTTTCAAAATTTTTGATATTACTATTTCCTAATTTTCGAAAAAATTGCAAAACCTAGAAAATTGTTTAAAGCTTTTCAGTTTTTAAACAATTGTTCAATTTTCCTGTCCTTGAAAAAAAATTGTCTCAGTTTTTCAAATCGCGTTAATCCACTCACATTTTGCTCTCCTATAAAATTTGATTTTTGTATTCTATATATTTTTTTTTATCAGCTGCTATAAAATTAAAACAGGTCCATTTTTAAATTTAAATCTCGAGAAAACAAAAAAAAAAAATGATAGATTGTAAAAAATAGAAACAGAATTTTGTCGAATTCCAATAAAAATGGAAAGTAAAATACCTACTTACTAAAGTTTCCCTATGAAATACCGTTACAATTTTCTCCTTTACCAAAACAATAAACTGTTTATTAATACGTATCCAAGCTTGAAAAATGAATGAAAAATTACGCTATATTACTCACTCATTCACTTCAAACCGAATTCCATATTGCTCCTCAAACGTGATTCAAATTCTTTAGGCCTAGTATTATTCATACTTATCGTATAAACAACTGAGTGAGTAAGTAAGTAAGTAGGTAGGTATGTGTGCAAAAAATTTGTACACACGTTCACTTAATGCGAAGCTTTCATTCATGAATAATTCAGCTGCTTTATTCTTCTAGATAACGACGCCATAGAAGGTTAAAGTATTTGTATTACGTTTTATTACGTTTAATAAATCGATTGCGATTTGTCTCCCCGAAAAAAATGAGCGTGCAGCTCTTAATATTTTCGGAAAAATAATTCTTATCGCCTTACGATGTATGAAATACGTGGTTTGTGCGTATTAAACCATGCAAGGCGCCGTAGGTAATATGGTCGAGTGACTCGGTCAAGATCTCATTATTGTCACTGAGGGTCCAAGTACTTAATTACATACGAGGGACTATTGTTTTACTCTTGTTTCTTAACAATTTAGGGGGGGGGGGGGGAGGCGACGACTTGTACCTAGAGTTCAACCTTGAAACAGTCTAGTTGAAAATTTCACCCCTATAATCGGAAACCCTCCTCATCCTGGTCTACTGAAGTGATTTAAAGTCGAAATTTTGATCGCATAGACCTAAACCATTTTTCAAAACGGGCAACCTGCGATTTGTAATTTTGATATTCGCGTCACGGGCGACAAATTAGACCACGTTTCATTAATTTTCGAATTCGTGGGGATAGTTCTGTGACCAATGGCGTAACTAGAAATTTCTCATGGGGGGGGGTCCACACTTCCAAATTTTTCGAGAAATTTTTAGTTTACTTTTCACCATTCTCCTCACACCCCCTCCAAAAAAATGGCCTATGCGAACAGTAAATTCATAATTTGAAACACTTTCATTGATAAATGTATCAATTTCACGATTTGCATAAAATATTTAGGGAAAAAACTTCGATAAAGGTGTAATTTTGGAATAAGCAACTTTCAGAGTGATCATTTTGACCTTAAAGAAGAAATAATTAAGTAATAACCAGAAACTTCAAGCAATAGTGTCAGAAGCTTTCTTTGGGAAAGCAGAAAGTGGATATGGAGACTTAAAATATACTAAGATGGGGCCTTTTTTCGCATAATTATTGCAAATAATTCAAATAATTGAGATTTTTTTATGCCCGAGCGAAGCTTTGAGAAAAATTTATTTTTAATGCCTTAAAAGGTGTTTTTTTCGCGTGGATTTTTGACCTCATGGGAGGGTCCGGACCCCCTGGACCCCCCTGGCTACGCCACTGTCTGTGACCTCCCTCGTAAGTAATTGGTGCTTATGATGCAAGAATGTGAATTTAACCAGTTTTTTAAACGCCTAGAATGTTTATATTTTTTGCATTGTCTCGTGAATATGTATAATATATCTCATTTGGAATAATGTTCGTTGCATATTGGTCCAAATCCACGCCGTTACATTGTCTCGCATCGTAATAAGGTATTACTATCCAGTCTACATCTGAGGATTGTACAGTGGTCCATCTATTTCTAATGACATATTTTTCATATTGAGGCATGTCATCTCGTAAAGTCGTCATCGCTGCATGAAGGAGTTTTAGACACGCGAACTGTTCGTCATTCATATACCACGATGGTATAAGATCGAGTAAAACGTCGTGAAATGGTTTTTCCGGGTACATTTTCCCATAAAGACTTACAGTCGATATTCCATTGTGGTGCAGGCTGCAAGTTAGTAAGTAACTTCGTGCCACGTGTCCCGCAAATGTTTCTAAAAACGTTTCGTAGTTTTTGTATTTTTCTTTATGTGTTTTGAAGAAGCGGAGTAACTCTGATTGCAGTATGGCTATGGACAGTGGCGTTGAACCTTTTGGTTTATGCGTAATAATGTAGTACCACCGTTGAAAATAAGTTACCAATTTGGGAATTATTGGCTTTCCTTTCTTTTGTGTGTCAGAGGCGGTGGTGATGGTAGCAGTATTTGCAGGAATAGGAAGGTAGATACCTTCATACATCCATTTATCATTAGTGTCGTTTAAATCTTGAATGAATTGGGGTAATTTTATTTTTTGATTGCGTATAATTTCACGTATATTCGGATCTTTGAAATCGCCATCTTTGAAATGATTGAATACCAATTCACAGTCATGCTTAACCATCGTAACAAAACAATCAAAATAAACAAACATCTACAAAATAAGACATCACAATATGGTTATTAAAGACATTAGGTAAATAGCCAGTAAATAAGTAAGTGTTTTTTGTTTCTCACTTACATGCGATCCCTTCATGTTCCTTTCTCCAGTTGCCAATCCTTTACTAAATTGTTTATTCAGCGCATTCTTCAATTTTTTTTTGTAAATCTCACGTTGCTGCAAATTGGTAATTGCTCTGATTTCTACTGCCAAATCGCTGTCAAATTCATTTGTATCTAATCGGGATTAATTATAAAATTATTCAATTAGGTTTACACAGCAAATATAGGATCAATCAGAATAGCATTTAGATACCATAAGTATACGTAGCACCATAGGCGCACCCAGGGGGGGGGGGGGGGGCCGGGCCCCCCATAAGCCCAGAAAAAATGATTTTTTGCTTCAAAAATGAGAAAAAAGTCAATTTTTTTGCTCTTCAAAGTATATTTTTTCAAAAAATTTTCGCCCTCGCTTCGCTCGGGCAGTATTTCAATACTTTTATTTCAAAACTTGACAATTTTTGATTGATTTTTCAGTCAAAAATCACCAAATTCTCAATTAATTCTCTGTTTGTCAGAAAAAATTGATGATTTTTGATTGAAATATCAGTGAAAAATGACTCAATTTGAAATTTGACCCCCTCCCCATTTTTTTCTCAAATTCTGAGCCCCCCCCCTTAATTAATTTCTGGGTGCGCCTATGCGTAGCACTGTAATTATTACTTTAAAAATATGAACGGAGGAAAAAAACAATGAAATCTTGGAATTTGAAATTCATAAAATCTAAGAAAAAGTGAGCAGGTTCTATCTACATTCCCCCATATAAATTTTTAGGTTGGTAAAAAATTTCAGTAACATCAATTTCTAAAGTACTTTCTGCCTCTTGCATTGCCTACCATTCAGAGTGGGTTATATTTAAAATACCTATGATCTAATGATATGTGTATCGATTGATAAATTATTGAGAGAAACTCACCCAATTTTTCATTTGGTGGTTCAACTGGCAGTTCAATATTTCGGTCCGAGCTCACGCACATAAAGAAAAAAAATGGCAGTATTAAAAAAGTTGATTTAATTGACATCACAATTCACAAAGCGTACCTATTATTTCGAAATTGAACAGAAATTTTCTAAAAAATTAATGAAAAATTTTGAGAAACATTGTTTTTTACAGACGCGTGTAGGCCGTGATTTTATTAAACAGTGTCTTGAAGTAAACATTTAAATACCTAAACCTTTTATTGAATTAATTTCAGATTGAGAGAACGCTGACTAACATGGACTGACTGCTAATTACGTACCATAGGTGGAGCACAACTTAACTAGGTAACTGAATATTTTCCCCCCAATGTTAGTTCACGATGATGAAATATTCAAGTTCCATTTTCATATTTTATCAGCGTGATATCTGTTTCAATAATATCTAACTATCTAAGGTTAAATTTTTCATTGCTTTGATTAAATATGAAATTAGTGCCTGAAATCGGTTGCCTAATGTTTTAAAGAAAATAATTTTATATCCCAAAATGAATATTTTTTGCTATGATAGCTTGCATGATGAAATTATTTTCATGTACGGACTATTATAACAGTATGTGACTTGACTTAAATTCACCCCTTCTTAACCTGTCAGACCTTTTTGATTTTTTTCCTCTAAGTAAATTTTGACTTTGAAAAAAAAAAATGAAAAAAGATCGCGTTCAGAGTGTACTGTATGTAATTGAAATTCATTTCTGAATAAATTAAGTACTTTTTTTCATTGGTATTTTTTGTCAATTTACTCGAGAATTTTTCACACAAAAAAAATCAATTCAATTCTGCCGTAAATTTTTATAATAACTTTGAGTATTATCCCAATAATTGGTCTTTTCTTTGCACTTCAATTTGCTACTAGTTCCTTCATGATTTGAAACGCAACTCAATGCAACGTCGTACTAGAACGGTGACGAACATTAGTTTTATAAGGCATATTATAGTAATTTCATTAAAAACCTTAGAACCGTACCCTGATTTCCTTCTATCTGATTGAGTGGTCATTTTGACCTTTTCTACGATAGTTGAAGAAAGAGAAGAGGGAAGAGGAAGAGACTTGCTAAAAATATTACTTTCCTCACTCCATTTTTCCTTTCACCCCTTCAGAATCAAAATCTGACCACATACCTATATTCAAAAAATTCCAAGTATTTAATAAAACTTTTTCGAAAATGGTCTTACCCAAGTACATACATGCAAAAGAGATATCATCCGAAATATTTGAGTCGTTTTTATGATTTTTTTTTTCAAAGCTGAAGAATATTAGAATTAACGAAGGTTCCTAAACATATTGAAATTGCTTCTAATTCGATTTGGGAAATCGAAAATATGGGATACAAATCAAAATTCAGTTTTCACTTTGATCAGTAACAATTTTCACATTTTATATTTTTTCAGATCCATGATGTAATTTTAAATTTTTAAAAATTCGTGGCACCTAAATTTTCGAATACCTAAGCGTTATTTTTAAAGTTCCAGAAAAACCTTATTTTGGACTTCAAATGTGTTTCAAAAAATGTAATTTGGACATAATGTCCTAAAAAGAACTTTATTAAGACATGCCGCCGCCGTCCCAAAAATGACAAGTCAGACAATATAGAATTCCAGAATAAAGAAATTCCGATAATTTGAACCAAGAGTCCCGGAAGCATTACCCATTTGGACATTGTGTCCCAAAAAAACAAATTTGAACATAGCATCCCAAAAAACTCTCTTTGGAAAGTAAATGTGTTCCAAAAAACGACAATTTGGACATGGTCTTCCAAAAAATCCTTAATTTTTGATTTTACCATTTTCCCCTTACTCTGACCGAAAGACAATTATGTACGATTGAGTCAGGAGGGAGTCGATTAGAGCACATGAGCACGAAGAAGGGGGTCAAATCGAAAAGGAAGTCTATATTGTACGCCTTCAACTTATTGACAATTGATATGTCACAAGAAATTTGATTTTTCAACATACCTTTCCCCAAATCTGGGGGCTAGGGGTGCATTGAAAGATCAAATCCAAAAAATAAGCAAATATTCGAGCTCAGTGCCCTCAAATACCGAACAAACGATAGGTCACACGTTATTTTTTATTTTTTCGAATTTTGACCCCCCCCCCCTCAAGGGGGCTAATAGCGGGGTTTAGAGGGGTCGGATGAAAAAACCAAGTACATATTCAAAATTAACGCCTTCGAATTAAAAAAAATTGATGTGCTACTTCATTTTTTCGATTTTTAAAAAAAATTTTGGTCAAAATTGTAGACTCCTGTACCCCCTCCCTCCCAAGGGTCTAGAAATCCCAATTTGAAAATTTATTGTTTGAAAAGAAAGTGAAAATGGCTACTAACTGTAATTTTTCCAAATTTTTAAGTGATAGCTTTTATTTTTTGTTCTCATAATGAAAGTTGAGTTTTCACCACCGAAGTTCAACTTCGAGCTTTTCAAAATGAGATTATCGATTTTGAAATTCCTTTGAGTTCTCTTTCAGACTCCGCAAAAAGATTTTCCCCAAGTACAACCTACCTCGTGATATGAGCCTTCAAATTGGGAAATTTTGCTAAAAACCGTTATTGCATAAAAATTTGTCCCCTAAAGGGTTAAAAAAAAAAGAATCAAGGAGAACTCGAAAAAAAATTGAGCCAAATCTGAAGACCTGACTTCATTTTTGGTCCGTTTTGGCATAGAATACGTATCGATTCTTCGATTTAAATAAACGCGAAATTGGACCTCCATGGCTCGGATCACAGGAGCATGCCACAACTCCCGGTCACAATCCAATACCTGTTCAATTTCAATATCTCATCGAACTATAGGTATAAGTTTCTAGTCTCGTATTCAAAGTAAAAATTCGCGTAAGATTAAAACTTCCATCATAAATCAATTACCAACAAAATCCATTGTTATTGTTACCTTTTCTTTTGTAAACTCATTGAGGAAAAGATATTTGAATAGACTTCGATCATGATTCGTGACAATGGGAATATAAATGGACAACCTTTGGGCGTTATGACTCGTACACCGCTTAATGCAACTAATTCTAGATGCCACCTTCCCCCGTCATATTCGTTACCAAGTGGTTTTTGGTAGCAAATAACCTTTCAAGCGTTATGTCGGCAACGCGTTAACGTTTGTTTGATTAATTATCATTTAGATTAGTACCGCGTAGATACCTAGGTTCTATTTCAAACCAAAGAAAATTCGATCCAACGTATCATCATTGTTTTAGAATAATCGAAAGCTTGTTAATTGTTTAAAGTCAACTTCGACTGATACCGCATTACAGCGTAGATAAATAGCTAGTGACTTGTAACTTTTTTCGAGCATTCAAAAATTAATAAACATCACTTATACGTACACACGATAAGAACTACGCTTACAATACCTACCATTATGAAAAAAAAGATCGAATTAATAAGTAAATAGCATCTTGGTTGGTAGGAATTCGAAACAGGTGAATATTATAAAGACCATGATACATTAACTTCGGGGCCACGAGACAATGAAAAAAAAAAAGCCAAACGTACTTTCAAAAATGAAAGACGGTTTGTGTGTTTTTATTTCCTATCAATGACAGACTGTGTTTAAAAAATAGGTATTATCGCCGTTCTAGAAAAAATTTATTCGTAGGCATAAAAATTTTACAACTGTTCTCCGCAAGTGTATATTTATAATTTTGATTCTAATAAATACGTTTCACTTTTCATTTCAAAAACAAACTCATCAACATAATGGGTTGCATTTGAATTCCAATTAAAACGTGGGATGTCTAGAAAAGACAGGTCAATTTGAACCAGTTACCAAATTCTACTCGAAAAAATTACTAAAGAACTCTCATCCTTGGATTAAAAATTCAATATCCACATATTCAAAAAAAAATCTCCACTGTTCATTGGCTCATCTCATACATAATTAATTTTGCCATGAATGGGATTTCGATGATTTGAGTCCAAATTTATTTCATCAAAATTTTTTTGAATTTTTTCAAGTAAGTACATTTTTTAAAATTAAAATTGCATCCAATTTTCAAAAACTGTACTTAAGTAAATTTTTTCAAATTGAAATTTTCTCAAAATATTTCCAACTTTGATTTTTTTCAATTTGGTATTTTTATTAATTTTTAAGGGCCTCTGGTGCAGTCATTTGACTTATGGTGTAGAAATATGTCAAAATGTTAATGCTATTTGATTTGCCTTAGTGAAAAATTATATCCCAGCGGACGAGCAAATTTTTACCTCATTCCTAGAGGAGCTTTTGTAGCCCCAAAATACGTGATTTTCAAGCTGAAATTATCCATTCACGGGTTTTCAAGCAATTTTTTTTCAAATTTGGCACATTTTGAGGCCTCAGTCAGTCTTCTAGGAATGAGAAAAAAATTGTGAAACGTTTGAGGCCTGCCACCACTTTCTCAGGGTTGGAAAAAATGAGCGGAGTTTTTTAAATAGACCACCATAAGGGGAACTCGTAAAAAAAATTGAACGAAATCGGAAGACCCGACTTCATTTTTGTCCTGGTTTGATATGGAATAGCCCTTTTTTAATTTTTTCAAAATTCTCCTGGCTTAGATCCATTTTAAATCATTATCAATCTCACATTTCAAAAAATTTCTCCGAATTACATTTTTCCATCTTTGAATTTGAAATCCAGCGGGCCCTGTGAGCGATTTTTTCGGAGCCGGAGGCACTTTCATAAAAAAGCCGGAGCGGGTGTCGGAGGCACCATATCAGACCCCTCCTGCTCCTTGCTCTGAAGCTCCCTCCCTTGAATTTAGTTTTGTGACCGTTACTGCAGGTAACGGGATCAGGATCAGAATCGGAGGGAAGAGGGCATCCCTCCAGGATAGTTTTTCGGAACCGGAGACGGACAGGCACCTTCTTGAAAATCCCAGAGACTGAGATATTTTTTCAAAAGTCCTGAACCCAAAGGCACTCGAATCAAAAATCTCGGAGCCGAGGGAACCAACCCTCTCCCTCTCCAGAGATCTGAAAAATAAAAAAACATAAAAAATTAAATAAAATGAACTTGGAAAAATTCTGAAAAAATGTAAATTGAAAAAAATTCACTACTGGAATAATTTTAAAATTGATTCCAATTTTTAAAAAAATCTAGAATTAAAAAAATTGGAAGGAACTTAAAAATCAGAATAAAGTTGAACTTTGGCCGTCAAAATACCATTCTCGACAAAATTAATCAGTAACTAGCCACGGTTCCATTAATTATGAGAAATTTCACGAAGTACACCTACACGATATATTTACAGCAAAAAGTACTTACTTAGAAAAAAATTAGTTAGGGATTCGAATAACGAGCATGTTTCAATTAATTCAGCCATTACAGGAAACAAACATTGCAACAAACTCATACCTAATACAAATATAGAAATTTACAGACACACTTAAATTATTTACATCATAAAGAAACAAAAGAAAATCGATACATATTGCACTGAAATACACCACAATCTCAAATGCTCGTGTGAAAACAACTTTGGCAGCAATACATTGTGTAATGATAATAAATAAAAATGCAATTGAAAACATTCACAAAGAAACAAATTCAAAAAGAATATGAGACGACGAAAAAAGAAACATACGTACACTATACATACACTGTACAGACAATCATTAAAATTAAAACTAACCTACACAAATAGGCCTGGACTGAAAGGCGAAAGACGAGGCAAGCTGTCAAAAGTCAAGAAAAAAAAGAAAAAATTTTTCAAAAGTGATGGCTTTTTTCTATTAAGATCAAATTTAGAGTTAAGAAATTACACCCCCTCCCCTTCCTCCCACCAGAATATTTTCCCCTAGATCCATATTTCTATTGAAAATAATACGCTTTATTCGAGCTAATCGAGCCTTCGTCGTCAGTAGTCACGATAATTTCTTCGGATAATTCGGAAGATGTGTAATTGCTTTCTTGATCGTCGTGAGCTGAATTCTCCAAACCATTGGTGCTGCCTCTATTCAGCAAAGCAGATATTTGGAATCCGCTGCTTTCGTGGCCCAGTGATTTCAAAGCGTTAGAATTATCTGAACTGGACCCATTTCTGTTTTTTTGACGGTTTTCCGCCTCCATATCTATGAGCGCGTTTCGTTTAGCCTTTATTAGATTCATTCTTTGATGACGTCGCCATTTTGCCCTTCGGTTCGAAAACCAAACCTATAAAATGATAAGCATCAATGTTGTAGGTACATTGTGTACTTACACAAGTACTATTGCGAGAATAAATTTTTTTTAACAAGTTGGCTCGAGAGATTATTTTGTGTGACATCAGATTCAAAATATTCAAGATTTTGACAAAAATTGATGAGGTTATAATATTTCACTTCTAAAAGGATAATTCCCCCCAAAAAATTAGAGTCTTTAGTCCAAAAAAAAAAAAAAAAAACGGAGTCTGAGGTCTGAGACCTTTAAAGAATCATTATTGAAAAAATCAAGGTTTTTGTTACAATTGAGTAGTGCCACCTGCTGAGAATCTTAAATCTTTCTAAAAAGGTAGAACATCTGAACTTCTCTACCTTCCTCCCATGAGCATCAATTTTAAAAATGAGGACTACTTTTGTCCCCTGTAAGAAGATTTGAAAAGTTACAAATCGATTATCTAATGTTTGAATTTATTTCAAAGACCGAAAATTTCTTGTTTATTTTTCAAGCCACAGAATGAATAACTTGAATTCTATAGCATTTGCAAAAAATTTAGTAACTTGGATAGGTATCATTTTTTTGAACCGAAAAGTCGAGAACAAATTTTTCTCAAAAAATAACCAAATATTGACATATTCTCCCAAGTCCCAATCTTTTAAAATCATCAAATGTTTGAACCCTACAAAACAGTCTGAAAAAATGGAAAACGAAAATGGAAATTCGAGCTTTCTTCAGACTGAATTATATTTTTTCTTACAATTTTTCAAGAATTTCTCCGCCCTTCTCCTCTCCAAATCACCATACCTTCAGAATTTTCTATTATTTTTTCACATACAACAGAAGTTTTTTTTGCGATAAAAAAAGAAATGTAGGTAAGGACCTAGTGTAAAGAGAGACAAAAGACAAAAATTTTGCAAAAAAACCAATTGAAATTTTCACAATTTTTTGCAACGTTAATTATCGATGATTTTTTTTGACAAATTCGCGACTATCACAATTTATAGTCTGGAAACGCCTTTAAATATAAAATTTTGGCCAATTTTTAATATTTTTTCCCACCCTTTTTCTCCACTTTTTTCAATATCATGATCAGGAGTATCATATAATTTCATGACATTTCTTTCCCAACAACTTGATAAAAAGCATATTTCTAAAAAAAAAGCTACTATCAAAAAAATTGTGCGGTATTGAAGAAAAGCGCGTTTGTCATTCCCGAAAAGAGCATAATTTTTAGAAAATTTTACAACCGCCAATTTTTTTGAAAAATTTATGATTTGTTGAATTTTTTTCAACAGAATGACATGTTTAAGACCTCAATTTCTCCTAACAAAGTAACAACGAGGTGAAAAAACTAAATCCAGCGCCGATGTCTGAATAAAAATGAACAACACATTTCTTTCAAAATAGGTAGTAGAAATAGTGAAAAATTCTAATTTACGATTTGTTTGAATAAGATATCTGTACCTTATTTTTAATGATTTCAAAAAAAACTTTTTTTTTATCTTTTACAAAAAATTTAAAAACTTTCATATAAGACCATTCAAGGAATTTTTTTTCAGTTCTACTGAATTGTTTTAATTCAGTTGCATTTTTAGGAAGATTGGAAAGGTAAGGATTAGGACTGAATCAAGGACAGTAAAATTCATTTTTTTTTCCATAGATAATTTGAAAATATCGTCCAAAATTGAGGGTACTTATGATAATGATTTCCCTCCCCCTTTCACCAGATTGAACTTGGGGGGTAAATAGGACAACTTGCTTTCCCTGATAATCACATCATTGAATTTAACCAAAAAATCGACTTGACAAAAATTTGTATAAAAATGGGTTTCGAGTCGCAAATTTTCAAATTTTTTCAATTTAATAATACCAACTTTAGTTCATCTCATCTCTCCCTCCCTGCCTCATTCTAAAATCCTATCAAGAAAAAAATCATACTGTGATATTTTTTAAGGAAGCCTAGAATACAAATTTCAATTAAAATTTTGTTTAGAACCTTTTTTCTCTTTCCAAAGCAAATTATTGTATCATTACCCAATGTATTTTTTTTCCATTTCAACTAAAATTATTAGGGAAATTGTCCCCCACCCGCATCATTGCATTTTTTAATTCATTTCTAAAAAAAAGGCTGGAATTAAATTCAAATTCAATATCCTAACCCTCCCATATGCTTTTCAAAATTAGGAGGATTAACGCCAAAAAAAACCGTATTATTTAGATTTCAGATGTGCTACTGAAATAAAATGACAATGATTTTGTTCTTAACCGGAGGAAAGAATTTGTGGAAAAATTCCAAGCAAAATTCAAAAAACCCAAAATCAGAAAGTACCAAAAAATCCAAATTCGTCGCAATTTTAGACGCGTACTTACGACAAAAAAATACGTGAAAATTGGAAAAATGAAAAAAATGTACCAACTTGAACTCTTGCTTCAGAAAGACACGTCTTGGCAGCTAATTTCTCTCTAGTACTGACACAGGGGTAATGACTTTTATCGAATTCTTTTTCCAACTCGTCCAACTGATCAGGACTGAAGGTGGTTCGATTTCGACGAAATTTCGGCTGCTCCGAACTTTCGGCACTATCGGTACTTTCGTCGTCTTTACTTTCGCCATCTAAATCACAGACAAAGAGACAAATTGGTAATCTTCAGAATTCTATTTTCATTACGAGTGAAAATATCAAACTTTCATCGAACATTAAAAAATCATCTGAAAATATCTAAATACCTACGTAACCGATCAAGCTATCTACTCAAATCCTTTAAGGCCTATTACAATAAACACTCTAATAAAAGTCATCGGTTTTACCTATTCCTCCATTATTGATAATACGTCGGTATTAAATTTTCCAGAAATTTTGACTCAAAAAACCAATCCACATTGTCAAAATACAACTATGTACACCAAAAATAACGGAAACATAACGTTGACATTACTACCCATTACCTAATTGTTTCATCTGTTACGGCACGAAATATCCTACATGCACAATTTAAAATAAAAAAGCCCAACGAAGAAACAGACGCCACCTCGCTGGTTCTCTGATCACCGTAAGATAAGCTCAAGTTGCGGCTTCGGGTGTTTAAGGTGTTGAAAAGACAAATAGGCAGTAATCTTAGGCAGCAGGTGCGAATTCTTTTCTTATTTTTCGGTAAAACGAACGCCCGCTCGAGTGGTGTTAACACACGGAAACATTAGATTTAACGCTGATAAGAGCCCAAGAAACATACGTTTAGCTTTATCTGATCATCTTCGGAGAAAATTGTCGCCTCGAGTAATTATACATTCTGAGTACCTCCTATCACGAGACAAGGCGTTAATTTTCGTGTAATAGTGTTTTTTTTGTGTTGCGAATCATATAACGGATCGTTACTCAAATTTGTGGGTACGTTTTGCTACCGAAGTTATTTTTCCGAGCAGAAAAAAAAATAAAGGAAACCAGAAATATATTTTTTATACCAATTTTTGTCCTTCTGTGTGAAAATTGCTACTGGTCTCATAAATATTTTTCAGATCTCTCCCCCCCCCTCTCAAAAAATCTAATCATTTTCCAATTAAAGAATTTCAAACTCCCTTGAAATTGACAATCGTGCATAGAATTTGTTCTTATTTTCATTTTGAAGAGTGACATCATGAAAAATCTCTCAAAAGATATACGTATCAAAACTGAATTAATGAATAAACAATCCACATGGAAACATTAGTTTCATGTTCAGTCAGGGAGGGGGGGGTGAATTTATGAGCGATTTTTTTCCTAAAACATCTCAAAAATAATTTTCACTTGAGATTTTTTGAATTTGATGCAATTTATACGAAAAGAAAGGACAACACGAAAAAAAACTAACTTGCTAGGTAATCAAATTCAACTAAAAACACCAGAAACATTTTTGTAGAGATAATTTCGTTTGAACTCTAAAAATCTACTTTTTCATTTATATTTTCTCAATCATTCGTGAGAAATTAATGGAAAAATGAATTTTGAGACTTTGAGTGATATGTTTGCTCAAATACACAGAAATAATTTGACCAGCTGAATACGAATCTGGACACGCTTTTTCAGATTCATTTTTACCTAATTTCTTTTATTTCATTTTCGATAAAAATCCGACTTTTAAACGATTTTTGAGAATATCACCGCTCAAAAATGAAATCTGAAAAAAATTGGGGTTAAAATTTCATCCACCTAAAAAGAGGCGAGGACAAGGGTGGATCAGGGCAGCCTAGAATCGGTTCCAAAAAAATTGACCCAGCGAGAAATTTCCAATAATTTTAAAACCCCTGAAATAAGGCATGACATAAAATCAAAAAATTCCAAAATTTGAAAATTTTGTAATAGAATCTCAATTTAGTAGTAAGTAATGCGATATTTCAAAAGATGATTTTAAAGTGAAAATTTTAAATTCCAAACTAGATTTCTTCTAAGTACAACTTTTCTCAAGCTTAAATTTTTTCCATTTCTTCAATTTTATTACCTAGAGTATTTCAATTTTTTCCCCCAATTGATTCATTGAGTTGGAATTAGAATTTTTTTAAAATTTGAAATTGGAAAAATTTTCAAGAAATTTTCAGTTGAAAAAATGTAAGTCATTTTGAAATTTTGAATTGAAAAATTTTGAAATACGACGTTGAATTAAATCTGAAGAGATCAAATTTGGAAAAATTTTCAATCCCAAATTTTTTTCAACTGCTACATTTTCTAAAATTTAGAATTTCTTAATTTTTTTCCACTTGTTATTCTTTTTTTTTTTCATCTTTTACATCTTAACATTTTTTTCAACTCCAAAAATTATGCAAGGAGGCACCTAGATATATGGCCAATGAACCTTTTGACTTGAACAATTCAAGTTTATTTTACATTGAAAAAAGTTTCGCTCAAAGAGTGAATTTCTGAATTTGGACTAGGTAGGTATGTTGAATAGTTTACTTTTTTAATAATAATCTTAGATTATAAAACATCAATTTTGTACTTTCATTTATCTCTTCGATCAAATTTTTTGAATGAAAAACACTTCATGAGATGGTAATTTCTTATTCAGACTTATTCATCATCTCCTCTCCTCCCCCTCTCTAAAGATGCATTCAAAAAATATTTTCCTTCTTGGTAAATTGACCTTCCAATATAACTTGCCTTTTTGTTCCCCGTCGAAAAAATTGACTAGATCAGTCACTTTATCCAATTGATCTCTAATTTCTCCAAAGTTTACGATATTTTTCAAAAGGCCTCTAAAAATCGATTCGAGAAATTAAAAATTGAATCCTCATTTCTTTTCGACCACTTCACACTTCAATGAGAAAATCCATCTTTCGATTCATTTCACAGATGTTCACCTCAAGTGAACGTTTTTGACCAGCCAATCAGAATGAAAAAAATTTGAAATAGATAAATGAAAATGGGCTGAAACATTTTGACCATTTCCAGCAATTATGAAATCTCCAATCCAAATTTCTTTTCTCTTCAGCATTTTTGAATTTCTCCAGAAAGCGCCAAAATCAACTTGGGTAACTAAAAATCGACTTATTGCTTTCTGTTGCCTAGTTTAATGTAAAAATCCTTTTTTGACTTGATTCACAGGTGAACACTTCAATTGGATGGAAAAAAATTCTAATAACTGACAGGAAGCTCCAACAATACTGGAATAAAAGATCAAAAATTTGATGTCGAAGAATCAGTATCAGGTGTCAGATCATCTACAACGTCAACGGGCAAGAAAACTCGGCGATTTGACCACCTTCAATGATTTGAAATTTTTCTCTATTCAATAGCCGGTCAAAAATGCCCAAGTGCTTGAAATGGCCGCCTGAAAATCGAGTCAAGAATGGATTTTCTTGTCAAAAGAGTTGAAAAGAAGCGATAGCTCGATTTTAAGAAATCCAAATTAATTTTAGTGTTTTTCGAAGAAATTTGAAAATTCTGGAAGAAATCAAAATTACGCCAAAAGCCCTAAAAGTGTCTGGAAATGGCCAATTTTCGATTAAAGAGGTCAATATTTGGTAAAAACAAAAATTTTATGGATGAAGAATTTTTTTCAAAAAAACTGCATTTTTGCTGCAAACTTCAGATTTTTAAAATTTTCAAAAATCCGAAAAAAATAAACACATAAACTTGGGCAGCAGAAATTTCGAAAAGGATGTTTTAGACAAGGAATATAAAAATACTACGTATATTAGGTAGCCCAAATCAGCGAGCTGTGTGCTAGTGTGAGTGAATTGTGACGTCATTGGTAGCTTGGCATTTAATTTTGCCGTTGATCCCACGAAGTATGCGCGGACACCACCGCTTGTGTGTGCTTGTAGTTGTTATGTTGTTACGGGCTACCGCTGGCTACCAATGACGTTAACACCCTGCACTCCTCACTCACGCGAGTGTGTACAACAACGATTCGGGCTACCTAATATACGTAGTATTTTTATATTCCTTGGTTTTAGAATATATTTTATCCAAAAATCAGAGTCGCTTCTCCAACCTGAATCATACATCTCAAATTTCTCCTCCGATAGCTTCCTAATCTTCAGATTTTTCTTCAATTTTTTTATAGTTTTCGAATTTCTGCAATCGAATTAAAAAAAATTACCACGAAAAAATCCCATACCATAAAAATATTTACCTCTCCTCAAAATTCTCAACGCAACTATTTACCCACACGTAAATTTCAATACAAATCCTTGAAACTTATTCGTTTCTCACTCACCGATAAATTTAGGTAGCATCTTATTCTTCTTTGAGAAATTAGGCGGTGGAGGTATAGGCAACGTTGGCGAATGTTCCAGTACCGAGTTTGCTCCTGTAGGCGAGGCCAACAAGGCCGGATGAGTAACCGCTGCTGCCCAATGGAACGAGCTATACGGATGCGTAGCATGATACAGACTATACCCAGCAGCTCGGGCAAATTCCGCTGCTGCCCTTTCGGCTGCTCGATTCCGTAATATTCTGTTGATGCTACTGACTGAAGGTGCTGTCGCATTCGTACATACATCTGCAACGAAATCCAAATACAATATTTTTACAAAGATGAAATTCTCCTCTACAACCATTATTATACCTAGATTCGTATTCAAAAATTATCCAATTTTTTACAGGTACAGTTATAGGAATATTTTCACAGTAAGTAGCGATTCACGCATATTCCAAAAAAAAGATAGGTACCTAGAAGAAGAGTACACGATTGTGCGACAGTATAAGTATACGCATTCGGTACACGTAGTCTCAGTCGCAGCTACTACAATGGTAATTACATTAGTTACGCTACAATTGTAATAATACGTCGCACAAAAAGATATATCGAGCAGTAAACACCGAGAATCCACCATTCTCTAAACGAGATAACGATGCATTTTATGAAATATTACCCTTACACAATGACATTTTGTCATCAACAATAAGAATACCTACGAAAATCATCGTTATCGTTAACGCAGCACGATATAAAAACCTTATCATTGTTTGATTCGATTTTCTCAATTATACTCAGTGCCTAACTGCCTACACATTCAAAAGAAGCTGAATTATACTGCTTCTTTCGGCTCTTCCTCTCGTTTCGTTTCCTCTCGCTCTCTTTCTAAATTCAATACACTTCACGTATAACCTTTACCTTTGCACAATTTAAAGGATTATAACTATGCGATGCAGCGTTCCGTACATCGATATGTTCAATAGGTAACCGAAGTGTCTTGATTCGGACACGCAATGCTGGATCGGTTCATAAACTCGGGTGAATGATCAATCTTGACACATAGGTGAGATTTTTTTCAATTCAAGAAACTAGAATGTGCGTAAGTCTGTGGATTGGGTACATCTACCTATTTTCCTGCAGAGAATCACTCGATGATGCTCATTCCATTTCTTTTTTGAGTTTTTTTTTTTTTTTTAAATAATTGAAATTTTTTTCAACTGGGAAGGGGATCGAAGAAGGGAAAAGGGTGCCTTTACCTAAACCAGTTTTGATCTAGAATTTTTCGATACACGAGTCAAAATATCAAAGCGGCTGCAGTGATACCTAATGCCAAGAATTCAGAAGCCAAACTGTGAAATCAAAAATACTATTTATTCAGAAAAAATGAAACCAGAATCAACATAGGACAGAATTATAAAACCAGTACCCACAAATTTTCATTTTTGCATCAGCTTAAGATGTTTGAAGTCTTTACATATTTTTGAACATTACACGAATATTATGTCTTAAATTTTTCATGCAAAGAAAAAATAAAGTTTGTTTATAATTTTTTTTTTTAATTTTCAAAAAATACCACATCTGCATAATAGATTTAAAAAAAGTGTTTCATTCTCAATAAAACACTGTGTCAAGGATTCTTTTTTGGTTCCTTTTGAAAAAAGCATTATATGCTCCATAAAACTTCTATGCCAGTAAAAAAGTTTTTGAGCAAAAAGATTTTCAAAAAAATCAATTAAAATTACTGAAAAAATTGAAAAATTGAAATTTTCGATTTCGATGGAATTTTTTCCAATTTTTTACACTCGAAGCTTCAATTTTTTTAGTTTTTTTTTTTGATTCGAAATGAACAAAATTTCCAAATTTTCTAAAATAATTCAAATCATTATTTTGATGAATTTTTCGACTCGAACACAATTTTTTTCAATTGAAAATCCATTTATTTCAAAAGGGATAGCACGGAACCTATCATTTCGACAAATATAGCTCAAATATAAACAACAACAGCAAGTCCCTTTCGAGGAGGTCTTTTTTTTCATTTGTTCTTTTTCGCGTCAATTTTCAATTGGCATGTTTCACGAACATTTTTTCAATCCTACCAAAGTATTCAAAAAGTTTAGACATTCCTCAATAACACAAATTTAAAATCGCTTCTCTGACATTACTCGTCTCTCAAACGCCCCTAGCTTTAATTGCTGTTCATGGCGTTATTATTAAAAAAAAAAAAAAAAAAAATGAGAAAGGAAAAATAAAATTGAAGTTGAAGCATCCTTTATAAAATCGCCATTATCAAAAAACTCTATTCCTACATTTCTTGGGATTTTTCGTCATTTGGCAAAAATTCCCCATTTTAGGAAGATTGCCAATCTCTGATAGAAATTTCAACTTTTTCTAAAAGATTTGCCTTAGGTAGGTACCATTTTCAGGAAGAATTGCTATTTTATTTTTGATCAAAATTCTATATTTTTTTTTGGAAAAATTGTCAATTTTAAATGAATATTTTTTTTGGTGATTCTTCTTGTTTTAGGTAAAAATTAGTTAAAATTACAGACGTACCCAAAAATTATATACGGAAAAGGCTGAAAATTGGGGGAAAAGGGGAGTCAAAATCCATTGAAAAATTCATTAATTTGTTATTTGAGTGAAGTACTAGATGAAAACTTTTTCAACAGGCGGAGAATACACACAAAGGTACAAATTTGAGCACAGAAAAATTCAATTTCTTGAAGGAATTTTTGGAACATACAACCAATGTGCTAAAATACCCACTTTCTCAATCAAAATCAGTCAAATTGGAGTGAAATTTTGTTTCAATTTTATTCCAAATTCCGATCATTTTTCGTAAACATATCATGTTTGAAGAGATTTCATAAAATTTCAAGCAATATTTTTTCCAGCACCTCAGCGCAAAATTCAATTCGCTATTTATCTATTCACACTACCAAGACTCGCTCACGCATACCAAAGTCACACCACTCAAAAATTTATCCCGTTTACAAACTTTGATCACAATTTACCTACACGCTCATTTATCAAACCACTAAAAACTGCGACTCATCGACCGCCTACCATTCACGAGCAATTAATCGCTATACCAACATTGCCTCGCTGGCCGTCTCGTCGTGGAAAAAAATTCGCCAAAATGGGCCATCAATCACGACACTCCGGCTACAGTGAAATATCAATCAAAAAATCTCGTCTTCGATAAATAAAATCATCTAAAAACCTAACACCATATAGCTCCTATCTCTTACGTACCTACACTTTGGATCATTTCATCTCAGTCGAATGAAAAATAAGCGCGCCTCACGCTGACAAGTATGGATACCTAATACCGAATTTCAAGCGCCTTAAAAACCAGAGCCTGGTGTATTTATTTCAAGAGTATTTCATACCCATCTACCCATCGAGAAACAAAGAGAGTTGTCGTCGCTGCTACAGCAACCACCGAGTGGTAAATATTTTTTATAAAATATAGCATAGGTACGAAGAAATGAATTGTAGCTTCGACTGTATCGATCATATTGTGTAAGTACAAACAAAATATGAAGATTAATTTTTAAACTGTCTGCTGTTTAAAATAGGTGGCTAGATACTGGTAGCAGGGAATCGGGTACTTACTTTCTGAAATCAGCCTTTCGCGTATTTCCCATGCAAAAATAGTCGGATTTTCTCTTTTGTATTGTTCTATTTTGGATACAACGGCCGGAGTAGCAACTTTTGGTTTACTACCACCAATCAGTCCAGGAGGTCTTAAAGTGCCAGCTGGAAAAAGAAATAGAAGTACATAGGTTAATAATGGAGGATGTGAGTGAGGCTGAACGATTTTGGTTAGGTACCGTTCTTCAGAAATTTGAAATAATTTCCCCCTGAAAATTACGGTAATTTCCCTCCAACATTTCGAAAATTTCCTCCTAAAATCTAAAATAACGGTAATTTCATGTCAAAATTACCGTAATTTCGTGTAAAAATTACGGTAATTTCATGTCATAATTACGGTAATTACGGTAATTTTATTTCAAAATGACAGCTAGTTCTTATTAAAATTACGGTAATTTTCCTCCAAAATTACCGTAAAGTTCCCAACATTACGGTAATTTACCTAAAAATTACTGTAATTTACCTAAAAATTACTGTAATTTACCTAAAAATTACTGTAATTTACCTAAAAATTACTGTAATTTACCTAAAAATTACTGTAATTTACCTAAAAATTACGATAATTCAACTAAAAATCACGGTAATTCACCAAAAATTACCGAAATCAACACATTTTCTTGCAGGACTGAAAATGAAATTTTCTTAGATTTTATTAATGTTAGGATGATTCAACTCCTTAGTGACAGGTATAACGTTTTTTCATTTTGCCCATAATAGACAAAAAAATGGTTCAAAATGAAGTAAAATCGAAAAAAATCAGTTTGAAGAAAGAAATTTTAAAAAAAATGACATGTGATAGAGTGAACTTTATGAAAAATGAACCAAAAAAAAAAATCCCAGCATTCAAAACACTAACGTCACCAACACAACAACTTCATTTCTTTTTTAATTTCTCTCATTTCGAATTTTTTTCACCTGTTATCGTCCTTATATGAAGTTCTTAGGTTCTTAATACTTCACTAAAACTATCGCCCAGAAGGAAAGGCAATTTTGATTACTCGCTGCATAGACACGTGTGTGAGTATACATAAAACGTGGAATTATGGAGTTAAATTACAGGATCGAAAAACGTTTTCATCATTCGCCAAGATTAGTGATATCTCATATACCTAACCTACCTACGCATATAAAACAACGCTGCCACTAAAACATCACGTAACAGCCAAAATTACACATTACGTGATTCCCTTTATGACATTTATCGACTTTATAATTTACATAATTTATTCCGCCGCTTTTTATACGTCGTTTGTGTGTGTTTTTTTTTTGCTTCTTCATTCCGAAGAAAAAATACGCACACATGTAGTACATTGTCTACACACTTAGATATTATAACTATGATATTATAAGTAGGTATATTATCTTCTGTTTAGTATAATAATATACGCAGCTGAGACATCGGTACATGTATTTTCATAGGCATATTCTGTAAAATATCATAGTTACCCTTAATTCAGAACATTAAATCAACTTCAAAAAATTATTGCATTGTTTTAGAGAATAAAAAAATCATTTTTATAAAATTGAACTTCAAAAGATGCAAAAGAAATTACATACTAATTAAAGATTTAAGTACATCAAATTTCAGATCTCTTTGATTCCCAGGAATGATGACGAATGAAGCTTTTAGTTTCATCGAGAAAATTCAAATCAATTTTACGATTCATTAAATTGAGAATAAGACGGTGAAATTTTTAGGGCATAAAAGCACACATTTTATGATCAAAACTGCTCCACGACGATTAATTTTGTAGTAAGTATTTCAATTCTTAGGGAATATTTTCAAAAAAAAAATTTAAAAAGACTAGAAAAAAAATCTAGTTAGGTTTAGGTACTTACTCAAAAACTGAAATCCTTTTGAAAAAAAGATCAAAATTTAAAAAATCTCAAATTTTTATGTACAAAATCTTTTTAAAAAAATATTTCTCAACTTTGATTGAAAAAATTAAAATCTGTATGAAAATTTCAAAATTAAATTTTGAAGTAGGTAGTGAAAAAATTGTAATTGTAAAGCTTTATATTTCGATAAAAAATTCTAACGTTTGTAAAAAATTTCAACTTGAAATATAAAATGTTATAAGTTCTTTGCTTTGATATTATTTTTGAATTTCGTGAAAAAAATCAGAAATGTTGATTTCCATAATACGAGTAAGTACCTAACCTAATTTTATGGTATATTTTTAATAACTAAAAATCATATTTAGAAAATTTTGGCTTTTCAAATATATTTGGCTTTCTTAAAAAATAAAGGTCCTTGCTCTGAAATTAAAAAACACTGTAAAATAGAAAGTTTGCGAACTTGGAGCAATAATCTACTGACATTATAATCACGTACTTACTTACAGCAGAGATATTTCACCCCTAAACAAAAGAATACTGTGCCGAAACAAAAAAAAATCGAAAGTATAAAAGAATCCCATATCCAGAATTTTTACAGCGACTTCCACTACATTTTTCTGGCTTCAAATTTGCTCAAACCTAAAACCTCTCTTCTCTATCCTTTGATACAAAAAATCCAAGAAAGAGCAAAATGTTGAAAATGTTTCCTTTTTTCAATAAAAGTATCAAAATTTTTGCTATTTTCCGATTTTCTTGTTACTGATAAGGGAGGTATCTAAATTCGAAGTGAAATTTTGAGCTCGAACGAAAAAAATCGAAAGTACACCGTAAAAAACTTCATTCCAAAATTTCAGGTGCTGAAGGTGATTTTGTTGAATTTCGGCGAATTCTAATCAACGAAAAAACTGATAGTTGCTGAATACCTCACTTTGGCCCCCTCCTAAATCAATAAAATTTTCTGGAAGCACCGAACTACATAATTCACAAAAAACATTCTATTACAGTATTGGTGGGTAGAAAAATTAGGTTTGAGTAGGAAAACTCTCAATGGAAAATTTTTCGGAGTTTGATAAACAGGAAACTGAGAAAATTGTGCTTTCAGTCGAAAAACTTGATTCAAAGTACCTATCTGGCCCGGATACCATCACTCAGGGCCTTTTTCACCCCCGCACCCCACCTATTTGATATTTCAAAACTAACAAAACATAATTTGGGTAGGTATTAGAACATTTGAACTCAACTCTCAGGGGTTCAGACCCGCGCAGAGAAAATTCGGGCCCCAGGGGAAAATTTAAAAGCAAAAAAGGTCTTACACAACTGCGGGGGGAGGAGGTGTCAAAAATACAAAATTTCGATGATTTTTGAGTCAAATTGATTCCAGACATTAAATATTCAGGGACTAAGTAGACCAAAAAGTACTTTTTTTTAAAAATCAGTATTTTATAGCTTATTTATTTTCTTCACTTCATCTGATTCAAAAAACGTTATAAAATGGCGAATTTTTCGAAGAATTGTATTTTTTGGTCTATACAGTCACTAAATAGTAAATAATCTCTATAAACTTGATTTTCATAACTTTCAACTTTTTTGAAAATATTGGATTTTTACAACTCTCAAGGAACTGATGAATGTTTTTTAGTTCTGAAGGACCCTCGCGGGCCCCTCGCGGGCCCCTACGGGCCCCCCAGAAATCTCAGACCCGGGGGTAATCACCCATTTCCCCCTCTCTGCACAGGTCTGCAGGCGTTGAATTTTCCCAAACTTTTCATCAAATTGAGTTCTAGGTCAAAAATCAAAAGATGCCAATAATGATTTTCAAAATGAAACGAAGGTAGCTCGTTACCAAAAATTAAACAAAAATATCAATTTCAAAGCTCATTGACTTTTTCCTCAGTCAACTTCATTTCAGCACCGTACTTTACTTTATATGTTTGATCAATTCCATTCGTAAAAAAAAAAAACAAATTCTTACCTAATAACTTAGTGACTGCTCCTTGCTGCTGAGTAAGGAACTGTTGAGCTAGATTATACTGTCGATACCTCGACAAATCGAATAAACTTTGTTGCTGAGAATGCTGAGATGCAATAGACGTTGCAGCTAATGGTTGTTGACTAGCGGCTACTAACGCATACATCTCTTTAATTGTGGACGCATTTCCTGCTGAAAACAAAACAAAACAAAAAGAAAATCTAAGTACCTAAGCTCGAAACTATCATCAGAAGATTACATTGAAGTGATAATGTATACACATGCTTGAAAAGAAAATGGAAAACAATAAAATTGTAGGTAGGTAAGTAAGTATTTTGTCTATGTTAAATATTTTCTGAGATTTTTTTCCGCCATAGATAAAGACCGGACATGCGAAGTGGATACTTGGTGGGCACTAGATACATAATGTCGATCAGTATAACTCATGGTCACCGGTGGTTCGTCACAAGTGTACGTCGTACTCAGCCTATAATTTGTGTTCGTATAATTATAGCCTTCCATTTAGCACAAATTGATTTCACACATTGTGAATACCCTCATGGCGACTTTTTGTAGTTTATAATTCACATACATCAAGTATCTGCGATCTTCGTCGCGTTTCTGCAGATACCCATAATAATTCTCTAAATACCTATTTGCAATTTTTATTTAAATTTTAATTGAAAATATCTCAAATACTGTTTAAAACGTAACAAAAATTGAAAAACTTTACTTAGAAACATGGAAAATAATGAAAAAATTGGGTGAGTGATCCCAAAACTATTTAAAAATGTTGAAAAAACGTATTCAAAATATACGAAAAAAATTATTTCAAATTTTGGTACCTAGGCATCTACCATAAAAATTCAGTGATTTAAAATAAAGTTCAAAATGTTCAAAACATCGAATAATTTTCAAAATTACATTAAAAAATGTCAAAAAGTATTCAAAGTTTACAGCTCAGAATTTTTTGAAAAATACTGATGAGTGATGACTGTTCAAAATGCCAGAAAAAATTCGAATTTTCTACGAACTCATTTAAATTTTCTCAATCATTGTAAGCAATTTCGTGCAATTTTCTAACTTATCCAAGTTATTTGAAATAAATCACAAAAATTGTTTAAAAAATACTGCATTTTTTTAAATTGTTAAAAAAAAAGTGGGAACATTAAAATCGGTTCAGTCACATTTGGAATAATTTTGTAGCCATTCTGAAAATTTCAAAAAAATCTCAACATACTAGAAATTTTCTGTTTTTGGAACAGTTTTACCAACATTCGAACAATTTCAATAAAAGTATTTGCATTTCTTTAAATAAATTTCAATTATTTAACGATATATTTCAACAAAATTTTTGACCAGTTTGAAATTTCTTTTTCCAATTTCCAATTTTTTACTTTTTCTAAAGCGAAATTATTTTTCGATTCTTGTGGAATTTTGAAGCGATTTCAAGTATTTTTCGTACACTGAACGATTATTAAAAATTAATGGAAATTAATTAAAATACTAAAGCAGTGGAAATTTCTCGAAATAGTCTTGCTTTGATTTCAATCAAGTGGCAAGGAAACGAGAAAAATGCGAAAATTTTGATTGTTTTACTATTCAACATTTTCCACTTGGATTTTTTGACCAAAGGATGGCTTTTGAATGATTTTTCAATTCAATCATAAAAATTCTCACCCTTGCTTCGTTAATTCAATTTGATCATTATTCGACCCTTTTTTTCAATCAATTTTCAAAAAAAAAACAAAAACGAAAAAGGTTTTTTTGACTTGTAGACTCGATCCATCATAGCAGAATGAGAAGTTCAACGTGCCAACGAGTCAAACTCACACTTTCAAAATATCCAAGATTCCTCAATGTGTTCATTCGTGCGTTACTTTTCCAATTTCTCCATCTTCAAATTAAAATTACCCTAAAATAGGTATAATTTTGGTCCAATGATACAGGCCACAGGACGGCGCTAAAATTTACACCGTAATCGCAAAGCTAAACAGGTCATCAGAAAAAACAAAGGTAAAGTAATTAATGCTCGCACTTGTAAGTGAATTCATGTATAAAATTGAACAATATACAGCGCCGATTTCAGGGCTAAACTTGACGATAATAATCATCGATAAAGTTTCATTTATGATTAATTAAGAGCATTATTAGCTCCATTAACTAGTTGCGTCTACGTTCGCCGTAATCTCGACAATTTATTGTTTTACTGGAACCAATCGCCGGTTACGGAAAATATTTTGCAAGGTCGTTTTCCCACGACTTCTTAATTAAATTCTCTCTCCATTTTTCCATAGGTAGGAATCGGTGCTGAGATCATACATTCCATAGTTCGTTGCTGTGATGTTCATTCATGAAACCACAAAATTTATTTTTTTCATTTGCCATGCCAATTTTCAGGTAGGTGTCCAATTTTAGAATATCAACTAAATTATATAGGGATAGGTTGAGAAAATGAAAATCCGATTTCGGATATTTTTCTGGGTTGAAAATTTTCTCACATCTACCCCCCTCCCCCTCCTCCAATAAAATCCGACTTCAAACCACTCAAAATAAATCGACTTATCATCTTGTCAAATATTCTTTCAGACTTCTTAAAGAAATTTGAAAACATTAGGAAGTCAAAATTTAATTGAAGACTCTAGAACAATTGAAAATTAAGGACTTCAATTTCGTCTTATTTCACTAGCAAAAAAAATTGTTTAAAAAAACAAATGAAAAATCCTCAGTCTTTCTTTAAAAACTTATACTTTTTGATGAAGAAAATTCGTACTTTTTTCGGATTTTCATGCTTTTCATTCTTCGTAAACGCCTCAAATTTATAAATTTAGGGACCAAATACAAGAACCAGAAAGTTTACTTGAAAATTTTTGCCATTTTACTATCTTCTTTATCTTAAATTTGTCTGACAAGACCCGTTCTTCCTCGTGTGCAATTTTTTTCAAAGGAAATTTTATGTTGTATTTTTTGCTTTTAGATTAAAAATGATAAATTGACGAAAAAAATATGAATCATTCGCAATTTCAAAAAAACTAATTTTTCTCCATACTCTTCCATTTTTTTCAACTGACGATGAATAGCCAAAAATTGTCAAAATACCAAAAAAAAAATCCTGATGATATACAAAGTTATGTACTAAAATATAGATATCAATACATAAAATTATCAAATACGAAAAATGAAAATTATTCAAAACACCATTGATAGTACATACATTGCTAAAAATTCAAGTTTAAAAAAATGGGATCAAAAATGATTTTTAAAAAAAAGTTGAGTTGTTGAAATGATCAAAGATCAAAAACATGAAGAATTCATCGATACTTCAAAAAAATTGCAGGAGATGTCATGATCCATATGAATTGTAAAAATTAAAAAAAAATATATCTATCGAAATCAGAACAAAAATACTCAAGAAATTGAAATAAATCACACTTAAATTCAAATTCATCGTCAAAATATGTATCTATGCCATTCATCAAATAAATAACTTCCAATAAAAATAATGAAAATTTATTTTAAAATGTTCAAAATTTCAAACTCAAAGATAATGATGATATCTATCAAAAAAATTTTAGAAAAAAAAAAGGAATGAAGTATGTAAACAATTTTTTATCCCAAAAATTATTAGTAAAAAAAACCAAAAGGTTCAAAGAATACTCAGAAAGATAGCACCCCTTACCCAAAAATTACCTACAACGCCAAAAAAAAGTTTTCGAGTTAGTAACTGCCTCCCCTTCCTCCTCTTCTCCCCAAGAAGCTTTATTCCAACGTGTTTGTGAATTTGGCTCTAGGGCTATTTCATGATAGAACAGGAAAAAAATGAAGTCGAGCCTTCCGATTCCACTCAATTTTTTTTGAGTTCCTTTTGGTGGTCTATTCACAAAACCATGATCTTTTTTCCCAACTCTCAAGGATTGGACCTCAAAATTTTTACACAATTACGATTTTTAGCAAAATTGCCCAACTTTGAAAGCTCATATCTCGAGATGGGCTGTACTGGGGGAGACTTTATGAGGGATCTGAAAAAGAATCGATAGGAGATCCAAAATCGATAATCATATTTTGAAAAGCTCAGAGTTCAACTTCGGTGGTGAAAGCTCAACTTTCACGGTGAGAACAAAAGATGAAAGCTACCATTCAAAAATCTGAAAAAATTACAGTAAGTAGCCCTTTTTACCCTCTTTTTAGACAATAAATTTTCAAAGCAGTATTTCTAGACCCCTAGGAGGTACAGATGGTCCACAATTTTGTCCAAAATTCAAAAAAATTGAAAAAGTAAAGTAGCATATCGAAAATCGATTTCTACTAATTCGAAGGCGCTGATTTCGAATTTGTACTTAGTTTTTTCATCCAACCCCTTTGAACCCCGTATCAGCCCCTTTTATAGGGGTCAAATTTCGAAAAAATAAAAAATAACGTGCGACCAGTTGTTTGTTAGAAATTTGAAAGCGCCAAGTTCAAATATCTGCTCATTTTTTGGATTTAACCCTTCAGTGCACCTCTAACCTCCCAATTTTGAGGTTCGCTCTAACCAAAAGATAAGTACATATGATTTTTACCAGAAAAATCAGCCGAATATTGACTATGACTCCTAATCTCATTTTCAAAGCAATATACCTACTTACTTGTGAACAATACCCGATGACCGTTCGATCAGAAATATTAAAATGATCGATACAGATGATCGAATCTCTATAATTCGAGAGACGTTATACTAATTTCGAACTAGATTTCCATACATCGCGAACAGTTACTCGCGGGTACCTTGAAGTAGGTTGTGTATACTCGCGATACGACGACGATACGATGGCTAGGTATGGAAAAAATAAGAAAAGGGCCATTTTCTCGTTATCTGAATAGTCGTTTGTGTAAATTAACAGGAAATTACTTATTTAATACGCAGTAGGTGTTAAATCGATGAATGGATTATTACTGTGAACTTTTACAAAATAGACTCTTTAGATACCTACATTACCTACACAGTTAGCAAGCCATTTGAATAGGGTCGAAGCGACGACGACGATGGTATACATATTGTACATTGTACGACATAAGCATATTGGTGCTTGGAAATTAGCTAACGAGAAGGGAAAGGAAGATTGAAGGAAAGAGACAACTCACAGAGGTGTGAAAAAACGTCATCGAGCAGCTTATGCAGCGTTACTCGTACATTAATGGAAGAAGCAAACCAAAGTAGGTAGCCAGAGAGGTACATTACATAGAAAATATGCAGGTACTCGTACTATACGACGAGAAAGAACGCATAGATATACGACGATGATGACTAAGTACGACGTTGGTGAATTATATATTTTAAAAAGAGACAGCTAAATTACGATTATTATTGGTTACGGATTTTTTTTTTTTGGTTACAATTTCCCGAAGCTAATAGACCTCAGCCTCGTTTTATTCGAACGATTGTTCCGGGTACTGCCGGGACCGAGACCGCGGGCCAATCGGAATATAACGAACCATTGCTAATGAAATTACATTTCGAAGATGATTTTCGAACGTGAAGTGCTCACTGTAAATTCATCTGTCTAAATATTTCCATCGAGCGGTGTTCAGCACGTTATCAAGTAGATGATACCGCTAGACCGCTACCCTGATCTCTCGTTAATTTCGTAGTTTTTTCATCGTTGCTGGGTCGAATTCGAATTGCTTTGGAGTGGGTGGAGGTGATTGCGATATTTTTGTGAGGAGCTCGAATGCAGCTGCGTAAATGGCAAATAAGCGATATGATTTTCTTGATCGTTTAAAGCTGTCGCAATAATTTAGGAAAACCAAAATCTAAGATAGGTAGGTACATTTTTTGAAAAAAAAGTTGAAAAGATGACATTTTTTGATTTTTTAATCGAATTTAATCTAGAACGACTTTTTTTCCCATCAATTTCGAATCCAAAGGATAAAAAATTCCAAAATATTAAAAAAAAATTTAAAAGCCTGAAAATTTTTCATTTTTTTTTCAACAAAATTCATTTTTTATGGTAGTAAAAATTCTAATGTTTTGATCTTCAGACGTATTTGGTGTTTTCCAATTGTTCCTTCAAAAAGCTTAGAAATGAACTTCGGGGTTCAGGAGTTGAAAAATGAAGTCCCTTGGAAGTAGTTCAAATACATATAATTATAGGTATGTGACCGTCCACGAAGAAAGGGACCTGCGAGGTAAAAACAAGTTTTTGAAATTAACGAACTCTTATGCAATAAAATTTAAAGTTTTTGTACAGAATGCCGATTTAAGAACTCGTTCTGTATCCCAAAGACCTGTAAGGATCGGGGAGGGATAATCACAATTTTTAACCGTCCAAAGAGAAACTGAAGAAAAGGACCTCGCAATAAAAATAGGTTTTGGAATTAAGGAACTTTCTTTCAATTTTTTTTTTGTAATAAAACTTGGAGAAGTCCTTGTCCAAAATGTTGATCAATGACCCTAAAGGCATTTTTTTCCAAGGATGATCATATTTTTGTAGAAAATGATATAACCCCCCTTCCCCCACAAAAAAGAAAGCTGAACGTAATTTCTATTTTTCTGATGCTTGGAACCTATGATATTTTAAAAAAACTCGTCAACTCAAAACTAAATTTTCAAAATTCGAGTTATTTGATCGTAAAAATGGGGTTTATTGTTCGAGGTACTGAACAGTGAACATGAAACTGTTGCAATTTTTTTCTTATGACAACTTCTTTAGCAAAGAAAGTGAGGTATTCAATTTTGAGCCTTGTGCTGTACTTATTTAGACTTGAAATTACAAAAATCACGAAAAAGAAATGAAAAGAAGTGAAAATTGGACAAGTGCAGTGTATAAATACAGGGTGTTTAACAAATTCCGAAAATTCATGGGAAGGACCTTAGAAGGACCTCCAGCACGACCTTTTTAAAATGAAAATTACATCCCCCCCCCTCAAAAAAATCAAACTCATTTTAGGATGACAAATTTTTTCTGTTTCAAAATATTTCATTTTTTAAGATGGAAGAGAAGAGTTTTTACCATAATTTTGAAGAAAAAAAATCGCTGAGCTTGAGCGAAGCGAGAGCGAAAATTTTTTTAAAAAAGTACATTCAGAATCTAAAAAATTTTTCATTAAGCAAAATTTGTGCTTTTTTCCGTGTTTTGTTCAGACTTTCAAAAAAAAAAACAATCTGATATCCTTTCAAAAAATCACAACATTTTTGAAAACTGCAATCGAGATCGTTACGAGTCTTTCGATAAATGAAAAATATGACTTTTTCACTTGAAAATATCAATTATCTAGGCTGGGAAAGGAAGAAGTTTCTTACTATCATTTTGAAAATACAACTGTGGCGAAAATTTTTGGAGAAAAGAGCATTCAAAAGCTGAACTTTTTTCAAGCACTCAAACACTCATATCATCTGCCATACTAACGACATTTCAAATATTGGTGATTAATTTTAGCTTTTGGCGGGTGAGTCTCAAAATTTAAATGGGAAGGACTTTTTGCTCAATATAAGGACCGGAAAAACCTGTTAGATACCCTGAAATACGTATTTAGGTATATTACCAGAAAAAAATTTTCGACCAAAAATGACCATTTTAATGGGAAAACGTTTTGGAAAGATGGGTTTTCGCAGTTTTCAAGGTCTTCCACCACCTAAAATATTTTGGAAAAAAGAGACTAGGTATATTATGAAATTTTTTTCAGAATTGCACCTCTGAAACATCACACTGGTAGAGAAAATTTGAGAAATAAAACTAAAATTATGTACTTTTCTTTTTTTTTTACCTTCACTAATGTTTAACATAACGTGAAAATACAGGATGACTTGAAATTTCGGGAAATTGATTCGTAAAAAAAATGCAAGGCTTAGCAAATTATTATTTATTACGTAGCTGAAGCTCCATTTCCTTCAAAAGATATGAACTCATCCCTCATTGTTCACAAATCGCTAAAAAAATTTTCTGCGTTTTTTTATTTTTGAGTTTTTCAAAAAAAATTTCAAATTGTATTCAAAAACTAATATTTATACATGAAAGGCCATTAAACAATGATCAAAAATCATTGCATTCCGATTGTGCCCAATCAACGATTTAAAGCGATAAAAAATTTTCCAAGAAAATTTAATTTTTTACGTAAATTTGGCAACACTGCCTCCCCCACTTGACCCCTTTCGGATATTTTGAGTACAGCGTTGGCATCGCCCCTTGTCGATCTAATGTAGGCAACCTTTTGTTCAGATCAATGCGAGACCATATGGAACGATTCCATTCTAAATTACGAAAAAAACGTTGCGTTCTGGAACTTTTGGGCCACCCTATATCTTGAAAACTATGCCTTAATTCTTTCGAAAATTTCATTTTTTTTGTAGACAAGGCACAAAAAAAATTAGATTTTTAAACAGAATTTTGGAAAGAATGAGCTGTAGGTAACTTTTTTCTAAAAGAGATAGAAGTCTTCGGTTTGCAATATTCGATTTGCCGTGAAATTTTCTATAAGATTGGACCAAAATTTTTTTAAAAATTTGTTTTCAATGCTTGTACTTATTGCTCTCGAAAAATCAAATTTTCGACCCCCCCCCACTCCACCACCAAAGCAAACTTCGAAAGCCAGGATCGAGTGAAGTAATATAATTTGATATCTATAGAATCAAAATTTTGGCATTGAAACTTAGGCACTTGTGTTATTTTCCGCTTTTTTGGAAAGTAGGTAGTTAAGTACAATTTTCCAATTCCTTCAACTTTGGAAAATATGAGCACAAAATGATAAATTTTTCCATTTTTTGGAGAAAAATATTGAATTTTTCTTGAAAAAATTTTCTGAGGATAAATCCCTCCTCGGCCTCACCTCTATTAGCACACCCCAAATATTTGGAGCGTAGCTGAATAGCAAAAAAAAAACCTACTCTTTAATTTTGCCAATTTTTCAAGTTTAATAATCTCTTCATCGACTCACAAAAACCCCCTATAATCACACAAAATTTCACCCACCCATCATTCAAACTACACGAAAAAAAACTGCACGACTCAATAATGGCATTTTCCCAGCCCACTCCCCCGCAAATGCCACCATTTAATCGGTCAAAAACGTTACAACGTACATAGCATTTCCACGACCCAGCTATACTCGTACGAACTATGCACCTCTCATTGCCCTGCACAAATCGATCATAACTTGCACGCCATAAAAAGCCACGTGTACCTAATTCTCTTCCAAGCAGTATCGAGGAAAGTTAGACGCAGGTAAAAAAAAAAATGAATAATTAGGTAGCTTACAACGCATATAGCTGTATAAGTATTGGAACATATCGCGTTTTAAATACCTAACCCTTTTAACAGTGATTGTCATTCATGTCATGGCGACCATTCGATTGCCTTAAAAAGTATACGGTAAAAGAGGTATAAAGACGGCGGGTAGGTACTAGGTAGCCGCAGCACGCCAAATAAAACTGCTGGGCAGTTCAGCTTGCATATTAAATAAACTGGGGAAAGTTTCAGTGAGCGGTATATTACTTATAATTGTATTCCCCCCTTTCGATGTAAGTATAGAGAGGAGACCTCCTACGTATAATACGGGCAGAGGGACAGGCGTGGTCCCTGTTTCGTAAATAATCATACGCATTTACCCATTTTGTTTCCTAATTTCATATCTACGGTAACCATTAACAACCAATGGGTAAATTGACGAAAACCCAAGCCCGAGGGTAGGTTTTCTTCGTAAAAGGCAGGGTCTGGGTCAATATGGCTCACGCGAATTCATTATTTCCACACCAGCAGCGTTAAAATAGAAGAAAAACTCGGACGTGTTGGGCGCATTCTTCGCACACAACTGGTTAAAAAATATGTATAAAAGCCTTCTGTTAACACCTGTATGCGGGACTGATTTGTACGTTGTTTGCAAGACAAACAGGAGTCCAGACAGGTTTTGCTATCGGTTACAAAGCAACTCAATCTAGTTTAAGGTAATTTAATCACATTATTAGAACGACTCTGTACGCATTTTCATGAATGGAATTTACGGCTTCTCGAGTATATTTGTACATATATCTTGGGCTTGTTTCTCCCTCAGATATTATACGCTCTTTCTACCTCGTCCATGTTTTTTTTTTATTGGCGCTGGCGATGGCGGCGTTGGATGTCGGTGCAATATCGTATTATATACTTGAACCATCTTTACAGATCCAGCGACCAGACAATTGCTGCTGAGAAGTATTTCCGTCGAATGTGCCACAGAATAACGGAACGTATGCTGGTGTACTCGTTGTATATGTACATTTGCGAGGATAATATGTACATCGTGAGCCATTCGGTTTCCATTTTGTATACCATTGATTGGTATGTAACGAGTAAATCACACTGGTTTCTTATTCTGCGCTGTTCACGTTCTGAGCCACCGTTAATGTCGTCTGAGTTTGAAAGTTTTGTATGAGGATGGTGTTCCAAGAGATTCGAGAGTATGTTTTTGCAGAATATCTCTGAATTCGTGATACATATTCAGTTGTACGGGTTGATTGGCGGGGTTCGAAGATGAATGACTGCGATTGACCGAGGAAATTCAGCATCAATGAATCGTCAAAGTCTTTCGCAAAGGTTTAGCTTTTTCCAGAGGCGATTTTCCGAGGGAAGTTAGAAAAGTCAGACTTTCACCGATTCTCTCCAAAATTGAGATTTACAAGTATTAAACAAGATTTCAAAGATGTAAGTTCTAATTTATTTCAATTTTTTTGGTTCCCAATTTTTTCAAAGTCTAAATTCCTTCTATCACTTCAATCGTAATTTTTTTCAAAATTTCGCCCAATTTATTATTTTTGAATTTTTTTCTTCAATAAAATTATTTCAAACCTAAATTTGATTTTTTTCCACTTGTTTTTCAATTTTATGTTATTGAAAATTTTTTCCAATACTTAATCGTGAAAATTTTTTAAAAACATGAAGTTGAAATTCATTTTTTTAAAAAAGGAAAATTACAAAATTATTGGAAAAAATTTCAAAGTTGAAGAAATTTCAAGGAAAAACATTTTACTTACAGACTTTGTTTTTAAAATTTTCAACTCGAAAATGACTAAATTCCAAAGATTTTCTTTCAACATCTTGTTTTTCAAAATTCATTTTAAAAAAAAGATCATTTCGTTTGAAAGACATATCTTCTTGAAACAAATTTTAAAAAAGTAATAAAAATACAAGAAACGTGAACCTATTCAAATTTTGAGTGGTTATTTGATTAATTCGTATAGGTATCGTATTTGAAAGATTTTGAAAAATGTTCAGTTTCTTTCAAGTTTCAGACTTCCTCAGATTTTCCTTTCCAAAATCGCCACTGGCTTTTTCATTTCTTTAAAATATAAAAACAATATTTGAAGCATTCAATTGGCTCTAGAAATTGGCCAACAATCAATCAGAAAAACTATTTTGAAAATTAATTCATCAAGAGTTTGTAACGTGATGTTAAAAAAACCTAAGCTGTCACGCTTCATCTACCAACCCCCCTTCACCCACACACACAAATTGAGCATGCCTCTGACAGGGGAATTGAATCGTGTTTCTATTTCGTTTCTGATAAGGAATTTTTTTCAAGATTTCAGCTTCAACTCAAAACACATTTCAGTGTTTGGAGAGTTGAATATTTTGCGGGTTTTGGCAAAGGGTACTCTCTCGTTTAAAAATCAGTGGAAATTGAGTCAGAATCGCGGCACAAGAAAATCAGTGAAAATTTTTTCACTAAAAACAAATCAGTGAAAAAAACCACTAGAAAATCAGTGGAAATTCGCTGGAAAATCAGTGAAAAATCAGCGAAAATTCACGGAAAAGTCAGTAAAATTTTTGAATTTAGCTGAAAAATCAGTGAATTTTGTTGATTTTTTTTCTATGCTGCAAGTCTGATTATTCATCACTGACTTTTCACTGATTCAGGATAAGATGATATTTTGGCCCCCAAAGGGATTTTGAAGAAACCAGGATGTTCAACAAAATTTGACCTTTTTGCAAAAAATTGTTCAGTCCCCCCCTCCCCCGCAAAAAAAATTAATAAAATCTCCAGACAAATATTATTTTTAAAAAATCAATGAGTTCCTAAATTCAAATTTTCAGAAATAAATTCAAACAAAATCATGATTACGCATAAAAAGTTTCTACATTTTTTAATAGTTCTTCCTGGATGGTCGTTCTTTGCTTATAATGGTGTTTTTTCTGATTAAAAACTTCGAATAGCCGAAAAAAACACAAAAATTATTGGAAAAATTGTCACAAATGCGCCTGTACAAGATGCCACTTTGAAAAAAATTTCGTTCACTTCCGCTGAAACTGAAAATTCTTGAAAAAATGCAATAAAATGGTCATAAAGTCGGAAAGGAGGGGGTAAAAGTCCGAAATTTTGTGGAAAATTTTCAATATTTTTTTTTCAGATCCTCAATAAACCTACAACAATATTTTCGCAATCATCCAATACATTCGAGTTTCAATAATGATATAAACGCTTTAGAAAACCTAAATAACCTCAAACACACTTCTTCGTAATCATCCGATCGATCTCGAAGGTTGGATAATTTGTCCGACGACAAATACACCATTACCAATTCGCAGATATCGAAGTATAATTTCTTATCAAATGTCTGAAATGTTTAGCAATTAACTAAGAGCACCTAGAGAGCTTGCGTGCCAACATCTTGCGAACGGATGTTGCTCCGGGGTAATTCAATCTGTACTAAGAACCATTATACATCATAGTCGTCTTTGGCACGTATAAAAAAATGTCTAATTTCATATACACGTAGCTAATATGTATTTCTTCGATATTGAATAATTAAAAAATTCATACGAGCGCCACTACCAGAGCCAATATCTTTAAGCACAGTGCACGAGAGATCAACACTGCGCCGAGTAGGTACACTTTCTAATCTGAGTAGTGAGTACTCTTCGATGAACAGAAAGAAACAGATCAACAAGTACGAGACAGAAGGCGGCTGTAAAACTAAAAGGAATCTTTTTCGTAGGTGCTTATACCTGTATCGAGAGTGCGACAAAATTTCACGATTAATGGGGCTGAATAATCGATTGTCGAGTTATGAACGCTATAAAATTTGCGACTTAATAACTCGCCATTTATAATGTAGCGTAAAATCGAGTATTTGTGACGATATCAATAAACCGTTACCGGGTACTCTTATACGGTATTAGAGGTATCCATAGGTGCCTTTTTTCCCTTTATTTTCGGAATTGAGAAATTCTTATTTTTTAAATCGACAATTGATTAAATTTTTTATGGAATTTTGTTCGATTCTCACACAACTGATATAAAATATGAAGCTATTCAATCTGATTCTATCAATTTTGGTAGGTACCTACACTAAAACTATTCAAATATTTATTGAACCATCGAAACCGACGAAGCAAATTTTTCTCATGAAAATACTGAAATTCTCATGCTGCCCCCTCCCTCCATAGATAATAGCTGATCTTTTTCAAAATTATTTAAAAATAGGTACCTAATTTTTTTTTCAATTAATAACAAAAAAAAGTGGAAAAAATAATTATTTACGAATTTAATTCAACAGTCAACATTTTTGAATCTTTTTTTGAAATAAATTCATTCGTAGTTTTGCAACACCGATTTCAATCTGATTTTGATTAAGAATATGCAAAACAGATGAATGATTCTATAGGAGAAACTTTTTTTTGAATAAAGAATATCAGATCAAAAGTATATTACAGTCCAAAATTTTTAATCCCCTCTCCCCGTCGTTAAATTTTAGTTCGTTTCAAAAATTGTTTCCTTATGTTTGGATTTCAAAGGTTGCAAAAATCTTGAAGAGATTTCTAAAAATTTGAATATAATATTTGAGAGGAATCTTCACAAAAATAATGAAAAATAATGTTTCCATTTCCAAACGGGATGGCGATAATTATGTATTCTTAGAGGTTTTTACGCTTTGTTTGGATAGTTTCAAAAATCTGGTAACAAATCAACAGAAATTCACTCGCAATTTTTTTTTTTAAATTTCTGGTCCTCATCAATCTTAAATACCTACTCTTCTACTCGTAAAAATTTTCATTGTACAGAAAGTTGAAATAGGATTATATATTTTTATCCTGGAAGGAGGAGGTGATAGTAGCCGAGTAGGAAGAAATTATAAAAAAAGTTTCTCAATTTGGACAGCTCAAAGAAAATCTCATTATACGTACACACTGCAGGAGGAGGGGTAATTCTTGGCCTGGCAATATTAAATATTTCATCAAAATTGTGAGATGAAAATTGTTTCAAATGGAAAAAAACTGAGAAAATTGTATATTTTATACAATAGAAAATGTGCCAGAAAAAAAAACCACTTCAGGCCAAAATTTTCTCCGACCTATCCTCTTCCTCTTCCACGAGAATTTTTGGAGTTTATTCGAAATTCTGAAAAATGTAATTTTAATGGACCTGAAATGATGGCTGAAAAATAATGTTTCAACTTTTTTTTATAGATTTGATTAATTTTGATGAGATATTTTGAGCCAGATTGAGTGGTAGAAGGGCAGAGGGGGTAGTTTCCTCCAATCAATGATTAATTGAATTTTCAGACAAAACATTTAGATTTAGATCGAAATTTTTTTAAAGTAATGACCTATTTTTGAATAATTCTCAAAAAATATGAATCGTCGGTCTAAAATTGAATAATCTATTTTTAAAGTACACATAGAAAAATTGTCGTTTTCGTCGATTTCAAAGAAACGACCAAAAACGATCGAACTTCAAGATCGGAAATAACATTGTAGGGATTCTTCGTCGTTTCTCGAAAAACAACCAAAAACGACCATTTCAAAAAATTGGAAAATAATTGTTTTTCATTGTTCCTCTAGAAACGATCACGAATGTTCCTTTTAGAATAATTAAAAATGGTCGTATTTCGACCGAAAAGAAAATGTTGAAAATTTGGAAAATTGTCGTTTTTCAAGAACGATCAAAAAGATTGTATTCCACATTTAAAAAATGAAAATTGGTGCTTTTCAAAAATTAGAAAAATGATTATTTTCTGTTGTTTTGGAAATGAAAAATTGTCATTTTTCATCGTTTCTGAAGAAACCCGTCAGAAACGATAGTTGTAGAAAATTCATGAGTCGTCGATTATTTGTGATTTTTGAAAAAAGTTCTGAATTTCAAGTATCGAGAAAGTTTCACCGTTCCTTTTCATTCTTTTCGAAAAATACGACCGAATTACAAGATGAAGAAATTATAATTTTTCACATCGTTCCTTGAAAAAACTACAAGAAACGACATTTTGAAAAAATTGAAAATGGTTGTTTTTGTTTTTTTTTTTCTGAAGAAACTTTTAGAAAATTCAAAAATCATCGTTTTCTAACTCTTTTTGACAAAAGTTTTAAGATTGTGGGATGAAAGTTGAATGACCAATCGTTGTTCTTGAAGAAACAACCAGAAACATGTACTCAAGAAAATTCAAAAAAAAAGACTTTTTTCTGAAAAAAAGCTGAGAAAAATCATACTTTGAGTCGAAACAAGCCACCTCGTTTGAAAATTCTCAGTTTTTTGCCCTAACTATCCTTTCGATAAGACGATTACAAAAATGGCAGAAATTTTGAAAAATTTGAGCATGAAATTTTGAATAAAACTAAGTGATGATGAAAATTCAATTTTTAAAATTTTTCTATAATTTTTAACGTTTTGATAAGAGCATTCTAGAGCCAGGAGAAAGAGAAGGGGGTCGGGGGACTATTTGGCTCCCTTAAATGATGGCAAAATTGCATTTGCAGTCGAAAAATCTAAACCAAGTCTAAAATTTTTCAACATTCAATTCTTGCACTGAGGTAAAAAAAATTAAGAAAATTTTGGCTTCGGGTCCAAAAATTGAAGAAAACCTCCATTTCAGTCGAAAATTAACGATCCGGTCCCACAGCACATTACCTTTGTGCTGAAGAAAAGGAACAACACAAAAAAATTAAAAATGAGGAACTGTAACTTGTAAAATTAGAATCCGATTGACAATTTCATCGTCCTCAAAAAATTGATTTTCGCGAAAATGAACGAATTAAAAAAATTGAAAAATGTATTTCTCGTACTATTTTCCCCTTGCTTTGCATTTCCACATGTATGAATTATCCCACATTCAGCTTTCGCCACACATTCCACACAAGGAACTGCCATCTATGCTTAAGATCATCAGACGCAAGTACGACTCGATTACCTAATCTCTGATCCTGCACGAATTCCAAGCAAAAAGAATAAAATCCATCACCCTGAAAAATCTTTCGGCGCTGTTTATACACACAAGTGGTATAAAAATTGACAAGACAAGGCGCCCAGCAACACAACTCACTCCGGGCATCACGTTATCATCAAAATGCAATCCATTCCAAAAAGAATACTTCACTCGTACACCTATAAGTTGAAATAGTTTACACGCGGCTCTCGAAATCGCTCGTTCGGCACTTTTTTTTTCACACGTTACAATCAAATCAACACACGCATCTTATAGCAAAAGAGAAGAATTACCCGAAGTGGTACACACCGCAGAGAAGAATCTCAAGTACGCTTTTGTATCGGATTGATGAAAGCAGCCATCGCATCGTATAAGAAAAATAATTTCATCACAATGATCATGTATCTGTAATTTCGCCCGTTTTGTTTGAACGTATCGGTCGCTTTATATTTTATATGGTTAAATTGAACGCGCCTAATTGATTACGAGGACTTTTTAACACATCTCGCCCTGGCCTAGGTACCTGTCTCCAGCATCTTTGCCTCTCACTGCTATGCGTAGCTGTACACGCCGATTCGATGGAAAAAATTTAATATATATCGGCTGATGTGAAAGAAATTATTTTTATATAAATTAGTTCAATTTTCTATCATTGAATGCGTTCGTTGAATGACTGCGCCACAATCATGGCTACGTGTTTGGTGCGCGCTGCTCGCTGTGCGAGTCGATAATAGCAACGTGTAATTTGTACGCTTTAAATGAGATTAGGCCTATTATTATAGCTATTTGCTAATACCTGTGTTTCTACGCGATTTAGATAAGTATTGCTAAAATGAAAGCCAGCTGCGCCTGTGGGGGTTCGACGTTTATACTGGCTCGAGGAAGAAATACGGTAGCTTTGGGGTGACGATGGAGAGCAAAGTGGGTAATGCGTGGTTCTGTTTTTCTTCCGCGCTGATTATGATTTCGATAGTGGTTTGTCCATTATACCTGCGTGGCTTGACATTTTTGACGAGGGTTACAAGTGAAGAAAACTGCTGGATTATTTAATGAGTTACTGAATAATACGAGTTTACAAAAATAATCGAGTTTATTGACAGCCAGTGCAAGCTTGGATGGAAATGCACGGTCAACTTCAATAAATGCGATTTTGAAAGAATTTTTCACCATTTGAATTTTAGATGGAAATTGACTTTTGACATTTGGAGTCGGTTTTTTGGGCAATTGAAAAAAAAAAATGAATGGAACATATGAATTTGTAGAACGAGCGGGAGCGTAAGATTTTCTTTCTAAGGAGTCAAAGTAGTTTTTTCCCTATAGAAAGCTCAATTTTCGAAATATTTTAGCTAAAATTTCTAGTTCAATTTTCATTTTTTCTTTTAATTGAAAATAGGTAGGTATAAATCTCGAAAGTTGAGCTTCCTAGAAAGAAAATAATTAGACTTTACGAAAAAACAAAAAATCCATTTGAAAATTATGGTCTTTTTACTTTTTTCGTATGACCCTTCCTTTGCCCGAAAAATTAACTTCAAGTGTCAAAATTACACAATTGAAATTAGTAAAAAATATATTTAACAAAAAAAAAAATTCAGATTATATAGGAATTGAAAATCCTGACGTGATGGAGAAAATTCGACACCAAATTCGAACTCAGCACTAAAAAATAAGGTCATATCTAATCATCCATCGACGTTGATTACACAGAAACCAAGTTGAAAAAATACAGGCCTGCGTAATAGATCAAAAATTAACATATTTCAAGAAGAAATAATTTCATATTGTATCTGTACCCAAAACTTACGATACCCAAAAAAGAAACGATTTTCGATGGAATCAAACGAGTCTCACTTTTGATTTTCTAAACCAATATGAAGTTCAACGAACCTTAGGTTTTTCAATGTGATCAAGAAAAGTTTGAAAAAACTGTCCTTATTCTTCCTTATTCTCAACAACTTTTCATTGTTAAATTAAATTTTGAACACCCAAATTCATCGTTTCTTGTCGTTTCCTTGAAAAACGACGAAAACTGCACTTCCTGATCATGTAAAATCTGTCATTTCATTGAAAAACGACAAAACTGCTCTTCCTGATCCTGTCATAAACCGACAAAAACGGGTCTTTGAATATGTAAATCTGTCGTTTCTTTGAAAAACGACAAAAATACTCGTCCGGATCATGTAAAAACAGTCGTTTCTTGTCGTTTCTCTGAAAAGCGACAAAAACAGATTTTCGTAACCATGTAAATCTTTCGATACTTGTTTTTTTCAAAAAATGACAAAAACTGTTCATCATGTTCCATGATAATCTAAAATCTGTCGCGTCGTTTCATTTGCAAAACGACAAAAATTATTAGTATACTTTCGATCAAGAAAATCCATCGTTTTTTATTGTTTCGTTTAAAAAGCGACAAAAACTAATATTTTTGATTACGAAAATCCGTCATTTCTTGGAAAAACAACAAAACAGTTCTTCCTGATCATGCGTATATTCTGTCGTTTCTTATATTTTCTCCGAAAAACGACAAAATTTCTCTTCCTGATCATGCAAAATCCGTCGTTTCTTGTTGTTTTTTTGAAAATCGACAAAAATTGCTCTTCCTGATCATGTAAACTCTGTCGTTTCTTTTAAAAAGCGACAAAAATTAATATTTTTGATCACGAAAATCCGTCGTTTCTTATCGTTTCTTAGAAAAACGACAAAACTGCTCTTCCTGATCATGTGAAATCCGTTGTTTCTGATCGTTTCTTTGAAAAACGAAAAGAACTAAGTATTAATTTTGAACATGAGCCTGTGTCAAACATCGTTTCGAAGTAAATTTCAAAATATCGAGCAAAAATTGAATTTTTTGAGCCTTATTAGTCTCATTTTGCGCTAAAGTTCATAAAATTTAAACATAGGGACAGAAATTGTGCTCTTTATATTGAAACTTTTTCGCTAGGAAGGTTAAAAATGGGCAAACAATTTCAAATCTTTAGGAAAATACTGCATAGACCATTTTTATGAAATTTTCTCGAAGGCTAATAAATTCTAAAATTTTCTGGAGGTTTTGAAACATCTCGAAACCTCTTCCATTCGATTCGTGAAATCGAAAATAGGGTATCGAATCGAAACTTATATCCGTCAACGTTCAGTCGTTTTTTTTTTTTGTTAAATAAATCAATTTTTTATATTTTGCAGAATGACGAAGAACCATACCTAATTTTGAAATTTCAAAAATTCGTCAAAAATTTGAAAAATGAACTTTTACATCAAAATTTTTGGATCTGCGATTCTTTTAAAATGCACTTCGATTATTTTTTCGGTTTAAAATTCTATTTTGAACTGGGATACTTCCTTTGTTGAATGGTGACCAGGGGAGGGGAAGTAAAATGTGAACCTTTGCAAAAGGGGGAAGAGGATTCTCTTTCGAACTCCAGTTTATTTCTTATTGAGACTAAAAAAAATTGTCGCATCTCGGCAAATAAAGCCCTCAAACGAAAAATTTGGCTAAACCACGTCATATCGACTTCCAAAACACCTTTTTTTTGTTTCTTACACATTTTCCACCCTCTTTCTTCCGATTTCTCCTAAACCTCCCCAGTAAAGAAAACAATCCACATTTTCCAACTCTGCCAACAACTCAAAAAATACATCAAAATGATTACACCGCGATTTTGGTATTCTCTGCCTGAACAGACCGTGAATTTCGTACCATTATTTTTAATGAAGAACGCAACAGTAGAGAAAAATTGATCAAGATAAAAATTTTCATCAATTTTTAATTGTATGTATTTATGCGTACGTCCTCGAATTACCTTCGGTTTTATTAGGTTTCTCATTTCCGTTGTTTGTAAAAAAAAAAAACAACATTCAATGTTCAAACACAGTAAGTAGGTATAATTACTCGGCGTCGTTATTTTCAAAATCCATTTCACAAAACTTAAACTCGTTCGATTCCATAATAACGCCCATAAACCTTTATTCGACCCAATTTTCCTTTATTTTTTCCATACAGGCGTATACGAAAACCAACGACCGAATTAGGCTATTGGGCTCAAAGTCGAAGGTAGCAGTGCGCGAAAAACATATTAATTCGACACTTTAAAAAAATCGATACAGATCTAGATACGGTTGGGACCAAGGTACAAAGAAACTTTTATTCCAGGTTTAATCGTTCGCATAATATCTAATACACCAACCTATTACAGTTTTTTATTAGCATCGCGGTTTACTCAATTAAGAAAAATTCAATTGACCTAAACAAAAAAAGGTGAAACCGTAATTAAACACACGATCATTTACAACAATCGCAGTCTCGAGTTCGATTTTTAATCCGTCCAAACGGCCTAAAGATTTTACACACGAACGGGGGCAAAACGCGACCGAAAAGGGTACAGAAAGAAGGGGGTTGAACACGTACGTGCAATATTTTCATTTCAATATCTGCCTGGTCGCATTTAACATACGAGTACTCGCGGCATTCATACAAAAAGTACATCGTTCGGTATCGATGGTCGTCTTTGAGCAGCAAAAAAAAGGTAAATAAGATATATAAAGTTAGCATTTAAAATGTGAGCGATTAATTTACCTTGTAAAAAGTAGCGGCGCGCATTAACGATTCCGATCACGAGGCTGAAACCAAACAGGGATAGAAAAACATTTTTCAATATGTGTTTAACATAGTCATAAATTAGTTCTAGACTTTTAGTATTTCGATACGTTTCAGACGGCGATGCTATAACCGTTCCAAGGCAGAGGTGTCACCTACAAATTTTATCACACAACAGTTCGCTCTTCTCTGGTGTTGCTTTTGCTTATATGCATTCGACAATAATGTTACCCGAACCAGTATCTCTATTTTCTTCGATACACGCTTATGTATGTTAGTTACCGCGCCTCTTCCCTCCCCCTCGCCCCAGCCGATCGTTGGTTCTCGTTTTTTTTCCTTCAATTTACCTATATATAAAGTTTATTTTAAAAAATCTATTTAACAGATCAACCTGGAACTTGTCCGTTGATTCGGTGTTTCTTTTGTTTTATGCGTTCTCATCCTTAATTCCCAACTGTATCCATTTTATCCTCGAGTCGTCTCTGTGATGCTAGAACCGTGCCTAATTTTTTTCCTCTTACCGAAATACGTAGGCGAAATTGTGATAAGATGATAGTTTAACACGTTGCTGGGGAATTCTCGATTAAACCGAAGTGCAGTGAGGATTAAAATACGGTTAAGCGAATACCTAAAGATGTTTTTGTGATTGCGAGTAAGCCAGAATTATAGCAGAGGCAATTTTCCTACGGAAATTAGGGAAGTGAGACCTTCATTGATTTTTTTAAAGTACCATAAAAGAAAAATAGACAAATCAAATTAAAATCCCTCCTAAAACGAAGTAGCTCCTAATTACTTTTGCTATAAACGAAATTTCAACGATCCACGTCCTTCATTCTACTTGCTGAGATGAAATTTTTTCGACTTTCAACTTCGGCACTCACTTTAATTACAATTTTTTCTCGAAATTGTATTCGATTTCCAATTTGAATTTTTTTTCTTTTTTTTCAATTTCATGTTATGTATTAAAAATTCTTTTCAATTATTTGGATGAAAAACATTTTAGAAAACACTGAAATTTAAAAAAAAAGATTCAGGAAAGTTTTTCAATTATTGGAGCAAGTTTAAAATTAGGAGAAATTTCAAGAAATATAAATTTCAATTTTTGAAAATCCAAGTTGAAAAAATTTTAAGAAAATTTGAATATTGAAAAAAATTTTACAGTTGGAAACATTTTAGTAATCTTTTGAAAATTTTTCCAAATTTAAATTTCTTCAAATCAAATTTTTTTAAAATTTCTTCCAATTCAAAAATGACTAAAATATATATATTTTCAAATTTTTTACTTCGTGTTTTTCAAAAAAAAATTTCATTGCAATGAGTAATTAGAAGGAATTTCAATAAGTAATAAAAATACAAGAAATGTGAACCTATTTGGAATTTAGTTTTTTTTCAATGAATTCGTTTTGAAAATATTTTTAAAAATGTTCAATTTCTTTTAACTTTCTGACTTCCTCAAATATTATTTTCCATGTCAAAAAATTGATTTTTGAGTTGACGCAGATTTAGTAGAATCAAAGAGAACCTCAACTCAAAAACCAATTTTTGATCCCTACGAGAATTTCTACTTCCGGGTTCACATATTATGAGTCAACGTTCAAAAAAATTTCGAACGTTCACTCGATAAAATAAAAATATTTCAATTTTGGATTCACCTTACCTCCTCTGAAATTCAATTTTTCAACTAGGGTCGAAAAGTATGTTTGTATAATTTGAATTTTTCGTATATTTCTTGTTAAAAAAAAAGTGTCCAAGTGTATGTATTTTTTGCTTAAATAATTTTTTTTAGAAGTGGAACGGAAATAAGTCGCCATTTTTTGTTGCCTGAAAAATTTTCAAAATTGAATTTCAATTTTTTTGTGGCGAATACTAAAGAGGAGAAAGAATTTTATGAAATTTTTGTAAAAAGTGGTGAAAAATTACCAATCAGTCAAAATTGACTGATTCAATCTGCGAATTTTCATTACTGAATCAGTAAAAATTAAATTTCATTGATTCAATGAGTGATTTTTTTTTACTGATTCAATCAGTGATCAGCGATTTTTTTTTTACTGATTCAATAATCAAAATTCACTATTCGATAAAATAAAAATTGAAAAATTCCTTGTTTGAAAATTGCGGCGAGGAGAGTAAAAGTTGAGAGATGCACATTTCGCCCAACTTGATATTCAAAGAAGCAGGGATTGAAGAAGTTCAAAAAAAATCAATTTTTAAAATAATCATTTTTGAAACTCGATCGCCCCTTCATCCACTCTCTAAATTTGAATCAGTTAAAATTGACTGATTAAAAAGCCGAAAGTGTGCAACTGTAGAAATCAGTGAAAATTTTACTGATTTAATCAGTGAATTTTCATTTTTGAAACAGTAATTTTTTTAAACTACTGAAATGAATCAGTAAAAATTTTAATTTACTGATTGAATCAGTAATTAATCATTAATTCAATCAGTAATTAATCACTGATTGAATTTGTAAATTGAAATTTTTACTGATTCATTTCAGTAATTAAAAAAATATTGCTGATTTAAAAATGAAAATTCACTAATTGAATTTTCAACTGATTCAGATTTATAGAGCACCCTTCCCCCAGGGACACTTTTTAGTTTTCAAATATTAGATTCACGATTTTAACTGCAAGTAATTCTACATTTTTTTGGTAGGTAATCGATTCAGATATGCGATTCTTTCATCACGAAAAGATTTTTTCCTATTCGAATTTTTTGTTGAATTTTCTTCACATTTCTTTCTATATTCTTCCCTCAATCAGCGTAAAAATTCTCATCGAAATTGAATTTTCGTGCAGGACTTCCAACTGTGTAAGTGATTGATTTGAAATTTTGCACCAGGCCCAAATTTTTCTCCATTTTCATTTTCAGGAACTAAGTTGCCCTTATTCAGTCAAGGTCACATCACGAATTCGCTTCGTTTTAGACTTGCAAACTTTTTTTTTTTCGCTTACTACTACGAAATAAGACAGTAATCGTGTCCCTTTTTAAAAAAATAATAATTCTAAAAATGCGTGCACTCAGCTCATATTTATTAGAAGTAGGCAAATTTTTAATGAGTTGAAACTGTTGCTAGTTTCGACTGTTATTTCACGTCCAAGTACATCATTTCCTTGAAAAAATTATCAAATTATCTCCGAATTTTATTTCACTAATTGCGAAGGTATGAGTATGCTCGCAATGATATCATCTCATATAGTTATATTTCTTTCTCGCCAATTATAATCGTAATAATGTACGAGGCGATTCGCATTGCGCATACGGTACCTAGAGCTCGAGGTATTCGTACTCGTAATTTCGTATAAATGTACTTACATAGCTGCACAAAAGAAGACGATACAGTCTGGGTAACTTTTGAAACGAATCATACCGTAACGACATTATTGTGCATAAAGCAAGATGATTGGCTCAGGCGAATTACCGAAAGAAGAAGACGCTATTTTCATGTAAAATAGTCAAGTTACAGGTACATAACTCGCATTCAGAAAGGGAAAAAATCCATAGGCAGTGTACTAAAATGGAGGTGTGCGTGTCCGCTAAAGTAGGCGTAAATCAGGCTAGATCTGGGTCCGTTTGATAATTCTGCAAGCTACGCAGATATTACACACGTAAATAACTTGAAGTAATTGATTATCTACGGAGGATAATTTTATTAGGTATTTGTACCGGTGAGAATGGTCGATAAGTTTATACGCTCTTATGAATATAGGTATTCGAGGCGAATTCAACGCCCAGTAGCGTATTACCTTCTAACGATCATGTAATGAATGACGTTGTCGCGTTTTAAATTACTCACAAGTCGCAACTTATTGGAACAAGTCTACGAGATTTTTCTCCGCTCTTATCTAATATCGCGGTGTCAAGCTTTTAACACTGCGGGTTTAATTTGATGCCATTATTCTTACACGAATGTCCGTATAATATGGAAATGTACCGGTAGCAGAAGAAGATTCGATGTGAGATAAGGTATACCGAGGTGTGACTGTTTTTTATTGTTGAAGTTTTCATTTTTCGGGGTGGAAATTTATTGAGAGAGTTTTGAGAGAAGAGGGCTGGAGTTGGATCAAGATTTGAATCATGATTACGAATAATGATTCGTTCGATCGTTTTTTCGGATCACCAAATTAGTATTGAAATTATTCGAATTGCAACACAATTTTATGTGAAATCCAAACTTAAAGGTAAACAAATGTGATTTTGGGTGAATTACGGTAATATATTCGGTAAATAAATGTAATGATAGGTAGATTCTGGTAATTTTGGGTAATTACTACAGTAAATTTTGGTATATTACGGTAATTTTGAGTAATTACAGTAAATTTTGATAGAATTACGGTAATTTTGGGTAATTACAGTAAATTTTGGTAGAATTACGGTAATTTCAGGTAATTACAGTAAATTTTGGTAGAATTACGGTAATTTTGGGTAATTACAGTGAATTTTGGTATAATACGGTAATTTTGAGTAGTTACAGTAAGTTTTGGTATATTACGGTAATTTTGGGTAATTACAGTAAATTTTGGTATAATACGGTAATTTAGCGTAGTTACAGTAAGTTTTGGTATATTAAAGTAATTTTGGGTGTCAAGGTGCCATTTTAAAATGAACCTGCTCTGATTTTTCCAACTTTTCAAAATAATCTTTGAATCGAAAAAATGATTCGAACCACAATCTTCGGGTGGAAGAAATATTCGAATCAAGATCTTCAAATTGGAAAAAAATTATTCGAATTAAGATCTTCAAATTGAAAAGAATTCGGTACGTATTCAAATTATACCCATTCCAACTTCCAAGAGGGAAATCATGAAGTACCTATTACAAAAATTTGGGGCAAGCGAAATTTTTGGTATTTTGAAAGATTTTCTATGTCCCTTAGACCAGGAGCCACCCGAGGAATTCCTGCACCCCCCCGCCGATCCTCTGGGACATTTTTTTTCTTAAAGGGGGTGTCCCAAGGAACATTTCTAGCGGTTGTCCTCAAAAAAAAAACTGGCCCTAGCACCAAAATGGCGGCCATTTTGATTGACCAACCCTCTCAAAATCAACATTTTCTCTCCTAACTCGAAAACGGTACGATATACGGCAAAATACATAAAATAAAAAATGTTCTACATAAAATTTGGAACATTTTGCTTTTTTAGTGAACGCGTGAAGTGGCCGCGTTCGCGAGATACGCGCGCGTGAAGTTGCGCGTGGTGCTCAAAAATAGAAGTAATGCATACATAATTTTCAGTCCGAGAGTCCATTAATAAAAATGGGCCGAAACAATTAAAAGCTGATATCCTCTCCTCCCTATTTCAAAATCCAAAGATCTGCCGATCCACAGCTGCTGCTTTTAAGCACAGCGAAAGCTCAAAAGTTCACAATTTTCATGAACTTTCGGCCGAAAATATTGATAGTAGAGATTGGTGTCAAATTACAGGATTTTTTACGCTGAATCCGAATATGTAGGTCTACCAGCCCATAAGTGCTGTCTGTCTACACCCCCCCCCCCCCCCCCCTCAGAACGGGTAAAATGGGTAAAAAATTGATAAATTCGCATATTTATGGTAAAACTCTTTATTCATTAAGTAAAGTCGCAAAATGAAGTAAAAAACTAGTTATAAATGGTTCTGCGAATCACTCAGGAATAAGGGTGAATTTTTAACTTGAAAATTTTACCAAAATTTCATATTCATGGGGTGAGGCTCAGGGGTGTATTAACAAACTCGAACTTGTGGACATGTGATATATCAGAATATCCGAAACAATTGAAAGCTGGGACCTGTCCCTAAAGTTGGTGTATGACCCCCGTTCCCACCATTACGAAATCCATCGGTCTGCCGATCCACAGCTTCTGATTTTAAGTAGTGGCGTCGTCAAGGGAGGAGGGCCGAGGGAGCCTCGCTCGGGCATGAATAAATTTACACTTCTATGATCCATCTCAGGCAAAAAAATGCAAAAGAAGGATACTTTTTACTCCTCCTCTTTGAAATCTTTCTGAAATTTCAAGTTTTTTATACCCACTTGTACGCACACTTTCAAAATAATTTCCAACGCCATCGGATATGCGCATTTTAGCCACTGAAAAAAGTTACCCTCCCCCACCCATACTTCGGAAAACCCGCAAGAAAATTGTTCAACACACGGCCCTTTTTGTGCACCTCCCAATTTTCGATTCTGACGACGCTACTGCTTTAAAGCAAAGCGAAAGCTCAAAAGTTCACACTTTTCATAAATTTTCGGGCGAAAGTGATGGTCGAGATGGTGTCAAATTGCAAAATTTTTTACGCTGAATCCGAAAATGTAAGTCTGCCGGCTCATAGCATTGCCTAATCTACGACAGACCAGGTAAAAGGGGAAAATTTTGAAAAATTCACATAACTTTGGTAAAACTTTCTATTCATAAAAATCGCAAAATAGGGTTAAAATCGAGTTATAAATGGTTCTGAGCATCACTCAGGAATAAGGGTGAATTTGTAGCACTCGAATATGCATGACAACATGAAAACGACACGTTCACATTGAAGAAAAAACTTCTAATTTGCATAAAAATATATGTAGATAATTCGCGTAATTTTAGTTTCTATGAAGAAAATTTGCGATTCTATCAGTAATATGAAAACAGGTACCACCCCCTCACACCAATGAAAAAAATATAGTCATATTCGAGTTTTGCAACCAAAAAAACATATATTTCAATATATCACATTTCCACAAGTTCGAGTTTGTTAATACACCCCTGAGCCTCACCCCATGAATATGAAATTTTGGTAAAATTTTCAAGTTAAAAATTCACCCTTATTCCTGAGTGATTCGCAGAACCATTTATAACTAGTTTTTTACTTCATTTTGCGACTTTACTTAATGAATAAAGAGTTTTACCATAAATATGCGAATTTATCAATTTTTTACCCATTTTACCCGTTCTGAGGGGGGGGGGGGGGGTGTAGACAGACAGCACTTATGGGCTGGTAGACCTACATATTCGGATTCAGCGTAAAAAATCCTGTAATTTGACACCAATCTCTACTATCAATATTTTCGGCCGAAAGTTCATGAAAATTGTGAACTTTTGAGCTTTCGCTGTGCTTAAAAGCAGCAGCTGTGGATCGGCAGATCTTTGGATTTTGAAATAGGGAGGAGAGGATATCAGCTTTTAATTGTTTCGGCCCATTTTTATTAATGGACTCTCGGACTGAAAATTATGTATGCATTACTTCTATTTTTGAGCACCACGCGCAACTTCACGCGCGCGTATCTCGCGAACGCGGCCACTTCACGCGTTCACTAAAAAAGCAAAATGTTCCAAATTTTATGTAGAACATTTTTTATTTTATGTATTTTGCCGTATATCGTACCGTTTTCGAGTTAGGAGAGAAAATGTTGATTTTGAGAGGGTTGGTCAATCAAAATGGCCGCCATTTTGGTGCTAGGGCCAGTTTTTTTTTTGAGGACAACCGCTAGAAATGTTCCTTGGGACACCCCCTTTAAGAAAAAAAATGTCCCAGAGGATCGGCGGGGGGGTGCAGGAATTCCTCGGGTGGCTCCTGGTCTACCTGTGTTTCGAACAATCTGCACCCAAGTTTTTTCGTTCATTCGAGTAAAGGTGCTTACTTATGAAAGATCCTACGCCAGAACTGTTTCGAAAATCGTTCATTAAAGTGTATTGAAAAAAATCGCTCGTTAGTAATTCACGAGAAATTTAATTTTCTGAGGACATTCGTAAGCCAATGGCCAATTGTTCTCGAAGTTGGTGCTGTTTGTCTTTTTGTATCTTGGCAGTTGGCACTGACGCGAAAGTTATGTAAACTATATTTCGTGCTAAGTTTTCTCAACGATTACTCAAGTACCTTGAATCACCGTGGCTGTGTTTTAAAAAACATTACCGCTTCTATTCTTATTTGGTTCCCAAGGGAGGGCTCAGGAGGCTTGAGTACCCCTTACCCTCCTAGCATGGTAAAGAAACAATTTTGTCAACATTTGATCTGAACCCCCAAAAAAATGGGTCAATTTTTTTCTGTGAGAGTTTTAAGTTATTGGAATTTTTTTTCGATCAGGGGTGGCTTTTTTGTGTAAGTTGTGTGTCATGATCATTTTGCTGCAATAAATTTTGTTCAAATTATACCTATTTTTTTCAATTTTTAAAGAAAATTTGAAAATCTGTATTTTTTATTTGTTCCTAAAATTGACAAAAATCATATTTATCAAAACACAACCAAATAATTCATGGAAAAAGCAAATTTGCAAATAGAATTGATTTTTTTTCAAAATCTGACTTTGTTTTCTTACTGTTTGCAAATTAATTACTGAATATTCATCCCCTTCGATCTTTTTTTTTTATGATTTCCAAATTCCATACAAATCTCGAACGAAAAAAAAATCGCAAAACGAACACCAATTTTTCAATTTTCATTTTCAATTCATCAAGAAAATGAAGTTAGAATAGAAAATTTTTCAATTCGAGTGAGAAAAATTTTCGAACAATATTTTTTTTCAAGTTGGAAAATTAAAAAAATATCAGTAAAAAATTTTAATTTTAATTTTTCAAAAATAGGGACTAATTTCCACTTATCTGAGTGAAATGAGATCTCAATTTTGAGAAATATTCTCAACATGAAAATATTTTAACCCTGAGCGAAGCCAGAACGAAAAACTCAAAAATAAGTCCAAGAGCTGAAAAATACCCATGTCGAATTAGAAAAATGGTGATAAAATTTGTTTTCAAAAGTAGATAAATTAAAATGATCATTTAGAAAAATTTTCGAGTCTCGTGTAATTTTTTTTGCAGAAAATACATTATTTTATTTCTGTCGAAAAAGTATGTTTTCAAGATCATAAATTATACTTTCCAAACAAAAATAATTTTTGAAGTGCTCAACCCCTTCCCTTCCCCTCACCCGAATCAATGCCACATGAAACCATTCGGAAAATTTTTCAAAATTCAAAAAAAACATCTCTGAAAGAGCTCTACCATCAACAATACGTGCCATTTTATTATATAAATATTAAAGACAGAAGCAGTCTCACAATGATGATGATGATGACGATTATCATCATCAAATTCCTATCATGTCATTCATTCATCGTACCTCGCTACCGAACCACGACCCGATGAATACCGATTACCCACACCGAATCCCATAGACTGGACCTAATTAACCCGAACAATAATTCCAACACGATTCTCTCGTTGGATCCAGAAGTCAGAAGAAATCGATCCAACGAAGGCACGAAGGGGAACTTCATACACGCTGAAATCTGATACACCTTCGTGCACGTAATTTTTCACTACCCGATTCGAAGAATTAAGACATCCAATGCAATGCACCCAGATAACCAGTCGCATTTTGGGATAACTTGTGTTCGATTCTCGGATCGGTTGAAAAACAAGCGATACCACTTCTAAATCTACATAAATCTAGTATTTATTTCGAGCTTAATTTGATTCTATTAGCGAGTAGCGACCAGCGATCACCGGCTATTATCTCTTCAACGACGACTTAATTACATCGATTCCTCTCAGCGCGTTTTCCTTTTTTATTCAAATTATTCCAATATGTTCGACTGTACGATTTATATTTTTATTTAACTTCACACGTTAAAAAAATTTTAAGTATCTTGGATGTTTATAACATGATTCGTGCGGCGTTCGGAGATTCCTCTTTTTTTTTGTTTATTTATTTAAATGGCTTAATTCACAGGGCGCGTTGTCAACTCGCGCTAATAAAATATTTTATTAATGTAAATTAATATCGATTTTTAACATCGACAATGTTCACATTTCAGATTAATGCGTACACTTCCATAAGCCATATTATTAGGCCGCGATCCTCACGTCTAATTCTCACCTCTCGCGAGCATTTCGGTCGATTTTTTCCCCAATATTATGAACGAATCTTTTTATAAGGTAGTACCTTTGGTTGGAAAATAAACTAGTTCTCTTATAGTCGAGCAACCGGTCACGTTTTAAAATTGATTTCCAATATCTTCGTAGGTTTTTTATTTTAATTCGGAGCTGGCGCGGCAACGAAGGCAGCAAATACCAACTTCACACTTCCAAATAATTTATCGCGCTATAATGCGCGTCCGATCGACAAAACCCAACAAAAAAACTCTCAAAGCCATAAATTTAGTTGATAATTTAAATAGCGAAAATTACGCATAATTAAGGCGCGGAAAAGTAGATTTCAAACACGTCAGCGACACATTTTACGCATCCCATGCGTTTTAAAATTATCGCTAATCACATATGCACGTTCAATGGCTTTTTGGCAGCCGAAGCCACAATGCCATGTATTAGCGTTTTAGTCTATGGCTTTGTGAGCCCAAAATATACAGTTGGTATTTATCTACGTGCAGATGAGTACCTACACATAGGCATAGCTGGGTATTATAATGAACACATCCGCGGAACGTTACGCAGCCCGAAGGCCGCCTGTAAATGGGTAAAAAAATAAATAAAAAATAAGTCGTTTAAAAAAATCACACTTCTAGTATTATTTACTCTTTAACAAATGGCGCCTATAATACATCAAAAAATTAATGAACCGTTTCCATAAGAGATTAATCATCGAGCCTTGTTCCGAGTTGGAGTTCGGCGCGGCAGCGCGTCGTTTAACAACGTACCGAACACCTGATCCATTTAGATATGCACTTTTACATGGGTTTTTTGAATCGTGCACAGGTATCAGGTTTACCTGCACCTTTAAAGAGGATGATGATTTTAATATTTACCGAAAATAATAGAGTAGGGATCGATAAAGGTATTGGACTCTGAATTATTAGGGCTGAATAGCGGATTAGGTTTTAGACTGATTTGAAAATTATTTTCATTTTTTTTCAAACCAATGGGAACAGGAATCGGAATGAGAATATTTTTTGACGAAATTTCGAAATCAAAAGTCACGATTGAATCATTATACGGTTCGGGAGCCTGAATATAAAATTCAACGAATCAAATTATCGAATTTTGGACACGTTTTGCAAAGCTTTGTGCAAAATCAACCGTACGTTCTCATTCTGAATCATTGGAAAGTCACTGATGATGAACAGTCAGAATTGCAGCACAGGAAAAACTAGCAAAATTCACCGATTTTCAACAAATTTTCACAACTTTTCAGCTAAATTCAAAATTTTTACTGACTTTTTAGAGGTTTTTCACTAACTTTTCAGTGAATTTTCACTGATTTTTCAGTGACTTCGCCATGACTTTTCACTGACTTTTTAGTAAATTTTCATTGACTACAGTGAATTTTCACTGATTTTTCAGTGAATTTTCATTAACTTCAGTGAATTTTCACTGATTTTTCAGTGACTTTTAATTGACTTTTCAGGAACTTCTCACTGACTTTTAAGTGAATTTTCACTAATTTTCCAGTGATTTTTCTCCCAGATTTGTTTTCAGTGAAAATTTTTTCACTGAATTTCTTCTGTGCTGAAATACCTACTGACTGTTTCTCAGCGATTTTCAATCATTTTCACTGATTTATAAATGAGAAAGAAAGCATTTGCCAAGATCCTCCAATTTATCCTCTTATTTTCGGCGACAGGTAACAGAATCTACATCTAGATACCTACATCAAGATAGATGGAAAAGATCAGAAATCTCAGATTTTGATAATTTTTCCATCATCAGTTTTTTTTTTAATGAAATCATATAAAAACCTGGTTTATCACACAAGTCAATGTCGAATTTCGATTTCGGTTTACCTGGCGAGAAGGCGAGGAGAAATGAAACTCTTTCTAGCATTCCAAAAACAATTACCTATCAAATTATTACAAAATTTGATTAAAATTTCAAAAGAATTCGTTCAAAAGCTGTCAAAATACTCAGAAATGTAAAAATTGTCCAAAATTAGGGGTTGAGAAAATCCCATTGAAATAAGAGAAAATTCGTAAAACAAGAGTTCTTATTCGAGCTGCGATGTAAAAAAATGAAAATTCGTGTTCTTTTCCTTTTTTTTGGTATTTTTTTTTGGGGGGGGGGAGAATTATTCTTACCACTGTTTTTAAATTCCAGAATAAATAAAATTTTTGAGACTATTTTTAGAAAATACTACCTAAGTATTTAAATCGAAAAAGATTTATCTTTTAATTTCGTCAATTTTTATGGCTATTTTCAGCCATTTTTCAATATTTTTTCCAACTCTGATGATGATTTATCGATTTTGCATGAATTTTAAACGATTCTTAAGTCATTTAAAAAAAATTCGTAGAATTTCAGGAACCATTTCGTTTCAAAATATAACTTAAGTCATTTAAAAAAATTTCGTAGAATTTCAGGAACCATTTCATTTCAAAATATCAAAATCTAAAAAAACTGCAAAGGTAATGACTGAGAAAGCTGCCAAAGCCTGATTGCCTTGTTTCAGAAACGTCTTCAAATCAAAAATTTCCTCGAATTCTTGAAGAAAATCCAACTCGAGTTCAAATTCACACCAAACTTCTCGCAATGCAGAATCAACCCATCCGCCATTACGTTCCTCCTTCATCCTACCCCCACCATTCCTCACTTCCGTCATAAATTCTCATTTCCGGTACACACAACGCAAGCACCAAGCACCACAATAATTGTTTCTTATTATTGCCAGCATAGAAAATGCGTTTAAATGTTCATCGTGCACGAGGTTAATACATGAAAACCGCGTCCATAAGCGGTAATTTCATCGATATCTACTATGGCTGTTCAAGTGTTCCAACAGGGTACAATATGCGGTCGATTGAAGGGAAGGAGGGCATATTTCATTTCTCTTTAATTATTCAAAGTAAAGTATACTTTGAATAGAGGCATATGCGATGTACACACGATGCAGTCGTCGATGAAGTAATAATTACCAGACCATCAAAAGCTCTCGTAACACCATCACAAGGCTGGTATTCGACGTACGAAAACCAAGAGCTCGTGAAATTACAGAATGGGGGAGAGAAAACGCAAGTGTGCATCGGCACGGTCTACATTAATGATTCGGTGCAGCTTGGATCATCAACTTACGTCATGATTTGAAGCTTGGTTGATTATACAAATGGAGAACAATTAACAAACGTATTGGGAGAAAAAAACAAACATAATATTACGATTTTCCTACATTCCTCAGTATGCATAAAATACGATCATTTAGGACAAAAAATGAAAAATTATGGAAATAATTTTCATCTCTTTAAATAAATTTTAGATGAAAATCATCAATGATTCAAACTAAGCATATCATCGATTAAAAAATATCTTTCCATCGTCTACCCAGTCAACAAACCAACCCACAACCGAAGCATAAAAATTTCCAATCACTCACCCGCTATACTTTGAGCACCGCTGGGCAGCACCGAATTCAAAATAGGTAGCGGACTGGAGATAGAGGCGGCTGCTGTGAAATTAGCAGCCGCAGTGGGCAAATCGAGCTTCCAATTGGACGTCAATCCTCCAACGATGATAGCGTCGTCTGAATTATACTCGTCCGAATTTTTAGAACTTTTTTTAATATCTTTGCACAGACTGGATACGGAAAAATCACTCCATTTGGTGGTAGTGGTGGTTGAATTATTGGATGCGGTGACGGTTTCGCCATCGCTGGCGGGTGTATTGGATTTGGCGACCGTTACCGTTGCTGGCGTTGAGATCAACATTGTTCACATTGGTTGAACATATTATAACGTCGATTCGAATGATTCTTCAGGGTTGAACATTGCTCAATTGCGCACGAATACAAATCTGAAAGAAAAAACGAAAATGTAAAAAAGTTGAAGGACATAAGTACGTAAGAATCTATATTTTGGGTGGATTTGAAAAAAAAACGCCTGAATTTTGAAGAAAATTGGTAGAAGTGAAAAAAAAAATGTTGTGCCTTTCGACTAGAAAGAAGACAGCGCTTGGCATAGAGACTTCAAAATCAAGTAATTTTTGAAAAATTTGATTTTTCAACTTTTATGCAGTAGGAATACCACCTACTCATGCCGAAAACCTTGATCACACCCTGCCCCTCGCTGCTGGAAATACAATTTGAATTCCTAGAAATTGGTAGCAATGTTGAAATTAATTGCTACCTGCATTGTGCCAATTTTGACGATTTTCAAATTTTAATGACATTTTGTTTGATTTGAAAAAAATTTTGAGAAAATTATCATCAATATCACTACTGATAAAATATCGAAAAGTTATGAACTTCGAAAATTTGACAGAATTTGGATCCCACTGTCCCACTGACATCACTTTTTCCGGACTACAATTTTTTCAGGAACAGGTAAATGCTCGAAATTTCAATTTTACTTTTCATTTCGAGAAAATGTGCAGTAAAAGAACAAAAAAAAAATGAAGTAAAGTTTCTTCTGAAAGGAAATGTTGATAACATGGATATGTTTTTTCCTCACATCCTGACTTCTGATATAAGGCGAGTTAATTTCAAAAATATAAAAATTTGTTTTGAAAATTGAAAAATCGGCTTCCAGCTCTCTGATATTTTTCCTGTCATTCTAACTGTTTGATATCAAGTCAATTTTCAGCTTCTGACTTTCTGATATCAAGTTGATTTAAAAAATAGAAAAATTCAAGTTTTTAAAAATAAGATGTTGATTTTCTGATACCAAGTTAACTTTGAAATATAAAATTTATAAGTATTTCTGAATTTCTGATATTTCCCCTGTCATTCTGAGTTTCTGATATTAAATAAAATAGCATTGAATAAAAACATATCGATCTATGACTTTCTGTCATTAAGTTAATTTGGAAAATATAAAAATTTAAAAATTTTTGACTTTTGATGTCGCAAAAAAAATTTGATCTAAAAAATTTATGGTTTTATTTTTCAATTTAAACGCTTAAAGATTTGATATTCTAACAAAAAGTCATCGACTGAAACAAAATAAAATTTCATGCCTGATACTTTAATGAAAAATCATCTTTCATTTGTTGGAATTTTGAAAAAAATTTGTTTTCCATAATCTAGCAAAAAATAATAAAATAAATCAACAAATGCCAAATTTGTTCATAATTTTTTGAATATTGTTTCACAACTTTGAAAATGGGGGGGGGAGATGAATATCTTATAAGGATTTTTAAAAATAGTCATCAAAAGTGAGTAAAATAAATTACACCCTCCTCATCCCAAGCTCTCCCCCTCTATTACATCTGATAAAAATTTTCAAAGCATTAAAATTTAAAAAAAAATGTCTTATTTGAGCATTGAAAATCCTTTTTTTTTTTTTAAAGTTTTATCCAAGTAAAGTAAAGTAGTGAACTATTTAAGAGACAGTGATATTGAAAGTTTTCTGATGAAAACAGAAAATCCGGATTTTTAGGATTTGTCAGACTGTTATAAGATGCCTCAAAATAATTCAAGCGACTAAAAAAATATTGGGTTCAATTTTGAAATATTTGAGAGAGTAATTTGAATTTGGTGAAAATTGGAAAAATATCAAATTCGCCATCTTCGTAGGAGATAAACAGTTGAAGTTCCTCCAAAAAAATTGCCAAAAATCGATTTATTTCAAAAATCACCTCACTTTTGAAATCATTTAGCATCAATTTTTGTGGTACTTCACCCCTCCCCCTCAAAGTACAATATGAATATTTCACCAATTTTTCTCAAAATTCATAATTTTTTCTCTCAATCCACCCTATCAAATAAAATACCTAAATACGTAAACATAACACATAAAACAAAGCTTCGTAATTAGTCGCCAACATCAAAACAAACGACCAGAAGACGTTTTTCTTTAACGATTGAATAAAACATAGAATTTCGACTTTGACTCGGGAAACAATTTACATTTAAACTACCACCGGTTTTCGTTCTCATCTCTGCTCGGTTCACTCGTCCTAAGTGCGAGAGAGATAAACGAGCAGGCGATATCACACAACATCTCATTCTTTAATAGGCGTTAACTGTACACTGGTGAATATTACAGGTGTTATAAATATCGTTAGCGATAGGCTGCCCAATTTAAATTGATTTAAAGTGTTTTTGCCCGCATTCACCGAGTTTTATATCGCGCCCACAAAATATAGCTCTGCACCGCGATTATCGTATCGATATTTTTTTCTTTACTCAATGAACTCAGTCTGCAATATCGCAGCCAGTTTATTCTCTCTTAATAAAATACTACACGATAGCTCTTTAAATGCACTTAAGAGTATTCATCCGTCAATATAGTAAACGCGTACAGCACAGGCGAGCTATGTAATAAAATAACGAAAAAATTTGCAAACCTACGTCCCAACAACGTACTCACAATCGTGTAAGTATAGTAAACCATACCGTACCGTACGTTTACACTATTGATGGTTTTTACCCTATTACACAATTTTAATTACTTAATGAGCCTGTTTTTATGGCATTTTAAGGCATAAATTTATACACGTACGTCGCCTTTTTCTGAATACGATACGAATAATTTCCAGCCAAGTGCAAATTAAAAGTTCGTATGTAGGTAATATGGATTAATTGTTTTTTTCGTTCTATTTCCACGTATCCACGTTATAAGTTCATGAATCTGGGCGATCTGAATAATTAAATGAGGTTCAAGGAATAAGAATCGAAATATCAAAAAGATAAAAAAAATTTCAATCAGGATCGAATTTATTTTCAAAAATTTAGAAGTAGCCGGATATTTAACTTTCTTATGTATACCTAAAAAAAATGGGTTTATTCAATTTTCAGTAAGTATAATGGAATGGATCTCTTTCGATCTTCAACAACAAAAAATAATATTGGCAAAAGATCTCAAAAAAACTAATTTCTATGCTTCAAAATGTTGGAAATTTTTGAAAAATCATCTGAAAATTGAAAACTTGAGAATTTTTTGATCATCAAGCAGGTAAATAAGAAATAAAAAAAATCAATTTTAAATACTTAATTTTTAAAATGAGAAAAAAACTTACAAGGTATTAAATCAGCTCCCTCCTCTCTTAATGAATGAAAAATTGATATAAATGTAGCTAATTATGAAATATATAAACTTTTAAAAAAAATTTCTGAAAACTTGAAATAGTTCTAAAGAAATCTTTCAAAAAAAAGATGACGAGAATTTTGAAAACAGATGGAAATATTAAAGAGAGAGGAAAAAAAGAGGGATTGATAGATTAACATGAGATCGAGGGACCTAAATCATAAAAAAAGAAAAGTCACATTTTGAAATGAACACAGAACTGACGACAAAGAACCAGAGACCTGCAAGAAAATCTATAGAATTTCAAATTAATCCCCTTCTCTAGCTCTTTAAACTCAAATAATTTTTAAAAAATTTGGTAAATGAGAAAAATTTAAATAAGTTTCAAAAATTGACAAATTTTCCGAGAATTGGTAAGTTTTCCAAAAAATAAAAAATAAACTTCGTTGAAATATCAATCAAATATATTGAAGCATGTTCTCTATTGGATTGGTAGGTACATTATAGTTCCGATAGATGTTCTAAAAAAAATTCCTGCATATCCTGATGACAATACTAAACATGGAAATTTCCTACTTGAAAAATCCTACGACCATGTTTTGTGTGGGCACAAAAAGCCAAGTAAGAAAAGGGACAAACCGGAAAGATTTTTCTTGGAGGGGGGGGGGAGGAGGAGGTCATCAGAAATTCTCATCATGGTCCTCCTGAATTTTCTTTCCTCAGCAGAAGACTATTAATAGTGGATATTTGGTAATTAAAAACTTATTTTTGAAAAATTAGACAAACTCTTCATTTGATACTCAGATTGTCAGATTTGGGGGTGCTGCTAGGCCTACCATCATTTTTTTAAAATCTAAACGTTGAAAAAATCAATCTTGAAGCCAAAAATTTTCCATCCACAATTGAAAAAACTTATTTTTTCACTCTAATAATATTGACAAAAAATTAAATTTAACGCAAGCTTAATGAAGAATTGAAATTAGGAACTTTTTATTGAAATAGATTGAAATTCAGGACCGAACAAAAGGGAAAGGATCATTCTCACCGAGGTCACACAAAATGTTGAAAGTAAATCCCTTATGAACTAATGAAATTTCAAATGATGCGTCTTCGATTTAGTTCATTCGACAAACATCCTTCAATTTTTGTAAAAATCAACAAATTTTTCAAAAAATTGGCCAATTAAAATAACAAAAACAAAACAGACCATATTTTATAACGAATAAAAAAATTATTTAAAAATACCACATCAGAATGAAATGAGAATCTTGAAAAATCCTAATCATCAATATTTGCAGGTTTGCAGGGATCATTTTCATACTAAAAATTTCCAACAGCTGAATATTTTCCAAATTTTTCCTACCAAAAATTCGACAAAATAAAATTCAATTTCGTATTATTTTAAACTCAATTGAGTAAAATGTGTTTACTTAAAATGTAAGAGTTTTTTTGCTTCTGGACTTTTCTTAGCATTTTCATACAGTTTTCCTTGCTTTAAATTTACCAAAAACCAAAACAAAAAAGGATCCCTTTTTATCTTTCGATTAAGAATTCAAGGATAGAGGAAAATAATTAAAAAATTTTGCTTTTTGCTGTAAAATCGTTAAAATTATTTTTTTCTGGGGGGGGGGGGGTCCTTCCCAGCAGACACCACAAAATTATTTTCAATGTTTTTCAAATAATGAGAAGTTTATAAATTGCACTTCAAAATTGTACCCAATTTCTTGTAAGTATCAATTTTTTAGATCACCTGAATTGAATGACTGGATGACAAAAGGGCCTAATTCTGAAACCGCTGTTTAGAGAAAAACGCATTTTAAGTTTTCGCAAGCTGATATCGTTTAAATGTTTTGATGAAATGATCTGGTTTTTTAAATATTGTGTTGCCCAAACATCCCTTTCAAGAAATATTCATTTGAATTCCGTTTTAGTAGCCATATGATTGAGTTATAAATGAAACGGTGAAGAGGGAGTTAGGCCCTTTTGTCATCCAACGACTTTAAAATCGGTTTTAACAGTTTGAAATTATGAAAATAAATTTTGAAAAGTTGAAAAATATTTAATGAAATCGAATAACATCAAAAATAAGAGTTATTTTCATGATTTCGTACTGTTAGAACCAGTGTCAAAGTCGTCAGCTGACAAAAGAGCCTACTTCCTGCAGGTTTTTAACACGGGTAGGAAACTTTGGTGGTTGATTACAGACAATGTACGATAGGTAGCCCTATGGGACCAATTTTGATAAGTAGTATATCCATTCTAGTATCCATTTTCACGGTGGATGACAAAAGGGCCTAATTCGAGTTAGGCCCTTTTATCATCCAGTTACTCAATTGTAAGAAAAACCGCACAGATAATGAAAATACACAACAAATCTGGCAAGATTTCTCAATGACAGAAAAATTTTCAAATCCAAGATACGTTTCCACAATTGACCCAATATTTATCTATTTTTGCATAATTTCATCATTAGGTACCTGGAGTGAGGTAGAGATAACATAATTCTTTGTCTGTACCCAATTACCTATTACCATTTTCCTGGAATTTTGGCAAATCATTTCAACTACTTAGACAGACCAATATCAAAACCATACGATTTGTAATTAAACTTCGATTAAAATTACTCATAGCACACGATTTTAATGACCTGAACTATAATTTGATGACGTTTTCTTAAAATACCCATTAAACATAATTCACATCTTTCATTGCGACCCACAATATTAAAGTATCAAAAAAAGTCAAAGCTCATTTTCTCGAAAAATTTTCCATAAAAATCAATCATTCGATCCCCTTCCTCTACTCCTCTCACCCCAAATGAAATATCTGCGTTAATTACCTTTTTCTGGAATTATATGGCCAAAGTGACCTCAAAAATCAGTACTGAACAATTCGAAAAATTACACTCGACTCCGCATGGTACCAAAAAAGGCACGACAACTCCAACTCCTCAATTTGAACAACTGACGAATCATAACAAATTTTTAAAATATTTGATACTTAACATTCGATGGGATTATCAAGGGTATCAAAACCAAGGATGAAGAATTTCCGCGAAACACTTCGATAAAACTGTCAAAGTTTCCATAGGTACCTTTATATCTCTAAACCTACTCAGAAAAAAAAATCGCAATTTGCAGTTCGAACGTAAATGTGCTTAATACAACTATCGAAAATAAATCACAAAAAATTACTCATTTTCCTCGGAAAACAATTCAAATTTTATGCCAACTACGTCAATTGATGCAAACTTTAAATTTGATAACAAATTAAAGTTTCCATTTGAACCTTCATCTAAAAATTTCAAGTGTAATACAGTGCAAGTTCAGTACCCAAGTTATAGATTACATAAATCAAAACAATCGAAACTTGAGAGGGTATGCCCATCACATAAGGATGTTCAAGTACAAGCACACAGATAAGTAGATAAAGCCATAACAGGTAAAGAAAGTATAAAAATGAATCAAGCTACTTCAACTGTTTTCCTAATACAACCGGTGAGTCATTATTAAAGTTCGAAAAATTGGTAAATAAATTTTTATAGGTACACATCGAAGAGATGAGTGCGTGAAAACATTGAAACTCAATTCGAGAAATAATATTACTTATTAAGATAAATATTTGAGGTAACCCTTGATTATGATTTGGAGATAGTTTGATTTTATCAAATTTGTTCAAAATTTAATTCATTTGTTTCAAGGATATCTGGTATTTTCATTTCAGCACCAAAATTAAAGTTTGGAATAAAGGAAAGAATACAGGTAAGTACATTTTTTCAGTAAATTCATCATTTGCCTATTCCTAATTTTGAATTTCCAGCCTAAACCAAAAATTTTCTGCTAGACGATTTCCAAAATTTAGACCTATCTAAGAGGCATTAACTGAATATAAATTACCAATTTTCACTTTTCTGTCCCAATACTACGCACAAATATCAAATTAATCAATAGCTAGGTGTCAAATAGATAATCTAAATTGTTGAGCCTATAAAATAAATTAATCTTACCTTACAAAAACTTCAAAACTGGATCACAAATTAATTCAAAAACCCAAACAAATCGCGCAATTTGAAAGAAAAAAATCACGATTTCGAAAACGTAACCGCGATATTCAGCATTGATCGTCGCACGAACGAGAAAATCGACTTGCACCGTTGCACGCGAGTGACGCAGTCGCAAAGTTAGCCTATTCCAGTGGTTGTTTCGCTGGGCGGTCCATTATTATTTACAAAGCATTCCCGACTGCTGATTGCTTAGCTAGTGAAATAGGCGGTCTAAATGGTTTAACTTCTCATCGAATCCAGATAATTGAACGGGTACCCGTACCCGCGTAATAAAAACGCCGCTCCGGCACCGTCCGCTGCTCACTCGCCAAGCCAAACATCCGAAGATAAACCGAGTTACGTCTAGAAATAAAATAAATTAAAACTATTAGTTACAGGCGACGAAGACAAACCGTACCGCGGTGGAATCTGGTAGACGAATACATATTCGTAATATTTAGAAACCGCGGTACAATGCGGTCACGTAGCAGTACTTTGAAATGGAATTTATACCTTCGTATGGTTATACAGGAGGCTGCGTGGTAATTTGAAAATAAACGCCGGTTGAATTATTGATTCAATACGTACTCTATTTCATAGAGCGACCAGATAAACGGTAATGAGGGAATCTTATGGCAAAGAGTCTTCCATACGGTCGAATTTGTCAAATTCATCGTTCGTAGGCTGAATTCAAATCGATAATTTTGTATACGAGTGGTAATTTGTAAACGCCATTTGATGGCCGCGGTACGTCGCATTTTCTCTCCAATTTGCTTTTCAAGTCGACGAAAAACAATCGATATCATCGTGCTCTGATTTTCTCGATAATTGCGATTTTATATGCTGCAGACGTGGCCTGGAATAAAAATAATTTGAATATATTTTCTAGTAATTTTCAACTATAATGAGGTACAATATGGATGCTTTCTGCTAAATGATTGTTAGCATTGGTTTGGAACAGGTCCATTGATTCGAGAAATTCACGAATCTCGTAATGGAATTGGAAATCAATATAAAAATGTATAAGTATATTCTCATTTTAATTCTCAGGGTCTTGCCTTGCATAAAAAAAGAAATGCCAAAGGGATCGTAAAAGCAAAAAAAAAAACCTTTCGAACGTGGAAATATGACAAGGTCAAGCCAAATTTTTTATTTGAAAGCTCTCACCGTGAAAAGATATAATTTTTTAGTCCAGGTATGGTAGGACCCTCCCTCGCCCCTACCGAAAAAACTCAGATCCTAGCTCGAGGGAATCCTCCAACAAGGCCAAGCCAAATTTTCCATTTAAGGGCTCTCCTCGAAAAAATACAGAATTTTTTGTCCTAGTGGACTCTCCTCCTCCAAAAAAAACTCAGATCCTGACTCCAGGGAACCCTCCCTGCATAAACCTATCAATTCGAATATAAATTTAAAAAATCATACAAAGCTGATCAATTTTTTGATTTAGATACCTGATTGTTGACACAACTGTTGGAAACTTCATTTTCAATGATTCAAATGCCTGTTCAACTTCTGATGGAGGTAGCTTAAGAAATTCCATTGATTGCTTTATTTTCTTCAGGAACAAAATTCTCATATATCTATAGACAGATGAAAGAACAGTTATTAATTCTTTTGGAAAGCTCGCATAATAACCAGATACACGTACCTACTCGTACATGTTACGGCCAATATGATATAAATGATTAAATGAAGATAGGTATATAAATGAACAATATGGTAGATAGGTATGCAATCAATCAAAGTTATTTCTAATGTATTTACATATCAATTGATATTCAAACGTACAAGTATACGCTGAAATTACCTACACTTGAATAAAGCGCTTGACGCAAAAAAGCCTGTTCATGTGAGTGTTTCGTCATATCATATCTGCCCATTGCTCAACATTACCTACGTAAATTGCAACAATTACCGGAAAATGCAAATCATTTCTTTAGAGTCGAGTTGATTTCCATAGAATAGGGGAGAGGAGAGTGGAAATTCAACGATCTGATTCGTAATTTCTAAAAAAAAATCATAATTAGATACATAAGAAATGAATGTTTTCAAATTATGCCTTACTTTAAAAATATACATATAATTCAAAAGTTATGGAAACACAAAAAAACGTTTCCGGTTCTGTTTCTATGTTTGGTTTCTCAGAAGCGTTTCCGTTTCAGTTTGCAGAAACATTTCCGTTTCGATTTTAGTTTCAAGAAACACGTTTCCAATAATTGAAATTTTTTTTTCGTTGAAATTGAGAGGAATAATCAGAAATGTAAAATAATACATAATGAAAACTGTTTTCAAAAAAGGGAAGGAGGAAGCTGTAAAATGAACTTTTTGAGTAAATTTTAAGTAAGTATTTGAAAAAATTGACCAATTTTTCGTAAATATTTAAATTTAGAGAAAAAAGTGAAAAAAATTTTGCAATAATCCGAAACAGTTTTATATAGGTACTTAATTTGAAGGGCATACCATAATATGGGTTTTAAAAATAGGAAATTTTCGACTACCAAAAATGTTTCAAAATTTGATTTTTTTTACAAAAAAATTCATAATTTGATTTGAGCTCTGAATTTTTTTGGTACCTATTCATAGAATAATGATAGGCCGTTCAACCAATTTTTTCAAATTTTTCACGAAATTCTTGACAAAAATCTAAAACAAATCAGCATTTATCTAAATTTCTGGGAATATATAGGGTCCCTTTTTGGGACGCTTTAGATAATGAAGGATTTCCATTACCTTCACCTAGGATCAAAAAAAAAATTGATAACTAATTTTCACAAATTCCAGGAAGGTAGTTGAAAACATTCTGAAGAAAAAATTTTTAGAAGCTTACCTACTGAATAGGTACTCAATTTTTTTCAGAACTAAAAAAATTGTTGAAAATATAACCGAATAAGAAAATGGTCCGTTAATGAGGAGATCAAAAAGAAGAAAACGTTACTTATTTCTTAACAAAAATAAAATTTTAATAAAGAGGTAAGTAATGTTTTAGCAACTTTAGATTCAAGTATTTGGAAAAAGGAACAATAATGGCTATAGCTAAATTTTGCCCCAAAGTTGGAAATGAAAAATAAAAAATGAAAAAAAGGTAAAAACGTATTTTCTATTTTCGTTAAAAAAAAAAGTATTCCCATTTCCGGTTTTGTTTCTGCTTCTCTGATTTCGGCGTTTCCAGCCGTTTTTTGGGAACGTTTTTATTCAGTTTCGACAACTTTATATGTAGGTATAAAATTCGAAAATCTTGCAAATTTTTAAAGGTTTTATCTAACCTTTTTAGTTGACTTCAAATGCAAATTCCGATGGAAGGGGATGAAGAAACTGCACATAAAAGGCAAAAATTCTTCTTGCATACTGATCAAGGTGTTTGATATTATGATGCGTTAGATCTGAAGGTTCCAATTGAATAATTTGGCATCATCCATGTCATATGATTTTCTTCCATTTTCAATACTGCAAATCAGTCAAGAACAAATTTTTTGAATAAAATTAATTTTCGGCTCACTGATCGACACTACCTCCCCCCCCCCCCCTCCTCAAATAAAATCAATATCTACTTAGATAGGTGATAAAAAGTCGGACGTCTTATTTTGTTTGAAAATTCAGGGGGTAGTAATTGGAAAATGGTATAATTGTAAAAAATTTCCAATTTAAATTTTTTTGGGGCCCCAAAATTAAAAATTTGCAAATTTCATTTTTAAAAATGGTCAAAATTGGTTCATTATGAGACGCTAGCGGATTTGTCATGAGATTAGGTCATTCGACTTCCCAGCACAGATTTTTTTTATGTGTATATTATTTGTAGGTACCTATACTTGGATAAATATTTACAAAAAAATTATAGCAGATATCCTTTTTACTCACTTTTACTTTCAAAGTACCAACACTCTGAATTAATTCTTTTTCAACCCTTTCGAGTGGAAATGCACGTTCCGAAGTTTGAAATGTCCCATACGTGAATTGTTCCGCTTATTAAATGTTTAAAATTCATTTCTCGAAGGCATTATACAGATGGTAGATGTCAGTTCGTACAGTTCCGGGCGCCGCATAACCGGTTCCTTTTTTTCGTTTGATCGGGTTTATTATTACTTACTGCAAACACAAATTAAACTCTTTCTTTAATACATAATAGGTATAAATAAATTTGACATAGGGGATCTTCAACCAAGAATGAGTATTTATTACAAAATAGTCAGTCACGAAAACTCGCTACGATGGGTCAAGAGTAGGTAAATATCTGAAATTATTATTTAAAAGTTGTCTTTTACATGATTTATATCATTTTCGACTACGTTTGAAATGTTTTCACTTGCCTAAAATGAATTTAAAGAGTAGGCGTATATTATTAGTAGTCATACGGACAATAAAAATCTCGATGACAACAGCTGCTATCTTCTTTCAGTTTCGGCATAGGTAATCTTATTAGATACAAGCGAAATATTGTCAAGCGCAGCGGAGTCTCGTAATGACTAATGAAAAACCTATCCTGAAAATTGGACCATGAAAAAAAAATACAAATACGTTCCAATGTACAAGTGCACACGTTAGTAACGTGTTAAATTTCATCGTCACTGTGGTTCATCGCTTCACTTGAATTTGTCACACCGCTACTAATTTCTTTCATTAAAACACGACATAGTAGGTATGTGAAAATAGTGATAAGAAAATGGAAAAATTAATCGCTTCAGTTCGTTCGAAGAAACCTACGTAAGCCTTAAATAGTATCTGGGTATTTACTTGTCGTTAATAGGGCGAATGATCAATCACTTCTTAGTCTGATGTCGCATCAAATACTTATGGAGTACGAGTAACTTCTGAACCATTCACCTCTGCAAGCTGCAAAAAACAAAAAAAAAATTGCAAATAAATTAAATCATTCCACCTTAATTCAAATACTTTTTAAACTTGGATTTTCAGATTTAGTGTACATATTTTTTTTCACGAAGTTCTTTCATTCTGAAAATTAGAACGTCAGGATACCTATAGTTCTGATTCCAGCTTACCTGGCAGTTTTGAGTTTTTTTCTTTGCTTCTGCGATTTTTCATAAAAATATCCAAACTTTTCCAATTCTGAAGCTGAGATTTTCGGCAAACATGTTATTTGTAATGAAATCAAAATTCAAAAATTCATTTTTTTGTTTCACTATTTTCCAGGTTTCCACTCTGAAAAAATAAAGTTACAAAAATTGATATATTATCAAAAAATAATGAACTTTATCCCAAAACAAACCAATTTATTAAAAAAAAAATTGATTTAAAAAAATAATAACGCATCTCAATTCACAAAATTGGCAAAATATTAATCCAAAAAAATGATGAAATTCATCACAAAATTTGATAACATTTATTGCAAAAAAATAAATGTTACCTGCAGTTTTGCAATAAATTTTTACCAATTTTGCAAAAGGGAACACGTTATTATTTTTGGATAAATTTTATCGTTTTGTTTTTCCAATGAAGGCCAATTTCAATAAGCTTTCCAACAAAAATGTAAGTCTAAGTACTACTTCTATTTTAATAATTTTTGATGAAAGATTCAACCCCTCTCCTCCTTCTACAAAAAATGAATAAAGGGACACACTTTTTCATTCAAAGCTTCAGGAATTGAGAAGAGAGATCATCCAAAGGGTGACCATTTTTCAAGAAAAATGTGCTGAAATAAAGTCGAGATATCATTACTTATTTAATAATCTAGGTAAATTTTTTTCAGAAAGATTTTCCTCAACTTTTCTACATTATTCGCAGGTCAATTTTCCCAAATTTTTTAAAAATTTACTGAAAACTTTTTGTCACAACTCTCGACAACATTTTTAGAAACCTCCCTTCTAATCCATGAAAATGACTCAAATTAAATTCTGAAAAAAAATTATCCCTGTCTCTACAAACTCAAATTTGAAAACTTGAATTAATTGCAGAAGAATTTTCAAATGAAAAAGAAAATGATTTTGAGGCAAAATTGTAAAAAAATTGAAAATTTTCATTTTAGCTTCAGGATTTTGTCTTTTTTAAATTTACTGTTTCATGATAATTTCGACTAATTTTGCTCCAATTTTGAAAATATTAACGTTTGCATTGCCTATGGAGACCCCAATTTCAGTTTAATCGAACAAAATTTTGAAACTAAGCAGAAAAAGGCGTTCAAAAAAAGATCAGTTTATTTTTTCAACTTTTAGGTTTCCAAGTGTCCTTAATATTTGTTGTAAGTTTCACATGACTGAGCGAAACGAGGGCTAAAATCAAAAAAATTGGAGATTTTCAGGAATATTCTTCAGTACTTTGTTGTGAAAAAATGCTACAATTTTGCAGAGAAAATTCCTAAATTTTTAGACTTAAACTTAAGTTGATTTTCTAACTCAACGAAACAAGAAAATTGAACGATACTTATATTTTCAAGTTTTTCGAATTTTGTCCAAAATTTTGAGACATACCTATACCCTCTCAGAAGGCCAAGATTCCAAAATAAAAATAATATTATTATGAAAATCTATTCGCAGGATTTTTATATATTTTAGAAGTTCAGTTTTTAACTTTGGTGTACCAGTAAAAATCTAATTTTTTGAGGAAAATATCATCTGAAAAATTTGATCACAATTCTGAGTCTCCTTTCAACCCTTTTTCAAATTTAATAAGCCAAATAATAACTCTGAATATCACCACCTCACCAAAATTTAGTATTTTTATTAAAAATCATCGAGACCTAAAACGAATCAATTTCACCAACAAAATATTCAAAAACTTGAAATCCCAAGAAATTCTCCACCAATCTAAACTATCCGAAGAACTTTGTCAACAGGAATGGCCCAAGCTTGCATATTAATATCGCATTAAAAACCCATCGGCACCACGTTCAAAAAACGGCACTACTCTTTGTACCTCGTAGGCTCGTACATAGTATTTGATCACCCTGGTCAAAGAAATTACATCGTGTTAATTTCTCCATAATGCGCAATTTACAAACAAGCCAACATTTAAAAATAATTAAGCTTTTTGCTCGTCCATTCGGCGAAAGAACCTATTCACATCGTATAATGTAATTTCGTTACGTTATATGTATGTGTAGTATGCCAGTTCAGTGAAATGCGCTAACTGTGCAGGCAATTAGAAAGGAATAGGCATTAGATTCGTCACATCATCAGGACTAGTTAACGTTCTATTTTATTGACGAATCAGTTACTCGATTTGAAAAAAAAAACATGATTATTTAATAAATCGTAGGTGCGTAGAACTACGTAGACCTACACCATACACCTAATACTTTTTTCGTACTAACAATAAAAACTACCTGTATAAAGGTTGCCATAAATATGATTGATGAATGAAACCGTCATACCTAATAAGGTTATAAAAAAGATATAGGTAGGTAGCTAGGTAGTAGGTACGGAGACGTATCTATCTGTTTTTTCCCGATTTTTTTGAAGGGGGGGGATAGTTTGCATTTCTCATAATTTTTTCAATAAATCGAATGCCGAATGTTACATTTGGAAAAATTCACATGCAGTCACAATCATTCATGATAAGGTGTTTTTTTTTCAACGGTTATAAAATATTCTCAAGGATCAAAAATCGAAAATTCACGATACCTACAAATTGAATTTTGCCTGATTTTTTTCGACCCGAAACATAATTTTTCTGAGTGTTTTTTTTTTAAGCAATACGAAAATTAGAGTTACCGTTTTCGAAAAATTATTTTCAATTTAAACTTAATTTTTTGATTTTAAATTCCACTTCTCCATCATTTAAGAAAGCCAAGTTTATTCATCAGAAACAAAACTTTGATTTGATTATGATTTTTGGTACCTTGGTTTTGGTTTTCTCTCGTTTTTTTTTTGGTTTTGGGTTTGCTTCGGCGAAGTTGCTCCCTTCACCATCACCCCCCCCCCCATCACAATTTTGATCTGGTACTACAAACTTCCCAAAAATGTTTAAAAATTCGTCAAAATTCTAAAAGCATCATTTTTTTCAAATCTTTCATTTTTATTTACACAGAAAAATAGTGTACCTACTACACCCAACCCCCTCAAGGTCCAGAAATAGCCTCATTGAAGGGGAAAAGAGGAAAAAAATTGGAAATTTTCAAACGAGATGGATTGTTTCGACTAAAAATATAATTTTTCTCAATTTTCCTCATCGATCAATTCAAAAAAGATGAACATCCTTGAACAAAACTTGAAATTTTCCTGATAATTGAAACTACTTTTTTTCAGGTCGTTCCTTCAAAAACGACGAAATAAGACAACTTTCCAATACTCCATACTTCAAAGGGGTCGTTTACGAGGGGTTACTAGAGAAACGACAAAAAAAGACCATTTTCTGGAGAAAAGGTGAAATATTTTATAATTTTATAAAATAGTCGGTTTTCTACTGTTTCCTAGCAAACGATGAAAAATTACAATTTTCTAGTTTTCTGAAAATAGTAGTTTCTTCAAAAACGCAAAATTACCCATTTTTAATATTCCTAAATGGTCGCATTCGGTAATTTAATTTTCAACTTTCAATCTATTAGGTACTTGCAACCTCTTCAACCTTTAACGTTCAACAAAACTTGAAACTTTCCTGATACTTGAAACTTAATTTTTTTAAAAATGACTTGAAACTTAATTTTTTTTAAATGACTTGAAACCCAATTTTTTCAAAAATGCCTTGAAACCCAATTTTTTCAAAAATGACTTGAAATTCAATATTTTTCAAAAATGACTTAGAACTCACTTTTTTTCAAAAATGACTTGAGAAACTCAATTTTTTTAAAAAATGACTAAAAACGACGATTTTATTAAAAAAATTCTAAAAATATCGTTTCTGGTTGTTACCTCAAAAATGATGAAAAACTTATACAACTTTCCAACAAGAAACAAGATTTTCTTCATTTGAATCAACTACTCATTTGTTTCGAATACATAATTTTTTTCATCAAAATCAACTTGAATTCGGTACTGGAAAAGTGATGGATGAATTCATTGCAAAAATTAATTCAAGAGATCGAGATTGCCCATTTTTCAATTAAATTCGTGAATAATAATTTTTTTCTATTACTTCTGCCAATAACTAAAAATCATCTCGAAAAAAAGGTTGAAAATACAAATAAACATTTAAACGTATGAGGATGCGGAGGGGGTAATTTGTAAACGTCACCATTTTTACTCCTTTTTGCACACTACACCAAAGAAAAATCATCTTCCCTGGTTCTGACTGAATTAGAGAAACTATTCCAATTTTAATTTCATGAAAACTTCCCCAATCACATAATCCTTCAACTATGAAATCATCCATTTTTAAAATATGCACCTACGTAAATTTAACAAAATGCCGGAATCGTTGGAACCGCTTTCCAAGATAATTTCCAAACGCGTCGTCCAACACATTTGATGAGAAAAAAAGAAGAGAACCATGGAAGCACTCATTCCAAGCTCGCTAATAAGGTTGGTGTATCTAACTAGTATAAGCCAGCTGTTTAACACAATACTTAAGAATGAATAAGCGTAGTTTGTTCGAATAATAGCAAATGTCAAATAAAAGATCATCTCGACGTTATTGTCAACAACGGAAGTTACACAAACGCAGTTTGATTACAAACATTAGTTGACACGTCCACGTCGAACTACTTCAAAAACAGCTACCTTACACTTTGTAGCGTGTAATTTTAAAACACCAACGCTGTCGTTGGTTGCATGAATTATGGACTCGTTCCCGTAATTTATCGTTCTTTATAAGTAAGTATGTGATTTTTACCTTTTTTACTTCTTCTTTCCTACAACCGCAATACCGATACAAACATCAATTAAGAACCTAAGAGGACGTCTTCGGTTTTGTTCTTTCGTTGGAAAATTATACGAGGTCAAATAAATATTTTCGGTTATGACATTTTCTAAAAGATTTAGCCGCTAACTGCTCCGCGTTGGTTCATTAGGTTCTTTTATTTATCGCAGCGAGAACACAACCAACGTTTATCATCTTCAACACACAAATCTACAATCAATCAATTTATATGAATAAGTAATTAAAAAACGTTAGATAATTTGAAACGAGTGGAAAAACAAAATTTAGGTAAATAATGTACCTAGACCTACCAACAGTATGTACTTAGACTTACCAACAACGACCAAGTAACCAAGTAGCATTTATTTTGTTCTGTTCACGGTCCGTGGTGGTGATTGGTCTTCGCTCTTCGGTATAATTGATGAGATCTTACTGGAGTGACATTTTTAAAATCCGACACACATAAATGGGCTCGGGTTCATTTTTTAAAACATAAAAAAAAACTTATGATTGTTGAGATTTCACGTTGCACGTTGTTTACTATTCAAAATTTATACAGTTCTCGCCGAAAATTCAACACAAATTAACATTCATGTAAATAAAACAAAACGAAGCTCGAAAGAGCTACTTTAATTTTTAATCTTTTAAAATTCCACATCAATTAACTATGAATGTAACTTTAATCACCAGAAAATCACAATTCATCTCGTCAATTAATTAATAAACTATTTGATAATCGGAGTGAACATGAAAGGGGAGGGGGTTGCCCCACCATTTGAAGAATCGAAGTTGAAAATCTTGGATAAAAATTGAAAAATTCGACTACTATACTTAGAAAAATAAAAAAACTGGAACATTTCGGAAAAAAGTTGTTCAAAAATTATAATGAACCACTTTCAATGGGGGTTTATTCTTCAGTGCTGGAAAACTCCAAAATTCTTTGGAAACTCCAAAGCATCTCGAAACCACTTCTAATCAATTCGGAAGGTCGAAAAAAGAAAATTTCAGATTTTTTCGTTGATGGGACTGAATTTTTATAATTTGCATGGCGATGAGGTAATTCTGAGATGGCAAAAATTCGTCAAAATTCGAGAAATGAACTTCACCGACAGAAGTTTTGGGTGCGGGGTTTTTTCATGATGAACTTTCGATTTATTTTAATTTCAACTCAAAATTCAGATTCGAATTGAAATTTCCCCTTTGAAAGGATGAGAATGTAATGAAATACTATGCGAGTACCTTTTTTTTGTTTGATATTTTGATGAATGCTTACAATATTTTTATAAAAATCTAATTTTTTTTTGCTGTAAGAGAAAAATAAAAAAGGTTGAAGAAAGAATTATTATTATTTTTTGACTAGTGTGAGTTGTTATTTTTTATTTATTCGGGCTACAAAAATCACTGATAAAAAGTCACAGGAAAAATTAGCAAACTTCTTTGATTTTTAGCAAATTCTCGCTGATTTTTCAACTAATTTTACTAATTTTCAGCACATTTCAGATATTTAAGTGACTTTTCAGTGAATTTTCATTGATTTCCTAGCAATTTTTATAACTGATTCATTACTGTGATGGAATTCTAACTGTTTCTGGTAATTTTCAAAAAAATTTTACTGATTTAAAAATGAGAGAGTATACACAGCAGGTTAAATTCCTCCCTCCCTCCCTCCCTCCTCCCCCTACATATTTTGGGCGATCATTTCATTTAAAATCTCGTAACTCATTACTTGGAATTTATTTTCCACAACGACCACATAAATTTTGCTTGAAACGAATTTTGCGAATTTGATCAGGACAGCCACAAAGAGCGTACTTTTCCAATTCTCGTCCAAAAAAATGGCAAATCAAACAGAAATTGCGTAAGGTCTGTACTCTGTACCGCGGACAGAAGATAACTTTTCCATTTCCACTCCCATCTACAGCTTCACATCATACACCAATGCAAAATTATCCAAATTTTCAAAATCCACCAAATTTCAATCTTCAAAATCCACCATATCCGCCAATTAATAGCTCTCAATAAATTACACCACGATTGATCTCAATAGCAAAAATTAACGAGAGACGTAGTCACTTAATATGAAACAAGTTGAGCCTTGGGCAACGCATAATTTTGTTTGTATGGCGTGTGTGCAGAGGCTACCGTACAACGAGGCATGCGTGATTCAAACAAGTTTACTTACAAATATTTCCAAGTCACAATAGGCGATTTTATAGACAGTTCATCTCCCAACTGGAAACAATCCGTTGTCACCATGTGGTTTGCGTACACCCGGGAGCCCGTGGTTACGGGGAAAATTTCCTAAATTTTCATAAAAGTTCGAGGGTTCTCGCGGTATTCGTTTTCCACCGGCAGTATTGAGGTTATACTTATTCAGATGAAAGTGAAATGATTATAGTAGAGTAGCCATAGGGCAGTACACCTATATGTAAATCTAAAATCGCACAATGACATTTGCTACATAGTATAAGCCATTCCAAGAATTCTCACGTGTTTCTATTCGTACAGAAACAGCATTCGTTATCAAATTTTCTATTCATGCATTGTTGGAATAGAATTCACGATAAGGCATTGGCATTATGTTTGTAAAAATGGGTTGAAAATTAAACTGGCATCTAATTATGTTTGCCACGAATGAGATTTCGACGATTCGAGATAAATTTATTCCAATTTCTGGTTCTACGTTCAATTTTTTTCAACTATAAATTTTTTAAACTTTTGTAACTACGAATTTTTTTCCAAATTGAATCCAATTTAAAAAATTTTCAACGAGTAAAACATTCTTCAACTTCAATTTTCACGAAATTTATCCAATTCAGATTTTTTAAACATTTTTTCCAATATTGGGTTGAAAATTTTTTTCAAAGGATCTGGCCGGATAAAGGTTGAATTTTGCTTTCGCTCCAATTCTTAATTTAGCATCCCCCCCTAGATGATGGTCCTTTTTCGCATTTGATGGCTTTGAATTAATAAAAATTGAGGTATTGCTTCACTTTTACCACTTTTTAAAATTTCGTTCAAAATAGAGGACCCCTATGCCTTCCTAGAAGCATTGAGATCCCATTTTGAAAAATAAATTGGTTGAAAAACACATGAAAAGTTTTCACGCTGTAATTTTTTCAGGTTTTTAAATGGTAGCTTCATCTTTTGTAGTGGTCAGGAAAGTTTAACCTTGTTCAAAAAAGATCAATTTCAAATTTGCAATCACACCCTTCCCCCTCCAAAGTATTAGAATCGGACTTGGGAAATCACGGTTCTTCTTTCCTTAGACTATCAAGGGCAATCCGTAAAAAAATTTAAGCAACATCGGAAGACCTAATAAAACCAGATTTTGCTCGAGTTGACATGGAATGAATCGGCGGTTGAAAATTTTAAATGTCCAAAATCTCGCGAAGGAGGGCACCAAAACAGATGAAAAAATCATCACGTAAATATACCTCCACGAGGTGTAACTTTATGCCAACTAAGAGAAAATTCCCTTCACTTCAAAAAATTTTCCAGAATTTTTTCAAATCAAGATCGAGGCACCATTTAAGAAAGTTATATCAAAAATTGGAACCAAGGCCAAATTCACCCACCCCCCCCCCCGACCAGACCCTTAGAAACAATTCTAGTAGGTAAAAGTTTTTCGGATTTTTATTCCTTCAATTTTTTCATATTTTTAAAAGTTTCTTTTTTATTCGAAAATTGTTCCCAATAATTTAAAAAATTTTCATCTATTTTTTTCAGTCACAAATTTTTTTCAAGTGAAACTTTCTAAAAAATTCAACTAGTATTTTTTCAAAAAAAATCAACTTTATGTTTTTCAGAATTTTTTTCAACTTGATAAGAAATTACAAAAAATTTAAAAAGTAATAAAAATATGAAAATTAAAAAAAATCGAAGTTGGAAAAAATTTGAGACAATTTACTGCCAGAGAAATTTTTAATTTAGATCCAGCTTTTTAAAAAATAATTATAACTAAGTAATCGAAATTTTAAAAATTTAGAATTATTGAAAAAATCTGAATTTGAAGTAAATGTTTTGGATCGTCAAAATCTCATTCGCAGAAAAAAATAATTAGCAGCCAATGAAAATCATATTCAAATTATATCGTCAATATCGCGATAGCTGGCGACACCTTAAAAAGAATCCAACCCTCGGAAACCTAAAATAGGTCTCCTTTAAAATTATCGATCGATATGGGCAACCTAATGAACAATTTACTTTGAAGTCGTCGCTGTTTCACGCAGATTTAAAAAAAGACAGCGAATGTAGTCGTAAAAGCAGACGACGAACGGTTTACCAAGAATAATAATTATATCGTCATTATTAATGGCCGGTATTTCTGACCGTCTCCGAACAGCTAAAATTAAGTATCTATATTCTATAAGCTATATTACTTATTCAAACCAAGGGCGAGCAAACCAACTTTTTTCAAACACTGCTGCACGTGATTCCTCAACGTACACCCTCCCCTCGTTTAGTATAAAAACTACTCCTTCTGTAAACTCGATTATTCGCCTACTTTAGTTTTAATATACTTCTCGTTTTACGTGAATTTTTAATACTTATAGCCGGCGGGTATGATTCTTCGACGGCTCGATGTCTTTGGTCTTCCTATTTTTCTTAACCATTTTAAAGAAATGAAATTGTAAACGTAGGTAACTCTTTACCCAACTTCAAACCCTATCTGTATATTTCAAAGAAGTAAATGTAAAAGTAAACAATTCTTACGAAATTTATAGGTATTATCGTGACCAGGAACATTTAATACTTTCGTATTCTACGAATGTAAAAAAGCTTTTAAATAAAATATTAGAAAGGGGGGATAATTCGTCCAAGCTTAGTATGACTGAATGTAGTAGATCAATGAATGATTATACTGCGTTAACGTATCGAAGTCTTTTGAGGCGTGGTTTTTTCCAAGTCGTGCGGAAAAGGAAATGTATACTTTTCTAGTTGGGGAATTATGAAATTTATTCACGTTTCGCCCCTTTTCATTCGGAATTATCAATTTATGATGAATAAAATGGAAATTTTCAGCCAGCATTTGAAATTTGAATGGTTCGAAAATTGAAATTATGAAAGCTTCGACAATTTATAAATCTTGAATTTTTACCATCACGCTGCTTTTTTTCACACAGCTTATTTGAATTAAACTTTAAATGTACCTTATTTCATAAAATAGGTAATCGAGTAATTCAAGTACATAGTCAACACTTACCAAATGTTTCACCAGATGAGCTGCTGATAATGCTGATGTATAGATGATGCAGTCAATCTAAAACGAAATGGAAACGATGAAACGCTGACAATAAGAAGAATCATTTCGTAGATTTACATAATATATCGTAAAGTGATACCTACTTATATTGGAGTTCCATTGTGAAATTCACTGGCTAATCCACTTCACTCAACCCAATTCCAATTCTGAAGAGAAAATTATTCCAAAGATCATTCTATTCGTCACAAATATCTCTCTGAAAATAAAATTATAATTTATAAATGTGAAGAAAAAAATAAATAAATTGAATCGACTATTGAAGACGAAAGAATCGAGTCCAGACGACTTGCACAGATGTGCCATTTTTTTCAAGGGCATGATTGTGTTTTCTTTTCGTCATAATTTTCGTCTCTTCGACATTATTTTTTGTGAAACAAATGTATTTTTCCAATTTGTTATTTTCTAAGAAGGTAGAAATGATTTCAATGATGAGTAGAATTTCCCAAAAAAAATTAATGAAATCGTTCAACAACGGGATAAATTTCTAAAATTGAACGCTAATATTGAAAAAATATGCAATCTTTCAAATAAATTTAAGAAGTAAAAAATATTCAAAACACTTGGTCAGTTTCTAGAAAATTTCTTCATGGGTCCTTTGGGGGGAGGGGAGAGATGGCTCCTAAAATGAATTCGAAGCAGTGTACGAAAAAAAGAAAGTACATTTTTTCATTCCAAATGGCAGAATTATTACAAAATTTGATCAAATCAATCAATTTTCCAAAACATAAATATGAGCAACATGTACATACATTTCAAACTTGAACAATTTTTCAAAAATTGGAAATTATTTCCTTGGTCAACTGTGTACAATTTTCAAAAACTGGGCAATGTCCTAAAAACTTGGACCATTTTTTTTTTTCAAAAATCAGATAGTTTTTTCAAAAAATTAGTATACCTGCAAAATTTTTTAAAAATTGATCGATTTACCAACTGAAATTTTGAACAATAATTTGAAAAAATTTCTTTCAATTGAAGAATTTTTCAACACTTCTTGAAAATTTTCAGAAAATTATTTGTCGATTTTCCCAAAAATGGAGAATTTTCTTCACGCATTAGAGAATTTTCGTTAAACCTTTGACTAGTTTTTCTAAAAAATTGAAAACCCATCAAAACTTGGATTATTTTTTCAATAAATAGGACCTTTTTCAAAAATTGGTCAATTTTCCAAAACATGAACGATATTTTTCAAAACTTTATCGATTTTATGAAAAGATATGTTCGATTTGGTTCGATTAATTCGGGAGGGAGTCGGTCAAAGTAGGAGGGAAGGGGTAAAATCAAAAATTAAGTCGATATTCGAATTCTACGGCCTCAAATTAGTGACAATCGATTTCAAGTTATTTTAAATTTTTTAACATACGTTTCCCCAAAATTTGGGGGCTAGTGGGGCACTGAAGGGTCAAATCCAAAAAATATATTCCCCTCCTTCCAAAAATTTATTCGCAAACTATATCACTTTCGACTTCGACGCCATATTCAATTACAATTTCATTTGAAATGATCACGTACGAAACCAGAAAGACGCCGTATAAACCGATCAACTGATCAATGGCAAATATTTCACCCCATCGCCCATGAAAAAAAAAAGTATAAAACGAGCTAAGTAAGAATAATAAATCGTATGCTTTTAGTAAACGTATCAGATACCGGGTTATTTATACTTAGGTATAAAAACCAGTACTTACCCACATTGCGAGATTAAAATTAAACGATTGCCGAAGAATCTGGTAAGCGTTGAAATAGGTAAACAATACGACCAGCTGGTTCGCAGCGTTAATCAAATCGGTATCATGATTATGTAACTTTATTAAATTAATACCATCGATTCGGTTAATTGATTTCCAATCTGAAAGAAAAAATCGAGTCAGTCATCGAAAAGGTGAAAACAAGTTCAAATTCTTAAACACCCAGCACCTATTTCGATTCAACTGTCAACTTAATAAGGCGTTGTAAATCCTAGGCAGAACTTATTAATTACTCGTTCCCGGTAACGCACAACGGCCATTAGCGCAGTCATCGTGATCTAAGGGAATACGTGATCCTCTTCGTATCAATATTGGCTTTCGTTTGTTTACGTTAATCAACCGTGTGAAGAGGTTCAGTTTCACGCTTCTTAACAGAAAATTCTACACCTCGATCACCTCGAACTGACTTGGGAGATTCGTAAATGTATGTATTTCGGTCAGAAAAACTTTTAACATGGGTGAGAAAAATTAATAATCCCTGGGTATTGTCCGTTGCTCGCGTAGACGTAGAATGGGAACTTGGTAGCATATTTTAGTGTCTACGTGGTTATACTGTTACGTTAACCGATACCTATGTATTTGAACGACGTGCTGTACAGGAAACCGGATAATTTATGGTCAGTTTCGGCGTATCTTCGAATAATGAATTGTATGGAAAAAAAATTTCGTTACAATTGAGTTTTGTTTGTTATTGTTAATAAAGGTTGCCGGAGTAGAGATGAAATTTCAAGGATCTAATTGTAGGTATGTAGTAGGTGTGGGTACCAACTATGACTTTCAAGTGGCTCTGAAAACCACAGATTTGAATATGGAGCTCTCGGATCAGCGGAATTCGATTTTTTGTAGATTTCCAAGTAAGAATAGCTACTAAAAAAAAGTTATAAGAGAGTTGAGCCAAATTAAATTGCAAATCAAGTCTACAAAAAAAAAAAAATCAAAGAAAAATTAATGAAAATTCTCCAAATGAGTGTATTTTTGGAGAAAAATAAAAACGGGACTCAATTCAGGGGATATTCGAAGTCTCTGAATTCAATACTGGGGCTGTTTTGACCCTGAATCTAGGAAGTGGGAACCCATAAAATCCAGAGGGAAAGAGACGAGGTGAAAAAAATATCAGCAATATCGAGTGTGATTTCAAAATCCATACTTATCAACTTTTTAATCCGTTTCCAAGATCATTTTTTCGAAAAAAATCAAACATACCTATCCATCCGAGTACAGAGAAATGAGCTGGAATTGAAAATTTTCTTACTGAGATGCCAAAATTTATGTTTTATGACCCCCAGCCCAACTTTCTCATTCATCAATCCGAAAAAAGTATTTTTTTAAAAAATCGCTGAAAAATGTTGTTGAAAAAAAAAATTGGGTGGAAAATCATTGAAAATTGACTGAAGTTAGTAAAATATCTTAAATTCGCTGCAAAAAGTCAGTAAAAATCCACTGAAATTACAGTAAAAAAAAAAAATACTGATCGAAAATTGATCATAGCTAATTCCCAATCAGTGATTGGTAAACTTTTTTAAAGATTGAAGTCTCCAACGCGCAGTGTAAAACAATATTTTTAATATTTCAACTATTTTTAAAAATTTAAAATACGTTTAGATGAAAAAAAGGCGCGAATTAGGCAACTCCTTCGCCGACTTGGAATAAAAATATTTTTAATAGGTAAGTACCTTGTGTGATGAGCAGTAATGAAAAATTATGAATTTTGATCTGTTGGTCCATCTGCATAGATGGGCTTCGTTGTCTTTTTTTGGGGAGGGGGGATGGCTCCGAAAATAGATTTAGTCAGTGTACAAAAAAGAGTACTTTTTTTTAAGTACTATTTGAGAGATGAAAAAATATGGATTTTGATACCACATTCAACATTCTCGGTATTTTTTCGACCTCAATCTCCTTCCCTTTAGCCACAGTGGATTTAGATCTAGGTATAAAGATTTAAATAAACTTGAAAATTGAATTTAAGAACTTTGATTACCCCTTGAAGCATATTTTCAATCTTTCCCTTGAAAATGTCTATTTGAAATATTTTCAAGAATTCTTTTTTTTTTCGTATCTGATTTGTCTCAACCTTCCTGAATGCGAGAAAAATTCGAAAGAATCGAAATACGAAAATTCGAAAGCTCCATCATCAAATTTGTTGATTTGGTGTAACTTCTGTGCCAAATTACCCTAATAATTGATGCAAATTCCGGTCTCGTTGCGAAATCGTCCATTACACATTCCAATCATTTGGCAAATATGCAGCAAATAAACATCACGAAACATCTTGACCGATGATCTGAAAGAATAAAAATGAAAAAAATTAATTGATTGACAAAACGATTCGTAATAAGCTGCGAATACAATAAAAATTAAATGATTATTAAGCTTAAATAATAAACCTTTAAACGTCAGCCTGCAGGGCGACATTTATCATTCGAACGTTTAATTTTTTCACGTTTATAAAAACTTTCCACATGTCTTCAGGTACCAACAAAAGGTGTGTCCGGTTTGCAACCATAAGTATGCGCTCCCGGTTCAAATATCTACGTACGAATTTAATCGATAACGTCAAGAAAAAAAAACTTTTCTTTCATCAATTTAGCCAACCTCCTTAATTTTTTCTCCACGAGTAACCACTTTTACGTATTTATTAAGCAAGCTATTGTTATAATTTTTTACATTCTCAAAACATCATCGCATCAACGGCATATTTATTCATTATTGTAATATATTGCAGCGGAGATACGCGTTTAACTCAGGTTAACTAGATGCGACTACAATGCTGCGAACCCTTCGACCAACCCGATAATTAAACAATTTCTTATTTGTTCTTATTCTTATGATTATCTGTTACATTATCTTTTTATTTCCTTTTGGCCTGCTGTATATTTCATCTTTTTTTTAATCGTACGCTAATTCGTAATCATTAGATTGGAAGAAAAAAATTAATAAATAAAACATATTTTCTATTATATCTTCCGCGTTGGCAAGTGTAGGTATGGGTTTGAAGTAGGTTTTTTTTTCGCAGGTAACCGTTCAACGCGCTTGATAAAACGTTTAACAATACTGATACCTACATGTTAACAGGACTTGAAATTTTATTGTAGGTAACTTTCTCGGCAGCTCTGAAGTGTGCTTAAACGAATAAATAGCGAATTTGTGCATGAACCAGAACTTGCTGAGTGATATTTTCAGAATAGGTAAGACCTATAATTATTAATCTATAAATTTTCCTAACGCAGGTTAAGCAACGTTTAACTACCTCAAAATCCTAAAACGAGGAAGTGAGTTTTTCGAGAAAAGAAAAATCAGTAAGATTATCATGGATGGAGTCAACATTGGATGAAATGGCCATCTTGAGCTTCGTAAATGACACGACGAGGTGGGGATAAGCATCAAAATTCCTCATTTTTCGAAGGTGTTTGAGAACATCGCCCTTCCATATCCATGCACAAAAACCTGTAAAAAATAGAAGAGAAAAATTGATCATTTGGAAGGGAAGAGGTATTCAATGAATTTGATAGGAGGGAAATGGCAGTTCAATTTTGGAGAAAATTATCAGAAATTAGATACCTGCCCATATTAATTTTGAAAAACTTGAATATCATTTTCAAAAAAGATTCATTTTGGAAAAAAATCAAAAACCAAAAATTGATTAAATTGTGGAAATCATGAAAAAATAATCTACAATTGTTTTTCAAAACATTCTAGAATACCTACACTCAACCACGATAGAACTCCTACGAGTATCTAGACCTCAGCAAGGTACATCGAAAACGAAACGCTTAGTCGACAATCATCGTTAATTTCGCCTCCCAGATTCGAAAATGTAAAAAATGATTGGCCATTTTAACCGGTTAATAATTCATTTCTATATTGGCACATCTCACCAAGGCTTTCAAACTAAATAAACACTCATTTTCCCAGCTCCCGTTCACTTTTTCATCCGAAAGTACGAGAGAAAAAAATCATACCGAGCCTTATTTAGATATAATCAATCGAGCTACTTGATTTTTGAAGTGTGTTTTTGGATTACATATTCACAAGGAGTCGAAGGAGGCATTGTTATGGATTTGGTACTTTCTCTATATGGTACACGTCTACGATAGCTGTCCAAAAAAAATCTATAAGTGAGTTGGCTTTGTAATGTAATTAAGTATGGTTTATGTTAAATATGTACATTTGTCGAACGGACTTATTGAACGAAGTTAGTAGAGTCGCACATTATCCAACAATGTAGTAACTTCTTAATACGCGTAGTGATCAGACAGTGGGAGGTAGAATTGGTTACAACAATGTTCACATCGTAGACCGTGATAAATTACTTCATTAGGCTGAAGAGATAATTTTTGATCTGGTAAGCGACGCTAGAACGCTGAACGGTCATTTATTCGGGACTGACGAGTATCACTATATAACTGGTAAAAATCATCTATCATCATATATCACCTCGCAGACTCTCACGTATTACATCAGAATTTATCGATAGACCGCGGCGCGCGCTCACTTGCGCACGTCTAATCACGTATTTATAATTATATTAGTATTTACTACCCAGTGCCCGCTACTGGCTTATTAATATTGGTTCCATCGTTATTTCAAGACAGTTTCCCATCTATACCTACCACTTATGATCGAGCTGCTTCTTATGGATACATTAGCTCTCCGGCATTCATGAGATCATGTCGCGAAACCAACCGAATGGTTCGATGATGAAAGGTGAACTTGGCAAGAGTTCCATATATTAACAACGATTTATAGTTTCAGCTCCGAAACCAGGATATAATTAGGTTATATTACGTTCCGCTGCATTTACACGCATTTCTTTTACTGCTGCAATCGCTTACACTGAAACACACACGTTTGAAGATAACACCACCGGTGTCAGCTAATATCATTCGAAGTTATGCTTCGAGCTAGTTTCAAAACATTCCCATAAAATGGAATGATAGATATAAAAATATGATACGTACTTGATATTCATTACATGAGTATTTAGAGAACTTTCATTCGACATGTTTACAGAATACACACGAATCTAAGTCTTAAGTTTCATCCCGTCAAACATTTCGCTACCGAATTGGTGCCAAAACGGTAGTTTCGCTACTATTCCTGTTTACGGTAGCAAATTAGAATTTTCGCTACTCAAGTACAATGCAATTTTGATAGCCGCTACCGTTTCGCTACCAACAAAACGATGGTAGTTTTGCTACGGTAGCCGCTACCAAAAAATGTTTGACGGGATTTACCTTATGACGAGACGACGAGAAGTGATACCGCAAATTCAGATGTTGAAATATCAAGTATGAACTGAAAAGATAAGGAATAAAACTTGAGTGTATGTAACAGATACTCACCGAATTATTGTCATTGGATACTGGATTCGGTAGTTTGAAAAAGAATATCAAATCAGCGAAACGGTACTCCTCGTTTGAAGAACGTGACAGAAGTAATTAAAATTACAATTAGATAACCGGAACATCCGAGCTCTAGTTAAACCAACTGCAATTTTCAAAAACCTTATTTACTCAGCAGTTTTACTAAAATCAAATACGTACGAACAAAGATTCCGAAATCATCTTTGTAAAGCCATGCGGTTTTTGCGTCTTTGTAATGGAAATTCCTGGAACTTGAGGCAAGTAAACCGAACTGCACCAAGTAATATAAAATACACAACAGACTTCGGTTTTCGTTTAACAAGAGCACATTAATGAAAATAATTGAATAATTAATCAACGTACTTAATTACAAAACGAATCTGATTTTACTTCCACTACACTGTCCTGTATTCAGAAATTTGAAATCTGGGGGTACAGGGTGTCCAAAAAATCTACTGATTCGGATTGAATTTCATTTCCGTTAATAAAAGGTAATCAATTGGTTACACTGAATGAAAAATACGAACAGTGATTGGCCAGTTTTTAATCATGATTACCAACTTGAGCAACTTACTCCGAATTTTTCCCATCAAAATCCATTTTTATGTAAAAATAATTATGTTATCAATTATGCATGTCCTCAATCGAATTTCGAATTTTTCGATCGGTTATCCATTTCTTTCTAATTTATATGTGAAGTTATGAAATTATGCAGTGCATAATATTGTGTAATGTGTTTGCAAGGGGTTTCTTTTTTAAACTTGAAGCAGGATGCGAAAGATTAGATATGATTATGGTTACAACATATAAATCGAGGAAATCAAAAGTGGCTGAACTTTGTTGCATTCGAGATATGTATTCATAACTCACTACATGCAATTTATTGCAGCGTATGATGTACTCTTAGTCTTCTTCATCCCCCTTCAAGACAAAAGTGAGTTTTCGATCCTCACAAGTTCACCGATGATTTAGAGACTACTCTGGACTCGAGAGCTTTTCCTGATGGTCATGAGACTATATTAATGGTGAAATTCAATTCAACTTGTGTGAAATCGAAATGATCATAGATCTCTGATTTATGCCTTCATGAGTGAATATCTATTCGATCTTGTGATCAATCGTCTTCCTTTGGAATAAAAAGAAAACAATCGAAAAAATCCATAATTTCAGCAGATATTTTCCATTTCAAAAATGATTCACCGAAGTGCCTTCGAAAGTTATGTATTCTACCTAACTAGCATCTAAGTATGTATTTTTCTTACTTTTCATAAACCATGACTAAACAAAAGTACCATAATACTTAATCAAATTTAAAGAAAAACAAAAAATTTGCATTAACAAATAATCAAGCAAGAAGTGAACATAATCAATCACGATAAAACAAATGCAAATAATCAATCAACCTGTTTACTAATATACATAATGTATTTATTGATGTGTACAACCATATTATATCAAATTACATTTATAAAGTAAAGAAAATAGATAAAAATGGCTATTAAAGAATAACAATCTAAATTTGAATACATTATGAATCAATAATTGAAATAAAATAATAAGAATTGAAAACTATAAGCACAATTTCAATCTCATTGATTATTTATAAAATTATTATTGCGATTAAAAAAACAATCATAAATAATATAAAATTCACAGTAGTATGCCAAAGACAAGCAGTAACGTAGGAAGAAGAAAGCGAAAAGAAAATCGATAACCGGACGGTCAACCATACAACCGCGTAAAAATAAGTTAAAAAGGATCAAGAAATTAACGAATTACACTCTGAAATATAAAACAACAATATAGGCAACGGTCAACAGGCAGCGAAATTCCTCCTTACGTTTTCGAAGACAAGTTGACTAGAACGCGTACAGCGACACACAAAAAGCAACATAGCCTCAGCATCTTCAAAATTTGCATTCCTTAACATCTACAATGCTTACACGATAAATATATAAACAAGTATAAACAAAATGAAAAAAATGACTAAAATGCTTGGAAAAATCAATAAAAAAGTAAAAAAAATAAATTGCAAAATTACAATTGGCCATGTTCTAACTTATAAACTGCGTGGTATGCGTTTCGAATTAGTGCATATGGAAAACATGATTCTAAAAGATCCATCGTTAAAAATGGGGATTCTTGAACGATCTGAAAGTTCAAAAATAAAAAATAAAAATTGTACTCCAGATTACATTTAATTTATTTAGAATAATTATTCTGAATATTCTACCAACCTGATCCAATAATAAGTAAACCGATTCACGATTTTTTATCACTTCTTTATCCGTTTCTTGGCCCAATCTTAACAAACTAGACGATGCCAACTGAAATTATCAAACAATATTAGTGATTGCCATTATAAGGTGCCAACTAATTTAATAAATTTTTAAATCAGTGTAACTCACAGCTAATAATTCTTTCATTCTATCTTCGATATCTCCTTGATTGCAAATGGTAAACAGTGCTCCGAAAATATGGTTAATAGCGTAAGCCAGACAATGAATGTTATTCGAATGACCTTCTAAAGACGCCCTGAAGAATGAATTATCATTACAAGCCAATTTGGGCACAGACACTGCCACAAACACCATCAACAAACATGCTAATAAATGCTCATCTTCGTCCGCTTCTGAAAAAATTTTCATCGTGAGTTAGCATTATTTCTTACGACATGAGGATTGAATAATCCAACTCTCAGTACGCACCACTTTTAACGTTACGTAATGCATTAACCAACGTAGGGTCTACCTTACACGGTAACCCAGCAGCTGAGGCCATTTCACTGACAACCTACGTAAAAAGTCTCATAATTAAAAATAATATTTTGACAGGTTCATTTAACCAGGAATAAACATACCAATGAGTCGACACCATTCGTATTATGACGAAAATCTAAAATAGAACTCAATAAGAATGGAATTCTTTCTTCTAGTACGACCACCAAAGCATCGTGGAGTATTTGGCGGAAGCTAAGGATCACTCCTATAATCGTCATTCTTTGCAGCACATTATCTACATCTGTAAAAATTACACCAGAATTATATTCGACGTGAAGATATTTTCGATCAAAAATATTACAAAAATTAACAGGAGATTAGAAAAAATGAAGGTGAACTCACTTTGAAGTTTTTTAAACTGTTCCCTCATAATATCTGGTTTATCAAAATTCGTCCTCAGAGTCAATAGAACATCTTTATTTCCAGATACCAGTTTCTAGTTAAAAATTGAAAAAAAAAAATCGATCAATAAATCTTTCTCACATCGATCTAATCACTTTCGAGCAAATAAAATCACGAATTACTTTCAATTCTTGAACTTGGCTGGAAATATGCCACATTAAGGTTTCGTTAATTAATTTCATGCCATAAGGACCGATCAAGTCGGCCAATGCTCTCAATTCATTCATATCGGAAAATTCTTCAGCATTGAATGGAATAGCACTTTCAGCAGTTAAACTAATGAACGATCTTTGATTCATCGAGAAACAAATGTTGCCAGCGCTAATTCTCCTCAGCAACACTTCCGAATACCTATGAACAGAAATCAAATTATACAGCTCAGAAATGAATCTTGCTAATAAAAATTAACAAAATCGTGGACAGAAGGAACTCACCATTGAGTATACAACGCAGCTATGGTTTTTTCACCATGCGAATCGGCTTGTTGAGTTTGTTGCAGCAAAACATTATTGAATACTCGAGTAATATCGATGTGAACTATAAAAATAGACAAAATTAAGCACGATTACAGACAATAAGTCATTCGAGAATTAGTTGAATTTACCATGATTTTCAACAGCTTGTAACACATTCATGTACGCTTGAACGCTGGCAAACAGCTCCGAAGGTTTGGCAATTTCGTTGGTATCCGGATTGTACATAACCATTCCAACCAGAGCTCTAGCGAATCTATTTTCTAAATGTTGATGCAAGTATTCTCGAGGAGCGAAGGAATACTCCCAAACGGAAATAGTGGAACAATAGTTCAACGCGTAGCATAATTCCGTTAACGCCATGTGCAATTTATCCATTCTACAATTAAATCAAAATTTGATAATATAAAATCTTTTCTATTCTTAGTATTTGGCATGCTATACAAGGCATCAACTAACGTGGTAAGGTTCTCTCGTGTTTTTCTGTACGTTTCTATACCAGGTTTTTCAATCTCGAATCCGTTTTTCTTATTTTTATCTTTTCGTTTACGTGTTATTACTTGAGATATCAGAAGGGCGCAATGTTTCGGTAATAACTGAAATAAAAAGACAGGAAATGATCAATTTCGTACATTTTACTTTCCTGGAGCATGGGAAAGCATTTCACAATGCTCACTTTGTCATTCATCGTGCACTGTTCGTCGCAAATCGTCGTAATAATATTTTTAGCTTCTTTGGCCATCTCATCTAAGAACATATTGACTACGGAAAGACTTCTTTCTCGAATATGATGCCTCTGAAAGACAAAATTCTCGTTTTACGATGGTTCGTCGAAAACCATAATACTATTTTTAAATTTGGCTCACTTCTTCCGGGCACAACTCGTGCGTACAAATTTGGAAATGGCTGCAAATTAATGGAAAAGCGATGATGTATCTATTTTGGGCTGGAAACTCCAAACACATGTGGAATTGTTCTTCAAATAATTTACTGTAAAAGCTGCATAAATAGAAATGAAAAGTTAGGCATCATTTGTGATGAAAAAATTAAATAATTGAAAAAAGTATACGAAATTACCAAAATATCGATAAATCGGAAACATCAACAAGCATTTCATCGAGATAATCGACCATTTTAATGTGGAAGAAAACATTATCCAAGAGATACGCGATGTCTCTATTATCAAATAAAAACAACTGCGATTTACTCAAACTGGTATAAGCTTGGAGACGGAACCAATCCAATCGCAGGGCCCTAAAATCGAATGTTTCTCCGACTTCGACTGTCAAAAAAAGGATAAAATTTCAATTAAAAATCCGTACGTATGTGTTTCGAATTTAATTCAACGTACTTTGTTTGACAGATAAATTGGAAATATCGTTAGCCAATGACGATAAAATTAATGATTCATCTTCTGGACATACACCCAAGGAATGCAATCTCTGGTTCAGCGAAATGGCATCGAAGTCGTGCAAATATTGAATATAATATCGTTGGATAATTTGACTGTATTTCCTAACTAGCACTGTAAAAATAATTGTCTTTTAGAAACTCATCTATGCATAAAGAAAACAGAGATGGAATTTTAAACAATGATACAACATACTTCTCAATTCTTCCATGTGAAAAAGCAACTCTGGTAATTGTCGGTCAACCAAGTCTTCGGTGGATTTTCCTTTAGTTTTTTGAAGAGGTGGGTTGGAACTGTGACGTAACAACCAATGTACTTCGTCTCGAGCATAGCACAAGCCGATAAAAATCAACAGCGCCTAAAATAGAATAAAGATATCAGCTCTAAGCTTATACAAGTTTAAATCAATTATGAAATGGCATACTTTAGGTCCTAAGAGACCAGGCTGATCGGTAAATATTAATCCCAATTCTTTCAGAGTAGATTTTAAAAATTTCCTGCGTTCTCTGTGCTTATAAGATCTGCGAAAAAAAAATAATACAATCATTATCGTTCATTATGTACAGTTTGTGAAGAAATCGTCAAATACTAACGCTTTTTGAACAGCTTGATTGTAGCAATCTTTAACCTCAGAGACACGCTTGCCATATCCTTTAATACCATCAAAAAACTGTTGTATGTGCCCATGCACGTACAATACTTCATCTCTGAACAAGGGAATCACCCAATTTGATTCCAGCGCAGCTAACCATAATTTATTCGCTTGTTCTTGAACCAAAGCTTGATGGCAAAGCATGAACGAAACTACAAAAAAAATGTTATGATTAAGTAACTTAAGTAACAATCTATGGAATAAAATCAAGGTGTCTTTACATATAATCCATTTTTCCATCACGTCAATGCTCAAGTATTCACACGACGTGTATTCGGTTTGTATGGGCTTCAGTAGATGATTTGGGTTACTAATAAAACTCAATTTCTGATCCGATCTGTAATATTAGCTTAATAAGTATTTGAATACAAGAAAATAGTTAAATCCCAGAACAAATATTTACCTCCATTTATCCACGGATAATGTTCTATTTATATAAACTGGCCATAAAGACATTACTGCGGATAACAGAAGTTTCGAATGAGGAACGAATTCATCCGCAAGTTTTCTAAGAGGAGGATCGAAATCTGTTATCATGATACCCAATCTTGGAAAACTGGTGTCACTGTGACAAATCAAATAAAACAGCATAAAAACTCGAACGTATTTTCAAATAATGATCTACGTTTTAGTACCTTTGATGATGAATTAATTCGTAAGCTGCATTAAATAATCCAAGAACTGCTTTACGATCTTCAACTCTAGACAGTAGTATCATCAAAGTGACATACGTAGAAACCAAATCCAGATACGCCTTGCTCAATTCAAAATTAACAGTCTGCGAAGAATATTTCATTAAAAAAAGAATTATTCAAGACGTGATTTGAAGAAATGAGAAACTTACGATATCAAGGTGTAATTGACAAGCATCCATGGTTGTAAGTAATTCGCAAACATTATCACGGAAGTCGAGTAAATCGACGAAAGTGTAGTAATACAGCGATAACGACTTGATGATATCATTTTTAATGGGAACAACTGGTTGTAACTAAAACAAAATAATATTAATAGACATGACATTGCTATTCGGATATGAGAACAAGCGGTGCACTTACAGATTTTAAATCAATAGAAGGGAACTTTCGAATTATGTATTTAATACTGGATTCCAAACTTTTATCCGATAGAAATGCAGGTTTTGATTTCGCGTCTCCACAAGCCTGAAAGATATAATCATAATAAAAATCTTGGAATTGTGTTAGATTGCGAACAAGAATATTTCAATAGGTGTAGCGGTTTGATTGATAATAGATGTGTAAGTTTTGGGAAAAATTTCATACATTGGCTACTTTCTGACACATTGTGAAAATGGATAAGGAGAAAGTATAACGTAAAACGAAGAAAGACTTGAATAATTACTTTTTTAATGTTGTAGATCCTTGTAAGCATACCAATCCCTCGATCATTGATGATGGACAATTTTTCGGCTAATTTTTGTTGACTGGATGTTAGAGGACGGGCCATTTTTGTGATTTTGTACTTTTGTGAGATTATTTAAATTTGGATAAATCACTTTACTTTGTATTACACATCACTATATATCATTTTAATTTATTTTAATTATTTCTACGACCGAAACAATTACGGATGATTAAAGTGTACTCACACTATCATCAATTACAAACACATCAACAATTTTTCCAAGTTTGTATACAACAAGGTATGTCACCAAGGTACTTCACAAATTAATTTGGCTCTTCTGATTGGTTGTTGAGTGTTTACGTCATTCAAGTATCATTTCGTGACGTCTCCCGACAGTCCCGACCACTCCCGACTCGACGTCGTCGACGACTCGAGTCCCAAATTCGTTTTTTGATTTCATTTAAGGAATTTTAAAAATTAATTCATTAAATTATTCATCCATATTAAGAACCCAACGACTTCCTTCCTATTCAAAAAGTAGTCAATAGAAAATTTGAAACTGATTTCTAAAAAAATTGACGGAATTAGAATGTTTTCCAAAACCGAAATACGGTCAATGTTTCGAAAAAATTGAACAATTATTAAAATTTTTTTTGAGAGTTCATGTTCTCGAATCTCTAATCAAGAGGATAAATTTTCATTCAAATTAAAAAGTTGACAAAAAAGACGAGTTTTCAAAAAATTGGCGAAAATCTACGTACATTTTGGAATCCAATCAAAGATGAAAATGTACAATTATAATTTCAATTCAAAATTTCTCGATATCATGAAATAAAATAACACGTGAACATTGTTACGAAATATTATAATTTAAAAACTAAAACAACATGATTTGAATAAATAATTTAAAAACTTATAACGAATAAATAATTATAATTAAATTGTTCGATAAAAAGTAAAAATTGTCATAAATCAAAATGGACGGATTGAGGAAACAATCTTGGACGGAATATCAACTAGAGAGCAAATCTAAATTAAAGTCAGAAAAGGAATGTTTTTACAAAACTAATTTCGGCTAATTATATTATCCTTAACTTAACATAAAATTCTCTCACTCGAATCTCAATAATTTTGGTATGACATACCGAATATCTACTTGAACAGAAATGAAAACAACCTTATAGATTGTTAACATCATTTTTAAAGTTAAAATTAAAGATTCAATCTCTCAGATAATACGTATTTTTTTCCAAGACACCCTTCAAAATACTTATAAAACACTCACACGAGAATAAAATTGCTTACTTAATCTAATTCGTTTGATTTAGTGTAAACGACGACAATTAATTTATCATCCTGGACGTATCCTTGAGTATATAAATCAGTTATCCGAACAGTTTCCGAAAAACCAAATCCTCGAGGATTAATATCAAGCGCTGGGCGTTGAAAAGCTTCCGAAGAGTTAGTTTTAATAACTGATTTCAACCTTAAATTTGGATCCAGAGGATGAATAATACAAATGGTAAATTCTCCCGCGAACGGCCATTTCAATATGAAATCGTAGTTTCCTTTAACTACATGCAGTAATATTGCTAAAGCGTCTGAATTTTTCGGCGATAGCATCAATCGTACACGGAATCTGAAAATTTTTCAACTATTAATTTACTTCTTGACGATATTCTACTTATTAAATGTGGGCTTTTAAATACCTGTATCCAAAATCCGAAGTAGAAAACATTGGACTATAACAAGCGTGGTTTCGATCTATTCTCATTTGAGTGATCATTTCATGAAATTTGGAAACCCTCCAAACCAAAACACCGCTGTTCATTTCTGGATTTCCGGATTTAGAGTAACTTGTTTCAGATAAACTTCGTTCGTATCTTGTGGAAAAATTTTTCAGACGAATGATGTACTCAGTAGTACGTTGGTCTAATTCCGTTAATTTTTCGTACACGTCACTATTAAATTTTTCCAAAACATACACAATTAGGTCAACTTATCTCTTGATCTTTTTTTCTGAAGGAGAAAAAATTTTACTTCAAATAAAATGGCAATTTCCCCGGCGAGTTTTTCCCATATTCTTCACCTTGAGCGCAGCATTCATCATGAGGACAATGGTTTCGACAGTTTTGAAACTGATCGCTTAAAATCTTATGTTCTTTCAACAACAACTATCAACAAAAACAATTAATAATCGAGTACACACAAATTCTTAATGTTTTATCGAAACAATTCGCAAACCTGATTATGCTGCATCAAATCATGTTTCAGATGATTGAGTAACTGCACCGGTAAAGAAGAAACCTTAATATCACACCCTACAATACGATAAGGACAATCAAAACCAAGTTTATCATCATAATCATCCTGTAAAAAACCATTGATAAAATATCTTCGAAGAAAAAAAATTGATCCAATTACCGTATTCTGAGCTTACTCGTCGATGTTTGCAACTTTCCAAATGATTTTCATAATTTTTGGCGGAAATTGGTACAAAGCAACCTTCATTAGGACATATCACAAGCGTTTCTTCTATTTCTCGCTTAGTGTAGTTGTCAGGAAATATATCGTTCTTACTTAGCATCTTGTTATCAATCGGACACCTCTCTTCATTATTTCTGTAAGAAAAAAATATCAAATTAGATAAACTGAAACCTGATCACTGACAGTAAAATATTCTTACTTCAAACTATTGGTCAAACAACTGCTGCAGAAACGATGACCGCAAATGGTGATCACTGGGTCTTGTAAAAAACCAAAACAAATCGGGCATTCGTATCGATTTTTTGCTTCATTCGCGGTCACTGCGAGGCTATCAGTTTCGAAATTAAGGCTTTGTGAAGCTAAATTCGAATCGATGAGTTCGATAGGGTCTCCCTAAAGTGTTGTGCGTAGAACATTAACGAAAAACTCACTAATACAATTACTTCATAGTCAAGGAAATTCAATATATTACTGATTTTTCAGGTGAATCCATGTCCTTCGTGAGATCAGTGAAGAATTTGATTAAGAGTGAATATCTGCAGTTCGGACTTCGGATTAAAGATGTACTGGTACACTACTTCACTGGTTCATGTGCATTTTGTATACGGAATTCAGGAACAAAAATTACTCAAGATTTAAAAATAAATGAATTATTCTGATCTGATTCATCATTATTATCAAAAATCACGACGTTGAAAAAAGAAACAAGAAACACTCCGAGGACTCCGACCCCCTTCCCCCCTACCTACGAAAATTATGTTTCCCTTTTCCCACCTGCTCCCAGCTCCCCACCTAAATTGAATTATCAAAATTTCGATTCATTCTATAGTTTTTTTTCTGTGAAAATTGAAATACTGAATTCTGATTCGTCAAAGACAAAAATTTACCTATTAATTTAGGTAGGTAAACTGATAACCGTTAATCTCAAAAAAGAAAACAAACGATTGCACCGCAAAGTTGGCACATGAGGAGAAAATTCGCTCTTTTATCTATCAAAATTTAGTAAAACCATTAAATTTAATTTACAAAATTTACTTTTCATTGATTAATCATCAATTATGGCTGAATTAGATCAACAACTGAGTGACCTAACCAGTAAACTTCACAATTATCACGTTGAAGAACCTGGGTTAAGTTTCGTTGAGCAGAAATTGAAGCTAAATGATGAGAAAGATGGTACGTAGAACTCTAATTTTAATCACAATGTGTTTATTTTCAACCATAAGTGTTATTATATTTGCGTTCTGCAAAGCATAAACTGTATGTTTCAAGTGTTATTTCATGTTACAGCCGAAGTGGTAGCAAAGGAAATTGAAAAATGCACCAACCTAACTGTGTTGAATTTGGATGGAAACACCGTCGGTGTCAACGCGGCGAAGAGAATTGCCGAAAGTTTAAGCACACACGGAGAATTCAAACGTGCTATTTGGAAAAATATGTTCACTGGTAGAACCAAAGAAGAGATACCCGATGCATTGGTAAAGTATTTCGTTAATTATCATTGAAAATGTTCGATGCTAAATTTGAAATCAAATTTCAGCGTTTCTTAGGTGACGGTGTCATCGCAGCCCAAGCGCATTTAGTAGAACTTGATTTGAGTGACAATGCTTTTGGCCCAATCGGAGTTGACGGGTTGAAAAAATTATTCAGGAGCCCTAGCTGTTTCACTTTAGAAATATTGAGATTGAATAATAATGGACTAGGGATTACCGGTGGGAAGGTGAATTTATCTTTTCAAAATATTGAGTGTTCATTAAACATTGGTAATGATTTTGATATCTTATGTAGTTGTTATCCGAGTCTCTCAACGAATGTTATGAAGCTAGCGAACACAAATTCGCTTTACGAATATTTCAAGCTGGAAGAAATAGATTAGAAAATCCTGGAGCTAAAGCTTTGGCTAAAGTATTTAAGGTCAGTATTTCTCTCTAATGCCGACTTCTCATAAAAAATTACTGCAATACGATTCTTCTATTTTCAGAAAATCGGAACGCTGGTAGAAGTATCAATGCCTCAAAACGGAATCTATCATAAAGGAATCAAAGCTCTCAGTGAAGCATTCAAGAATAATCCTCATTTAAAAATCATCAACTTGAACGATAACACCGTCCGTGCTAAAGGTGCTGCTGCCCTAGCTTCTGCTCTCCCAGTTTTACAAAATCTTGAAACGTTGAATCTGGGAGACTGTTTGTTAAAAACTGATGGTGCTCTATTTATTGCTAAAGCATTGACTAGTAAACACTTGAGTTTAAAAGTATGTGATGCATTCATTTACATCGTTGTAGAACAACAAAATATTTATTCGATGTGTTTTCAGACGTTAATTTTGGATCATAATGAAATCAATATCCAAGGTGGAATGGAATTTAGTCGAGCGATGCATAACAAAACGTCTCTTTCGATGATTAACCTCAATGGAAATAATTTCGGCGAAGATGGTATTGAAAAAATTACTCAAACTTTAACGAAAAGTGGAAGAGGTGATGCTTTGCAATCGTTCAGGTAACTTTCTTAACATGTATCAACTTTCAACATTATTTTTCTTACTTTTTGAAATCACGAATTGATGATTTTCAGCGATGACGAAGGTAGTGAAGAAGAAAATGACGACGAAGAAGGTCCCGGTGACAATGAAAGCTCGAATGAATCAGACGAGGATAGTGATAACGAAGACGAAGCAGCCAATTCATTTACTGGTTCCGGCGATGCTTCATCGCCTAAAGTAAGTTTCATCATTGATGGAAAATGGTTCTAAATCGGTCGGTTAACGTTTCATTTCTGTTTCATGTTAGATCACAATTCCTGAATTTTTGGCTACTCCTAACAGTAAGAACTTCTTGGAATTGGGCTCTGATAAAGTTACATCATTAAAAGAATACATCGAAGTTATTATACTCATATATTTTATCTGATTTTATTGCTTTTGAACTTTTTTCAAAGTCATCTCTGTTTTTAGAAATCCGAAGCCGAAGATTTTATCAAAAATGCGCTCATTGTTTTACTCGCCGTTTCTAATCTTTGTGAAAATAATCAAGACGTTGTTAAAGCACAAGCTACTGCTGCTGCTGTTGAGTTATACTCTTATATATTTGACTGGGCTTCTAAAAATGATAGGGTGTCACTAATTACTAATGCAATTCTCGTTCAGTTACGCCTTATCAAGGTGCGTAAATTTTTAGAATACGTTCAAGTATATTTTTTTTGTTTTTCAATGCGTAATCAACTTGATTTTATTTTTCAGGCTGAAGAAAAAAGCACATTAATAGAATGCCGTGAAAATTCGTGTCTTTATGCGCTGCAAAAAGCAATTGAACAGAGTAATAGTATTCCTGTATCTAGTAAAGACATGTTTAGTATATTTTTACAAAGAAAAAAACTTCCGCTCGTATAGTTTTTAATTAAGTTGTATATTTTTTTCTAATTTTTCTTCACGTCAATGATTTTTTTCCCGAATTATTGAAGAGTTTACCAATTCAAATATTATTTTTCGTGATGTCTCATGATTATTACTGATAATGAAATTGTAAATCATTCAGAAGTACGAGTTTTAATTATTTCTTGAAAATTAAATCAAAATGTTTTAGAATTTTAAATTTTTTAAATAACTGTTGAAGGAAATGTGTATTTATTTTGTGCTTGTAAAATACGAACTTATGTTAATAAATAAAGATGCTAGATATGAAACTGATAACTTTTTACTTGGTAAACAATATTTGATTACAACTTAATAATCTAGAAACAATAAAGGAACAAAAAAATGATCATCTCATGTCATGAATTAACAATCTCGCTTATCTTAAAACAAAATTACTGGTGAAACTTTCTCTACTATACGCACCCCAGGTATCGACTTCCATCTTGATCGATAAGTCGCGGAAGTTATTCTTGAACTTTTGTAACGAGAACACCCCGGCGATTTGTTCACCTTCTTGCATATGCAACGTTCGATCTATATAAAAAACTGTTTGTCTCCAATGAGTCGGGGCAAGAGAAGGAGATGTGGACAATACAAAAGGAAAATGGCCTTGTTTGAAAGTAGCATCGAAATATGTGATGAAAGCATAAATATAATCTTCACGATTAACAGTGAGGCTAAATGGTATCTCGAATGAATAATCCGACGAACACTTCATGAGGTCAACTTTTTTCAAACATGCAAAATCGGTGACAACCTGTAAATAAGCCATAATTAATAAAAAGCAAATACAGCAATATCAAGTTCAGCGGAATTGAACCTTACTTCACTAGCATCAACAGTTTCCGTGGTAGCTTCAACGAATGCAATTTTTTTCAAAGCGTTCATTTTGAATCCGTATTTACTATCCCAACTCTGAATTCTTCGTTCGGCGACAATTTTATGCGTAATCGCTGCCAAATACAACGTCACAGAATCGGGAAAAATCATTCCTTTTGGTTTTAACCAACGTTCGCGAGCATATACAACCGTACTAAGCATCGATTCGTGGAATAAACAGACGCCCATCCATTCGGAAACGATTATGTCAATTTCTTCGATACCATCGGGTAATTTCTCAATTTCCTCGACTTTGGAATTTATAATATGAATGTTATCGAATTTATTCGCCTGGACAATTTTCTTAGCAGTTTTCGCTATTTCTGAACAATCAACTCCGATAACAGTTTTGGCACCGGCTGATGCTGCAAACATTGACAGGATTCCGGTACCACAGCCCACATCCATTACGATTTTATCCTGCGACATATTAAGTAAATAAAGTTGAAAATTAACGAGTAACACCAAGCAGTACGAAGGGAAGAATAATTACTTACTTTGAATAAATGTTTGTTCATTTCAATAGCTCGTTTGTAAGCCATTGTACGTACTTTATCTCGTAACATACCTTCGTGAACATATATTTCGCTATAAGCTTCACAATAATAACCCTTTTCCTCGCGGAGCACATCTGCAATGTTGGGATCTTCGGATAATTTCAGCGACGTTACGTCGGTGGATAATTTATTCATCGCGCAAATTCACCAAGACCCCAAAAGTTTTAGATTTTAGAGAAATTTTTTTGATGAAAATGTGAAAATGAAAAAAGAATGAAAGTTGAAAGAAAAATGTTGGTAAAAAATTAAAAATGATAATGATTTGTTTATTTTTGTTTTTCGTCACGTGCGTTTTCGGGTATTTTCGAGTTCATTCGTTTCGTCAAAGTACCCAAATTTTTTTATTAGCCTGAAATAACCCTTCGATTTTTCATAATTTTTATTTAGCGCTTCTAGCAAAATTACTACGGAACTAATACTTTTGTGAGAAGAAAATCGAACACCTGGCTTTGAAAATAACAAACAAAATCCCGGATACTCCTGGTTGATTGAATAACCGATCTCATTTTTCAGTTTTTGAGATTCAGACAAACGTGATTCTACTCAGTACTTACAAAATTTGCTGTGTGATGTATTATTTTAATTAGTAATTAGAATAAGTAATACTTGAAGTATTAATTTTCAAAATTAAGCACTCGATGGAGGTTAAATGATATCGTAAATTAAATCAAAGCTTGGTTTTTAAAATGCTTTTAATTATCGCCTTGATTGGTATCATCACAGCTTTTATTTCATGTTTTTTGTTCAACTGGAGTTACTATGTGATTTTGTATGCCTTTTCTGATTTTGTGTTATTTACGTTAGAATGGGTTATAAAACTCATCTACACGGCAGTTTTAATCATCGTATTTTTCGCCATACTTTTCTACATCTATCAGTGTTTTCAAAGTAAGGTTATTCCAGTGGTTCATTACTCGGATGAAAATTTCTACCAAATAATCGCTTCCGCGGCGCCTATCATAAAACAATGGTAATTATTATACATTTTTAATTGTTAATACATTTAGCAAGCAATCTACTCAATTTGCTCAGCTGATCGTCTTGGAATGCATGGTACGTTGCATGCTAAATTTGGTTTCCGTTCTGCGGTTATAACCAGATAGAAGTAGTCGAAATCTGATTAATCGCGGTATTACGTAAATTGTTTATTTTGCCTCAATTTATTCGCAAAATACACTTTTGATAAGGATATTCCGGTGAGTTAAAGAATTTAATTTTGCGTTTGTTACAGTTATATTCCGACGTTTATGTGGGGGCACTGCGGCCACATTCAAACCATCATATTCGCGTTATGGGGAAGATTTAATTGTCCATATGTCAGAGGAGAGCGAATAACATTGAAGTTGGCCGATGGAGCTACGATGTCGTATGATATTTTTCATGGCGATGGTGAACAATCTAACGGTGAATATCTATTTTACCACAACTACCACAACGAATTCGTTCGAGTGTATAAGTACTACTAATAATTGATTTCTTACAGCCAGTGTTAATCCGATTATATGTATGTTTGACCTAGGCTAATTAGTTAATCTCTCAAAGCTCTCGATAAACGTAGTGTAAGTAAACAGTATCGTCAAAAAATGTCAATAATCATATGGTTTTGGAAATCATACGCTTCTAAAAGTCGATCACAACATGGTGTTTGGATGTTTTTGTCAATATTTATAGCTTTTGATTTTTGTTTATTAAACTTCGTAGAAATCATTAGATACGGATTGAGAATTTTGTATTTATACATCGATATATTGGGGAGAAAATATTGATCGGAGGATGTGGCAGTTCAGTAACTTTGTTCGTTAAATGTACATACGAAATGGTGTCGAAATATAATGAATCATTTAGAATGCTCATAAATCATAATCATGGGTTTTCCTTTCATCGTGGAACCGATTCCAATCTAGATCGTGAATTAACCTTGTTTTATTACTTTTTACAGAAGATATCATGTTCTTCGTGGCTCCAGGATTTGCCAACAATTCGGAAACCGATTATATTCGCACATTTATGCAGTACGTTACTGGATTAGGGTATCGATGCGCTGTTTTGAACCATCTTGGGACTCTTCCAGATGTTCCTGTCACATCTCCTCGTATATTTTCATTCGGTAATGACAATGAATAAAAAATGTCGAGTTTATAAAATCATCGAGATCACTAATTTTATTTGCTTTATGTAGGCAATACCAATGATTTGCATGAAGCTTTGACGGATTACATTTCCAAGTACCCGAAAGTTAAAGTGATACTTTTTGGATACAGTTTAGGAGGCAATATTGTCCCAAAGTATTTGGGTGAAAAACGCGAAAGATCGCCGAACATTATCGCTGGATTTTCCATATGCTCGTTACTCGATGCTAACAGGTAATAAAAGAGAGCTGCCGGTCTAGTACTTGATATTTTATCACATTTCATTGTCTGTTTGCGATAAGTCCTACAATAGATATGGGTTTCATTAAAATGTTCCTGATAATGAAAACTCTCAGTATGTTGCCCTAGTTCGAGATGAAATCGCATCACTGAAGTCGATTACGTATCTGATTGCGTTTCTTTAATTTTTTATCTACATATGACGTGTGCATCAAGGCGAAGGCGTCTGCGAATTCTTATCGTATTTTTCATTCGGAAAACCGAGCGAGGTATTCATTGAGCTTATCAGCGGATGACTAAATGGGGTGCTATTTTTACGTAGAATTCTGATGAAATTACCTCGCTCACGTTTCATGTGCAGGTGTCTTGTTTGATTTAAAATTTTTCGTTCGTGTGGTTTTCATCTTCAATAATTGAGATATTTGAAAAATACCGAAGAAATTTTTTTCGAATTTTGAAATTATAAATACATATATTTTAGTGTGGAGGCTGGAGGGAAAGAGAGGGCAATTTTTTTCAAAAAATTTACCATTCGAAGATTAAATGACTAGGTTTTAATTTTCTTTGAGGATTTTTCCATTTTTATCATCAAAATTGATTGCAAAAAATTCTCTCCGGTTGTTTCTTGATAATTTTTAGTTTCAGTGCTGTACTAATGTAATTTGTACAGGATGAAGTAAATGATAAGGTGGTAAAATTACCAAATTACCATTAATTTCCGCTACCCAAACCTAAAATGTAAAGATAAGCGTGTTATATTTAATTTTCATACGTGATGAATCACTATTTCACCAAACAAAATTTCCACGAAGAATCTGTACTCGTTTTAAACACTAATCAATTATTTCGTTGAAATGTGATACATGAAAATATCATTTTTTCATTATTTTTGCCCCCTTTGCCCTCCCTCCTGCGCCAGTAAAATCTCCCTTGACTTATTTCTTCTCCGCTGAAACTTAGTTTCAAATTACATTAAATTTTAATTTGCCAGAAGCTCGCAGCTTGTATTGCATATCAAATCTCGTAGAAAATTCAACGTCTCGTGATTTGAAAAATATCGCTGGATGCGACCTCATTTTCGCTTACGTACACGTCATACTTGTCGCAGCCGCGTCAATTTTTTCTGCTTTTTTTATTTTTCATGAAGTACGTAGGTCTGCGTATCGATTACAGTGATAGCCTGAAAAAAACTAGATATGGTTTAGTTATGAATTTGTTATGTGTTTTTTGTTTGGCCTTTAGAAAAAAAAGATTGGATTTTTATTTTTCATTTATTCATACGATTTTTTCACGTTAATTTTCAATGTTGAGCAAAGCCTTATTTTTACTGCCGGTGCTAATTAATTTTGTTGATTGAAAATGTTATTACTTAAAGGCCAGAAGGATAAAAACTAATGAAATAAAATAAGAAACGATTGTAAGTGAGTTGATCGTTGTATACTTAGGAATGAAGAGGGAATAAATAATTGGAAGGGGAAGTAAATATGTAGTTCATGGAATACTAGTACATAATCAAAACATTCAACTAGGCATCCAAGCATTGCAAGTTCCTGAGTTTCTGTTTATCTTTATTTTTGTCGCAAAGTCTTGAAGTAAATTTTTTTGAAATTTTCCCTTGTTGGAAAAAGTTTGAAAAGTTGAATGGAACATAATTTTTGAAAATTTGAATTTCTCTTGTTTTTTCGCTTTCTTGTTGAGTAAAAAAATTGAATTTGAATGAAAAAAATTGTAAAAAAAATGATTTCCAAGTTAAACTTATGTGAAATTGTTCATCATTTGTTATAAAAATTTCCAAATTGAATTTTTGCAATATTTTCAAAAATTTTTCCAAAGGGTGTAGTCGCTAAAATTTTCTTAAAATTTTTTCAAACTCTTCAAAATAATGTTCAACTTATTTTTTTTAACTTGACAGATCGCCATTCCTGTTTGAAATTGAAATGAGAGTGATCATCCAGTTGAAAAAATTTTTGAAGTGGCGAGAGCGTAGAAAAAAGTCTTTGGTAAAAAAATAGAATTTAAACTTAGAAAAATATTAGTTGAAAGAAATTTTGGGAAAAGAACTAGGAATATTCGATCTTTGATTAATAATTGGTTCATGGTCGAAGTTCAAATTTCGAAATGTAGGAGAAAATTTTCATTTTTTTTTTTTAAATCACCAAACCTATTGCTGTCAATTTGCTGCTTACCTTTCTGTGATCGATGTAAATTGGGAGGGGGATATGATTTCCAGTAAAGTCGTGGATATTTATCGAGCAATTTTTTTAAATTTTTCTTGCCAAAATCAATATTGAAAACTCAATATACATTATAATTCAAAAATCATCAATTTGTAGTCTTTTTGGTTGGTGAAATGCCTCTTTGAGTTAATTTTTTCGAAACATATTTTACGAAAGAGGGAAAGAGGAGAAGTAAGTAAGTACCTAATTAGGAAGGGAAGAAAAAATAAAATGTGAAATACCACGTGTAATTCAATAATCGTATTCACGTTGGTTTTTTCCAAAATCGTGTTAAAATTGCTGGTAATTTTGTGTTGAATCGATCTTTCGCCACACTAAAAAATTGTTATCAAACTTTAAACATGTCGTGTTATACTGATAAGAGAAATTATATCGACGGGGTTTCCGGTATTTGAATTCGAATGACTAATACTCTGTCGAAATTAATCATCAGATTTGTGTAAAACTTTTGTGTGAATTTTTTATCCAATATCGAAATATGGGATGAGCACAAGCCACGTGATATTGAATTTTATTTCATTTACGCATTACTTCATTGTTCAGGAGAAATTTAATCGATAAAATACTTTTTGAAAAAATTATAATTATGTTAATTTCAATTGTATTACCTGAGAAGCTTCCATAATGATAATAAATCTAGGAATTGTAATTAAATCGTATTCCAACCTCAATTGTTTTCTTAGAGTGTGGAAGAGGGGGGAATATGAAGTGAGAAATTGTTGCCAGTATTTTGAAGTTCGACTACTTTTTAAAAATTAAGCTATACTTTTTATTAAATTGTCAATATCTTCAAAATAAATTAATATAATATTCTAATTTTAAATGAGCAACGTTGCCAATAATCCGAATTTAAACATCAAATCTACGACTTTTAAAAAGTTAGGACATGTTTTTTCCCATCATTATTCTGTATTTAATTTGCATTTTTCGTTTAATTTTTTTCAGAGCAATCAATAGAACAGAACAATCAAGGGTGCTCAAATATTTTTATCAGTATTTTTTAGCGCGCTCCATTAAGAACATCGTGCATCGCCATCGCGATATTTTACTCTCGGACGAGGTCGTCAGACGGCATAATTTGGATGTGAAATCGATTTTTAACGCTATGTCTCTAGTCAAATTTGATGAATGTTACACCAGGTCAGCAAACCGAATCAATCATAATTTCTTAACTCACGACATCAACTTTATCGTTATTTTCGTAACTTTTACAGACGAATATATAATTTCGAATCGCTGAAAGAATATTACGATTGGAGCAGCGCCATCCATTACCTGGATGGTATCAAGGTACCGATGATATTCATCAATTGTCTTGATGATCCTCTACTATCCGAGAAAATGATGAATCCTGCCAGAGAATTCGCTAGTACGTGAGATTTTCTTCTTTAAAATTTAGTTTTTCAACAGTTCTCTGCCAAGTTTTGTGTTTTCATTTCCAGAACGTCGTAGCAAAGTGATCGCCATCGAGTTGAAATACGGTGGACATTTAGGATTTTTCGAAAATAATTGCTTCATTTCCGAATCGATTACGTGGTTAGAAAAAGCGCTTATCCAATTAGCCGAAGCTATTTATAAAGATTATAAATTGCAGCACAGCATAGAGCAGCGACAAGAATAAGTAACGTACGCATGCATTTTTTTCCCTTCTATAACGTTGATTTAATTTTGTCCCTCGTGCATCGATGACGACTTTGCTCCCGTTTCCCTTTTCCTCCCGAAGAGATTTCGTCGCGTTCGTGTTGCTTTTCGTCATTTCCCTCCGAAAACGTTGCGAAACGAATTTTTCTACGAAAATACTCCATCGTATCGTTTCAAATTAACCGATATGTAACTACGTATGCGCTGATACAGATAACAAAACGCTTCGTTCGTGATTTATCTTCGTACTAGTCGAGTTCGCGTTCATGTGCGCCAACTAATGAACTCGAGCGAATGATTTTTTATCGCCTAGTTTTTTTTTTTTGATGATTGGGAGTGCGGAGGGAGACCATATGGAGTGAGATATCGCACTATCGGCGGAAAATCCTTTGTATCTTTTGTTCTTCAAAGGCAAATGTCAAGTAATGCTTGAAATCACACGTTCCCCCCTCTCCCTACGCCGAAATTACTTATAAATTCGCCGTTATATTCTTATCGGTGTAATTTTGCTGATTTACTGAAATTATTTTATGATAATGGGTATCGGCGATGTTACATTTTGCAAAATTAATGATGTTTTAATTCTCGTGGTAGAGTTTCCGTTGATTTTTCTAGAATGATGAATTTTAAAAGTGAAAAAACCCGAAACGATTGGGTGATTTGTTGCGACAACAGTGTTATTTTTAATTTTCATTATTCACTTCGAGTAAAGTTTGGAACTCTTCGACGAGAAATTCATTTTTAAAAATTTTAAGATTTTTTATTTTTCGAATGTCTTTTTCGATGCGATCATTTGATCATTTCTGATGATCGAATATATTTTTAGGAACCTCTAATTTATATCTAATTTCCCAAAATTTGAATGTTTGTACCTATCCAAAATTATTTTTGTTCCATCATTTTTATAAAAATAATATTTAAAGTTGTGACTTGTGAGCTCCGAAAATTTCATAATTTTTATTGATATCAAAAAATTGTTATCGCTGCCTAACTATTCTACCGCGTTTTTTTTTTTTTTTTTTAAAACAAATTTTTCAACTTCATGTAAAATTGTGGTGCTTGTGATTTTTTTTGTGAAGTTGAAGTTATTCTAATCCTAAATCTGAAAGAGAGTCCAGGAGAGAGGGGCTTGATATGAGTTTATCAATAGACTTTTCTGAGGTGATTTTGGGATGAAACAATGATCCCTGGGAATGTAGGAAAAGGAGTAAACTAAAAATTGAAAATCGTCTGACGATATCAAGTGAGGTATTAAATTTTCATGTTTTTAGATCTCCCGAGCTCGTTCCCAAAGTGATTTCGCCAAAACAAAAAATTATAAGTAACTCAAATGGAGGAAAATCTACTTGAATCCTGGGAAATTTGAAATTTCCCATCGAAAAGCTCATTTTTATAACATTCTAGATCTTTTTCTGAGGCATTTTGCTGTCAAAGTAAAAGAAAGGTTAATTGAGAATAAAAATTGTTTGTATTGAGTGAGCTATTAAAATTTATGTTTTTAATCCTCTGCCTGTTTTTAATGTCATTTCACCGAAACATTAAACATGAGGTGATCCAAAACAGAGAAACTCGACTCCTAAAATTTTGAATTTTATATCAAAAACCTTATTTTTTTGACCTGTCAAATTTTTTTCCGAGGTAATTTTGGGTCAAAACATCGAGCTATGGAAAGTCAAGGAAAAGAAACAGAAATTTGCTAGAATTTCATCCCTCTGGCCAAAAGTTTAGAAAATGACTAGAATTTTATGTATCTTGAAAGACGAGAATTTTCCACATTTTGCACTTCCTCGAACTAGGTTATTTAAATTTTGTAAAAAATATGCTTTTTGAACAAATTTGAAGCAAAAGAAAAAATGGTATGAAAGAAAATGCTTAAAAAATCCAGAAAATGGCAAAAAAATTTTCATTTTTGAGATGCTTCTAAGTCGATTTTAGGTGCAATTTCATGGAAATATCCAAAATATGTCCAGAAAAATCAGAAATTAATCCAAAAATTTGTTAATTTTTCAATAATGGGAGTGCATTTCCGATATTTGGTATCCATTAAAATGGGATAGGTTTACCTAATTACCATTACGAATTCAAACTTGTTCAAAATTCTGATTCTGTTTCTATCTCACCTCTTCCTTCTGAACATTCAGTTTTTGGTTTTATTATGAAATGACATTATAACACGAATCAAAAGAAAACATTTGCAATTTTTTGAAAATTGAAAAATTCTCCTCTTTTCAGATGAATCACACCCTCTTGCTTATGGTGAAAACGAAAAAAAATTGTGTATCGTAAAATGATGGATGTTGAAAAATTGTCTATCCCCATAACTTTTGTTTGAATTTTAAATTTTTTTTTGTGCCTCCAATTTCAGTTTAGCAAATTTTATCATCGTAGTGTCCTCCTCCCCCCTCCTCCCCCAAAAAAATGAAAATAAAAAACATTTACGACAAAAGTCGTGTTACTAGAAAAAATTTGAAATAAAAGTTAAGGAGCATTAAAAATTTGGTCACGTTCTATTCTTCATTTTTTTTTATCGTCTGTTTCAAAGGTTTTGTTAATTTGAGAAATGAAAAATTCATTCAAAATTTACGCTCGAGTAACTTTTGCTGAGTGCCAAGTCTAGAAAATTTTTTCATTTGAAACAAGATTTTATTGATTTTTATAGGTCTACAATTCTGGGGTCGAAACATTTTTTCTTGTGTCCATCTTCATTTTCTTGAGTAATTCCAAGAAATTATCTAATGAATGGTTAAGAACAATCTCATGGTTGTATCTTAATTGAGGTAAATAGATCTGACAAACCTGAATAAAATTCGCACGAAAAACTTACAAAAGCGAGATATTGGGGAAAATTATTTTTGAAAACTGGGGGAAAAATATGAAGTTGACATTGAGAGAATAATCGAATTTTAATTCTATTCCAATTGGAAATTAGTTTTCCTGTTCACATATTTTAATGAATCTTTACCAACTGGTTCAAAATTTTGAAACCGGTTTCAGAAAATGCTTCTAATGAAATTTCGTTCATTTTCATTGTTTGCTGAACGAAAAAATTGAAATAATTCCTCATTTCAATCAAAAAAATTGATATTTTTCATTTCATAAAAATCCTCTGAATAGATATTTTTCTCCTCTGTCGAAAGTTTTCGTAATCCATAAATCCAATCGCAATAATAGTCAGTCGTTTTTCTACTATTTGAGCGGTCGCGAGTGATTTTTTTCTTGAATATTTTGAATTTGATTCTTCTGATACGTTGCTAAGGGTTATTTCGTTCGAGCACGATTCGTCTTTGAATCACAAATATTCTTTCACGCAGAACTTTCGTAATTTTATTCAATTTAATCGTTTCGTTCGCGAACGACTTCGTTCGATTAGATTTCCTTAATTCGTGCATTATTGCCTTTCCTGAGGCTTTTGTTTCGCCTCCCTCTCCTCGCTTCTAACCCATATACTAAAGATAATTTTAACCAATTGGACTGAGATGGTAATCTCTTATTAATAATTACAGATTGTATTCTCAAATCTATACTCGATGCGGTTTTTTTGATTGGGAGGCTGTTTTTCCACACTCCGAACAAGAACTGCAACTCCAACGATGGAAATACCGTTTAAACGTGATTACTCCTTTGAATTATTGTATCGATTCCCCGGGTAAATGACATTAGGTTTTCCCAACAACTCGCTATTATTTACTCACATCCGCTTTATTGATGCTACATGAATTGTATCGCATTTTGCCTACCTATATAAATAATCAACGTGAAAACGAGATAACGTGGACTGCGCACATCATTTCGAGTTAGGTTTAAATTATTTCGTCGTTTGATTTTCCCGAAATTTTTTCATTCTTTACGAAAGGATACCCAGATCCGTACGTAGGAGTATAAAAAAAAGGGAAAATTTAAAAAACGAAAGAAGGATAAACGTCGAAAACTTTTTTTAAGATAGCTTATTATATTAAAAATGATGACTGTGATAGCATGTGTTAGTGTGTATAGTGTGGGGGAGGGGAAAGACGCCACGCACGTGCACCATCATCGTGCTTGCGGGATTTTTTATGGCATAATGACGATGTCCGATATTTTACACGAAGATTTAACACCAGTTTCATGAAAAAATTGAACGAATTTTGTTGGGTTTTTTATTGATTTTTTTTTTGCATACGTTTCAACTCCATCTTTTTAATTTTTACTATGATACAATTTTATTAATAGGAAAAATACTATACGTTTTAAGATTTATACTATTCTTTAATGTTAGTTGATTTTAAAATTTTTTTTCTTTCGTGTGTATTGAGGGAATACCTCCGATTTTTCTCTGTAAGTAATCCCGCCCTTCTGTTTGTTTGTTCTTTTTTTTTTCGTATTTATTATTTTTATTATTTTTCGAAACTTATGTACCAGTGTGATACGCTTTTTATATTTTAAAATATCGCTTCAATGTGATGAATTTTATGCATTTAGAGAAATCGCGAGTATTTTTCTGTTTTTTCCCCTTCTGTCTCTCTTACGTTCATATTCAGTTGTTCATAATCTTCGAAATGACAATTTCCATTTTTATAAGTCAGCGTCTCTTATCGGTAACTACAAATAAGTATTAAATGCCCTCGAAATGATAATAGAAGCCGAATGTTAATAATACATTGAAAAATAGTTCATTCCGTGTATCGGCTGTAGAATTTTATAGTTTAATCGTTGTTTTTATTTTATTTTTTTTTAATCGATCGAAATATTTTATCGAGGTCACCCGTTTTATGATGCTTTTGACTTGCTCGTCTCATGATTTTTTTTGTTTCGTTTGTACTTTTTATTTTCTTTTTTGCTTCTGAGCGTTTTTGTATGTTGAAAAATTCTCCTTCGGAGTGTTTCGCTTGTTAAAAACGTCCTTTCGTTTTTTTTTTCTATTATTTTGTGTCTCTGTTCAGAGACAAATTTGTTTTTTTGTCTTCATTCAAATGCGCGAATTAAGTTTTATTTTACGTATAAATTTTATGTAACGATAAATTTTGATTTTATTCATTATAATACGATTTTTAATTTACGAATCGAATGCTTACGATTCGAATTTTATTCTCGATTGTGATGGTGATGCGAATCATCGGATGTGATATGTCTCTTCGAACTGGCTCGCACGAGTATTCCCGTTTTTAAGATAATTGTGTTCATTGAGAGTCCTGTGTTTTACACCTGGCTTTTTATCTACGTCTTACGCCAGATGGTCTTTTTTTCTAATTTAAATGCGGATTAGTTATTTTTCTATGGCCGTTTACTACTTATTGACAAGAAAGTGGAGGTGAAATGGCGAATTTCAAAGTTTTCCGGTGAAAGTGGTTCTCGATGAGAAAAATCGTAGTGCTGAGGGTTTCGGTCTGATTTGTGTTGGATGAATTTTTGAACGGCGGATTTAGACTGTTTGAATTTATGTGCCAATTTCTTTTTTATCGAGGATGGGCGTTTTAATTGTTTTACAGAATTGGAAAATTTTTCGCTTTCTATTTGAAACTTTTTCCCCAAAATTTGAAAAATTCCTTCCCCTTTCCCCTTAAATTAAAACATCTTTCATTCTCCAAAATCGAAAGAATTTTTTAGAATAAATTGAAACATTTTTCAGAATTGGCACAGTTTTTAAAATTTGTAGTGATTTTTTCGTAACCTAACATGAAGAATTTGATACTTACCCAAAAAATCGAATAATTTTCCGTAACTTTGATAAAATTTTATAAAAACTGAACCAGTTTTCCATTCCCCCCTCCTTAAATAGGATGATTCTCCAAAAATGAGACCCAAAAATTGTTTTCAAAACTTTAGGACGATTTACTAAAGATTACAATACGATATTTCAAGTCTTGGAATTTTTTCAAGAAATTGAACAGCTCTTCAAAAGTTGTATTACATCTGAATTTTGAAAGCTAGACCAATTATTTGGAACTTGAATGCATTTTTTTTTCAAAAACTTTACCAATTTTCCAAAAATATTCTTTTAAAGTGATGAAATTCGATGTTTCAAAAACTGAAAAATCCAAGAATTGAACACGTTTTAAAAATTTTACCTTACTTACTGTTTTTTTTTTCAATTTATAATTATCTGAAAATTTTTGAAAATATTCCTGCAAAAATTTCAGGACGATTTTGTTGAATTGCTTAATTTTTTTAGGGGGAGGGAAGATTTTCAGAAGTATTCTTCAAGCACCTTGTTTTAGAACACTGAAATTTACTCTTTTTTAAAAAATTATGTGTAATCCTAAAATGAACAATTTTAACTTTGAAACCATCAATTAAATTTTTTTCAAAGATGAAAAGCCCCAAACAATTATTTCAAGGCACATTAAACAACGACTGGATCCGTCAGTACACTAGAAAAATTTTTAGTTTCGTTATTCGTTCCTAAAATTTAGAGAAAATAATCCTTATCGACTGAAAATCATCTTACGAAAAGCAAAAGGCCAATTTCAATGCTTCCAAGAATGTTGATTATCGAATAAGCTGTAATTTTTTTGATGAAAGATTTCCATCTGAAATCGAATGAAAAAAGTCACGTGAATGTTTTCCATTTTATTAAGTACCTTGCCTAATTGTTGATATATTCGTTATTAGCTGGACCAGATCGACTTTCTTTCGAATCGAAAAAATCCAGCCATTTTGATTCGAAATTGATATTCCTATCGAAAAAGTGAACTATAAATTTTCTTAATTTATCCAATTTGTTCCTTTTTGCCAAAAAATTGTTATGATTTTTTTTTTTTTAAAAAAAACTTCCATCCACATCATTTTATACATTACTTTGTTTTCAATCCATGAAAATTAACATCGAAAATTGATACTTATTCCTACTTGAGGTAGTAGCTTCGTCACAAGTGTTACCATTTAAATATTACAATTATTTTAATCTGCACTTTTTAAATTGAATATTCGAATTTAACCAATACTTAGATCTATGTTGTATACCTAGACCTGTACCTTGTCATTATTTTATTTTCGCGTCACTTTCGATACTCGACTATTCCTTTCTTTGTTCGAACAAATTTCTTAGTTCATTAATTCAGAATCAGTTTAGAAATACGCCAGTTGTTAGTAGAAAATGAAAATTCCGCCCAAATCCAGTATTCTTCATGTTTCTGACGAGGTAATTTTGGATATAATCCAGCTTCTCTTTCTCTTAATACGAAAATTTTGGCAATAAAGATTTCATCGTCCTTTTTTCCTTTTTCGATTTATTCATTTCAATTTCGAAAATGACCCTTTTTGTTTTATTTTGCCAATTTTGTTATCGCAAATATGTATTTTGTTTCGTTTTTTTTTTTCTAAACGACGATTCGAATTTTTTTTAGTATATGAAATTATTCTCGAGCGATGTTACCCAATTCATTGTACAAGAATTCACAAGTGTGTAACTGTAAATGTCTAATTATATGTGATATATACATTATTTGAGATTCCAATTTTATGTATTATGCATTTAATGAATTCTACAGTATTATCTTTGCTATTGAGTATGTTGTACTCTTTATTACTTTGACGGAAGTGTTTTTCAAATTTCTGAACTTCATTGGGTCGTTTTGTTATTTTTTGTATGTCTGCGTGGTTTTTTTTCGAGGTCATCGTATCGAAGAATGATTTTCAATTGATTGATGGGTGCGATGGAGCGGATTTAGTTTTTATTTCTTTTTTTATCTCGTCTTTTCGGATCTCTGTGTGCGTTTGAAAAAGTGGCTGGTTTGAAATTTCTCGTGTAATGATCTTTTTTGAAATTGACAAATGTTCGCGTTATTTTGATATTTAATAAGTACTTAATATGTTATATTAACACTATTTTTTTTTTCAATTTGAATGATCATTAAAGATTGTTTACTTCTTGCGTGAATTTTGTTTTTTACACGGACATGAAATAAGTAATTTTTATCTGATTCAAGATAGCCCCGAGAATAATTAATATTCAAATATTACGCTTTTATTCGTCTTGATTTGATTTTCAATTTTTATTGCAGGATATTTAATTTCTAGGTATTAGTTTGGCTATATGGATAATGGAAATATGGAATTATTGGTAGTTTTAATTTTCCTTTGGGGGAAGAGAAAAATATTATAATTTGAAGTAATGGTGGAAAGCAAATCAATGAATGTTTATTTTAATTGATTCAGTCGTGTTCCGGAGTTCGCCGATCACTGATATCATGATTGAAAATATTCAACCTCAATAAAATTTACTGATTTTTCGAAGTGGAGTAATGACGTTTGAATAAGATGTTGAAAACTAAATTATAAGTGAGCAGTTGATCATTTTTTTTATTATGGCAAATTAATTTTTCTTAATGTTAGTAAAATTTTGTTAATTTTTTTCAAAATATTTCATCTTTTTTTTTATACAAAATAAATCAGAAAAAAATAAGAGTAATTTGTTCATGATGAAAAAAAAAAGTAAAAATAATTTGTTTGTGGGGTTTAATAGCAAAAAAAAGAAGGAAGAATCAGAAAATGAAAAAATTTCATTCAAGTATGTAGTAAAAAAAACAACAGGCAATAACTTATTGTTAGAAGCAAGAATTTCCACATTTTCCCTTTTCTTTAAAATTTTTCAGAAATTTTTTTTGCGCAAGAAAACCCCAGAAAATCACAAGAATTTCTATTTTTTAACGTACAGTTATTGCAATGATTGAGAATATTTTTTAAAGAAATGAGAGTTGTATTTGTATCAATGTTGAATCATTATGAAATATCAATTACCAACAAATATGTATTGAAATGGGAGAAATTTGGGAGAAGTTTTCTTGTTCTACATTGAAGTGAAGTTTAAATATCCTAGTACTTGCTCTGAGAAATAGATAGCGATACTACGTCTGTATCGTGTATCTTAAAATTACAGGAATCCTATGAAAATTCATATTTCTATTCATTTGAGCCTGAAAACCGCATATTTTTGTTCAGTTTTGCTGAAAGTGAATAAAATATGGCGTTTTATGCAGGTAATTTCTTCAAATATTGAAGTTTTTCTCGTTTTTATTTATATGATCGAATGAAAAAATATTTTCTGCTGAAAGATTAAATTCAAATTTGGTTTTATTGGGGAAATTTCCCCCTCTTTGCGATGAAAAATAGAATTTTTAGTTGAAAAATTTGGATTTGTCACAGGAAATGTAAAAAAATTTATAACTTTTGAAAAAAAAAAATCGTTTTGAGCTTGAAAATGGCATAGTATTCAATCATGGAAATAAGATTAGAATCGTAGAATCGAAAAAAGTGAGAAAAGTACCTACTTCAGTGAAGAAAAAAAGAGAGGATATTCCTAGGTTTTTTGTCTTGAGATTAAACTTTACTTGAAAAACTGTCGAAAATATAAAAATTGTTAAAATTATTTTGAAATGTATGCAGAAACATGGGTAATTGAAATTAGATTCATATTGTTTCAACTGTTGAAAAAATTGCTTAAGAAAATAGTGATAGAATTCCAAAAAAAAACAACATTCAAACTGTTTCAAAAATTCCAAGTGTTATTAGAATTTTTTAGATGGGTACAAAACTTTTTCAAACGCTGGTAAAAGAAAATGCACGAAAATATTGAAAAGCTGATGAAATTACTAGAAAGGTTTTTCAGAAATTTTCTTTGTCTAGGCAGCTACCCATTTTTTCAATTTCATCTTCCCAGGGGACTTCTCGATGATGCCACTCTCTGAACTGACGAATTTTGAGATTTACCTATAGTTATAAATCCCCTATCTAGAGAAAATTGATGAGGTCATAATTTTGTAATTCTCATGAAGATCCATTCTGAAAATCACTGTATCTACTAACAAAATTGCAGCGAATGAAGGAAGAACAAAAAAATGGCATCAACAATTATAATTTTTTTGAAAAATCACTACCAGCATCATTTTGAAGTAACTTTGCTATTTTTTTCAATTGTGGTCACTTTTTGTTTATTTACTCTTCAAAAGTCATTTCGATCACTTTAGTATTTTTAATCTTTAAAGAAACAATTCTCGATTTCTTCATTTTCAATTTCAAGCCATAATAATTATTATTTTAAACATTAAAAATTTTTTTGACCTTATGAGGGAGAGCGGAGGGGATCCTGACCTCAAAAATCGTTTTGACTACTCCACGTTCACTGATTCAGAATAAGAGAATACCCCTTATCCTGGAACTTGTGATGAACTTCGAGATGAAATTCATTTTTTTTCCCCACCATTTTCCGTCCAGAATGATTATTGAAGAGATTATCCCAAAACTCACAACTCAATTTTCCGAGTTTCTGTGGATGGGTTATGGGTTGAATTTTAGGATGAATCTCCATCCCAATAATTTTCCGATGAATCATCCCATGATTTTTTCACGACCTTCTGAAGATCTGAAGAATTGGGGATCATTCCAAAAATCATCTCACATCTTTATTACGGTTTTGGAGGCTGAAATTAGTTTTCGAGAATTAGAATGAATATTTATGCCAAAAATCATTCCACGATTTTTCCACGATAGCTGTTCTTGTTCGTTCTAAAATCGTCCCTTAATTTTTCCGAATTCTGAGTTCGGAATGAGTATTGTGGTGAATTCCATTCCAATAAGTCATCACTGTCATCAGATCAACAATCATCCCAAAAATTACCTATCTTACACTTCTTATGAGCTTGTTAGGATGGGATGAATTCGAGACTAATTTTCATCTCCAAAAACATCTCATAATTTCTTCGAGATTTTTAGGCTGGGATAAATTTAGGATGAATATTATCCCAATGATCATCCCAAAAATATTTGCCTAGTTTTTCCGGACTTTTGAGGTTGAGATGAATTTGGATTGAATTTTCATCCCAAGTCATTATACACACGATTTTCCGTGTTTTTGAGGCTGGAATAAATCATTGGGATGACTGCTCGTCTCAAAAAAATCATCTCACACTTTTCAAGTACTCTTAAGGACAAGATGCCAATTAAGCTGAAAATCATTTTTTTGATTTTTTTTTTGGTACTTCTGGTGCTGCTCTTTAATCTTTAAGATAAGATGAGATGGTTCTGGTTCCAGGAATCGAGAAAATTTACAAAATTTGACTAAATTTCAATTTTGAAGTCAAATTAAGATCTGCAGTATATTTTTGGAATTTTATCAAATTTTTGTGAATTAATTGAAATTTGAATTGTAGATATTGGTTCTTATGATTCTGGTTGTTCTCTTTATTGGGAATGGTTCTATAAATTTTTTCAATTGGTTCTGGTGCTGGTTCTCATTTGAAAATTCGAAAAAGTGGCTCTCCTGGTCTTTTTTTTTGGTTGTTCTCCCAAGTTGTTCCGCATCCTGGTTTTTAGTGACCAATCGATTTATTTAAAATTAATTTTCAATAACGTAAAACCTTTCCAATCGTTGACCTACAAAATCGTAAATAATCATTCGTCGAAAAATTACCAAAAAAGGTGGAGTACGCAGACAGAAAAAGCGAGTCCTACCAAACGTTTCTCGCGTATTTACGGCGTAACGGTTATGCAAATTATTTTACACGTGAATTACCTCGTGATATTCGTTCATACAGAAACATCCCGGCTAATGATATGTTTACGATTACACGTATGCCCTGTAAATTACTCGCACATCCACAATTCTACATCCATCATCCGAATTAATGACTAAATCACGCCAATAAGTACCATACATTCGTTAGAATCGACCAAACCATCTTATACTCTGAGAAAGTTCGATTTTCACCTTTTGCTCGTTATAATACTCGATAATTGTCAAACATGGTAGAAATTTTGAACGGCTATATTTGGCCTGTAATCGCAGGAGGATAAATAACCTCCATACTGCGTAATTATAACCATCGTACGAGCCAGCGAGGTGTTGTTTTTTAACGAGCCAACGTCTCTAGGTTCCTACAGCTCCGAAACACTTAAAAATAGTCACGACCGAGGTTGTTAACTGCGTTGAAAATTTCACGCCGAGTCTGACGTGTGAGTGCGTGTTTTATGTAAATTCAGCCGTCCAAATGGCATGTAAACTGTATTAGTGCCAGAGATGCGGTGAAAAAATTTGTTAATACGAATTGCGTGCCTTAATAAACGCTTGTAAACAGGTCGAATTACTCAAATGTTGAAATGGCGGGCCATACTCGTACCTAAGCAGTAATTTCAGCTACGTTTCCTCCCTCCCAAATATACTTATAAATGTGCTAAAAACGTGTGTAGAAATTAATTTCTACCAAAATGGACGTCTGCGTAATTGTCCAACGGTAATTGAAATTTTACTACCGGACCAGGTTTCCTATTTTTACTACTGAAAATATTGTTCGGCAGGATCTCGACGGTTGCTCGAATGAGAAAAAAATACCATAATACGGTTTAATTTATTAAAAAAAAAAGAAAAGAAAATCATTTCGCTTAATTCCGTTTTTACTCTTCGTCTTTTATTACGATTAGAAAGATCGCCGCACACGCACCGCAGGCGGTATATCCCTCTATGATTAAGGGGCAGCCATTTTGTTTTTTATTCGAAAATACCATACTGTGGTAGATGTGTTATTTTTTCCTTCTATTTTTTTTATTGCGTACAGTCCACGTTCATAATTACATCATTATTTTGGTTGGGCCACCAGGTGTTTCCTATTCCTACATCCAAAATGATCTCCTCCCCCCCTCATGTATCTCAGTTCTTCAGAACCTATCGTATTTCTCCATCTTCTAGGCGACGCGACCGAGCAGGTTCAGACGAAATTAGACCTATCGTTAAATGGGATAATACCGCATGTGTCAGTGTATGTTTTTTTACTTTATTGTACGGTTATTTTATTTTTTTCTAGAAAAATGTAGGTACCTCCAACCATTAGTTTATTATGCAATAAAAGTCCTGCAATTTGGAGATATATGGGTGTGTGGTAAATGGGTATGGTACTTTGTACGAGCCATGTTATTATGAAATGTTAATTTGGGGTTAGGTGATTGAAATTTATGAACGCGGAATCGTTTACTTTCGTTCCGCCATTTCAAGTTCAAATTTTGGTATTTCAAAGGTGTCGCAGTGGGTTTTCGAGTTTTTGGTCGAGCAGCTGGTATCAGAAATGGGGCATGTCAGTGAATGAAGTCTCTTTTTGGGGTTCTGTTGAGATGAAAATTAAGAGGAATTGTAAGAAACTGTTCAGTATCGTGTGGTGGAGAAATTATGGTTTATAAGTTGGAAGTATGACAATTTTATCAATTCTTATTTCAAAAGGTCTTTTTTGAAAAAAAAAAAGGGTCAAAAATGGTCCTAAATTTGACCCAAAATGTTACTTTCAGTATCCAAAAAAACTTGACTCCCAACTCTTACTTTCTTCCAGAATTATAGAAGTCCAATTTCGGAAAATCAGTACACGTTATCTCTGAAAGGAATGATGCATTTTTTTAAAAATGTTTCACAGATAATACCTCTTGACTGGCAGTACCATAATAACCGTGAACATTTTCGATTCACATTTTTCCAATTTTTTTCAAGTTGGAATCTTTAAAAAATGGAAGGAGAGGGGCAGGAGTGCTTTAGCTGGATTTTTTTATTGATTCTGGAGTCGTCAAGAATTACACATAATTTTTTAGGGTACTGAAATTGAGCTCAACTAGCTCGGAAAAAATTAAAATTAAATTTATGCAAAATTTAGAAAAATTTTATTATTCACCAGGACTCAGAGAAATCACGTTGAATTTTCAACGTTGGGGGCGGGGGGGGGGGTAATTCTGGAAGGTGAGGAAGTTGGGGGTTGACATTTTTGGATGGTTTCAGTTTTATACTAAAATTAGGCAACATTTTGGATCACTTTGACCGAATTTGGATTAAGGGATACTTTTGACCATTATCAGGAAAGGGCTTTTTTATTTTTGTTTTGGTAAGTAGATAAATTATGAAAATTGTTTACGTACTACTAGCAAGAAAAATCAGTATAGAACCAGATAATAGCTTTTGATAATTTTTATTTTATCACAAGAAGTCCAATTTTTTGAATTTTCCAGTTGAAAAATTGTTCTTGAACGCTTTTATCGGAAATTTTTCACGAAAATTTCTACTCTGACTTCGCTGAGGAAAGACTTCTGTCCCCGTTTTCTTTGAATGATCATTATTTTTAATCTTTTTGGTCAAAATCTGAAAATTTTTATAAGTATTTCTGTCTAGAAATTTACTGCTGTAGTTGCCTAATTTTAACACATTTCAATATGTCTCGCATTTAAAGCTTCGTTCTTTGGAAAATTTTGACCAGCCTTTAAATTCAATCAATTTTCAGAGAAATTGTGGAAAAGTCGGAGAATTTTGATTAACATTGAAAAAAGTCATTTTTTATTCTTTGAAAATTTTTCTTTTAATTTTTGAATACAGGGTGTTGAATTGAAACCCAGACACACAACAGCAAAAAATTTCTCTCGAGGTAATTTTTGTCGAAATTTAGATTTGAAAAGTAGTCTAAAAAATTACATAATGGAAAACATGACGTTTTTCAATTATTTCATCCATTTTTTGAAGGAAAAGAGGATAAATTTTTCCTTTTTACACAATTACAGTCAAAATTTGAATAGAATGTGGGGGGGGGGGACGGGATTTTTCCGCTTCGCGTCTGGATTTCAATTCAACACCCTGTATATGTTGCTCAAATGCTCATATTATGTTTTTTTACAAAACTTCAAACTTTTTAGAAATCTTTCTTTTAATTTATGTAGGTAGTCTGTTTTTTCAAAAAAAACTTCTATTTCTCTTCAGGAATGAAAAATCACTTTTTCTGATTTTGTTTTTTCATCTCTGAGTATTTTTTATAATCTTTTAAACAATTTGAGCAAGTATATTTTGTTTGACCCATGAATACCATTCAAAAAAAAAAAAAATGGAAAAAATGAATGGTTTTTTAAATACAAATCGTTGAAAAAAAAAAATTTACACGGAATCGCAACACCCTTCTCAATTTCATCTTTTTTTTCAATAATTCAGGAGTGATTAAAATTGAAATCCATCTTCTGAAATTTTACCATAGAGAAAATTCCTTCCCTTCTCCTAAATATTGAAAAATTCAGAGAAAAAGTTTTGCAAAATTTTGTTAAAATTTCTACAAAAGTTTTATATTTTGAATTATTCTATCTTTTCTTGTCCTTATTTTATTGGAATAAAATTTTCTCATCATTGGCCTGCTACTTTCGAAGAAAAATTTTTAAAAAGGAAAACAACTCTAAAACATGATCTTTTTAAAAATGTCATTGAAAAACAGTTCGATATTGACAGAAGTTAGAATGAAATGTTGAAAAAAAGCTGAGGATTGTTGAAGGTATATTTTTTTCATTTTATAAAAGCTGAAATCCAAAATAAATTGGTATCTAATAATTGGAGTTTCCTCTTTTTTATTAAAATTTTTTTTGAAAAATTTTTGTTTCAAGTGAGAAAAAATTAGAATTAGGTAATCAGGAAAAAAACACCAAAAATTTCTTTTTGAGGAATTTTTCAATTTTTTTCTTCTTCAGTGCTAACTTCTGCCCATCTCTGATGAATATTCAACTGCTTTTATTGCAAATTTTCACTTTTTGAACAAATTTCATAATATTTTGAAACTTTTTTTCGATTTTATTTATCCATTCTCTAGCTATTCAATTTTGTAATTTTTTTTCTCGATTTTCAATCCTAAAATCCGTTTCATTTCGAATTATAAATTAAGAATAAAACTGTCGGAACAGCCGCAGATGGAAAAGTGGGCAGATTTCACATCTTCCATGGCTACGTTTCCAAATGCTTCATCGTTGGGGCTACCGAAATAACATCTGCTTTTTCTTTCATAACCATTCTAAAGGCTGAAACATCGATAGGTTTGTCCCCTCACCCTGTTTCAAGGATTATTACAATCAAGCATCCAATAAGAACTTTATTTCGTTCGACATTGCTGCCTACTGGATAAATCGAATTCACTCCTAATATCTAAATCGGAATTACGCTCACGTCAGAATATCTAGAATTTCCACCAAGAAAAAAGAGCTATCGAAATATTTTCGTTGGTGTGCCCAGTTCACTTCTAAAAATTAAATGGACAGTTGGACACCCAATGCTCATGATCAATTCACATTTTACCATTGAAATAGATCAGTCGTTGTACGATTGAAAGATATGATGTTATGTAGCTACGTGATAAAAAATCAGCAGTTTTTTTTTCCATACATCACGTATTTTACACATAAATACAATACTGATTGCTATTTATGACACGTTACCTGTACGATTCAATTAAATAACGCGATTGCATTCGGTCAGGCAATACGCTTCTACATACAGTTAGAAAACAGTAATCGAATTCTGGCAGGCTTACGCATTCATTGAAAACCCGCCACCATATTAGCTGACAAATCAAGTCAATTTAGCTGAAAAGAAAAAGCAAGAGGAGGAAAAAACAGATTCGCTTTCAAAGTACATAAGGGGGAAACCAGAGAAAGAGGTTGCTTGCGTGCGAACACGGAGGGATGATGTTGGTACAAATAATTCAACGCGGTCTGCATTAGTATATTTTGTGTAGATTATGTCCCTCGCTCCGGGCCATCTAATAAATCACTTGGCGGTTTATTATTTAGGAACCATTTTAACCGTATACACGGCGTTATAAAGTACAGCCGAAGAATGAACAAAGCTGGAACCAGGCACCTACGGATACACGGTTCCCCGCTATTGCTACATCGTTGTTGCTTTGGAAAAGTGATCGTGGCCGCTTGTTGGTTAGAAGGGTATTTCTGGCAGATACATTAATTTGGGTCCAGGTAAAACATTTATAACGCCGATGTCAGAATATGGTTGTAGTTTTGAAAATGTTTCGCCTGCTCTTACAACCGAACGTGAAGGGTTCTTTTATAAAACGCTACGTTATATTACGTATATCTTCCATCTTCTCTCTGCGCCGAGCAGAGCTCAATATAACCCCCAAGCTCCGGCTCCCGGCTCAAAGTACCATTAATGATTTTACCATAATAAGGCGCTCCCTGCGTCTTTTTTACCTATGGTAATTCTTTGCTTGCGAAATCTCTTCAGCAGCGAGATGAGAAGCCATAGATGTGTAGAATATGAAAAATTACCATTCCGTTGCGTGAATGATTCGATGAATAATTGATCTAGAAAGATTTTCTGAAAGTTGTTTTTTTTTTTTTGAAATAGTGACAGATTCTTGCCGATGTGTTACGTAAGTAAGTGTAGATTTTTTTCCCGGAAGAAAAGAAAAGGAGAAGTTGATGTTGGTTGTGAAAGGAAAATCGAATGAAATTTTATGGTTTTTGGTTTGAGACTTATTTTATATAAACTCGAATTTAAAAAAAAAAATGAAGTGAGGTTTTCAGATTTCACTTGATTTTTTTTTAAGAGTTCTGCTCAATGGATGACTGCCATTATTTCCATCCCAACCCTTCAACTGATTGAGAGGGCAAACTTCGAATTTCATAATTTTGCGCCCTTTTAATGTGTTGACGTTTCATTGCTATCCCCTCACCCCTCCCTTTGTACCACCAGTGGCGTTGGAAAAGTACATTGTACCCCTCAGAATCCTGGTGACAGCATCACATCAGATACGGATTTCAAATCATTAAAACATGGAAAAACGCTTTTTTTGGACTTATCAACAAAATCACAATTTTGTATTATTTGAGACGAGACAGCAAAAAAATCCTCCATTTTTCTTTCTCCTCCGAAAATCCTTCAGATATTCTAAGTTTTGATTCTAATTTTGTACCCTCCTAAAAAAAAAGCTTTCGACGCCACTGCTGTGTATCTCCATCCTTTTAAATTTTCTTCATTTTTCCAGAAGTAGATTTCCAAAACCTCGAAATTTTCCATTTTTCATGTTCCCACGCGAAATATATTCCCAATGATTTAATTTCGATTCATGAAATTCGCTATTTAACCAAAAATTTTTAGTTTAGATAAATATTAAAAAGTAGCTTGAATTTATGAAATTTCGAAATTTGAAGAAGTTCACTCAAATTCGTTAAATTTCTGAAAATGAGATTCAGAGGTGTGAGGATACTCCTTTTCCTCTTCATTAACTCCGTTCGTTATGATTCTTATGCTCATAGTTCTATTGACAAATTCAGCTGCAATTGAGAAAAAATTTCAGGAAATTGAAGCTCAGAAAATGAAAGAAAATGATTGCTCAGTCGAAGTGAGGGTAAAATTTTTTTTCGAAAAATTATATATGTACTAATAAAAAAAAGCAAGAACCAAGTAGGTACCTGCTTATCAAGTAATACCTATAATGAAAAAATTTTCAAATTTTTTGGGGGCAATGCCCTCTTTTCCCCAGGGCCTATTTTAAGGAAAATTTGGAACTGCGCATGTGAGCACATTTTACCACTTCTCCCCTCCTGAACGAAACGGACTGACTTTTTGAGGGGAGGGGGGGTGAGGGGTTAATAGCACAAATTTGACGACCAAACTACATTTTTAAAATCATGTTCTCTCTTTTTTGTTTGTTCCTAGCAGCTTCGGAAGCTTTTTTGGGGGAGAGAATATAAAATGTGGACCAAGACTTGAAATACCAGAAGCATTTTGGGGGGAGGAGCATAAAGAAGCTTTTTTCCGCGCTGTCACTTCAAATAATTCAAACAATTTTGATTTTATTTAAGCCCGAGCGAAGCGAGGGCGAAGCTTTGGAAAAATTGATTTTTTAATGATTAAAAAAATCATTTTTTCTCACGTTTTAATGCTTTGGAAATGCCCTTCTGATGTTTTTTTGGAAGGGGAGGGAGGAGGGGTACAATGCACTACCGGAACCCCACTTTCTGAAGCCACTGTTGGTTTCAAATGAAACGAGAAAAGAAAATTTTGGAACTAATGACGATTAAATTTCAAAAATACATTAAGTATAGTGTTTTAAGGAATAAAAATTCGGTCACTTTTACTGTAAAGCAAGTAAAGAGGAAAAATATGAAAATGCCGAGCGTAGCGAGGCCAAAGCTGTTGGAAAAATTGATTCTAGAAAATCGAAAATAAGGCAAATTTCAAGGAGAAAAATATCATAAAATTGATTGAAATTATCATTACATATGTTCAGGATGCAAAAGAGTCAATTTTGTAAAATTTGAATATTTTGAAATGAAACATTCCAAAAAATCGGAACTGCGCATTTTCCGTTTTGGAACTGCGTGTCAAGCTTTTGGAACTTCGCAAAATGTGCGGAGCTGCGCCTTAAAATAGGCCTTGCTTTTCCCCCTTTATTGGATATACTTTTTAAAAATTTTTTTTTTTAAACGTGACAGCAGGTAATATTTCTACTAACCTTAAATAAAATTCATTGAATTGGTAAATCAGAAGTGTAAATCGGTGAATTTTTTGACGAATTTTGTGTCGATTCGAAAAGAGTTGATGGTAGTTTCAAAATCAGGGATCACAATTTGAACAACTCGAAATTGAACTTTTGTGGTGAAAGCTCGACTTTCATGGTAAGTATGAAAGAGGAAGGCCACCATTTAAAAATCTTGGAAAATTACAATGACGAGTTTTTTCCCTTTTTTTTTACTTGAAAAATTTTCAAAATGGGTTCTAGACTCCTCTCTTCAGAAGGTACTGGAGTCTTCAATTTTCACTGAAATTTAAAAATGCATAAAAATTGGAGTAACACATCGTTTTTTACTGATTTTTACGGGGCTGAATTTGAATATGAAATCAGTTTTGTCATCCGACCCCAATGACCCTTCCCCTCCCTCACCCCATTAGCAATAATTTTGATAGCATCAAAATGAAAAAAAATGAAAAAAGACCGGAAATGTGTTTTTCGTTCAAATTTTGAGGGTACTGAGTTCGAATATCAACTCATTTTTTGAATTTGACACTTCAGTGCCCAAATTTCCATTTTTTCCCCCAATGAAAATATAGTGTAGTTTGAAATCACCGAATCCGAATATCTATCGACATAATTTTTCAATCTGATCCCCTCCTCGCGCTCCAATTGACCCCCTCCAAATTCTAAAAAAATAATCGGGAGTGGGTGTGGGGCTTTGATCTTAAAGTGAGCTGATATTATTCGAATTCGGCGATTCAAATTAGTAAGAATCTATGTACTACAGGTTATTTTGTATTTTCATTTTTTAATTCGCATTTTTTCAAAATCAGGGGTCTTGAAAGCTCGAGATGAAAAAAAAAATGCAAATATTCGAACTCAGTTCTCTCGTAAAAACTTGACAAACGACACTTCTCATGTTACATTTCATTTTTTTGAATTTTGATCTTATTAAGGAGGTTCAAAGGGGTTGAATGATAAAACTTCCTGAACTCAGCGCCTGAAGTTTAGTAAAAATTTATTTATTACTTGCATTTTAGTACATTTTTGAATTGTAGTCTTTGAAGACTCCTGTGATTGTGAAATCCCATTTTGAAGAATCTTGGAGGGTTGAAAAGAAGGTTAAAAGAAATGTTTATGTAATTTTTCAAATACATACATATTCATTTAGTAATTTCAAAATTTGTCCCATTTTTTGACAAGATTCAGACAGGCAGTTCTCTATTTTAAAAGTGAAATAAAACTGGCATAAAATATCTACCCGTATATAGTTAAGTATCACTCTTCGAATTCATTTTCTTCCATCAATAATTTCTTTTCTCATTCTTATGTGCTGTCAGGTGCATGCAGAAGAAAATGAGAAAAGTGACACTTCAAATACGTAAATTTCTTACTACCATATTCTTATATTAATGTAGCTATTTTTAAATCAATTTTTTTCTTAAGTTTATGTGATAATTTTGAAAAAATTTTGCTCCAAAAGGCCATTGTCATCGCGTAGGAAGAAGATGAAAAAAAAAAACATCAATGCTTCCCAATTCTTTTCACCTCCCTCAATCCCTCATATTATAATTCAATGAGATGTTTTATCAGGTATCCGTCGATTAAATTAAAATAGAAAATTCATGTTTCAGGAAACATTTGGCAATCAATAAAGGCGCTTTAAACATCCACTTTCTAAAATACTTCTTTCGTCATTTCGTGACCACCTCATAAAATCCCACTCATACTCATATTTCTCCATTTTTCCACTCTCAAACTATTTCACATACCGAAAAAATCTCACATCGTACCTTAATAATAATTACTATCACCAATATGTACGATGGACCAGGGCTCATAAACAATACAACATCATTTACAATTCCATAATGAAAGGAGGGTCGTCGATTCCCAGCTGAAAAATTTACATTCCAAGTTATCTTTTGATCTTTATAGAATATAAGAGGATCCAACCAAGGAAGAGAAAAAATTACACACGAGTTCTTTACCCTTAAATAGCCCCAGGCTTGGTATGTAAATCAAAGAGAGATACCTAGAATAAGACTTGAGACTTCATTTAGGTTATTTTTTTTTAATATCTAATTTATTCATTACATCAACAATCCTACAATAACATTTTTATTCACATTGAAAGAGAAAAACTCTCGCTTATATACAATGAACATCTGCCTACGTCAAATTGCTGACCGCTTAATTAATTAATGTAGTAGCGTGACCGCGTTGCACAGGTATGCAGGTCCACTGGTCCAACTATATTATACCCATCTATAGATAGATGCAATAACTTCTGCAGCGTATCTGTATCATATGAAATTATAATAACTCGTATGTTATTTTAAAGCTAGTTTTAAGAATAGGAATTGAGAATGGGAAAAAAAAACTGGCTCCGTAAGGTATTTTGGGAAGTTCTGTTTTAGTGATTTTTATTTTTTTTTCTCCCTCCCGGTATGTTTATAGTCTGGTATATAATGATGTTTGGTCCCGTCTGTGCGTAACAACTAAGTTATGGATGAGGCGTGGCCTTCTACGCCATCACAAACTAATCAAGACCTAAGTTATATTTTCAAATCCATGGCCGGATTAAGGCTGCGGGCAAACGATACGGTAATTTTCAAATGTAATGGTCGACTGAGCAATCGATGAAAAAATAACCTACGAAAATGACACTCTCTTTAATTATACTCTCAAATTCCTCGTATATCGATTGTCCAACCGTTGAACCTCCAAGTGCGATTATTTTCCATACAATGATTGACGCTTAAATCGTTTCCCAAATTAAAGCCACAACGTTAACATCAATCTGAAACGTCATACAGAAAGAGTTATGAATGTCAGGTACCGCCTCGAGTCAATACAATGAAGAAAAATAAAACGTTCACGCAGCGGGTCGTTGAGTAATAGCCGAATTTTCTTAATGGAGTTTTGTTTTTGATGTTTTTTTTTTTTTTTTTTTTTCATTTCGAATATTAATCTGGGGTTTTAATAACTTTCTCATCGTGAAACGTGACGATGCTGAATTTCCAAAATCCCAAGACTAAGTTGGTAGGTCACAACATGGTGTCTGGATTAACTATAGAAGAACGAGAAAAACAAGAAAATGCAAAAATTTCAAAATGGAAGCAAGAATTTTAAACCATTTCTCCTTTAATTTCTTCACTGAAGAATTGTTTTCAAAAGATTTTTCTGTTTGAACTTGTTTTGCATGGGTATCAGAATCGGATGGGTAATCAAAATCAATAATCAGGACATTTGTCCGATACATATGTGACCTTCCAGGAAAAAACCGACCTTCTGTCCGAAAAAAAAATGAAAAAAAAAGTGTCCCAATCAATCCAAAACAAATGATAATCATGGTTTTGGATTGATTGGGACACTTTTTTTTCAATTTTTTTTCGGACAGAAGGTCGGTTTTTTCCTGGAAGGTCACATATTTTTCTTTGAAATTATTTGACTTTTTAGTCAAAATCTCAAAATTTTGATTTTTCTGTCTGAAATCACCACTGTAACTACCTTCGTTCGTTTTTTTTTTTTTTCAAAAAAGCAGGGCTACACTAGGACACCAGGCTCAATTCTCGTCAACTCGTTCAGTTGTTGACTAGGTTTTTCAATTTTTCTCAGAATTTTGACATGAATATATTTTGTGGGTGGGTTTGGAGGGGGGAGGGGAATTCGGAAAAAGGAACGTTATCAGTTTTTAGTTCAAGACATAATGAAATTATTTTAGACTTGAAAAAAATGAGGTGTAAAAATGGAAAGAGTGCAAAAAATAAAATTATTCTAAAAATGAGAAAAAAATGAAAAAAGTATTTTTAAATATTGAAAAAAATTGAAAAAAATTAATTGCGTTGTATTGAAATATTTTGATTAAAAAATGGATGTATTCTGAGAAAAAGGGAAATATTTTGAATACCTATTTAAAAAAAAAAATTGTAGTATTTTAAAATATTGAAAAAATGAAAAAAATGAGGAAAATTTTAAATAGATCGAGATTTGAATGTAAAATTTTGAGATTTTGTAATTTACATGTTCAAGTTTTTACTCTGAAAGCAAAAGTTGAAAGAAAATTAGAAATATTCAGAAAATTTCTGAAATTTTGAAACTTTTTTTCTATGAATAATTGCTGAACTCCAAAGAAGTAACACCTGGAGACAGTTTCTGACTTGAATAATTGTTATGAAGGATGAAAGATGAAGAATGAAAAATTAAGGATGAAGAAATAATAAAATAAAGAATGAAGAATGCAGGATAAAGGATAAAAGATGAATGATGAAAAATTTGAATACTACGACCAGAAATTAGTTGGAAAAATGTTTCTTTCCATTTTCAAGAAGTAGAAAACGAATGAAGTAATTTAGTACCTACTTAACTTACCTAAAAAATGCCAGCAAAACAAAACCATGGGGTGTAACTATTCAATATAGAAAAAAATCATTTATTATAGGTGATGGATTTCCTTCAATGGCCTAGTACAGAAATTATTACCATTTCGACCCTAATCCTACAAGATAGTATGAGAGGGGAGGGTGATCCTCGTGATTTTTGTAAAATTGAGATTTTTTGCAAAATGGCTCTACTGGGCTCATATCTCGAAATTCGTTTAGTTCTAGTTCTACATAGATGAATCTGTTTTTCGTATTTTTTTCTAGAGAATTGAAAGAAAATTCAAAATTTATTTTAAAAATTGAGCTCAGAGCTGAATTTTTGAGATGAAAGCTCAATTTTTCGTGATGATGAGCGCAGAAGTTCAAAGCTACCATTTAAAATTCTGAAAAAATTTCTATGGAGGTGCGGGACTTTTTATGTGTTTTTCGACTAATTACGTTTCAAGATGAGATTCAACACCCTTAGGGTGCACAGAGGCCCTCTATTTTTGATAAAAGTTCGAAAAAATGAAATAAGTGAAGTGACATATCGATTCAAACTGATTTGAGGACGCTGAGTGTGAAATTTGAATACCTATTGGCTTTCTTTTTTGATCCAACCCCTCGAATCCCCCTCCCATACGGCTAAAATTTCAAAAAATTGAAAATGACGTGCGACGAATTGTTGGTTGGACCGCTGAGTATTTATGTTTTGGATACGTTCTTCCTCCCCCCCTCCCCCCCATCAACGCAAAATTTCACAAAAATGGGTGTCGAGTTCGATTGTCAACTTATTTTATCAATCTGTTTCCCCGTCGCCTCACATTACCCTAAAATTACCAAAAAATTGCAAAGAACGAACCAGTCTACGCAGTTTTATTAAAAAAATGTCAATTTTTTGGTAAAAACATCAATTTTTGGTGGAAAATGTCAATTTTTTGCTAAAGAAAATGTCAATTTTTTGGTGAAGAAAATGTCAATTTTTTGGTAAAAAAATATTCATTTTTTCAATTTTTTTTTGTGTGTGTATTTGATTTTTCGATTTTTTAAACACTTTTGCCATAATCGTTTCATTTGCCCTTCTGAAAGGTGGATTTTTAATGAATTTCTATTATGCGTGAAAATGTCGTGAAATTTTTTACAAAATATTCATGTATTTTATGTTTAAAATTTATACTTTTTGAAAATTTTACTTACCCTTTTTTTCGTTCGTTTTGATTTTGAAGGACGTCTCCTTAAAATTTAATGATTTTTATGTCATTTTTTTGTCTCAGTTGTTAGTAAGAAAAATTCATGAAATTCGTCTCGAGTTTTTTTAGGTTGCTTCGTCAATTTGTATGTACGTATTATTTTTTTACCTCCGAGCAATATCTCATCAGGATGAAATTGCCATAAATGTGCTCGACATTCCCTATAAAGCAAGTGTACGTCTGGGAAGGGAGTTTTGAGTACTCGTAAATTTGAAGCAAGAAAAATCTGAAAAATGGAAAAAAATTCAATTTTTCAGTTTTAGTAGTCATTATTTTACAGAATCTACCTCATCGCTGGTCAAACATTTCATCAGCTCCAAAATCCTCAAATTCTCGAACCCACATTCTACGATTGAAAACCAAAATTCCATTCTCCCATCAAATGGTGTGAAATCCAATACTCGATTATGAGACTCAGACATTGTATTTGAATCAATCCAACTGACATTTTACCTTCGCAAATTGAAATGTTCCAGTGAAAAAAAATACTGCCTGCGGAGGAACTTTCACCATCGATGACCTTATGGTCTATACGTTTGGTATTGGAAAATGCCAACTGTGCGTTTACGCGAGCGCCTATATTGCAACATTGACAATATCACTGGCAAACTCGCCTACACTTTTTAACACCTTGTACAGAGAACGACTGTTTTATTTGTATTCGTATCTAGGCGCAAGAAGCTGTATTGCGTATTTATTTTACGAGTTTGTCTAGCGCATTTATCAGCAAATACCAACATGTTCGAGTTCGAGTACCCTGTAGGTTATCCTCCGACTCTGGGACCCGTAGTCTTGTTCTTGACAAGAGTCGTGATCTTCTGAGCATTATGCCGAGTTCCCACTGCGCGTTAGTTGGTAATTTGTTGTGCTTTTTGCCTCGGCGATCATTTTGTGCGGTATAAATGTTGTTTTGTTTGTAAAAGTATATTCCTCTCTTATTAAAACTTCGCCTCGGGAGTATTGATTTGGTTGGCGGATGCGGTAAGAGTGTAGATTGTACGCCTGGTGTTTTGAATTATGGGCGAGATGTTGGCCAAGTGCGAGCGAAATTGGCGAGATCGTGGATTGAGGAGATAGTTAGAATGTTGAGAATTTGTGTGAGGGGTTATGGTATCGAACGGTTATTTTGGTGAGAGTTGAAATGGTGAGGAAAATCATGGATATTCGTGAATAGGTAATGGTTGAAAAATTGAGATGTATTAAGAAGAGGGCTTTTCAACAGAACGATAGAAAATTGATGGGATATGCTTCAAATAGAAGCTAGAAATATTTTCAAATTCAACACAAAATTGTTGAAAATTGTGAAATAGTTTCAATTCAATCGAAATACTTTAAATTATTGAAAAATTTCTTCGAAATATTACAAAAATTGTTGTGATATTGAGTCCAATTGTAAAAAATCTTGAACATCATTCAATTTATTTGAAAATTTATACAAATTTATAAAAAAAATGATCAAAAAAATTGACCAGAAGTTTTCAAAACGTAAAAATTACTTGAATTTGTGTAAGAATTCATTGAAAGTTGTTCCAAATATTCTGAAATAGGCAGAAAATTGCATAAAAATCATCAAAGCGTGAAATGAAAATTATGCTTACCAGTGGTGGATCTAATGATTAAGGTCCACTCCCCAAATCGAAAAAAGGGCCCATCACAACTCGAAAAAAAGGCTCAGTTTTCACATTTTATTGATGAAAAAAAAAATGAATCACATCATTGTGTGGGAAGATCATTTTGTTATAAAAAGGGGACAGTTTCAAAATTTTTCACACACTGAAATTACAGTTACAGCTCAAATCTTTTTTATTCTCGAAAAACGACACAGAATCATCATTTTTTTGTATGATAGACTCGTCGTTTCCTAGAAAAACAACAGTTTGAAAATTTTCCAACAAGCTGAAATTACAGCTTCGACTGAAATCTTTTTTATTCTGAGAAAATGGCTAATAATCGTCATTTTTTGGTATGATAGACTCTTCGTTTCTTGTCGTTTCTTAGAAAAATGACAGTTTGAAAATTTTCCAACACTGAAATTACAGCTACGACTCAGTTTTGTATCTAAGGATTAGGACCCACTTCCTAAATCGAAAAAAGGGCTCAGTTCTCACATTTTATTGATGAGAAGAAAAAATAAATCACATCATTGTGTGGGAAGATCATTTTGTTATAAACAGGTGTACCAAAGATATACTAAGATAGGTATCTTTACTTGAAAATCAATGAAATTAAAAACATAAAAAATGCAGAATTATCAAATCTAATTAGTTCCAGTGTCACAATTTTGATTTTAGGGAGAGGGGAGAGAAAATTATAATTAAATGAAAATTATGAAATTTTTACCGATTTATTTCGAAATTCCAGGAATTTTTTCCCCACCATTCAACATTTTAAAATAAAAAGAACGTGAAAAACGATTCATCTCGAAATGTGTTTCAGGATTCGTGGATTGAATCAATTCTATTCATTTTCACGAAAGAACATTTTATTGGTGGTATTAGAAACCGTTGCTTTTTTCAGTCACATACAAAAAAAAATTGATTTCCTGAGATTTTCTCCCAACTTTTCATTTCTAATTTTTTTAAATTTAGTTTTCCACAACCATTTTCTCACTCTAAATTTTCCAGCCTTATCTAATTCTCAAATTTATGAATTAGAAAGCTACCTAATTTACAAGTTCGAATTTTTTCCAATTTTTTTGTAAATTTCACTTTCTTATACTTTTTTATTTTTAATTTTTTTAATTATGTCCAAGTTTTCTTTCAAATTTAAAAATTTTGTTACCTCGACGCGACATACCTCTTTTCATTTCAAACCTCCCTTTAATCATTGGAAAACATCAACTTCAATGTCTCAGAAAATTGATTCCTATTACATCTCTTCACTTTCTTTGACGTCTTTTCATTTGCAGATATAACCAAAGCGAATGCTAATGTCAGTTTGAAAACAAAAGAAACTTTCAAAAAAAATTCAAACTTGAAAAGTCAAAAAAATTGATGAAAATTCATACTTGTGAATATTTTTGAAGGGCCGTCAAGGTATTGGAAAATTCACGACCTTAGAATTTTGGTTTGAAAAAATTTATTCGTGCTCATTTTTTTTTTTTTTTTTTTTTACTTTCAGCTCAAAAACTTGTTTTTCACGAGTCTTATACTTCAAAAAAGAAAATGTAAAATTTGTTCATTTTTTTAAAAAACTGAAGAGCAAAACAGTCAATAACAGGGCAGTATCTATGCATATTACAATGACCATTTTCCACTACTCTCCCTCCTCAAAAATACGTTAACGATAAAAAATTGTTTAGGAAACTTTTTTAAAAAAAAATTTTTTTAAAGTTTTTGTCATATCTTATAATGGAAATATTTTTATCGTGGATTATTTATGCCATATCATAAAATTTTCAGCAATTTTTTGCTTCAAAATTTATTTCAAATGATATTCATTATTCCCAATCCATATCCCAATGGTTCAAACATGGATCAGAAATCGTGAACAAAGGAAATTAGCATCAATCCAATCAAAAAAACGATACAAAAACAAGATCAATATTTTAATATCTCATCTTCCAACAATTTCCAATCCATTCGACATAAAAGAAACCACAAAACATTCCTCGTCGCTCATCCTAAATTTGAATACCTTCATCGTCGAATCCAGGTACCCCTTCAGCGCTCCATCAAATACAAAGTCATCCCATTATGCCATTGAGTCAACGCCGACTTTCCCTGCACTTTTGTTCCTAGTGCACATGTTGTCATGCTCCAAGCCAGGCGTAAAACCTTGAGCAATGCGGAAACTCCGCATGAAACCGTCTCACCGGTCATCCAAAGTCCATTCGCCAACCCCTGTCGGACAAAAATAGGTAAAAATAAGAAATCTCATTACTTACACACATCTATAGGCACGAATTACGCCGAATTGACGCGTCTGCGTGTCGTAAATCGAGCGGCCTCTTGTAGAAGATATCACAATCGCAGCAGTAAGAACGAGATCTACGTAACGTGTGACATTTCGCGGACACAGCTCAAAGGATTTGATAAAAAAAAGAATCCCAAAAGCTATTAGCGTTTACGTATGAATACTTTTGCAACAGGGGGCTCGTCTAATCTGTATTTAAAATCAGGTGAAGCGGCCTTTTACAAACGGGTCATCGTTGGTATCGCCGAGACCACCTTAGAAGGTAAACTGCGGGAGTCGAAGATACTTAAATCTATGGCAAAACCCCTAAACAAATCGGCACACTTTCACACACACACAAGATTAAGGGGGAGACGTGTTTGTGCGTTTTTAAAACATCAGCACGAAAATATATATCGGTCTTTTATTAGTATTTCTTCAATAATACACGGACTTAAAAAGGCAAAAGGATAAAAGAGCCAGGCGTGTAGGTAACCGCAGGCGAGATTACCTGTCAAAATATTTTTTCTTGTTTGCGGATAAATATACGCGGTTCTCTTTTATAAAAATACAAAAATACCCTCTTTGCATCTCGACCGATCTCTATTGTGAAAGACTTGCGTAAAAGTCGAACGTTGCCAAGAGATTTTACACATAATGCTGAGAAAATTACACGTGTTTCGAATAAGGCCTTCTCAGCTGTTGAATAGGTATTCAAATTGCAACGTAAAATGCCTAGCAGTTTGGGTAATCTAAGCTCACTATATGGACACGGGACATTAATTGTCGAGCACGATGGACTACGTTAATATAGGTTCTTGTAACTCGCGCTTACGCGGAAAATTTAATCACAAATCTGGTGTTAAGCTATCGCCCCCTCGCTCTTCGAGGCATTAGAAAAGAACCATTTCGACGAATGTGAAATTATACCTTGATGACCGTAGTAGCATCGAAAATAATGGAAATTTTCTCGACACGCAGAATATACAGAAAATAGCAGGCTATAAATGCGTAATGTACTTTCCAGACCTCGATGACTTCAATGTAATTTTATTCGAGCCGAATTGTGATGCCTTGTAAGGCGCTAAAATGCAAATGAAATTAATGGTCACGCGAATGACGAACGTAAATTATAACGTCGCTTTGGTGAAAAAAATTTCGTACTCTTACATCAACCTCTTGCATACGCAATATTTTCAAAAATTTACGATCTGGAAAATTAAAAAAACATCGATGACACGTGCTCCAATGTGGAAACGAGCGAGGTATGTTGAATTACCCATTGTGAAACTATCCTAATTTTTTTTGACAAAAATGAGATTGGGACGATTCGAGTCCAAAATTTATTTCAAGTTCAAATTTTTTCAATTTCTTTGATTCTGATTTTTTTCAAAATTGTGGCATTGTGGGTATCCATTTAAATTTTTTTTGGTTTAAATTTTTTAAAAATTTATCCAACTTTTATTGGAATGAATTTTCATCCCAATGATCATCTAACCCACTTTTTTTTGATTTTTTAGGACTGGTATGAATAACTTGAAATTGGAAAATCAGAAGTATAGAGCATCCTCCATCAATACTTATTCATGTTGCCAACATTTCCTTTTAGAGGAAACTTTACTCCTTTGTAAAAAGTGACTGGGAAGGAGTGATCAAAAGTGACTTTTGGTGGAAAAGGGACGAAAAGCTATCATAAGTAACTTTTGATGGAAAAAGTGACCGTAAATGACTTGTGATGGAAGAGGGTTCAAAAGCGATCAAAAGTGACCAAAACTGATCAAAAGTGACTTTTGATGGGAAAAGTGACCAAAAGTGACCTTTGATGGGAAAAGTGACCAAAAGTGATTTTTGATTTTAAAAAGTGACCGAAAGTGACTTTTGATGGGAAAAGTGATCGGAAGTGGAGTGGTTTTTGATGGAAAAAGTGACCAAAACTGACCTTTGATGGAAAAAGTGACTAATGTGATTTTTGATTTAAAAAAGTGACCGAAAATGACTTTTGATGGAAAAAGTGACCGAAAGTGACTTTTGATGGAAAAAGTGACCAAAAGTGACCTTTGATGGAAAAAATGACCAAAAGTAATTTTCGATTTAAACAAGTGACCAAAATGATTTTTAATGAAAAAAGTGACCAAAAGTGACTCTTGATGGAAAAAGTGACCAAAAGTGATTTTTGATTTTAAAAAGTGACCGAAAATGACTTTTGATGAAAAAAGTGATCGGAAATGGTTTTTGATGGAAAAGGTGATCGGAAGTGATTTTTGATTTAAAAAAGTGACCGAAAATTACTTTTGATAGAAAAAGTGATCGGAAGTGGTTTTTGATGGAAAAAGTGACCAAAAGTAACTTTTGATGGAAAAAGTGATCGGAAGTGGTTTTTGATGGAAAAAATGACCAAAAGTGACTTTTGATGGGAAAAGTGATCGAAAATGATTTTTGATTTTAAAAAAAGTGACCAAAAGTGATTTTTAATGGAAAAAGTATGAGTATTTATAAAAAGCTTCTTTTTAAATGTTCCTTCGAGGAGGGTATGAATTTTGAGATGACTTTCGAGATGTAATTTCATTCAATTGATGATCCCAGTCTATTTTTGATTTCTTTTATGCTGGAATGAATTCGGGTGGATTTTCATTCCGAAACTCATCTCACGATTTCTCCTAGAATTCGAGGCTGGGATGATTTTTAGGATGAATATAACACAGGTCATTCTACTATTACTCCCACTGTTTCTCGATATTTTGAGGCTGGAATGATTTTGAGATGAATTATCATCCCAAAACTCATCCCAAGATTTTCCGCGAATTCGAAACTGAAATGAGTTTTGGGATGAGAATGAGGTACTTTGATAATCCTCCTATTCATCTCACCATTTTACAAGCTTTTGAGGCTGGGATGATTTTGAGGTGAATCATCATCCCAAAACTCGTTTTTATCTGTAATATTTTTCTGCTTCCTGCTTCATATTTTACATAAATTTTTTCTACTCGAAAACTTTTAGCATTGATTTTAATTTTTCTGCAATTCAATAAATTGGAAATTTCTCAACTTTAAACATGTTCAAAGAATTTTCATTTTCATGTTTTTCAAAATTTCTTTCAACTCGATGATTAAAAAAAAATTAGAATTAAATTAATTTGAAAAATTTAGAGTTGAAGAAGTGGAAAAAATTGAGTATAAGGAAAATGAAAACATGATTAAAAAAACTGAAAAAAATTGAACTCACAATAAATTCCAACTGGAATCGTCGAAATCGCATTTTTTTCAAAAATAATTAGAAACAAGTCATGCGAAGAGAAATATTAATGAAGTCTTTATTAAACGACATTAAAATTATTTTAACGTCGTCGTCATGCCGGAGAAAAAATCCAGACTCGATTTATCTCCTCGCAGCTTGGTCGTCGTCTCTATGAAGCTCATCTCGATTTACACGTTTTTATTGGTCTTGCAAGATTCATCGCTGTCGTCAGCTACATCTACACCTATAATTTTTGTCATTTATAACTGACACGTCCTATCCACTATACACACTACCTACCGCATAATAAGCCCGCCGTTTAAATTGTTTTTACGACTTTACCAAGCGAAATTATCTTCCGTTTTGAAAACTTTTTTATGTCGATGTGTTTTTTATGCATCGTAACACGCAGCCACAGAAGAGATAAGCCTGAGCTTGTTTTTATCTTAGCTCGGCTCTATGGTCGTGATCTTATGGGTATGGAAAACTGCTGGGATCCGGAATGTTATTTCTGGTTGTATGGGTTGTGTATAGGCATTTTTTCTTGAGGAATTTTCTCTTTGGGTTGGATGGCTGGGTTGCCGTTGAAGTGCTATATATTATGATTATAGGTACCTCTACCTATAATGGAAAGAAGGTGGAGAAAGAGGAGTGAAGAGCGGACAAGAATTCTGGATACTGTCCAAATTTATGTTTCGATAAGTTATGGGTTTTGAATTTAGTCAGTTTCAATGAATTTTTCTTGCGTTTTAAATTACTTCAATGAAGGTTTTTTAAAAAAAAATCAGATGTAAATTGTAAATACCTACTCAAAATGTTTCTGAAATTATCATTAAATCTTTCTCGAACTGCTTAAAATGATATTTTTCGAAACGTCGAAAGAAATCATTGAAATTGTTTCTATTTGTTTGATAGTTTGAATTTTTTCTCTACTCTGGTAATTATAAAACTTGGATTTTTGGTGCCTTTTTTCACGTTTTTTGGCTCAATTTTCACTTCTTTCAACAGCCAGTAGATTGCAAAAATAACTGATCAGCCATTGAATCCAACCATTTTGAAAAAGAACTTCCTAAACTTTGGTAGTTTTACAGCAAAGATTAAAAAGCCAAAAGTGTGCAACTGTAGAAATCAGTAAAATTTTACTGATTTAATCAGTGAATTTTCATTTTTGAATCAGAAATTTTTTTGACTGCTAAAATGAATCAGTAAAAATTTTAATTTAATGATTGAATCAGTAATTAATCACTGATTGAATTAGGAAATTGAAATTTTTACTGATTCATTTCTGTAGTTGAAATAAAATTACTAATTCAATAATTGAATCGGTAATTTTTCGCTGTTTGACAGTCAAATTTCACTGATTGACAGTGGCGTCAGTGGCACACGTTTCGCTGTTTAATCAGTCAATTTTCAATTTTTGACTGATATCTACTGATTTAGAAAGCAGTTCTGAAAAAACCTCCGTTGCTTCAGTGAGCACGTGCCCTCTTATTGTGAATCAGTCAAAATTAACTGATTTAAATCGACAAAATTGAGTCACTATAGGAATCAGAGAAAAAGTTACTGATTCATTGGAGAATATTCATTCCTGAATCATTAAAATAAAATTTGACTGATTCAATCAGCGAAATTTTATTTTTACTGATTCTATAATAAAATTCACTGATTGAATCAGGAAATTTTAGCTGATTTCAATCAGTCAATTAATTTTTACTGATTTAATAAAGAAAATTCACTATTACTATTCGAATCAGTAATTTTTCACTGATTGGCACTAATTTGTCGCTGATTAACCGGAGAATCATTGTAATTTAACTGATTATCAGCGAGTTTTATTCCTCTAATTCATCAGAAAATTTTGGCGTTTTTGACTGATTCAAATTTAAAGAGTATTAAAATACGAGTACTTAATTGATTAAATAAAAATGAAGAACTTTCTGCTTTTGAATGCTAGCCTTGGAAACCACTCCGTGAAAAATGGACATCTCAATTTTTGTTCGATTTCTGTCGATTTTTTGCCAATACTTGTCGATTTTTTTTCGGAAAAATATCGCCTTTAGATCGATTTTTGTCGATAATTTGTTGCATCTTTTCGACATCGATAATAATCGAGTCCAGTTTTCTATTGTTTTTCGTTAATCATTGATTTTTGTCACTTGTAAAAAAAAATCATCATAAATCGATTCGATTTGTATCGATTTTTCAAGAATCACAATCAATTTTTACTTTGATTCTTCAATTTTCCAATTTCAACTTTAATTGTTAGATTGTCAGATTCGATTCTTTGTTTATCCTTTTGAATAGGTAGTCAGATCCAATTCTCTGATTCTTACTTTAGTTGTGGGATAGTCATATCCAATTATCCAATTCTTCATTTTGGTTATTAGAGATATTCAAATTGTGTTTTTTTAATATTTAGAAGATCAGATCAAATTTTCTGATGTTTACTTTGGTTGTCGGATCATGTCATCTAATTCTCAAGTTTTTCAAAAATGAATTTGCCTAGATATGCGTAGGACTGAGATACGAATTTCTTCTTTCCTTTATAACCTCCAATTTTTATGGGGTGGGGGAGAACTCTGCTTATTGATTTTAAATTTGTTGGCTCATCTATAAAATAGATTTAAAAATGGTATAAGTAAGTAAGAAGACCAAGAAGAGGATGATTTTTAATGTAGAACTGACCATCTTAAATCCTTAAAAATTGTGGCTCAGAGTCAACATTGAAACAAGTTATTTACAAAAGGACACGAAAGAAGACTTTTGAGTCTTCGGTAAGTCTTTGAAAAAAAAAAAAGGCTGTGAGGCTCATTCCGAGTCGACATCGAGTCTTCAGGTCCTTGGCAAAGTCTTTTTCAGAGCAAATTCTCCTCAACCCTTTTCCAAAATGTTTAGGATTTATCAAATTACCATATGAAAATATTTGTCAAAATACTTTCAACTTGCTTGAAAATTTATATTTTCAAAAAAATTCTTTAAAAAACATTTAAAAAATCATTAAAATCCCCCAGGAAATGAAATGTAATTATTGTTAAGTAGGTACCTATACCTACTACCTACTTATTTAAAATTGGAAAACATTTCAGAGAAAGAGTGAAGACAAGAAAAATATCTCAAGAACGTAACTCACCATAATACTTTCTTACAGCTTAAAATGTGAATTCTGTATTTTCTCACAACAGTTCCAAATAATCTACTACAACTATTCGGAAAAAAAATCAAATAAAAATAACAATTAATACCTCATCCCAGAACCGTTATTTCTTTTTCTCACGTTAAAATCTAAATTTCTTCACACTTTCGGAGATGAATTTTTCCACCATAACAAATGCTACGCTGTGGTCGCACCAAGAGAAACCATTAGGTACGATCAATCGACGGTATCTATAGATGGAGTCGATCTTCGATACAAACGTCGCTTCGGGTCGACCGAAAGCCGAAAATCTTCTGCTTGATACAGTAATTTGCGGTTGATTAATTTTTCGGTATCTGATTGTAGTACGTGACTTGCAAGTCGACAAATGGTATTGAAAGAAAATGGTACACGTATGTGTAAAATTATATGATAAATAATGTCAATAGAGTATTTTTTTCCTGTAGGTACTTAATGCTTAATCTGGTATGTTCATTGTGTGGCAACGCGATTTAAAAAAAAAAAGGGATAAATGCGATATGTTGGATACAAAAGAATAATGATGTTTTTCATCGATAACCTTTTGTGTTTAAGCGAATCCTCTAATCCGATGCAGTCGCATGAAGTCTAACAAAGCATACATTAATAAAATTAACACCATCGTTATCGATAAATAATGAGTGAAATTTATTCGTGTGCTGCCGCTTTATATTTTAGTATAGAGGCTCTGTAAGCTATATGGTCAGCAAATCTATTAACAGAATGAGAAATCTGCCGTAATGAATGCCAGGTAATGGTAAGTAAATTTCAAACAAGCCATAAACACTGGAAATTTATAGCAAACTTGGTAACATCAACGGTGATGCCTTTGTTTAGAGGGTAAAATGTGTTTCGTGGAGGGTTTTTAAGTGATTTATGCGAATTTGTGAAAACGTGAGGATAACGATTATACCTTACTCGAGACGAGGTATCTGCGTTTTACATTTATAATTTGTTCAAATAAGTTGGAATTGTTCGAGTAATAATGTGAATTAGCAACGTTAATGGGCTCGGTAATTAATTTACTGGTGTAATAAAATTATCGAGTCACGGTGTGATCGCGTGAATAACCCAGACGTTAAAAATTATATCGATTAATTATCGAACTGATTTGGTTGAATTTTACTTTGAAAAATATCTTGTATGTTGATTTTAGTTTTTATTTTCATTGGAAAATTTTTTAATTTTTTTCTCGTTTTTCTACGACGATTTTGAGCGAATTCTTAAAAATTTGAATCCTGATCATTTTATATTCGGGGGTAAAATTTTGAGATAAATTTTGATCATTTTTTCCTCCGAGCTTTGGAGATGAGGTACTGACATATTTCTGAATTTTTCAGTTTTGGGTGAAGGAGGAAGGAGAAAGGAAGTGCTAAATTGATTGCAAAATGCTATTGAGAAAAGTTCAAAAATTCAAAACTAAGTGATTCGTTTGAAAAGTTTTTAAAAATTGTTTGAAGAAAATTTCTGAACTCTCTGAATATATTTTTGGAGGTTATTTTTTGGCCCAAACCAAAAATGGATTTTTTTTAAAGGTGTGGTACTTGAATTCTTATTTATGTAATAAGAGGATGTATTTCAAATCTACGGATTTGCACCTCTTTAAACAGATTCAAAAAATTTTGAAAAATTTTTTCTCAATGACTGAATATTGATTTGAAATTTTTCACAATTTTGAATCAGCCTTACCCTTCTGATCTGAGTTTTTTTAAAAATTAAAATTACACAGGATGGATTCGAGAGTAGGAGGAGGAGGGAGTAGGAAATAAGTAGATGTGGATTTTAGTAGATAGAATATAATTTTTTTAAATTTTGGTTCCTTTCAATTGATCAATTTTTAGATTTGAATTCAAACTAATTTTTAAAATTGAAAATTTTCTCTTTTTAATTTTTCTGATTATTTTTTCCTTGTTGTTTTTTTTGGTAACGCTTCGAAATTTGATTTTGAAGCATCTTCTTGAAAATTCTCTTGCCCTATGAACTCAATTGATGGAAAAAGTAAATGGTTATTGGTTCATAATGAGTACATTTTTTAAAACTGATCCACTTATTTTGATATTTTTTTTACAATATGGGTAGGTACCTACTACCTACATCATAAAACTTGAAGCAAACAACGATTTTGTTCAATGGAAAAGACAAGAAGATATAGGTACCTACATATTGGAATAAAAAATTGTTCTAACTCAATTTTTTTCCTCCTGTTTTCACTTCGAATTAAAATCTAACTGAGCTCCTTAGGCGCAAGAACTCGTGATTCCATTGATAGGTAAGACTTTTTTGAATTTTTTTTTCTTTTTTAATAATACTTGACTGCAAGATTATATTATATTATATTTCTTTTTTTCTTTAGATATCTTCCTGGTCTTTTTTGAACCCTGTATCTGAAGATTGAAAACGAAAACTGGAAGTTGCAATTGTCTTGAAGAGTCAACCAACCTGTTCACTTAATTTTTTGGTGAGATATTGAAAATGAATCAAAATTTCAAGTACGTAAAAAAGATGCAAATTTGTTGGATCGTTCCATTCAACTTCAATGCGCAAGTTTTCCTCCAAATCTTTCGATTTTCTTCAAAATTTTCTCAACGGATTTCAGTTACCTCATAAACATGCAGAACCACCTTGAGTTTCTTCCTACTCTCGAAATTTGAATTAATCGAAAATGCCAAAATTTACTGATAAAAAGAGAAAATCAAGTCACTAATAGATAATAATCAGTCAACACTGATTTTCCTGTTAATCGGCGACATTTTACTGCCATCAGTGAAAAATTACAGTGGATTTTCATCACTGAGTCAGCAAAAATTAGTCAAAATTTACTGATTCATTCACCGAATTTTCACTGATTCCAAAAGTGACTCGATTCTGTCGATTTAATTCCGTCAATTTTGACTAATTCAAATTTAGAGAGAGAGTGACCAACATTAAAAGCGGGGGAGGGGTAATTTTTCACTTTCGCGTCTCATTCCGTTTGAATGTTCTTCCAAAGCGTTATTTTTTTTTAATTTTAGAAATCTTTATTTATCAGTTTAAAAGTCAATAGAAAATTCGGTGAATTAATTTGATTTTTTAGGTTGAGATCTGTGAATCGTGCGTGAAAGTAGATTGAATGCAGGACCCAAAATTTCAATGAAAATATTTTTGAAAATGAAAATTACATGTGTGACAGATCATTTGTAATTTTTTTTGAGATCCTAAATCAAATCTCAATGTAATTTTTGGATTTTGACTTTTTAATTTAAAAACCATCTGTTGATTTTTAATGGCGCCAAGTTGAAAAATAGAGTCTATGTTTGATTCCAACTTTTTACCGAACCCTCATTGAATTATTTGATCGTGAAAATATCTTTGGCCAAGTTCAAAATTCATATTCGAACTGGATCAACTGGATGATTCAAAAAACGCTCTCTCAAATTTTAATTCAGTAAAAAGTCACTGAAAAATTGTTAGAATTGCAGCACAGGAAAAATCAATACTTAGATTTTCCACAAATTTAAAATATCTACGAAGAGGAATTCGAAGCTTCCTAATCTTATAGGTATACCTCAAACCTAGACCCAAGTTCACAGGGCTTGAGGAAAGGAGGCCAAGGTGAAAAAATATTCCAGTAGGTTGGAGTGTAGTATAAAAATCCATATTTTCTGATTTCTGGAGTTCATTCCCTGGATCATTTTCGCAATAGAAACCCACGTGGGAGAAAGGACCAAAATTGAGAATTTTTCAAAATAACACGGAATGACCCTGAGTTCATTTCCGGAATTATTTTTTAAAAAAATTGAGTCCTACGAAGTAAAACTATGAACAAAAACTCAGACCTCTGGCACTTCTAGGACTTCTGGAATGAAAATGTGGAATTTTTTGGCCTGTTCCATCTCAAAGATTTCGATGAAAATTATCTGCAATGCAACTTTTCAACCTCTTTTAGAGAAAGGGCAAAAATTTAAATCCAATTTCAATAAGTGAGGCTATTGGTTTAGAATGGTGTAAAACCACGATGTTTTCAAAAAATATCGCATTTTGAAGTCTTTTAACTCCATCTCCCTTCCACCCCTCCGGCTTTTGATGCCTACCTACCTATCTGTACAATCTAACGAAATTGAAAAAAGTGCCCAGGTATGTCTCCTACCTGGAAACTCACTTCTCAAGTTCTATCGAATTTATCGTATTTTACATTACCGTTTCATTTCCAGATAAACCTCAACCTTGACCGACGCATTCCCCACCATTCGAATAAAGATCTCCGGTAATTCTCACACATTCTCGGAAACTTTTGAAAAATCAATCGCCAGCATTCAGCATTCGGTATCCCTGGGCGGACATTTTGATATTTTTGATACCGCGGCTGAACATTGTGAACAAGGAAACAGGTTCTATAAACATTTAGCCGGGGCAGTTAAACTTTTTATTTTGGGTGCTGCCGCATAATAAATTCAACATACGGTTCTAAATCCCTCCTTTGCTTTGAAGTAGGAGGAGTTGAGTGCATTAAATCGTTTAAATTAATGATGTTGCTTCGCGTTGCGATGTTTTGTTGGATGAAAGGGAAGATACAGATAACGCTATCATTTTTATTAGCTTGCTGCTGTTGGCTATTAGTTTCTTTTTTTATATTCTTTTTCCCCCTTCGGTATTGTAGGTACCTACTAGAACGCACACCAATGACGCATTCGATAACAATCAATGAGAAAATTTATTTTCAAACATCGATATAAATTAGGCTGCCAAAAATTTGTTGTTCGACGCGAATATGTGTCTGGTGTTATCAATTTTCCATCTTGATAACGTTTTGTGTGTTATTTCGAGAAGGTAATTTGAAGAACGGAGGATCGGAGGATCGGAGATTACCTTTAAAACAAATATTTCCCCCTGGTTTGAACTTGTAATTTAGGTTAGAATTGTATTTTTTGATTGTTACTTATTACACAGCATCCGTTGAGCAGCTTGTACCCGTCGTCGGGTTCGGTAGCTCGATGTTATTTGTAATTTACGACTTTTAGTGAAATTACATTTTCGTGTCTGGATTTCATCTAGCATACGAATGGTTTCTAAGTATTTAAGTATAGGATACCCATACCCGTGTTGATTTCAATCAACGTCTCGATGTAATGATGTAATTTTACATCAATCACCGAACAGGCCTAACTGTACGTGACATTTTCATAACAATTGTTACCTAGGTAGGGTGGAGTGAAAAAAAAAAACATTATCTTGGATTTTAACGAAACTGGATGGGGTGGTTTACTTCGAGTGGGAAAAATCTTCAAAAAATTTGAGCTCCCTAGGGGCAAGTGGAGGGGGAAATGGGTTGCTCATAGTGCACCTCTTTTTGAAAAAACATCGTTTTTTGTGTTTTTTAGTCAATACAAATTATGTGAGAAGCTGTCAGTAGCACTTGAAAGATGCAATTGGAGTCTTAAACCATCGACATCCTTCTCTGATCAAAGGCTACCAGGAGGTTGAAAAGTTGCTAATGGCAATATTCCAATAATATGAGATTTTCACAAAGCTGGAAAGATTTTTTTCTTCATCGAGTAATTGAACAAATTTTTTTTCAAGTACCGAAAGTGAATATTGAAAAAAACATTGTAAATTCTATACACCAATGCAGCCATCAGCAAATCATAAAATTCCAAAATATGGAATTTATAAGGCTTTGAATTAATTATACTAGTCGACAAAACAAATTCTTGCTCCGTGTCTCAGTTCTAATGCCAAAATTCTGATTCTAGACATCACCTCGCTCAATCCTGGCTTTCAAAGTTTGCTTTGGGGGATGGGGGGGGAGGAGGAGGAGGAGGAGGAGGAGGAGGAGGGCAGAAATCTGATTTCTCAAGGGCAATAAGCACGAACATTAGCAAAAAAAAGTTTTGAATTTTTTTTTATTCAAATTTCACAGCGAATTGAATGGCGCAAATCGCAGACCGCAGACATATCTATTTTAGAAAAAAAGTTACAGCTCATTCTTTCCAAAATTCTGCGAAAAAACCTCATTTTTATGCTTTCTTGCGAAAAAAGGAAGTTTCTGAAAAAACTAATCGTTCTAAAACCATGATGACCATGACAAAAGTTGTAGGTAAAGAATTAAATTTCTTATCGGATGAAACCAAGTTTTTTTTGGGAGGCATGGTTTTCAAGATATTTCTGAGTAAAATTGAACACTGGTGGAGAAAATTGATGAATAAAACGAAAATTTATTTATTTTTCTTGATTACCTCCACGAATAGGGCAAAAATTTTTGGTAAAAATCTGAAATTTTGACTTGAAAAATAATTTTTTTGTTAATTTTGATATTATTTCATAAGTTTTTTCGATATTTCTGAGTAAAGTTGAACACTGGTGGAGAAAATTGAGGAATAAAATGAAAATTTATTTCTTTTTTTGATTATACCTCCACGAATAGAGCGAAAATTTTTGGTAAAATCTGAAAAAAGCTGAAATTTTGGCTCTATTAGAAATGATTTTTTCCCCTTATTTTCCATATTATTTTATAAGTTTTTTTGAAAGGTACCTCCTTCACGCCGGACTTGACTAGATGACTCCTTATTCTACAAAGCCTTTCTTCTATCCACTTATTTAGTTGAGAAAAAAAATTGTAAATCATGAAATAGGTAGATGAAAAAAGAAATTTTTAGTTGAAAAAATCAGGAAAAATTTTCATTTGGAAACAACTTCTGACTGGGAAAAAATTTTTAAAAAATGAATAAGAGGGAACCTGAATAGGTACCCAATAATGGAAACCGTTCTTAGGGGTAAAAAATTGTTTTTTCGAATTGACACTGATTTTGGGCCTTTCAGAAGGATTAGGCATAGGATCAAGGAGGAATTTCAACTCAAAACCCACTCTTTGAACTTCAAGGATGGTTTCTATTTTATTCAAATTCACAAATCAATAATTATTCTAACCGCATTTTTTTATGGCTTTTCCATACTCACTAAAACGGCACAAAAATGAAGTCGGATCTTCCAATTTCGCTCATTTCTTTCAACGAATTCCCCTTGGTGGTCTATTCACAAAAAAAAAACTTTAATCATTTTTTGTGGGAGGGGGGGGGGGTGGATTCGAAATATTTACGCACTTACAATTTTTACCAAAATTTTACTTTGAAGGCTCATATCTCGAGATAGGTTGTACCTTGGTGGAACACTTTTTGTGGGATCTGAAAGAAAATTGATAAGAGATTAAAGTTGAACTTTGGTGGTGAAATCTCAACTCTTATGATGAAAACAAAAAATGAATGCTACCATTTGAAAATCCGAAAAAATCACAGTCAGTAGCCTTTTTTACTATGTTTTCAGCCAACAAATTTTCAATATAGGATCTCCAGACCCCTAGCAGTAGGGGGTACAAAGGTCCACAATATTGACCAAAATTCAAAAAAATTGTAAAAGTGAAGTAGCACATCGATTTCTATTAATTCGAAGGAGCTGATTTCAAATATGTACTTGGTTTTTTCATCCGACCCCTCTGAGCCCCCTTATTAGCCCCCTTGATCGGGGTCAAAATTCAAAAAATGAAAAATAACGTGCAACCTGTCGTTTGTTAGGTATTTGAGAGCTCTGAATTCGAATATTTACTTATTTTTTGGATTTGGCCTCTCAGTGTCCCCCTAGCCACCTATTTTGGGGCAATAGTATAATATTGAAAAATTTAAATGGCGTATGGCATATCGATTGTCACTTATTCAAGGTCGTAGAATTCGAATATCGAATATCAACTTACTTTTTGATTTTACCATTTCCCCCTCCTCTGACCAAAAGAATGTATGATTAATTTGGGAAGGAGTCGGTTAGAGCGTACGAGGAAGACCCTCAGCTCCCCTCCACTTGCCTCTGGAGAGCTCAAAACTTTTTAAAGGTCTCCCCCTCAAAGTAAACCAACTAAGCATTTGGTCAAAATCCAAGATTTGTTTTTTTTTTCACTCCACCTTACCAAACATGTCTTTATTTTGAGTAAAAAAAATTTGAGAAGTACTGCAGCGTAATCGGAGCCTTCCACATTTTTCCTTTGTTATAATGGTTACTCGAAACGGGCTAAATGCCGCGTACAATTATTACATCGCCGGACACCACGAAATGCGGTTTGGAACTGAAACGAGATAGAAGAAAACAAGAATACGAGGCAAAGAAGGCTCATTAGTCACACCAGAAGGCGAAGCACGTACACGATACGGCCATAGAATTGTTGAACTTAATTTTGACCCGAAGCCTGAGGCTGTTTGATGGTCGACCTAACAGCCCATACGATAGCAACGATTCGTTATTGAGCATCTTATAATATCTACACCGAAGAGGCGAAAATTTTACCGCGGGTTTTTTTCAAAAAAGAAAAAATTATCCTCTTAAGGCTATTGGCTGCGATGGTGAATAGTTTTTCTTCTTCAACTCGACTAATGTCTTAATGAGTATAGATATAGAGAGGCCTTGCTTTATATATTGGCCTATCTCTATGATATCGGCTCCGAACAAAGGCAGCGTGCGAATTCCTGACGGTTTCTTGTTGTTGAGCCGGCACTGGCTCTGGCACTGGCTGTACAATCTACCGATGGTTTGTAGAGAGGTAATTACTTTATCAGCAACGCCTTCGTTGTTGCATGTAATTTAACCGTACAATTTATTCATTGTTACTAGCGGTTAATCTATACGCTCGATTACGCAGCGTCTTAAATAAAGCGAAAAATTCGCTACTATGAAAATTACAGTATTGTTAACTGATATATCTCAATTAGAACTGTCCTTCTTGTTTGTGACGGTGTGAATTTATTCGTTATAATGTTTCGTTGTTCGTTTTTTAACCAATCCATCCTAGGTGTGAATGGCTTTGTGTATTACGAACAATAGCCTTAAGGAATTTGCGAATTATTCGAATTCTCTATGCGTTTAATGTGGCTGTATAAGGTATCAATCGTAGTGAAGTTTATTTCACCAATGGTTATAGAGAGACTTGTTCAATGAAATCGATTGGTAATCGATTAATTTTTCTTTATTCGGGGATCGATTGGAAATAACTTAATTATGAGTTTGATAGGTTTCGAATACCTGATATAGGTCTAACTATTTCAATTTAAAAAATATGATGTAATAATAATAAGGAGATATTATGATGAAGATAGGTAATCGATTGTTGGCCTCGTATGAGGCCTCATTTGTTGGCGAAGTTCCCATTTGTTATCTCGAAACTGAATTCATTCAGAATGGATATTTTTCTGAACAAGATATCTCTCAGAAGTTTTCCTCTCTTCTTTTCGAATGTTTTTCCTCAAAGGTAAAAATCACTAATGCATTTTGAAACTCAAACTCGGAAAATAATTGAAATTGGCTTTATTTGTGGAGTTGGAAGATGAAAATTTTAAACTCAAATGGACTTTTTCTCTTTTTTTTGCTCGAATACAGTTTTACTAATTGTCACCAATTCAAAGTGCAAATTTTTTAAAATTTTCGTCACTTTTTAAATTTTTCAGATCGTTTTTGGTCAAAAATGCAAACAAGTATTAATTAAGAGCGAAAATAAAAAAAATTCTCTTGCTTTAAATTTACCTATTTCTCGAAAATAGTCAATTATTAAATAGCTGGTATTCAATTCTCGGGTGTATTTTTGAATAATTTTTCTGAAGCGAATTCAGGACTTTCACGGCCTGTTTAATGCACTTCCCTTCTTCTTACCTCTCACAAAAGGAACATTTTTTCAAAACTTTCAAATGAAATAGTGTCCACAACATCTAAATGAGGTTGCAGAAGAAATTTGAAGTTGAGAAAATTAGATTAAGAGTTTAAGAGATTGATTAGGTACATGGAAAATTTGAAATTTACTAAATTCAGACTCGATGAGAGGAAGGGGGTAACGTAAGTATTAATTTGATACAACCAAATAAGTTTAACCTGCAGAAGGATATAGGAAGAATGTTGAATTAACTGAATTCAACCCAGAAAGGGTCGAATTGAAAAAAAAATCTACAAAATTTAATCTTGAAAGAGACAGGAGAGTACATTGTGCCAATTTTTTCAGGCTTTTTGAATGTAATTTTATGAAAGAGGAGGACTTTTTTCTGAAGATTCTCCGGAAATTGGACAACTTCCTCAGACTTGCAAAACTTTTTAAAAATTGGGTATAATTTTTCAAAGATTGTACATTTTTTTGAAAAACGTGTCCCAACATTTTTCAAAACAAAATAATTGATTTTTCAGAATATTTTGAGTGATTTTATGAAAATTGTTTTTTTTTCGAAATTTGATCATTTTCTGAGAATTTGGACGATTCTTTTTTAAAACTTGAAATAGTTTTTTCAAAAATTGGAGTGCCTATATTTGTCAAAAGTTATGTAATTTTCTAAAAAAAAAAAATGAAAAAGTTTTGTTACATGGATGTTTTTTTTTTTATAAGTACTGAAAATATTTTCCAAAACTTCATCAATTGGTTAAAAAATTGCACGATTTTTAAAAATTGCACGATTTTTAAAAATTGAATGATTTTTCAAAACTTGTACAACAGCTTTCAAAAAATGTACTTTTTTTTTAAAGGACGATTTTCTATTTGAAGGATGTTCACAAATTACACTTTTTCTTGAATAATTTTCCGAAATTTAAAAAAATTTTCGAGAATTGGAAGTTTTAAAAAATTTGCTCAATTTAAAAATTGGATAATTTTCTAGAAATAATCCGGCAGTTTTCAAATTATATAATCGATTTCTTGAGAATTTAATGATTTTTAAATGAGGACAATATCAAAACTTATGCAATATTTTCTTAGAGTTTAATATTGAAAATTTTGCAAGTTAGTTGATTTTTAAAACATTAGGGATTTTTTTCAATGATTGAATATATAAATTTTTACAAGTGTTGAAAAATTGAAAAAATTCTCCTACGTTGATTAATTTTTTAAGAAAGTGGATTTTTCCTAAACTTGTTGAATTAAAGTTTTTTGATTATTGAACAACTTTTTACCAAATCGATCATTTCCCAAAACTTGGACAGTATTTTTCTCAAAAATGAAATTTTTTTAAAAATGTGATAGGTAGATTTTTTAAGAATTGGAGAATTTTCCAAACTTGGTCGATTTTCTATAGGTACTTAATGAGGATTTTTCATTAAAAATTGAACTGTTTTGAACACAATTGAATACTTGTTGAATTTTGGAAGGCCATATGAAAAAATTAATCGAAATTTAGTTTTAGAACCTACAAAAAACATTACAAAAAATAATGTACCACTCGATATCTTTATAATATTTTTTTGACGAAATTAAAAACTGCTTTACTTATTTTTTGTTGATAAATTTTTTGAAAAAGAAAATCTTGTAGAGTCAACCCCAGGTGTCTTTTTTGAACCTCCCCCCTCCCGCATCTCTTCTCTCCCAAATTTCGAGTGATTTAAAGCCTTTCCAGAAAAAATCCGACTGGAAAAAAATTAGATGTCAAGATTCCAATAGAGTTTGATATAGGCTCATATACGAGACCAGTCATTAGTTATTAAAGAACACCCTTTGTATCTATGTACTTTGAAAATCACGTTGTAAATTTAATAAAAAGTTGTATATGTAGGTATTCAGCTTTCATTGTTTCATTCGAAGTTTCATTTAATAGGTTAAATTTCCCAAAAGAACATTATAAAGTCATATCTATTAAATCAGAACACGAGTCTGAAATGAAAAATTTTGATTTATTTAAATTGAGTACGTCAGTTCTCGACGATGAATTTTTGACATATTTAGCATTTTTCTTCTAGGCCTTTTCTACTTTCTTTTTTGTTTCGTTGTATTTTCTGGCGTCGCGTGACTGATAAATATAATTTCGTTTTTCATGCATAGAATTTAAAGTTATCTAATTGAGGTTGTGTTTAGGTAATAGGTCGAGTTTAAATTTACATTTTATGCAAGGGGTTCTTTCTATTACTTTTCAATTTAACTTTACAATTTGCCAAATCATCGAGATACCAAACATGGCCCTGTGTTTTAAAATGGGTAAAATGTTTTAGAGTCGTGACCATCCCTCGTAACTGCAACTTAAACTCATTTTGGTAATCAACCGCATCCAGCCCTTGAGCGTTGAAAATCAGAAAAAAGGGTATCGTCCGGTATATTACCCTTGATATCTGCTGGTGTACGATATTGTCTTATGACCCTGTTACCATACGTTCACAAATGTACCACACTTTGGTGTATTTGTATTAACGACCACTGAACAAACAATACATCGATGTTAATTACTTTCAAAATTTTTAAACATGGCTAATGAAAAGCAATTGAAGATCATTCTTTTTTTTCAATTCGTAGATGTATAGGCAGGTATATTTTACGTTTGTTTATTAATGAGGCATACCTAGCTCGTATTGTTTATTCGTATCTATGTTTCTGAATGTTACAGGCAGGTAGATAGGATACCTAGGTGTAGGTATACAAGCTACATGAGCAGCGTTAAAAATTCTGAATCACGCTGAACAATAACCACGAGAATAGAGGGCAAATCACGACTTGAATTCCAATATTATTGATTCATTTCAATACAATCTTATCTCCAATGATACTAATTTTAATATTTCTTTAATGGGTAAGTCTAAATATGAACTATCGTCCTATATGAATATGTGAGGGATGTTTTATTACTGATTTATAAATCTGAAATTCTTTTTTTTTCTTTTTTAAATATTTTTAAACAGGTTCGACAGTCTTGTTTTTCAACGTAACGCTGGAATGCCAGCAGAGGACTGGAATTAGATTTTCAAATAGTTCAGGTGGAGGAGAAAAACGATGAAAAAACCATCAAAAATATCTGTCGTGATGCGATGCTACCTACCTGTTTATTGTCTATTCCACACTAACTTATAGCTAGAGTTACAGCTTTGGGCAGTTCTACATGTTTGGAATTTTTTTTATACACGAGTATTATATCATAAGAATATTAACAACTGACGAAAAAGTTTATACTAAAATTTTAACAAATTTTTCAAAACGAGAAAACAGTTACTTACAAATTGATACCTATGAGACCTCTAAATACCCGTTATCGGTGGAGTTCTTGGAATTGTTTAAGCGAGGTTTGAAAAAACTAAAAAATATTTGGATAAATATTACAGCGTTTGAGTTAAAAGGTATAATTTGTTTTCGAGAAAGTTCATCATTGAACGACTGACTGAATATTTAAATTTTCGAAAAAAAAAAGAAGAAAATCGTATGAGTAAATAATAATGTTATGGTATAGATTTTTGTCGGTATCGTTGGGTTTACTTGATTCAAGTTTATTAATAGAGAAGTAGGCAATTTTTTCTTTTCGAATATCAAATTTTACGAACAAGCACTCACCTATTTCAATATTTTTTTACTTACTTGAAAAATAATAATACCAAACTTGAATTTTGCTTCTCTGATATTTTTTTTATGGTTACCTTACCTACTGGAACTGGAGTTGGAAAATAGGAAAAAACTTCATTAACCTTAATTAATTGTCTAAAAAACAGCAAAATACTTTAAAACTGCTCGTAAGTGATGTACTTAAGTACTTACTTCTTGGGGGAAAAAAATCATTTTACTTATTTTGTAACTTTTCACAATTTTATTATTCATCTCTTGAAATTTTTTCAAAAAAGAAAATTGCTCTTTAAAAAATTCCCCTCCCCATTTACTTACCAAAAATTTGATGGGAAACAGTCGGATGAGCGCTGGTATCAAAACAGGATTTTTTTTGTTTTAATTTTCATAAGAAATGAATTATTATTTTATTGTAGGAAAAAAATCAAAAAATTCTGGTTTAAAAAATTTACAAAATTATAACTGTAGGTGGCGTTTTATTCAAATTTCGCGTGATGGGATGGGCGGTGGTGGGGAAAGTCTTGACATTTATTTTTATCAATTGATGAGTAATCACGTGTTGAATAAATTAATTATGTATGAAAATCTTCTTAAAAATACCTACCTAATTATATTTATTGTAAGTACTAAGTACTTCAAAAGTTGAGTTCAAAGTGAACTGGTTGTTTAAATCGATAATTCAATTCGCGAGTAAAGTTATTGAAAACACCGTGATATATTTTATCGCTGTAATATGTCAAAAGTAAGTACTAAACCGTGTAAAGAAGCTGTACCAAAGAAAACCCGAATAAACCGCCAACTTTAGACATCTATTAGCAAATAAATTGCTTCGGAAACGATTACATTCGTTACAGTTTCTTAATGCAAATGCGGCAATAAATGAGATTTGTCGTTAAAACTGTAGCTAGCGGTTATGTTGTACAATTCGGTGATCACGGTTTAAAAGTATATTTTCCGTTGTCAACAATGCTATGGAATCCGCAGCAAAAGTACTAGGCTAATCTTATTTATTATATTAACCAGTTGAACAACATTTTTAATGCTAATCTGTAAAACTTTGTAGTTCTGCATGAGCAACGATGATAACACCGTTTTGAATCGAATGTCGTCACTTTATGGTCATATTTTGGCGAATTAATCAACTTTCCGCCCAGAAGAATGAATATCAGAATCAGATGGTATAATCTTTTTATGAAATGACCTAAATCATCAAGCTGTATCGGTATGTTTGAAAATGGTTCAATAATGTAGAATCACTGAGTAGAATAAGGCCGTAACAGTTGCATACTATATTGTCGAATGTCTGCATCCCTTCGAGAATCTGCGTGATGTTCTGATCGAAAATGTATAATTTCAGGTTACATCATAATTCGGTTGTAGAAAAATGTCTTCGCATGCCCTTGGGAAAATATTTCATCGAGATGGACCGCCAACATCAACAACAAAATACACACGAGACCGCAGCACCGTGCAGGTTCATCAAATTATACTCTTTATATCCGGTAGTAGGTGAGTTGAATTGAAATTGGAAAAAGTTCATGATCGTATTATTTTCCATCAGCATGATAAAGTCCTTATACCTACGTATATTCAATCACGAATGTTATTCGAAACGATGCCATAATAGTCTATACACATTAATGTTACCTATGTTATTACGTGCGTCGGCCGTTAGGTATTACCATATTCAACATGCTGATTATTTAATTCATTTGAACTCGTGTACTGAGCTTCTGTATTAGTACGACACATAGTCATTTTGCAAACAATTCTAAATATGTAGTAATTTGAATTTTCATGCGGTTCGGTCGCTAGATTATAACAAGCAACCATGTTCTTTCCCTGTTGAATACCAATGAAGTGTTCAAGCTACAATAACATTTTTCAAAAAATGTTTAACGACCAGGAAACCTAATCTGATGAATAATGTCATATCTGAAAGCAACCATTCGACTCGTAGGCTATATTGTGGTGGAAAACACATTTTTTTCGATAACATTTAACGCGTTAAGTTTATACTTTACCAGGCCTGTGGGTGTTTTACGTTTTTTAAAGAGGTGCCGGTGCGTGATGATTTTATAATAGATTTCGACAGTTTTATTAAATTTTATCCTCGGCATTCGTTTCAGTTTGAAATAGATGTTGGCTTGTTTTGGGGGAATGAAGTAGGGTGTCTTTAAAATTTCCGATCGGATTTTTGCTCGTTTTTTCTTGGATTCAATTTTTTTTATTATTATTCTGGAATCGTGCTGGATCGTGGGAAAGTTTTTTTTTGAACTGTGTTAGGTGTTAGAAATTAGAATTAAGAAGAATAATGATAATGCAATTGCATTCATATTATAAAAAGACGAAGTGCAATATTACAAATTTAAAATTAAAATAGATTATAAAAATATAAAAAACAAAATTATTTTTGAATTTAAAAAAAAATAATAAAATTTTCACAGAATTTTTTTTATTGAATTTAAAAAAAAATTACCTTTGTAATTTCCAGGCAGCATCATTTTTTTTTTAAAAAAAATCAGTGTGTCCTTTACCTTGGGCGTTGAATGAATTTTGTGTTATTTTTTACGCTTCATGATGAGGTAAAACTGGAATTGAAAGTCGTTATTTTTCAAAAATTCTTCTGTTGTTTTCGTTTCGATCTCGATGTTGATGTTCTGTTTCAAATTTCAATCAATTCAATTATTTCCTTATAGTTTCAAAACTTCAATTGTAAATATTCGTAATCTATCTGCGTAGTAGGTATTTTGTTTAAATCTTGGTTTATAATTGTGTAAATATGTAGATGTATTTACTGGCTAAAGTAATAATGTTCGTTTATCTATGATTACGTAAGTGTTTCTCTACAAAGTCGTATTCGTGTTTCAGCGAAGCTCATGAGCAGAAAAGCCAAACGAATTGGAGAACATTTGATTTTAATTGGTTTCTATTTCTTATTCCAGATATCCATTACTTATGCTTTAGTTTATCTACCTATAATAGACAGCTTCAACTTCTGAAAATTAAGACTGAGCAGAGATCGTGGAAATTTTCTTTTCGATAATGACCTATCACCATGATTGTTGATACATCATGCACTTTCCAAGAAACCAGTAACCGGTAAGGATGTTGTAATTAATCTTCAACGCGTTAATTTAAATAACGCGAACGAATTAATTTTCTAATTAATTTTATGTCTTTATTACGGGCAATTAATTCTGGTTCATGTTAATGGCGTAAAGCGTGAATAATAAGAGATTTTAAGATGTGCTGACGGATCTTCGATACAAATTGCTGAAGAACACGAATACGAACGTAGGTATACAATGAAAGAAAAACAATGCGATATTCTTTTCATGCTACTACCGCTTGTGTGAATTTTTTCAATCAATGTACCGGTTCCTTGTCGATAGAGAAAAAAAATACTGGAATTACATTCAAGCAATTTTTGTATTTTTCCGTTCGTTCGTCATATGAAGTATTATAAACGCTAAATCAAAGAACACTATTAATTTCTAAAATTTTCAGTTTCAGTTGCCGGAATAAACCCGATTCCTGACGTTGAACGCGGCTTAAAGATTTAGGAACGTCTAGATACTTCGGATCTGTACGAGACATTAATTTCCACTATACGTTTGAAATGGTAATTTAATAGTTGTCTAAAAGCTTATAAAAACGTATTGAGATCTCGGTTTTTTCCACAATAGGTACAACAAAGGGAACCACATCTCTGACATTACATATAAATACATCTCATGTACAATCCTTTCCCAAAATTAATTCACCAGGTATATCGAAAAGCACGTTCATAAAACCGCATGCACAACGCATATAAAACGAAGAAAACACGGATTTAAAAAATGTGGAAAGCCGACTTAAAAGTTTTTATGAATTTGAACATGGACGATAGGATGATAAAAAACTCATGTCGACACATGCTTTCAACGTGGGTGGCAGGCCATTGTCACGCCTTCCGCATCGGGTTGCTTTTGGATTTTGAAATTATAAAAGAAGAACATAGATAAAACGATGAAGATGTGCATGATTACAAGAACGACGACTAGGACTGCTAATACTAGGCTTAGATGATGATGAAGATCGGTCCACGAACGGCGAACGGTAACTTATCCACCATTATATTACATCAGTTCTTCAACCATTTCTATTGGTTTCTTATGACATAAAGAAGGTTACCTGCTGAGTTTCCACGTAAACACGTTCTAAATTATGGTCTATTAAGCGGCAAGGTACAGTCTGTTACGGTGTAATGCCTAACGCGTCCCTTTATCTACCTTTTCTTAGATTAACATTTTACCAAATGGTAAAAAAAAACTTGATTATAATATTAATAATAAGTCATTATTTTTAACAAACTCACTTTAAGTATATCCGTGTATCTTCATTCAAAAGTAAGTCTAGAACTTGAATCTTCAAGTAGGTATAAGTACTTGAAATTCACAGCAGTGTTTGATGTTCGATGGACCCTTGAATATTTAATGTTTGATAGTTGAATTTTCAGTCATCTACATTCAATTGATAATTAATTGCAGTCGAGTGTTTGGGTACTTGGTTGTACCTATTTTATTTCTAAAGTTGAATTGATTTTTTTTTTTGCAATCTGATGACTTTAAATATAGAATAATTGAACTTTTTTCTAAATTTCTATCACACTTATGAGTACATATTAGGTATTACCTTATGTTTTTTTCGTCTGTTTTCAGCTTGGTTTCACTTTATTTGAGTACTTATTAAAGAAAAAATTTGTAGAGACGATGCATGAACGTCGACGACTCGTGTTTAGTACTAAGGTATTTGAAGTAGAAGTATTCTCTTGAAAAATGGAGAATTTTTGTTTTCAATCTACCTAGATAGGTATATATACCTATACTTAGCTTATTGCTATCAGAAGGTAACAACTAACAAACTATTTTTACTCAAATTTTCATCTTTTATCTACCATTTTTCCCAGTGTTTTCATGATCTTAATCTTTTTTATTCTCAGTTATATTTCAAGTCCAAACTCACCAAATTTCAAAGATTGTGATCGTTTTTCGAGAAAAGTTTGAACCAAGACGAACCTTAGATATTATTATCAAATCTGGACCGAAAAAGGTGTTCTGTAAGTTTTCGTTGTATCAATATCAAATTTACTCAATCTGCTCAAAAACTACCATTTTCGCATGAAAAATAAATAAGAAAACTTGAAACGAATTGTAAAATACGTTTCGCACCATATGTTTCGTTTAGGTATCTACAAACTTTCTACGCTGCAGCGACATTTATCCAATATCTATCTACGCCGAGGGAATCGTGAAAATGATACTTTCGGTTGAAAAAACCCGATGAAATGCGGAGAAAAACGCCTCAACCTGGAACCAAAATTCGAACTAATGCGTAACCTATACTTTGTGGAAACGCCGGATCGAGAATGAAGATTTGTATCGAATGAAGATAGATTATTATACCGGCGCAATGGAGGAGGCTATAATCAAAAAGAGGCTGCCATGCTGGACTAAAACCAGTTTATTAAATTAAGTCCTTGAAACTCTTTGGGCAGGTAATGATCCAAATCGTTTCCGTTAGCGGATCACGCACTATACGATGTAGCTTAAATAGAAAGAAACCATTTTCTATAGCGCATGTTCCAGGTATATGCGTACAATTTGGTGGATATCTCGACAGCGTCGCCGTTGGATCGCTAAGAGGGGAGTACGATGTAGCCGTAATGAAAACTAAATTAAAAATATATTAAGAGGGTGTTGAAACCCGAGGGTGTAACTAATTTATAAATTATCGCTGCGAGTAATTAGAAAAATTTGTAAATTGCTACGTCATCGTGTTGGTGTTGGCAATTCGGAAACCATTTTGGAATTGCCATTCTTTCGGCGAACGAAACTGTATTTTCTATCGCGTTAAAGAAACGTTCGTAATTAGAAAACAAACATATCACCGCGAGCTGTCATAATATTAAAACATTCATAATGAAAAACTCGTTATCTGTAGGTGTTAAGTCACGCATTCTCTTGACAACATATTCTGCTCGTCAATTTCAAAACAAAGATTACTCGTATAAAGTCAACTTTTCACTCGTAACTCGTTTCCAACATAACCAAGTTGAAAAATCAATCAGATTGTAATTACTTTTTTCTTTCTGTTTTCTTGAACGTATCAGTGCAACGGTACTACCTGCTCGCAGAGAATTTCTAATTTTTTACATCTCGTCGAGTGTTTTTTTATTTTTTTAGTCTACTCGATTAAAGAGCTATAGGCTGCGTAATGGTCTTTTAGCTTGTTTTTGGAAAGCTCGTTCGTTTTGACATTTGCATTAATTTTTAGTCGAGGTATCCACTTTACTTATTTTATAAAGTGGGTTTTTTCAGGTCGTAAATCCGGATATTTGAGTTTTCATTTTTATTATTATTAAAAATAACGTTTGTACAAGTGGAAAATTATATTAATATTGGATATTTGCATAGGTTTTATGTACAAGCGCAGTCAACACGGTCGTAAATGTGTGATTATGATTTTGACATCGGTCTCGTATTGAAATACCTACATCAAGATAAATCCGGAAAATATTCAAAAATACGAATGACCTGGAACCGGTGAAATTACGAACGGCAGATGATATCGTAGGTGGAACGGAATTCATTTTATGGAATACGAAGGATAAATTTTCTATACAGTTTTGTAGATCAAGCAGCCACTAAGATCCAATCAGGTAGGTAATGAAGATTGGTGAGGTTATTAGAATAAGAATGCCGAAAAATTTTGTACCTAAATAGTTTTACTATCCAAGTACGAATATAAGAGCTGAAGAAATTAGAAGTGGTACATCTGCTTTTTTTGGAGAAACATCAGGATCAACGATCAACATTTAAGAAAATGGCCGTTTCGAATGGCTAAGCTCTAAAATATTTCGGTTGAAGGTATAGTCTTGGTTCATTTGATGTCACCTCGAACATTTCTTTATTTTTTATTTCTGGATTTTGTACATATTTTTTTCTTGCAAAATTCGCTGTTTTGATCCCAATTCTGGAGGAGAGATTGCTGGGCTTCAAGGAGAGGTTCCTGTATTTTTGTTTCGCCAATGGAATTTTGATCCTCGACTCGTGCGAGTCTTCCATTACCGTGCAACTCGATTTTTTTCGAAGTCATTGGTTTGAAATGGATCAGATAATTAATTTTCTCGTTTGAGTGTAGGAAATTTTCTGGCTAAATTCGTAAAGCAATCAGTTTTGGAAAAAAATGTTCAGAAGTTCAGATAATCCAATCTTTTTTCCATCCAAATAAAAAGAGATATTATTGTTTGAGAAAAAATGTTCATTTTCTTAGGTTACAGCCAGAATCAGCATCGACCGCGAGGAGAGAGGGCGATCATCAAAATTAAATAAAAATTCAAACCGAAGGAAATTTCGTTGATTGATTTTCCATCAAAATACCATTGCGGTAATTAGTAATCAGTAATCACAAACTGTCTATCAAAATTCAAAAATTAAAATTTTAGATTTCTTCTCAATTTTTTGCAACAACAATTTTCCAAAATTTTCAAGTTTTCCAGGTTTTCTTACTAAAATTTACGCCAAGTTACCATTTTCTTCGTAGAGGACACATTCAGAAAAACTACATCCAGAAAAAATTACATTCGGGGAAAATTGATTCATGATTCGGGAATAAAATTTTCGGGATTTTTTTTTGTTTGGAAATTTAGTCATTCACGAAATTGACTCGGAACCCTAAACTTTTTCTCAAATTATCAAACCAATGACATCGAAAAAGGAAGTCAAATTATTTTCCCATTTTTCCAACTCCGAAATTTTTTCTTTAAATATTTTCCACATTCGATTTTAAAATTTTATTTCAAAGTTGTTTTCAGCCTTAGAAGATATTTTTCTCGTTTTTTTTTTTCAAATTTTCACTTCAATTGTATTCAAAAATTTTAACTGTGGTATTTTACTCAAAAAATTTCGTCTTGAAAGATTTCTCGGCTAAAATTCTTTTAAAAAATTCTGACTGGAAAAATTTTTGAAAACTTTGCAATGGAAAAAGTTAGCAGGATTTGAAGTTTTAAAAAAGTTTAAAATCAAATGGTAGCATTTTAGGTTGACAGTTCAGAAAAAATTTCAGTATACTTTGATGCAAAAATTTTAAGGAAAATAGCTTTGTGGAGTTGAAAAATTGAGGTTGCGAGGAAAAAATTAAGGAAAAAATTTTTGCTGAAAAATGTATTGAGAAAAAAAATTGTTAGAGTTGAAAAATCTAGTCCTCCATGCAATATGAAAATAAATTCTCGAACTACGGGGTTCAGCTTCCCCTCTTCCACTTGAACACTTGAAAATGATCATTTTCTTGCTGAATGTTAACCTCAAAATATACGGCATGCATATTTTTTCGTACTTGAATTGTTAACTATAAATGAAAATTAGTGAAATTATTAGAAGTAGATAGAGCCATCGTAAAAATCAAAGCATGATATTAACGTGTCTAAAGTAGCTTAATCTAATTACGTTTAATTTTCAAGGAATCGAACGTTGAAATACCCAGATAATCATCTCCAACCACCAATGCTTTGTCTGTGCCAGCCAAGAAACTCGAAAAAATTTCTAAATTTATTTTATCGACGCGAAACAGAATTACCGTCAGAAATGAAATTTATTACACTTTGTCGACGATGATAAGTACCTTCGTAAGTATAAAAATTACCAAGATTAGGTAATTCAACATGGTTTTAGAAAAATTAGCAAAAAAAAACGTAGTATTTTCAAACAAACAACACTAAATTAAAAAATATTCCCTTCGATACATTCTGTTTTCCATTTTCCTTCCTCTTATTACTCTTTGTACGTAATATGCCCGAGAACAATTACTTTAGCCGGATAAGTATCGTTTACGCAGCCATTAATGCCATTTATCGAGCAGATTCCGACTCGGCAATAAAACGAAATTAATACGAGCAGATTTTGCTGGGCAAATCTCATTAAAATGTGGACGAACACAAGACTGCTGGAAATTTCCGACACGAAGGCTACGTAGTAATTTTCTCCACCCTACGTATCCAGGTAGATTAAAAAAAAGCAGTACGCAGCTGTAATATCAACGCTGTGCGAGATAACCTAATAAAATATTTTTAATAGAAATACGTCTTAACAGCCATACTCAAGACGCAGAAAGCTTGATACCGTCGAAAGTACATTTTTCGCTCTCGTACCACGTATTTTTTCCCCAGCACCGGCGTAAAAGACTGGGCGTAAATGGGCTCCGCGGCTGCGGCAACCACGCGGCATAATGGAAAGAGTTTTTATTAAGATAAGGACGAGCCGAAGCCGAAGTACCGTGTGCTGCGCCGCAAAACACCACACAGAGGCGAAAACGAGAAAGAAATCTCGGATGAGAACAGGCAATAAACACCATCTGCGGAAAAACAGCAGCGGTTAACCGACGTGGGCGAAGAGGAGAAAAAAAAGGGCGAAATTTCATTTCTCGCGCCACGCCGGGCTGGGCCGTGCGAAAAGAAGCAATTTTATAGATTCGTATCGTTTAAGGGTAGAAAAGCAAAGACGTGCTTTTCAAGACAAAGAAGCCATTTTGTTTTACACCACACGCAACGCCAGACTGTACAGATGAGAAAACGCTGCTTTAAAAGTCACTCTCCGTCAGGAATGTTAACGCCATTAAGTCCACATTGACATCGGGCGCGACTCAAATTGGAAAAAACGCTTTTTCCGAGAGTTTTTCATAATGCTACTTTCTCGTTGCCTTTTTTTTCGCCCTCGAACCGCCACACAGCCGATGTATTAAAATGAAATTTAGATAATCGAACTCGAACGAATGTTTCCAACAATCGAATTGAAATCAGAACGATGAAATTTACATTTGAAGTGTTGGAAAACGCATAAGGTGCTTTTTCTCTCTCTCTAATCTTGATTCGCAGCGTGGAAATGATGAAAAATGGAAACATGTTGCGGTTTAGTGATTTTTTCTGTACGAATTCGTACGTTGATGTATGAAAAAAAAAAGTAAAATACTTGGATATTACAATGTATACAAATGTATGCGATGTCGGTCCTGCCCCTCTCACACGTATACTTCTTATCAAATGGTTAAACCGCGATGGTACTATTTAATTAAAACTTTATTATTTCGAAAAACAGCCGAGAAAGAAACCTGTCCGAAGTTAATTTGCCAACATTCCGGATATGTAGAAAATATTATACTCGTATTTCGTACGTCGAAGCATTTTTCTTTACAATGTATTGTTTGTTGTTAGAAGGCTAAACGTAGCATAACGAAAGTACTTAAACAGTACATAAGTTATAGGATTGTTCACGGTGAAGATGTAATTACGGCCGCAGAATAATTATTACGCAATAGTGAATCATTTAAAATTACGTTTACGCCGCAGACGACGACGAGCGAGGTACCTAATAAGTTTAGAAGTTAACGAGGCGTCTTCAAAGTACCCAGCAGCGACGTCAGCGCCGGTCGCTGGTTGTAATCCGATGCGTGGCGGTGGCTTTTCATTACCTACGTTCGGTGCCCTACCTACAGACCGAATTTTCCTTCAAATTCGCTCCTATTCATTATACACAAACTGAAATTACTAACCGAGGCAGCGACTCGCATGTAATCGTTTTATGATTATTTGATTCGAGAAATTTTCAGCAGTTTAGGTTTATACTTATGACTATAATTCGAGCCCAGCCTGAGACACCGGGCAAGAAATTTCGACGTGGAATTCTCTTTTAATCTAACTAAATACCTGGTTGGCGGGTATACGACGATGCAACTGTTTATTATTGTGGTCATTGTCAAAATACCGCAGAAGGCAGTTTAGCCTATTTGTACTAAACGTGTAATTGAATTTAGGCTGCGTTTATCTGCATTGGAGAAAAAAAACTATAACCATTATTATTTCTATTCGGTGGTTTTTTTCGCAGCGCGTGCAGAGTGGTCAATTTTTTTAATGCCATGTTGAGAATTTATGCGGGTACACGGTTTTGTATACACTGAGACCTACGTAGATATAAATTTAGAGGTGCGAAATGAAAAATCGACGATGCTGCGGGCTATATATGAATGGAACTAACGATATAAATGACCCATTGATGAAAAATTTTTGTCGACTGGTTGATTAAGTATTTTAACGATTTATGACGTTTGTTTAACGCGAAATTGCTTACTCGTAAATATACCAGCAAGATTTGCCAATGGTGTGATTTACAATGCTGTTTGTTTCTGCTTTCTGGTTTATTGCGAATGCGATTATGTGATTTGGGTTTATTTTTGTTTCAGGTATTGGAATGGCGAAGGCTGAGCGAATTCTGTGAAGATGATGGAGTTGGCTCGAAGGGTGTTGAAAATTGGCACCTAATTGATAATTTTCGTTCAAGAATGGTTTATGAAGGATACACAAAGTGGCTGGAAATTAATATGGAGATTGGAAGATGGTATGTTTTTTGATTGGGTATTTCAATTTTTTGTCGGTGAATTGATCTGGGTAGAGGTTCAGAGGTTTAGAGTTGCGAACATGATGCGAATTTGAAAATACGCTGCATTTCAATGGAAACTTGGAGCTAGGATTTTATTATTTATTTCTCATAATAGAATAACTCGAGATTGCGATTTTTGGAAAAAAAAAGTCTGAAATTTCTTACTTGACATTTTTCATCTGTATCTTTTAATCTACATGGCGCTTTTTGAAAAATTCAAAATCTTAATTTTCGGTGTATTTCGGTAGATTAATAAAAATTAGGGCTTTATACTGATATCAACCCATCCCCTCAAAAATCTCACCATTATTTTCTCCAGTATTTTCAAAAATGTATAGAAAAATAAAACAATGTTTCTCTTTCTCTCGCTCTTTCGATCAATCGATAGTTGGAATTGTAAAAGTGAATATTTTATGAAGTTCATTTCTCGTCAATTCGCCCGGTTTTGAATTGAAAGTTTTCAGATTTTTCTAATTTGCTCAAAATTTTTCTACGGGCTTACTTTGATGAGCCAAAGGAGAAGTCTCTGTCATTTCGATTCTGATCTTTCAGGGAATGGGGTAAGGATCCTAGTAATTTTTGTACTTTTTTGGAAATTTTTGCGAAACGGCTCAACTTTGAAGGCTCATATTCTCTAGATTGGATTGGTCTTGGATGAATCTATATATTTGTGCGTTTTTTTTGTAGAGAATTGAAAAATAATCAAAACCAATTTTTGAAATTTCAAAACCTTCAAGTTGAACTTTTGCGATAGAAGCTCAATTTTTACCATGTTTTTCAACTGATTACTTTTCAAGATGAGATTTCAACATTCTTAGGAAGGACAGAGGTCCTCAATTTTGGTCAAAATTCAACTATATAATAAAACTGAAGTGACGTCAATTTCTTGCTAATTTGAGGATATTAAATTAGAATATCTGTTTACTTTTATGGCTGGACTGCTTTGAAACTATCCCCTCTCCCCTTCTTCAACTGAGCCAAAATCTCAAGAAATTGAAATTGATGTATGACGTATAGTTTGTAAATTTTCAAAGACGCTGAGTTTGAAAATTCAATCGTTTTTTGAATACGATCACTCAGTGTCTCCCTAGCTCTTAAAAATGCAAAACATGCAAAAAATTGAGATAGAAGATGATGGCTTATCGATTCTTATCAATTCAAGGGTGCTGAATTCCATCATCATTTTACTTTTGCGATCAGTCTTCGCTATTATCTTTATTTTTTTTCGTGAAACACTCATTGTAATGTACTGTTTTCTTGATTGCATTTCAGAAAAAAAAAAAGTGAAATATATCAGATTTTTGGTAATTGAAGGAGAAAAATTAAAAAATTCAGTTGATATTATGAACAATAATGACTTCACTATCTTCGAATCAGCAGAAATTTATATTATGCTACACATGATTTTGAAATTTTTCTCATTTTTTTACCTATTCCTTTCTCCATGCAAAAATCCGAAATTCAACATCTTATTTTTATAGAAGACAAAATTGAAAGTCAACTTAGAAATCTCCTCAGTTCTCACATCATCACCATTCATAGAAAATCATTTTGAATCATAATTTTCTTTTTTAGTAATTAAGAAAATTTAAATACTTATCTTATGATTTTTTTGTAACATATCAATTCATTATTTTTTTATAGATGCCTGAGATTTCTGCAACATTTTAAACCAATTTTGAAGTACTCGTATGTTGGTAAGTATTTAAAACAATTTACATAAAAATTCCAAAAAATTTTCATACCTTTCAATAATTTTTTATCTAAAATAATGAAATTTGAGTCTAATTTGGGGAAAAATATGGTCATCTCAAATATCCACATCAAATCGATTTCTAAAGTTGCGATGTCTCTGGGCTCCCTGCTTCCGATTTCAATTGTCATTTTCAGCTCTCATTTTTTTTTCTCTCCTAAGAGGAGTCGAATTTCGTGCATATTTCTATAAAAATTTATGAATTAATTTTGCTATTATTTGAAAAATGGCAAATAAATTTATGCTCCTTATTTAATCAAATTTTGTAAGAGGACATTTAGGTATGAAATAAATACATATGGACGTCGTATTAAAAAAAAAAAAAAAACTGTTTGATGAAAATACTTCTATGTACCATAGATTTTAAAACTTCTATTCTGAAGCATATTTCCAAACTGAACACTCGACTATTAGAATCAATATCTAACAAACCTGTCAAAGCTCCAAAAATCTCGCATATAAAACTACAATCCTGCAGAATAAACAAGTTTCGCCAAAGATATATAGACACAAATCACGCGATTAGAATTAACGTAATTTTCACCTTATAACAGCAAATAGAAGGATATACCTAGACCTACGTACAATGCAGCAACGAATATCAGCAGAAATATTATATCTTATCACGAGACGCCACGCCGGTGGAATTATCAGTATACAGAACGCGATGAATCACCTTTCAACCATCACAATTACCTATTTATACAAATAATGGGTAAACCTAATCCTATGCCTATAAGTATTTCGCCCTTGGGAACCAATTTCAAGTTCAACGACCTCGGAAAAACAATCGACCAACATTCTCTCATCGTTTTCAATGATCTTTCGAAGAAAAACTGCTGAACCTGGTGGAAATTTTGATTCTGAAAAGTCAAGAAAATGAAACGGAATTTGAAGAAAAAAATTAATGAAGACTTCATTGAAACGATTCTTTCGTTAAATAGTTATTACGAAAAAAAGTACTTTTTCGTAATATAAATTCCAGCTAGAAGATGATTCGAGCAAGAAATACCGAAATATGCCTATTTCGTGGGCAGTCCTGGAACGAAACAGCTTTTCGACGAATATTTTCGACAACCAGACTCAAGCCTGGTATTAAATTTCACCGTAATATCGTGATAATTTGGTAATTCCGTCGAATATCGAAACAATTTATCAACACTGGCGATAATTATATACATACGAGGACGTATCGCCTTCGCCTTCGAAACCCACTACCGTTTTTATGAAACCATAAGCTGAAAAATATGGCACGCAGAATGTTTTAATAATATATCAATCGTTCGGGTCGCTAATTACTAACTATATTGGTAGAATTTCACAGAAGAATTCGTGGTTTCCAGTTCGCATCGGTTTTCGAGAAAAGGAAAGCGCGCGCGCGTGACGAATCCATCAAATAGCGAAGACGTCTCCCTGCGGGCTGGCGAATGGAAATTCAAGCGGCCGAGAAAAAATTGGTCGAACGCGTTGAATTTATTGGAAACGCGAATTCCTTGGGCTCGCTTTCGAGTTGATTACATTGTAAGAAAAGATTAGAAAACAGTCGAGTTATAACGTTTAAATATGGTTAGCAATTTGGAAAATGCGTCGAGTCGATAAATTTTCGTCGTCGTGAAAAGACCAACGCCGATACCGATATTGGGCGGCGGTCCCCCGTCAGACGTGGCGAAATAAAGCGTTAGAGCGTTAATAAATGGAAATGTAAACGGGTATCGCTTTTCGCAAAACCAGCAAATAGATGGCGAGGGTGGCGGAGATGAGGTGAGTGTACCGTATGTAGAGAGTTGAAGTCACATTCTACGCATACTTTTCAACTGATCGAAACATAAGGGTTGATGGTTGTAACAACAATTGATCAGTCGAGTGAACTACACCCTTACACTTAAGATAATTTTACCAGCTGAGGGTGCAAACTAATACGTGTCCTCTTTTGTCAGATTATACCAGCTATATACATGTTTCAAAGAGTTCGCGAACGAATCGTCTAACTGCTGGAATTGGCGGATCGAGCTTTTTGCCCAGTGTTCCAAGCACAGCTGTTGATTTTCCCCAAAAATTAAGGATTTCAGTCTTGATAACAGTTTTTCGAGATGTATTACATCCCCCCCCCACCCCAAAAAGATGACTTAATTAGACAAAAGATCTCTGAATTTCTCAATTTTTAAATTTAAATTTATTTTTATTGCAGGATATTTTGAATTTATTTGAATGCATAACTGTTCTAGTTGTTAAAAAATCAGTTTTAGATTTACGTTTTGTTTGAAAAATTTTAGTTTGATAGTTTTTGAACATTTTTAAAATGGTGATAAGTATTATTTTATTTTTGATTTGAAAAAAGATTGCGACATATTTCGTGTTTCAAAATCGGAAATTTCTGAGCTTTTCGTTCTAATTGATTGTGAGTAACCAATCATTGATGGACTATGGCTGATTTTTAAATCGAAAATTTAAAAACTGGGAAAACCTTAAATTTTCAGTCACTTTGGAAAACTCTTTTATTTTTTCAATTTTTTGATTGAACTTGCATTGTGGGCCCTCAGTCTACATTTTGAAAATAATTATAATAAGCTGAACCCAATTTTTAGCAGTAGAAAGGTATCACGCATTTCAATGAAATTTTCTGTATATTTCTTCTTCTGAATTAAGGCTGTGTTTTAAACAGAGATGCTTCATTTCATTTTTGAAAAAAAACCACTCGGAGAAAAAATTTGTTTATAGTACTTGAAAAATCATTGAGTTCTGGAAAAGTTGCCCAACTTTTCAATTTTTAAGATGTAAAAAATTGTATAATTTGAAGAAAATTGTTTGTTTTTTACTCTTTTTTTTAAAGAGATTGCCCCATTTTGAAAAGAATCATCAAAAATTGCCCACTTTGGATAAAACCATACAATTTTTGAAAAATCTTTTAATTTGAAAATAATTGATCCAGCTTTAAAAGTTTCAGTTTTGGGGAAAATTGCTCATTGGGAAATATATTACCATCCAATTTTGGAAAATTATTCAATTCGAGTGAAAATATGTAGTCCAATTTAAGTAAAATTCGTCCACATTGGAAAAAATAAGTACTTAGTCTGATTTTTGAAGAATTGTCAATTTTAAAAAAATTTAAATCGTTTGAATTTTCAGAAAATTGTTTTATTTTTCTTATAATTCACTATTGTTTGAGAAATCATTCGATTTGTGAATAGTTAGGTATCTGATTTTTTGATTGAGAATCTTTGAACTCAATAAAATTGCCCAATATTGGATAGTTTTGCAAAATTTTTCTGATTCATAAAACAGTTAGAAAGTAGCTCAATTTTTAAAAATCCTCCAATTTGGAGAAAAATTATTCAAAATTTAAAAATATCATTTAATTTTTGGTAATATCCTTCAATTTTTAAAAGAAATAGTCCAATATGAGTGGGAATCGTCCAATTTTTTAGAAATAATTTCATTTTTATGAAAAAAATCAACTGATTTGAGAAAAATTGTCCAATTTCTTGATTAGTTTTCAATTCAAAACTAAATTTTGAATTTTTGGAAATTCTGAAATCTAAATTCTCGTCTTTGAAACCAATTTGCATATCTGTTTGCGTTTTCTACATCCGCTAATATATCTAACCCACGATCGAATTTCATCAGGCCACCTTCAAAAATCATTAGAAACGTATAAATACCGTTACCTTCAATAAAAATTGAAACCTTAGACACCTGAAGTACCGAACTCGTAAAAATATTAATAGCTAGACGATTTGTCTTGCAAGTGTGCTGCTGGGATATTTTCGATACCCAAAAAAAGCTTCTAAAACCCGGACTACACTAAAATGAACACCTTTATCAACCTAAATCATATCCTAGAAAATACCATTTGGTAATTTGAAACGAGCCGACGAGATCCGTCGAGTAAAAAATTTTTTACGACTTTCATTATAAATGCGTCGGGAAATTTTAACATACGAAAAAAATTTTTATTACTGTGTTCCGCAGAACAGAAGAGTCGATTTTGCGCGCCAAATAAAAATTCGAACACCAACAAGTCAATTTAATGATACGATTAATTCATTCATCGTCGTCCCGATAAACCAGTTTTTTTTGCTGATTTTAAACATAGAAAAGGAGAGAGAGACAAAACGAGAATCTGGAATTACAAATTTTACGACGTTTTAAAACACGGTATTATTTATTTGTTTATTAATTACTACTTTATTTTTGCAGTTTAATTTCGCGTTCGTGGTACCAATTTAATAATGTTTCTCAATAGCTAATCAAAAAACACAGTAGGACCTTTTCGAGAACCGAGAACTAGTACAAAAATTAGATATTCTTGGCATCTTGGCGAAAAAAAAGGAATCATTTCGCCCCAACTTGAACGACCTCAATGAAGCTTGCAGTTTGCTATTTAACATACCATAACATTGAGCAGCTCGAGCAGGACTTGGGCGCGCGATTATATTCAATTAAAGTCGTGTCGAGTGACTGGAGAAAATTAATTTTCAAATAAATAAACAACGCAAAAGGGGAAGGTTATCTCTCATTTAGAATGACTGGAAAATGCACCCCTTTTGCGCGTTGACGAGTCTCCCCAACTTAAGCTGCTCTCTTCGGTGCTCTGTACACCGAAGATACTCGTATCTGTTACACACCCGTAACGTTACGCCGAGTTTAAATATTTTATAAAATTACATTCTAGCTCGCTTCTCGAGCTGACTACGAGACGAGAGAATTTCATTTATTAGTGAAATTAGTGTCACGTTTTCCAAACGTCGACGATATTTTAATTGTTTCAACGTAGTTGAAGACGAGTGGGTAGAGTGGAGGTTTTTTTCCACGTGAGAATTTTTTTTAACTTGTGGAGAACTTTACGTTTGTGTCCCACTGTCCCTTGTCTTTTTTTGGCGTTCGGATTGGGTTGGGAAAGAGTTTCCTTCGTTTTTTTCTGTTTTCGAATGTGTGTGTTTATCTGTCAGATAGACTGATGAGGGAGTGTTTGATTTGGGTTGATTGCTAATTTTTTTTTGTTAGGATTGCATTAAATAAGTAACTTTTTGTGATTGAAAAAAACCTCGAAAAAGTACTTTTTGGATTGTTGATGTGGGAGTAGTTGTAACAGTTCATCTTCTCCAAATTCAAAAATTTTAAAAATCATTTTGACAATTTTTTCATTCATTTTTTTTCAGTTCAACTCAGAATGTGTTTTTTTTTTCTAGTTGAAATTGAGACCTTAACAGGTATCTGTTTCTACCAATATTTTAGCGATGCTCTCTTGTTTATAGATCAATGAAAATTATCAAAAATCACTGAAAAACAGAATTTCAGCTTAGTAATAAATCAGTAAAAAAGTTTTCACTGAAAGCAAACAGTGAAAAAAATTACTAAAGATTAAAAAATTCTTTGGAAAATTATGGCAAAATTTTTGATTTGCTGAATTTCTCTGTGCTGAAATTCTGACTATTTATCAGTGACTTTTCACTGATTTCAAGTGGTTGAGTACTTTTCTATTCTCAAAAAGAAAGTTTTCAAGTCTGTTTAGCAAAAAATAAAAAAAAAAACAAGGCTGGGTTTATTTGTTGAAGATGAGAAAATGGATTGAAAATTTAAAGTCAATTTTTTGGAGAGGTTTTTTCCCATTTATGGACTCAAACGAATTTTTCCAATTGGAAATGCGGATTTGTCCTTCAGGAAAAGTCAGCTTAAGTAGTTCCTCCTCTCGTCTTGTTCCAGTGTCTAACAAGTCCTGTTGGTCTTGTTTGGGGCTGAAAGGTCCTGTTGGTTCTGTTAAGGTCCTGATTTGGGGCTTTTTCACCATGAATTAATTTTTGGAATGTAGCAATTTTAAGCCTCCGTCTTTTATTATTTTTTTGATAAGTCAAAACAATTGACTGTAAAAAATAAAAAATTTTCAGTTGTAAAAAATTTAGAATTTTTGGTACTCGTAGTTTGGCAGACAGTTGAACAGACTCCCTAACTCTACTTCGTTTCATTTTTTTCTAATTTTTAAACATTTTTCTGGGAGATTTTTTTAAAATTCAAGTATTTTCTGTAGTAAATTCAAGTTCTGAGATTTTTGTGTAGAGGGGAAAAAGAGGAGGCGGAGGAGGTGATATCGAAAATTATCTGCGAAAAAATGGAAGATTGTTGAAAATAATGCAAAGTAAGGACATACAAACTTGTAAAATATCATCAAATTTATATGAAATGATGATGAAATTTGTTCATTTTTGCAAAAATTGCGTAAAAACCTCATTTGTAGGTACAATATAATTACATGAAAATCGATTTTATAAATTATTTCATCAAAATTCATTTAAATTTGCGCAAAAGTTGAGACAAATTCTGAAAAATTTTCAAAAATTTCATTTTTTCTAACTCAGTAAAATTTTGGAACATTCTGCTTACTTCTGAAGAGTAGATAAAACAAAATCTAAAATCTTGAGAATTTCAGGACATTTCAATAGGTACCTAATCCAATTTTAAATTCAAATTCGGGAACAAGCTTATAAAATTAAAATTATGTGGGTACTTTTTAAGCATTTGATCAGATTCCTATGTAGATCTTATTATTTTCTAACAAGTTTCATCCATTTTTTCTTTCTTCTGTCACTTTTTCAAACGAATATCTATAATTAAACAAACACTTGCATATTTCCAATGTTCAAAACGATCTAGGTACCTGCCTACCTGGATGAATTATCAATTTTTTTACACTCCTTTTTTATTCATCAATTAATTTCAATTTGACAAACTCTTAAAAAAATATTACAGACGAAGCATATGTTATTGAAAATTATACCTTGCTATGAGTAGGTGGATTGGAAAGCGACGACTGTGCAGCTCTGCAACGCTTATATGCGTAGGTATTTCCATTTCCTGAACGCGTTACCTGGTTAACATCCTCATAGGAACCTTTTTCCCTTTTCTTTTTCATTTAATCCAAATCATGATCAGCTGTTAAGGTTTTGGGTGAATTAGATAGCAATTTATAGAATCCCTTCTTGTTCAATTTAATACCCACTAACCACGCTCATTCACACACACATCTACAAAATTCGAGAATAGTTTAGTAATACATCAGAGAATACAGCAGGAACTACATGCATACTATATCTAATAGAAACGATTATTAATGTAGGAAAAAAAAAGGAAAACGAACCATTAAACTGACATATATATAAATAAGTAGGATTAAATAACCGCAACGAGAAAACCTCATTTATTGTACATAAAGAAGAAGAAACTTATAAGAAAAAGGTATAAAAAAATTAAGACTACCATGTGCTTCGAAATACCAATACAAATAGATACATACAGCTGAACATTGTGAGTAATGCGTGCACGTTTATTAATGCGAACAGGTTATCTGGTCTTCTGGTCGAACATGTAAAGGCCCTCCAAACGCCATTATTGTATTTCGGTTTATATAGAGTCGAGTCAGCAGACAGAGCAAGAGAGGTACGATTCCTACGAAGTTATTTCGGTGTTGGAAATGTTTCCTACAGCGAAGAAAACCAACCGACCAATCTGCTGGACGATTAAATTGAACAATTTTCGTGTATATTTACTCGAGAGTGAGGTGAGAGAAGGCGGTGGCGGTGACGGTAACGAATATTAAAAAAATATACCTATGAAATATAATACAGCTTAGGGCGTATGTAGTGTAGGTATGAGGTATAAGTTATAGAACGATGTTGCGGATGGCGATAAACTTGTAAAAATACCGTCATAATATACCAAGGTTGCTGTTGCTGAGACGTTTAGACGCACGAGAATGGTTCTTTTTTATCGCCGAAAAAGAGTGACCTTTTGGCGTTGAATTTTTCGAGTTTTCTCCATTGGAAACTTTGCTGGATGTACATTTAGGGCCAGACGCCAGACTGAAAGGGGTAGAGGAAATATGTTATGTCCCTGTAATATTTGAAAAAATTTTTAGTCGTAAAATTTTGATTTTAGAGATTTCAGAATTTTGCTGACTGCGATTTTAATTTTCTCGACTTGAACAATAATACGTAGATCTATATTTTTCATCTTTTCAACTAGAAAAACAATATTGTTATATTTTTCTTAATCCAGATGAAAAATTTCAAATTAGGAAATTGAAGTAATTATTCAGCACTCGTTTGCTTGATAAATCATGGAATACATTGTTCTATTCATTTTGTTGTGGAATTTTTCCTTTGCTCAAAAAGTTGACTTCAACTGTCAAAACTTATCACAAAGTGTAAAACTGCGAATATTTTTAGCTTTTTTGCCATTCATTTGTATCAATCTGTATAATTCGACTTTTGGTTTGCCAAAATTTTTTCTTAATTTTAGGAAAATCTCATTCGAAACTACTTAAGTAATTTTCTATAGTCTTGAAAAAACTGATTTTAAAAAAATTCAAATCTGCAAAAAAAACCTCACTAAGTTTGGATTTTCTGACCATAACCGATTTCATATCCTCCTTAAATTTCAAACAACTTTTTTTATGTTGACCTGTTATCATTCATCCAGATTTACACATCTATTTTTCCAATTTTGCTAGTTAAACCAGAGAATTTTGTCAAAATTATAAGCCCCTGTCTCCCGAGGAGTGTAGAGATCCCATTTGAAAGTACGCTGGTTGAAAGAAGAGTATAAGATGAGCTGCTTAAATGCTTACTGTAATTTTTTCAGATTTTTTAATGGCATCTTATGTACTTTTATTAAGGTTGGACATTCTTAACTTCGCAACTCTGGACAAAATTAGAGCAGCTTTCTACTTATAGACTTGAAAAAACGATTTTTCGAGTAAAAAACTATAAATCTGTTATTTACGGTAATTTACAGTAATTATCAAAATATTTGCGATAATTTACCATAACTATCGAAATATTTACGGTAATTTACCGTAATTATTGAAATATTTACGTTAATTTACCGTAATTATTGAAACATTTACGGTAATTTACCGTAATTGTCGAAATATTTACGGTAATTTACCGTAATTATCGAAATATTTTTGGTAATTTACCGTAATTAGTGGAATATTTACGATAATTTAGGGTAATTATTAGAATATTCCCGGTAATTTACCGTAATTATTAGTAATTCATCAGAATTACTTAAATATGAACGGTAGGTAATTTACCGCGTATTATCGAAAGTTTTGTTATAAAACGGCGCGGCGTCTACCGGGCATGAAAATCATGAAAAACATGAAAATAACATGAATTCTCATTTTCTCAATTCAGTGGACACCATAATATGTACAACCCAAGAAAAAAATTTCGAATTTGAAATTCTATTGTATTTTGGCATCATTTTTCATTCATGCGTGTTGAGTTGAATTCACCAGGCTGAGTTCTGAGAGAAAATCATCACAAACTTATGAAAAAAAATTGAGAAATTTTCTATGCATGGCACCTCAGACATGATGCTCTAAATCCAACTACTCCAGCTAACAAAATGGACGTGTCCTAAACAATGACTAAAAACCAATTTTTTTTTTCAAAAAACAAGTTATATTCAGACTTCAGTCCTTCACCATTTACATGTAGATTTCCTATATTCTTTTTTTTAAAGCTTTAGTCTCCGTCTGGTTCGAGTTGTTTATTTTGTATTATGAGATTTTCTTTCCATCTTATGGCTGAGATTGAGTCTATAGGTTTATCATAATTATTTTTTTTCGGCACGGATGGCCGTTACGATGTTTGGCCACACCTAAACACGAACATGGAACATGGAACGATCTTCTACACGAACGTCGTCAATTTCTCATTATTGCTCGCCACTCCTTTTATAACTTTACGGCTGCGTTGGCTAACGATGTTTTAATTACCGAAATACCTATACTACGCGTAGATGTGCTACGATGATGAAACCGCCTTCTCTTCTTCTTTCACCAAATACGATGCCCGCGATGCGTCTAGGTTATTTTCTCGACTATCTCGGTCGCCGCGAACCGAGGAAACCAGTTTTTCTCGCTTCCAATGTACCATTGGATGGATAAAATGATGGTGAGCGCGCGCTTACGTAGGATTTTCATCATTTTACTCTTCTACCGGCGCTCCAATGATGGGGGAGGAAGCCGGGGGTATTCAGGCTGACTGTACCTATGCCTATGCCTGTCGCACACCGTAATGATAATTCCATTATAATGCTATCAAGGTGTCTGGTATAAACGACTACATACTACATAAGCGAGCTTGATAATTACATTTGAGACCGCCTCGGTCATCAGCAGTGGTGCTGGTTCGGATGGACGCGAATGCGCGAGGAGTTGAATTCAATCTTTTAATAAATTGCTTTCTTTATAGCGCGCTTTTAACCGTACACGGTACGTGAATTTAATCGGCAGCTTATTCGAGTTCGATTGTTGGAATGTATTCGTTCTATGGATGTGGATGCCAGATACGATGGTGTTGTTGGACTCGACGAGTCAGCACGTGGTGCTGGTCTTCTGTGTGTTTCGATGGTACCGGGTGGTTAGGAAATTGAGCCTGAGATTAGAACGAGACTGAAAATATCAAACTATGGACTGAAACAGAAATTAAAAAACCAAAATTGTGAATGAGAAAACTTAATTTGTAAAATATATGTGACCCTGCCGGAAAGAAGAGACCTTGTGTAAAAAATTTGATGTCTCTTTTTTCACGTTTTTGGTCCAAATGACACTAAATCTGGACCAAACGCATGAAAATAAAGACATCGATTTTTTTACACGAGGTCCTTTCTTTCCGGAAGGGTCGTATTATTTTTCAATTTAATTTTTTAAATTTGATTTAGTCATTTTTAGTCTATTTGACTGATAAATTGGTTGATTGACGAATCAATTAAATTTCACTGTTACAGTGTGAAAAATTTTTGTGTTATTAGCCATTTTTATTGATTAAATCAGTAATTGACATAGCTTATAGGTACTCAGTTAACGAAGAATATGTGTCATTTTGAAATTTCAATGAAGGTGAACGAGACAAGAGGATTCTCCAGATTCACAACTTCTTGAAAAACCTGGGACTTATTCGATAAAAAATCAAAAAATAGTTGAAAAAAGATCAAAATTTGAAAAATGATGACATTTTTCAGAATTACCTACTAGTACCCAAATTTGAAATTTGATTTGAAAAAATAGGTTTAAGATAGTGGAATAGAAATTATTTTTACTAAAATAATTACACCTCTAATAGAGTTATGATGTACTTAACATCTCAAAAAATTGAATTTTTTATTTGTTCCTGAATACCCAAAAATGAAATTTTGGGTGGGGGAAGGAGGAGGGATACTTTATGGTGATGGACGTTAAAAATTGAATAAAATTGTGTCAGCTGGCCAAAAAAAATAAGAAAACTCAGAAAATAGCAAGAATTGTAGGTAATTATTCAAAAAGCTAGACTTCTCAACCTTTTCCTCTTTTTTCCCCCTGAATTTTTAAATGGAAGGATAAAAAAGTTGTCTTCATTATTTCGTGTTGATGGAGGGGGGAGAGAAAGTCTACGGGTTCGGATTAAATTTTTTCAAATAAAAATAAAATTTTCCAATTTTCTTCTATATTTTTCCTCTCCACCAAAGAAAAATTTTCTAAATATTCTTTTGAAAAATCTTGGGTATAGGTATTCCTTTAGTAAATTTTTCTACTTGAATATTATAATTGAAGATCGGTCAAGTTTAAACTTCGTAGATTAGAAAAATGACTTTCATATCTAAAAAATTTTACTGTCAGAAGTTGAGAAAAATACACTTGAGCCCCTTTTCTTATATATGTAGTACAGTTTTTGGTCTTGATCCATTTTGGAAAAGAGCTCCTAAATCTCTTCCTTAATAAAAATCTAGTTTTATCGGGTATGATTTATCGTTACGACAAAAAAAGGGGAATTCACGACAAAAATAGGAGGTTTGAACGACAGGAAATTTAAACCCAACGGCCATGAAAAATACACGACAGAAAAATTCTTTGAACGACTGAAAAATATATTGTACATAAGAAAAACACGATTAACGACAAATAAAAAATCGCACGGCAGTATAATGACCTCAAACGACAACAACTTGAGCGGCACTCACGACAAAGCAGTATGTTTGAACGACAAATTTTTTTACCATCTAATGCACATTTCTAATTGCCCCTCCCACATTTTTTTCTCTAATTCTCATCCCCTCTCTAAATAAATTTCTGGGTGCGCCTATACCTGTTAGATTGATTGGAGCATAATTTTTCGTGATTTGTAAATTCGAGTTGAAATCTACTGAGGTACCTATATTTCTTTTCCACAGAATTTTTCGCAAAAAATATGAATATTTTGAAAAAGTGAGCTTTAATCGATTAAATGGGGCAGTAGCAGTAGCGTCGGAAAGTGGGGTACAAGCGATGCATTGCACCCCCCCCCCCCCCCCAAAAAAAAAAAAAATTCTGGCAGGGGTGCAAAGTATCATTTGCATCTCCCCAATTAGATCAGAGAAGGATTTTCAAAGCACTAAAACAATTTTTTTTAATTTTTTTTTTTTTTGGGCATTAAGTAAATTTCCAACTTTTTTAAAGCTTCGCGCTCGGGCTGTCGGGCATGAGCAATATCACAATAAGTAAAAACTATTTAAGGCAAAAGTGCGAGAAAAGCACATAAGGTTTTCATATTTCATAGAATAAAGTAATTTCAAATTAATTTCAGTTATAAAATTGGAAAATTTTGAATTCAAAGTCTATTTTTCTCTTGATTGATCATTTCGGGTTATTTTGAAATCTTGATTGACTGAAGGTTTTTAATTAGAAAATTTTTGAATCAATGTTTCAAAAGTGCATAATTTTCAATTCGTAAAGTTGGAAAAATTGAGCAAAATGAACTTTACCTGTATTGTCGTTGAAAATTTTCATTTGTCGTTCAAACACTCATTTCTGACGGGGAGGAAATTGTCGTGATTCATCAACAAATCTAGTCGTGATGACAACGCATTTTGTCGTTTGAAATTACTGTCGTTGAACGAATTAAATTGTCGTTCATACCTCCTCTTTCTGTCGTTATGCTTGCCTGTCGTTCAAACCTCCTTTTTTGTCGTAAGATTATACATATATTTCCCGTTTTATCAATTTGCTTCATTCGAAAAGTAAAAAACAAAAATAGAAATTTGGTCAATTTCAATACTCAGTCTGTCAAAACAGAAGGAATCAATTTTATATGAAAAATTAAGTCAAACGAAACAATTGGAAATATTCTCCACCGTTGAATTTTTTGTTGTAAGTTTTTCGATCAAATTTCAAGGCGCGTTGTTTTTATACGTCAAAACTTTTAAAATACACTTCGAGTCTCCCAGGAGCATAATTTTTTACCTAATCTATTCAAAAAAAGCTAATTGTTATACAAAAATTTTCAATTATATTACTTCAGTACCTACAGTTGAGTCAAAATTTGAGAGCTCACCTTAGGAAAGGGAAGAGGGGAGTAAAAATTGCCAAAAACAATTTTTTTTATGATCTTACTTTTGAGATTTTTCTAATTTTCTTCTTAGGGGTTGAAAGAGACTTAAAGATTTTATACATTTTCTTCTATCAACGTGTGTCAAATTTTAACCCAAGTTTTCATTTCGTTTTATTGGCCAATATCAGAAATCAGAAGTGATTATTCATCTTCTACTTCTTCATCATAAAATCTGGCAGTTTGATACGCAAGCGGTTCCATTTTTTGCACCTCTCGTATAATTCTCGTGAAAAACGAAAATGAAATTAACGTAATGATTCACTTATGTTGTTGTTAATCTAAATCTAAATAACACTCATACTCGTATTAAGTAATTTTATTTCATCCAAACATTTCCATTATTTTGAATTTAAATTGAGAAACGTCGCGCCTTGAATATATTGGATAGGCAATTTTAGCAACACCATAAATGAAAATAATTGTTTCTCTGTCAAATTGCGTTCGGAATTCTAAACCTGATTATTTTCTCGACAGAATTACGTTTCGAAAAGCTGAAAGCGAAAACCGCAATTTGAGGAAAAGGAGAACTTTCGAAGTCTGTAATGGGGATGGAAACGCTCCCATGATGTACCTATTTCAATTTAATCCGAATTAACTATTTACAAACTAACGCTTAATTTCAAAATGAATTCTTGTAACAGAATATCTAACTGTGAGAGGTTGGTATCTAAAATGTGGTTTTTTCAGAAATGGGTGCGCAAAATTTAAACGAATCATCGTCAAAGATATAGGTATCTGGATACTTTAAAACAGATCAATTTGAGAAAAAATGGGAGGATACATATTTGTGCAGGAGTGAAAAAGTCAATTTTTTTTCCTTTCAAATTCTAAATAGATAACCATAAAATTATGACATTTTTTCGAGACACCCTGTACCGCGTACATCTGTACGCGTATAAATGAAAACAAAATAACTCGTAGGTATTATCTACGATGGTATAGGCGTGTCATATTATAAAATATTCCATAACATAAGTATAAATAGATGAAGTTTATATTTGGAAAGTTTTGAAATTCTTGTATACGAATTTACTGCGCTGAAGAGAGGTATTTTATATATTATATTATGATGACTTTTTGTAAACGGAAATGTCAGTTGGATGGTACATGGGTTTTGTATACCTATACGCCATATACGCATCAGGTTGTTTTATACTCGTAGGGTTTGAATACTGCCTGGGCGTAAAAATAATTAGATGAAATGTAGCTCATTTGTCGCCAGTGATGTTTTATGTAGAGTTTTGTTACGATGACATGGGCATTTGGGAGTGTAGGTAATGGCGCCCTGCCGAATAAAAAAGGAGTAGAATTGTATTTTTTTCCCTCAGATTAGCTTAATATTTTTATTCAGTGCATGCACCTGTTGTCTGGTTGTGGGTTTATTGCTTGTTGATGTGAATATCAAAAATGTGGTAATGAGAAATACGATTTGTTGTGAATTTTTTGTTAGTTGCTGAAATAATTTGACATTAGGAATAGAAAAAATATGTCATAAAATACCTAAGAGTGACTTGAAACACGTTTAGTCGTTTATATAAATGGAAAATTTTGTTTAAATCATAAAAATCAGTGAAGAGTAAAAAAAAACACGAGAAATACTTACGAAAGATAATTTTATTTCTTGACAAAAAGTTGATTGAAGAGTGTAAAAGTTGTATCTTATAAAATGCAAAATGAAGTGATGAAAATTCTCCTTTCTGACTCTATCCTTTTCCTTGTCTTTCCCTATTTAGCTCTTCAGAATCTGATCATGCTAGAAAAATTTTGAAAATCTTCCAAAAATGATCTGTCCCATTTTTTGGAAAACTAGAAAAAGCCAGATAATTTCATTATGTGGTGAAATCAAACATTAATTTATAGAATTTCTATATTTCCATTTCTATAGCTTAAAAACAAAGTCTATGATTAGAGTCAAGAAATTTTTTCAAAACAATAAAATTTTGTCCAAAAATCTAAACATTTTTAAATTATATTTTTTTATTTAAAAAAATGCGTAATTTTTCAATTGCAGCATTTTTCAAGATTAGAAGCTGACTAATTTTTTTTCATAGCCAGTGCAATTCGTTTAGAGAGTCTACAATTTCTGAATAATAAAAGAACCAATCGAGAACAAGATTGTTTTTTTTTTAAAAAAAAACAAGTCTGCATGGAGTCAGTCGCCTGAATAAATTCAAATCGCAAAAAGTGTAGTTAGAGTTTTCCAAATATAATATTTTTGTAGCTTTCTTACCCCTTAAAAAAAAAAGAAGAAAATCTATAGAATAGCAAAAAGTACTTATTTGATCGATTGAAATGTGTGTGGGGGGAGGGTTCGCCGGAGGAGGTGTCAGATATTTGAAAATGGGTACGAAAAAAATAATAGCTTGAAATTTTTATGCTTCAGATAATGGATTTTAATTTATGAAATTCGTTCATTTTTCTCATGGAGAATTTTCTGACCTCATGACCACTTATCTGTCTTGAAAATCTGTAAAATTTCGATACGTTTTTCAATTTTATTCAAAAACTGCATTAGGATAACCTGTTGTGTCTCCTTCTCCTCCCCCTCTATTAAACATAATGTTCTAAACATCCTCAATTGTGGGTATAATGAAAAAATTGAACCAACTGTCCCAAAAATTTCAATTTGGACATCGTGTCCCAAAAAATAAGTCAAGTATGATAAAATGTCCCTAGAAATACAATATTTGACAACTTGGATATTGGTATTTCGTCCCACTAATTCTGAAAATTTCTAAGTGTCATTTTTTTCAAAAATTAGATTTTGAGTTTTTCGGTTTCAGTGGTTCAAACTGCATCGATTAAAATTCAGAAAAATCCAAAATAATCAATTCAAACATTTTCCAGATGACTTCATAAGCGCAATGCAAATTTTGTTACGTTTTTAGACTTTCCTGTAAAAAAAAAATCGGTTTGGCACTTGGACACTTTTAGAATTAGTGGATCAATTTCCCAAACAATCAATTTGGACATGATGTCCCAGAAAACTTTGAGTTGGAATAAAGTGTCCCTAGGGATCAAATGTTTGGCTATTTGGATATTCATATCTCCCTTTAAAAAAAAAACGGTGTAGACTTGGTGTTTTAAGAAATCTAATAAAATGTTCAATGAAATGTCATCAGTGATGAGAAAAATTAGGCCAAAATTTGGTCTTTTCAATCGAATACTCTATTTTACTCCTCATTTTTACACTATTTTTCAAAAGTTGTTGAAAAAATTCCACGTTTTTACACTTTTTTCTTGAAGAAACGTTGGTAAAAATATTTTCATTTTCCCCATAAAATCTTCGATGCGATTTTATTATCAATACCGCCACCATCCCCTTTATTTCCTGATTTTCGTTCATGTAAATTTTTGAAATGAATTAATTCGAAAGTAAGTACATTTTGAAAAAAACTGAAGGAAAAGGTAGAAAATCGATACCATACTGATTTCTATGGGTCGAAATTCATTTTGAAAAATTGATTTTTTATTAAAAATTTTTATGTCAATCTGAAAAAATATGAAAAATTAAAATCATGCATTTTAAATTCATAAAGTCAGATTTCAAGATCAAGTGAAATACAGGAAGAGTGGAGTGGGGGGGGGGGGTTAGCAGAAACAGGGTTTTTAAAAGTCCAAATAGGTACAATTAACATTTGTGCCCTTCCTAAATATTCAAATTTTGAAAAAAAAAGAGCTAAATTACTGCGAGTGAAAAATGTGTCATAATTTTCACCATTAAATCACCTTTCCTTTTCCCATATAATCCTATCCTTTGATTTTTTCAAATTTAATTGAGAACTTTTCTGTTGAGCTGCTTTAAAAAAATCAATTCAAAGTTCATCATTTTTGATTCCCTCCCCCCTAAAAATTGCCTTAATAATTGTAACTCAAAACCAAAGAGAAAGCATTTATACATCTTTAACATCCTAAACAGAATTTTAACCTCATTCGTTGGAGAGTAAAGGGGTGCACCAAAAACCCCATAATTCAATTCGAAAAACATTCAAAAACGAGAACGAAACAAGCCCGAAGAATTATTGTGTGGGTGTGTTGCATAAACACCAAACAAGATATATTTACGCTCGAAGGAGTAACGTAGGCTACCAAAACACAGGATATTGTCTTGTAGCACATTTTCCTATTATAAAATTTCCCAACTTACTGCAGTTCGACACCCACACCCACACACATCGACGAAAAACATAAGACTGCGACGTGTATAACAAGCGGACTTGGTCGGTAAAAGCGGAAAAGCGTATGCTTTTGGCTCTTTATCTTAATGAAACAGCCGGCGGCGTGTTTTCGGCTTGGTGCGAACTGTTAAGGGGCGACACGTGTTTACGGAATGGGAAGGGGTGGCAGCAGTGCCCCATATAATACCCTCGTCACGGTATTTAATTGCGTTTCATTACAGGACACTATATACATATATATAATACAGTGTACTCCAGATACTTACTCTGTATTATGGTATAGATTTAACTAAAAGAGAGACAAAAACCTTTACTATGGTAGTGGTGTTCGGCGTCAGCGTACGCTTACACAGTTCTTTTTCGGCCGACCCCTTTTTAAAACTCCTCAGCATGCTGAAAATAATAACGTAGATTACAGTTGTTCTTTACTTTATCAGCGTATCTACACTTGCAGAACCAACGTAGAATTGAAAATTTACTTATGCTACGTGTACGACGTAAACCTCTTCTTCTTATGTTTGAATGGGAGACGAAGGAGGCGGTTTTTTTCTCTCTATATTCACACCGTGGCAAACGATTAATCAAACGATAAATCGCCTTCTTCTCAAATTGCGTGTAATCGCGCGCACGGTGCGGATAGCGGATGTTATCTGATTATGTATTTTAATATAAAAGGTGATAAAATATCCGACGTTCGCACATTATGTCAATCGGACCAACGCTATTATAAGACCTTTGCGTCTATTAGTATTATATTTTATATATTTATATATTTTTTTTTCTATAGGTAGATGTTACGAGATGACATTTCATTACACATGTTCGTTGTGGAGAGATGATTCGAAATGACGACGGTGGATTTTGTGGTGAAAAATCAGTACCACCCTCTGAGCTGATGGCCATAGAGGTAAGTTTTCTTTTCAAAGGTAGTCGTGTTTTGCTGGTTTTGGACGAATTTTTTGAAGAATGTGATGGCTATTGTACGAGTTTAGAAGTTTTTTTTCTTTTCATTTTATTTCGATCAGTGACATCGGAAGTTTTTTTGGGAGGAGGGGGGGAGGTCGGTACAAAATGAGTAATAAGACTTGGAATATCATGTATGAATTTTTAAGGGAAGGGGCAAAAATGAGTATTCTTTTGCTCTGTTACCTCAAATATGTAGGTACCTAATTTATACTTAAAATTGTTTTTTTTGTTCATGTTCGAGCAAAGCGAAGGCAAAGCTTTGAAAAAATTAAATTTTTAAATGTCCCAATTTTTTTCTTGTTTTGATGCGTTGAAAATTCCTATCTAATGTGATTAGGAGTTGTACTCCCTACTCCTCCATTTTTTTTGAATGGGGGGGGGGGGGGAGTCTAGCATCATTGATTAGTATGATATTCGAATTCATGTGAAATGGATTCGTATAAAATTCAGCTTACTTTTTGTTTTTGCGCTGACAAAGTAAAATTTTGAGCCTAATAAAGTAAATTGCAAATATATTATCATAAAATAACCTCATATCCAAAATTTTAGAAGCTAAAGTTCATTTCTTGTATTTTGGCGAATTTTTGAAATTTTAAAATCACTTCATGAGTCATCACTCTGTAAAATGCAAAAATTTAATACAAGATCTCTACTCAATGAAAAAAATTAAATTTGGTATATGCTTTTTTCTTCCCCCCCTCCCCCCTCCGAATTGATTGGAAACAGTTTCTATAGGCATTTTCATTTCTCGGACAGAAAAAAATTATAAAATTAAATTTTGGATGGTAAGCACGAAAAAAAGAGTAAAAAACAGATAAAATGAGTAAAATATGCCCAAAAACGTAAAAAATGGTCAAAATATGGCCAATTATGTGCCAAAAATGGCAAAATATGTTAAAATATGCGTTTATACCCAAAATATGCGCAAACATATGGGGCTCAAAATACTCAGAATTTTTTGAATCATAAAGAAATCATTGATATGCGTGATAGGAATGCTCATAGGAAAATATGTTTTTTCATACATATCCGGTCCTTGATTATCATAAAATAACCGGGCTTTTCTCAGGGATCCCGGAGCGGAGCCGGAGGGAGGAGGGCCCCCTCCAGACGATTTCAGAGGTCCCTCCTTTGATTTTTAATTTTCTTCTTCCCTAAAAACTATCAAACTTGTCCGTTATTATTTTCCTTACGACAATAGTTGAAAATGACTTGTTTTTTGTTTTTCAAAAAGTAATGGTAGTTTTATTTTCATGATAATTCCACAAAATTTTTGATTTTTCGTCGTCGGAGGGCCCTCCTTGAGGGAGCCTTCGGAGCTTTTTTAACCTTGCCAGAGTCGGAGCCGGAGCCGGAGGGACCAGACCCTTCCCTCCGGAATCCCTGGCTTTCCTACGCTGCTTGAAAAATCCAAAATTTTCTAGGGACTTTGAAACGTCTTAAAAGTTGAAACTTTTTCTATAAATTGATTCGGAAGATCGAAAATAAGATTTATACCAAATTTCAGGGGTTTCCATTGATTAGATCAAATTTGCGATTTTTTTTGGGGCGATGAGATAATTTTTAAAGTTGAAAAATGCGCCTAAAGAATGAGCTTTAGCACCTGAAACATTTGATATAGAGACTCTTATAATGCACTGTGTGAGTGAAATAATTCAGATGAGTTCAAATTTGATGAATAGGGTCTTCCTGAAGACAGATTCACAATTCGAGGACTTCATCTCGAAAACCGTGATTAGTCTTTCTTCGTATGAATCATACAATTGGTTCAAAGTGAAAGAAAAATGTTGATTGTTTTTTTTTTCACCAGTGATGAGTGTCAATATTGCCTCCAATGTTTACAAATTTCAGTTTCCGAAACGTAAATTTTCCAATTTTTTTCATCTTAATGTACATACAACGTATAATGAAAATGACTTGAGGGATCAGAATTTCAAATATTGATTTGAATGAAGCCTTTGAGGAAAATTTTAAAGATTTTCAATGTATGGGCTTCAAAATTGAGATGGGATTTTTTTTTTGTAAAAGCTTTAGAACCGGTCCAAAGTGAATAAAATTTTTATTACCTAGTGATAAAATCTATCATAATTTTCTGTTAAACAAAATAAAATTCTAGCTTACCGACTCATTATCACTCCCATGAAGACCTCAAAATGTAACTTTTCCTTCTACAAAGCCCCCTCCCTCCCCTTTCAACGTGAGCCAGGAGTCAAAAATTTGTGTGTGAAGTCGATCAGTGCTAATGAATCCCCTTGTAAATTATTTTACCTTTATAACCTTTTGTGTGTATTTTTCAAGGATCCGGAGCGGAGCCGGAGGAAGGAGTGCCCTCTCCGTGCAATTTTTTTAAAGCCGGAGGGACTTTTGTAAAAATCTGGGAGCCGAAAAGACCACATTAAACCCCCTCCGGTTCCTTGCTCCGGAGGTCCCTCGCCGGAGGTTTCTCCTTTGAATTTTCAATTTCAAAATGTGTTTATAGAAATAGAATAATTCGTATTTCTCATCATTTTCTCTCCTATTTCAGTTTGGTCCCACATTTGTGAATTGTGATACGCACAGGGATCCAGAGGGAAGAGGGCCCCCTCCGGACGATTTTTTGAAGCCGGAGAGATTTTAATAAAAGTCTCAGAGCCGAGGGCATTTTTTGAAAATTTTTGGAGCCGGAGGGACCAGATACCCTCTCTCCGGGTCCCTAGTTTTCTTGGAGTCTTCATTTGCCAAGCAATTTTGGTGATTTTTTATTCGGTAATTTTGGTGATTTTTTTGGCAGTTTTAATGATTTTTAGCTTGGGACTTGGGTCACTGAAGTGCATTTTGCCATTTTGGACCTCTGAATTGAAAACTGAAGTTATGAGTCCTCTTAATTTGCCCATAGCAAATGAAAATTATTTTCACATAACAAGATTTTTTCCAATTTTCGAATCTTTGAGATGAAAATTATTCTCACAAATCATCCGATGTTTTTTCTGAGCTTTTGTGAGAAGATGAATATCAGTGTTGTTCTTATCCAAATTTCAGCTTCCCAGCTCATTTTCACGCCTTTTATTAATAATGAATTATTGAATTACGACGAATTCCCAATCAAAAATTCGGCTCTTGTATGGCTGCTCGCCTGCTACGATTTTTTTTTTCGATCACGGGTACCTACATTCGAAGCTGCCTGTAATACACACGAAAAAGAGTAAAAACAAGTTGGACTGCGCCTCACCGCCCTTCAGCGAGGGGACGCGCTTCAGAAACTGTGTGGGAAGACCCTGGCTGGCCTAAAGCTGTACGCTTGGGTTTTATGTTGTTTTTGTAATGAGCCGCGACTACTTGTGTGGTCTTCACCGGTTTATGCACCTTGTTGCTTGGGCCGCAGCCGCGACTGTCGTGTGCTTGTGATAGTGTAGAGATGCGACTGTCAAAGAGTTGTTACCGCTACTAATTTATCTCCTGAGAGATCCGCCGGAAAAATTGATCGATGAAATAATTTTACCTAGTTGCAGAGCTGGTTTATGTCCCTGCGCAGTTTACACACGTGAATGCGACTTTTCGGTATCTTTCGCCGGCCAGCGACCATATACTTGTCGCGTTTAATGTACAAGGAGACAGAACATTCGTCTTATCGATGCTATAAAAATTATAATTAACGTAATGCGCGTTGCGCGGTACTTATTTATAATATAAATTTTTATGTACGCGATTAAAGCGAGAAGAGTATATTCCAGGATCAAATACTTACTAGTTTTCCAAATGGTGGTCGTGAGCGCAACGCGGGTTATTAATGGATTGAGATTTTCTTCTCTTCGTCTTCCTCGCGTTCGAGGCATAGGCCGAACACGACTTCCAATGCTCCATTTTGAATATTTATAATTTAATAGCGTTTTTAACTCAGGGGGTAATGTTGTAAACTATGGAGGATTTTATTTCTTTAATGGGCTCGGTTCTTTAATCCGGACTTGCAGGTTGATTGTGATTGATGCTTTAATTTCATCATTAGTCATGTTTATTGCTCGGTTTTGGTCAATTACCTTCTAACTTGATTCATTGCTCGATTTATTTTCTTCAATTTAGAGATACTATAGCTTAATGTCGTACATTGAAGTTTGTATGTGGTTAATTGATGCGGAACTGTGTTTCTGGTTGAATGTTGAGACTACAGGAGAGTGCAGAGTGGCTTTGCTTATGGAGATGAAAGTGGTTGGATGTCGAAAGTTAAGATGGAGGTGGAAGGTGGAACGACATGAGAGTAATCAGTAGGTACCAATATTTACCTGGTTGGAAAAAGAAAACCCTAGTTTGCCATTTTCAAGTTCAATTTTTTTATTTTTGTAGGTAGAAATGTTGATCAAGTTCATACCTACTTGAATAAATGTATTATGGGAGTTTGTTTCAAAAAATTACTTTTGATTCTAAAATTGTCATCAAGTTTTTGATTTTTGATTTCAAATTTGATTTTTTCAATTTTGAAATCGAATGGATTTTTCGATCAAAACAGTGATTGAAAATTTTGGCCGAAAGAAGATTGTGAGTGAATCTATGGAAATTTGTTTTCATATTATGACCTTTTTTCAACTTTAAAATCACGAATTAACTAAAGTAACATTCTTGCAACGTTCAAATCAAATATATACCTACTAGGTACTTAATATCTAATAATTTTGAATTTGATCAAAAAATGCTGGGATTTTATATTTTGAATTTTGATTTTTAATAATCTACAAAGTTTAATTACAAAATTTTGAAATTGAAATTATAATTGAAGCGGTTAGTCAAAAATTAGGTATGACTTCATTTTTCTTGAGATTTGAAATTTCAACTTTTTTTTCAATAAATGTGACATTTTCAGATCAAAATAATAGATGTTATTTTAAAAATTTATTTTCGATTCAAAAAAAAATTGTAAAAATTTTCGTACGTAGTCTTAGAAATTTTTTATTACTGTAAATTATCGTATAGGTGTATTTTAATAATTATGATAAATTACCGTAAATATTTTAATAATTACGGCGAATTACCGTAAATATTTCAATAATTACGGTGAATTACCGTAAATATTTCAATAATTACGGCGAATTACCGTAAATATTTCAATAATTACGGCGAATTACTGCAATTATTTCAGTAATTATGACAATTTACTGTAAAATATTCTAAAAATTACGGTAAATTATCGTAATTATTTCAGTAATTATAAGATCAAGTTTTGTGTTATTTTTGGGTCGAAAAATTTAATTGGAAATCATCATCAAAAATGATCATTTAATGAGGTACGATTTTCGATTTTAAATTGAAATTTTAGTTTTCTTCAGTTTTTGACTTACCTACTTTTTGGCAAATAGAATTAGTCAAAAATCACACTTGGTTTTTGACTTTTGATATCATGCAAAGTTTGAAATTTTTGGGTTCAGCTAGAACATACGACATTTTTGTAACTTTTGGGGGTTAAAATTTGAATTAAGAATAAGTATAACCTACTTGATCTAATTTCAAGTTTGACTCGAAATTTTAATGTTTTCATCCTTGAAATGAAAAGTGACCTTTTTTAGCGATTTTTTTTTTCAAAATTGCTTCTAATCAAAAATCATTGCGATCAGCTTGACTTCTGATTCCAGATAAAGTAGGTAATGACTTTGAATGATTTTTAAATCATAAGATCAATTCTTAGGTACGTTAGTTTTAACCAAACATCGTGGCTTCATATTTTTTAGTTTTGAGTTTTGACCTCAAATTTTGACGTTTTCAGGTTATTATGATTTTTTTCAAATTTCAATGTCAAAAAATACCTTACTTACTTGAAAAAGTTATGAAAATTTTAATTTAGAAGTAAGTATTGAATTTTGACTCGTGTCTTAAATTTTGACTTTGAATTTTTAAATTGATATTTTTGTAAATTTTTATGCATAAAAATAATGGGGAAAATTGGGATAAGAATTCCTAGTAGCCTACTTTACTTATGATTTTAAATTTTGATAGTTGTTCAACTTGAAATTTTTGAAATCAAATATGCACTTGACATATAGCTTTTGTGTCATTTTATTTAAATCTAAAGAATGATTTGAAATTTTGGTCCTAGTCAAACATTGTGATTCCACTTTCACTTTTGATATACTTACCTATCAATATTTTAATCACATTTTAAAAAAAAATCTACCTGATAAAAAACGATGTTTTAATTTTAAAAATTCAACTTTAATCTAAATAATCTAATGGACTTTGAATTTTCAACTCTAGTTCAAGATTAACTTTTAAGCTACATTCCAGACTTCAGCATATCTAATCACTAATCAACATCCTTCTACATATTTTTTTCAGATTTTGAAAGTTCATGGAGTTAAATAGGAATTTATGGATGATGGAAATTAATTATTTCTTCTTGGTAATAATTTGGTCTAAAATCGAAACAATGGAAATTGAAAAATATACCACGAAGTGTTGACAGTGGTGATGTTTATTCGGTTTCAAGTTTCATCTTTCGTTGGCTAGTTTCGTGTATTAACTTCCAGTTCCTTTTCGACAGAAGATATAATGAAGTAAGCAACTAATTTTCATATTATTAAAATGACGTATCTCTGTATCTAGATCTACGAGACTATGAAATAATTTCAAATTATTCGGTTCAACAGATTTTCTCCCAAGCTTGGCTGCCCGATTACCATTTCCTTGCGATTCAGTTGGATGATGGTTCGTGGAACATAACATATATTTTACATGTTCCAGTCTAGAGTATCGATTACAGATAGTCTGATACCTGTCTCATAAATCAATCTCAGCTTGAGGTAGTTAATTATCGCATCTAAATAGCTATATTATATCCTAGGTAAGTTGTAAATACCGTAATCAAAATTGGAATACGATAGAAAGTGTTTCGTGTTATTAACTTTATGGCAGAAAATTAAAAAGTTGACCATTCCGGCGAATTAATTCGTAGATTTTACTTTATACATGGTTCGATTATGTAGAATAATTTTCGCGCTACTTATCTACGTCAAAGGTCAAAACAGAAAAATAATCGTGATAGAAAACAGATCCGTTATTTTGACTGCTGACTGGACAGATTTCGTTCTACGTATAATGAAAAATTATTTTCGTTCAAGGCTTCAAGCTCTTCACCGACAAGCAGTTTGTATAAAGTCGTAGCTGTAGGAGTAAAAGCCCAGTTAGAATGTTTCGATTGATAAATGACGCCGAAGCTCGCCCTATTCGTATTCAATATTCCAGATTGTTTCTCAATTCGAACAACGCAACACGTACCACGTATTGGATTTTTTTTCGGCATGTAAGTAGTCTAAAGACAACGTACTAGGTAAATTTGTTTATCTTTTTCCATGTACGAGTGAAGTAAAACGAAACGTGCATCGTGGAAGATTTCGAATCTCGATCGCGAGACAAAAGAGGCAACTACAATGTGTTTTTTTTATACGGCATTGTTCCCGGATCGAGTTCCAATCGAACTGCTGCTTCCACACATTTTTATTTGTGATAAAATCAGATCGCATTTGTTAACGTTCCCGAAATTGATGTAATTCATTATCGTTAATCTGTTGTTTTATAATGCGCGTCTATCTATCGTCGTTCAGTTTAGCGTTTGTGGTAATATTTTCAAAAGGTATGCTACACGACTCGTCGCACCGCATCTTTACTAATTCAAAAGACAACTTATTAAAAGTAAATAATTCTAAGCGGCCGGTTCTTATCGACGATAAATTTATCGATCGAGTTGTCGCGAGCTACACTCGCCGACGTTCAATTGTGTAAACGTAACTAACCGAATAGGGAAATTTTTTCATTTTTGGATTGGCGGTTTTAAATTATGTGTGGATTTTTGATGTAGGTACGAATGAAGCGATGCGGCCGGCTAGATCGAATAACGATTTGATGTGATTGATAAATCAAGCGTTGATGATCATCCGGAATCGTCGTGGTGGGAAGAACGAGTCGAATGATGTATGGTGGTCGATACGTTTCTTGGTTAATTATGTTTTAATTTAAACCTCCGCTGAGATATGGGTAAGATATTGCTGGGAGCAGGGGCGGCGCGATGGGGGGGTTTAGGGGGGGTTAACACCCCCCAGACAAATTTTCAGTCGGCAAAATCGGCAAAATTTTGGAAATATAAGGTGAGTCGGCAAAATCTCAGAAATGTCAGCAAATTGAAAAAGTTTTAGAAATTTTGCAGCATAATCAATAAAAAATTGAGCCTTTCTAAATTTCAAGTTTGTAGTCCTCTTTCATAAAACACAATCCAACTTCAAAATTATTCACTTTCCAAACCGATAGGTATTTTCGAAAAATTTCGGCCTCGCTACGCTCGGCCTCATTGGTTTTTTTCTTTCATACTTTTAAAACAATCCAAATTCAACAAAAATGATATTTTTCCCCTACATTATTTCAACTTGTTTTATCAAATTTTTTCTCATCAAAACTCATTTTTGAAGTCAAGAAATTAAATTTTTCAAAAGCTTTGGCCTTGCTACGCTCGACCTTATTGTTTTTCTTTTTGAACATTTTTTAAGTACAAGTGGTCGGTTTTTTTTACTCGCGTTAGATAATCAATTTATATTATAACATTGTTTTATTGGTCTTGAAATTAAAGAAAGTATTCCGCTTAAAATTTTCTCCCTCGCTTCGCTCGGGACAAATTTATTTACCTTCTCTTCTCCTTAAAACTACATATAATCTTCGAAACTAATCTGTTGAAACAAAAAATTCTCGTATTGTAAAATTTCAGAATTCTTACTCGGCAATTTTGAATTTTTTAGTCGGCATTTTTGAACATCATTACCCCCCTAAAAGTTTATGCTCGAACCGCCTCTGGCTGGGAGTAGGAATGGGTGCGATGAACGAAGATCGTTCTGATTGTTTCTAGGAGGTTTTTTTTGTTGGTGTTAGGATCTTTTCAGTTGAGGGTCATTCTGTGTCCACCTTTTTAACTGGAGTGTTCAGGTTCTGCTGGAAAATTTTTTTACGAGATTCTGTTACTCCAGAAGTTGGAAAACCACCGATATTTTAGTTCTAGGCTTCTAAGAGTTTTTAAGGAGAAAGTGTTTCTTTTTTCTGGCTGCGATTTTTCACAAAAATATTCACATTTGATGTCTTGTATCACATGATTGGTGCTTCCTAGAAGAATTTGGCTTATGCAGTTGTAACGAGGGTTGAAGAGAAACTTGGAATTGTTTATAATATTTTTTTTTCAATTCAAAATTTGAAAAGTTCAGCTTTCCAATTCGTTGACTATCAGGGATATAATCTTGAAAATTTTTCAAAAGAACTGGCAAATGGACTTTCAACTTAGGAGCAAGAAAATTAGAAAATAGCTAGAATTTTCATCATTTTACTTTTCTTTTAATGCTTTAAAGCAAAGAATAAAAAAGAGAGGTTCTTTTTTGAACAAATTTTTTGGAATAAATATGGTTTAAAAATTTAAAAAATCTAGAAAATGATGAGAATTTTCGCTTTTTAGATCCAATAAACGTCTTGGTGTGAGAGGCGAAGGGTGGAAAAATTTCATCCTACATTTGACTGTAAAATTGAAAAAAATACAAAAATTTCATTTTTGAACACTTTTTTCTTCGAAAATTCTCGACCTTGCTCTCCTCGAGCACAGAAAATTCATATTATTATTTAAAAATATTGAAAAAAATTGTTTTATTCCTTCCAGTTTTCTAGGAATCTTTTTCTGGTTGATATTTAGAACAAAAGTGCAATTAATCTCTGCATGAGTATTTTGCTGGAAGATGAAGCTTTAAATTCTAAAAGATTGGTAAAAATTGATTTGGAAAGCTTAAAAATGTCAAAATTATTTTCAAACGTCACGAAATTTCCAATGAATTAGGATTTTCATCAATATTTTGGTCTTTTTTTTGGGGAGGGGGGAGGAGGAGGGAGGTGTGTCCCGGTATGAAATTTTTTGGAAGCTACAAGAATATAATAAGAAAAAAATCTTGAATTTTTATTGTTTGATTTCTGGATCCGCCTTGAAAAATTATCTACTGTGTTGTTACCTATGGTTTTGCATTTTTTAAATTGCTTTTTTGGGATGTAGAGATAAGAGCAGTGGCGTAGCCAGAAGAGTCTGAAAAGGGGGGATCGGAAGCTTTTTTTGGTGGCTGCAAAATGAGTACAGAGACTTGAAAAACGAGTAATTTTTAGGGGGAGGGGAAGATGGAGGGGTAAACATGATCCTTTTTTGCACTTTAGTCTTAAATAGTTCATCGGCTTAAAAATTGAGCTTTTAGCTGAAAAGTTCAACTTCGAATTTTGAAACAATTTTATTAACGGTTCCGAGTTTCTCTTTAATCTTCGTTACAACTAAAAAAAATTGCCAAAATTCGAGTAGTCAGCCAAATTTTTCTGAGAATTGAAAGTTTTGTGATAAAACACATCCAAAAATTGAGTACTTTTGTGAAAAAAATCACAAAAGCAAAAAACCAACAAACCCTTCGTCGGATTCAAAGTCGCCTCCAACTATTGGGATTTGAATCCGTTGTAAAAAAAAATCGATCAAAATCTGACGATCCGAAATTCCGAATTTAAAAAGTGCTTGAATTGACATGGAATAACCTTTGGGCAATTTCCCTCTCAATTCTAGAAGATAATCAGCTTAGCAAAAAATCAATCGTGCTAGCTTTACAAATCCTTCAAGTGTGTGGTATTCCCTTATCCATTGTACTGCTGTCCACGATACACGACCGACCCGATTTTTCAACACTGTTCCCTTCCACCTTACAAATTAATCGAAATTCCTAAATTCTGTGCAGTCTCATGTATATTCACAATCGCAATCCACAGTAGGATACTTCCTGAATCGCGAAAGTTTTTTTCAAAAGTGAAACCTAATTTCTCACCAAATCTAGAGCTGTTTTTCTCGGAAACACCGTCGCGATGATAGGTTTAACCTTTGACTAAATATATAAGCTTAAACAAAACAGCCGCAGCCGACAATATCGCTTCTCCAAAAATTACCTGGACTCGACGTAAAGATCTGTCTGTTCGATTGTATCAAAAACATCATCCACGTTTTCGATTCGTCACACACAAGCAAATCTACGCTAAAGGTTGCGAGAAGGATACGATTAATGTAAAAAAACATCGGTATCTCGGTGTTTTGACTTTTATTAGACGCGTAGAAAAGCAAACCTTCTTGTAGGTAGGTTAATTGTGTATAAACAAAATTAGCCTCCCGCTGACACCTGTTCGATCAACCTATTATCATTTGACCAACACAATTGACCTTTTTTGTGTAATATTACCACAATTTGAGATGAGAGACCGATCGACGTGTTGCGAAAGAATTTCCCAATGCTTTTTTGTCCTTTCGCACCACCCTTTGCGAGTTATAATTGTGGATAACCGAAATTGACGCGGCGATAATTGGAAGCGCTATTATGGAATTCGTTTGATCAACCTGTTCCCATGAGTTTGTTCTTTATTTTGTATTTTTTTTTTATTTACAGAAAAAAAAGTAACCCTTTTTTTGTATATATTTCTTCGATTGTGGATGGGAAAGTCGTATCGATTATATGGGATCGTATTCGTTACAATATCCTGATGGCTGCCTACACGCTACTTGTTGAATTTTAATCATCCGATGTTGGTACCATGTATCTTTGCAATCGCTTAACATGTAACAGGTAATTAATTATGGTTAACAATAGATTTGCAACGTGTACGAATATTAATCTAGATGAGTATTATACGGCAAACCTATAAATAGAAGTATGTTTACTTTTACTTGTCGATTCAAAAACACAAGTAATTCATACTGCTGCAGCAAATAACCTAATCCAGTAACATACTTCGTACTTCGTACCTAATCGGAAGCCCTCTGAGCGAAATAAATTTAATCATTGCACCGTAGTAAGGAGTTTTTTCCAATTATATTCCCTCTCTGCTCTATTGTTTCATAACAATATCATTATGCTTACTTGTATACCTCTTATTTTAATGATATAGGTAGCTATTAAAAGCTGAAAAGTTTTCATTACCAGCCATGAACTTGGCAGTCGTTGAAATATTAAACATGGCGGAAATCGTGATCAAACTTATATGGACTTTGTGGGTAAATTATAGTAAAATATTGATACGTTTAAATGAATGACTTAAATGGCAATTATAAAACCTTTTATATCGATTTATATTACAAGAGTATTGCGTGTATGTGAATATTGTGATATTTTTATGGGTATTTGATTTGAATATTATTTTTATAACGTTCGAATGTAACTATGTTTTTGTCTATTGTCGATTACAGGTTTAGATGGAGAGAGAAGCGAGGGAAATGGTTCGATTTGACAAACTTATGGAAATGTTCTGTTTATCACGAGTTCTAAGTAAGTTTTAATATCATTTAGCCTCGTCCTGATTAAATTTTGTCTTGGGAATGGTCGCAGATGAGGGATATCTCTTCTCCTCTCATACTTCATTTCACGAAATGTTATTGCAGGATGCCCAATTTCTGTAAAATTTACGCAAATCAAAGAATTTTGAAAATTTTATTGTCAGGGAATTGTATAGGATTTTTTAAAACCCGATTAAAAAAGGATAATTCGTCTAAAAAGTGTTTTTTGCTCATTTTTTGCCTATTTTATTAAAAATTGTTCAAAAAATTCTACTTATCTCTTGACTAATTTTTTTATTCATCATTTTATCTTTTTCTATTAAATATTGAATTTTTCAAAAAAGAATTCTTTAACTATAAATTATAATTGGGGGAATTTAACATATTTCTTTCCACAGAATTAATTTTTTGAAATTTAATTCTTTTTTGAAAATAATGTACTTTTGAATTAGCTGTGATGAGAAAGGAATACATTGAAACCCTTGACCACTTTTTATTACAAAAAATATGAAAGAAGTGCATTTTTTTGCTCTTCGAATAGATATTTTTCAAAAAAATTTCGACCTCGTTTTGCTCGGGCAATATTTCACTCATTCTATTTTAGAAATTAATGTTTTTTCACTATGATCTTTCAGTCAAAAATCTCGATCATTTTCCAATTTGTCAGAAAAATCAATGACTTTTGATTGAAAGATCGGTGAAAAATGGCTAATTTAAAATTTGACCCCTCCCTCCATTTTTTTCTTCAAATTTTCACCCCCTCCCTTAATTAATTTCTAGGTGAGTTTACGGAAAGTTGAAAGTTGAAAGCTAAAATTTTGTAAAATGAATGGCTTGGAAACTGAAATTTTGTTACTTACTCAAACTTTATTTTAATTTAATGAGCTTTGCCATCAGACGAATTTTTTTCTTACTTACAACTTTCTATCAAGTTTTTCTTGAATTTTTAACAAAGAGTCTTGATGTTTTTATTTCTATAAAAATATTTGTAGGTACCTACTAAGTACGTACCTACAAATCAAAAAATTATTCTAAAAAATTGTAGGTAGTTAGTTACTACCTAGCTACCTACAATTTTTAGAATAATTTTTTGACACATTTACTTATTTCAAAAAATTTTAAAATTACGGTATTGAAAGGAAAATGAAATCATTTCTTGCCTCAAATACCCCCCCCCCCCCCCTCTAATAAAAAAGTTTTCATCCTTGATTCAAAAAGTTCAAGGAATGTAAAATTCTGACCATCTTCTAGTTTTCTTAAATCTTAGTGAAAATTCAGAAATTTCTCTTACGTTTTATTGAATTCTGCTCAGATAAGTATTGAATAATTTTCCAACTATATTTTTAGCAATTGTATCATTCATAATGAGTGAGTAATTAACAATTTTTGGAAATTTCAATACTTTTTTCTTGAAGAATTTTTCCAAGTTAGGTGTAATTTGAACAATTTTATCGCCAATTTAATATGTTTTTCTCAAATTTTAAATAATTTTCCTTTCATTGTATATTCAAACTCTGACTGGCCGAAGAAAAGTGGTAAAGGAGATGGCTATGGCTTCCCTACAACAAGACAGAAAAATATATAGATATGAGTTGGAAAATTTTTAGTGTTTTTGGGGATTTTTTTTCATGAAATTTAAAACATTTTACTGTCATGTTGTGTTGGAAAATTCTGAAATCTTTTATTTAAGCCAAAATTTTCTGTATCTTTTACCTACCGCTCCCCTCCTTCTCTGATCAGTTAATAATGTTCAATGTTTTTAAAAATACTTTCCTTTATTGTATTTCTTTTCAAATCTCATGGTTAGCTATTCCAATATTTTGAGGAGGAGGAGGAGGAGGAAGGGGGGGGGGAGCAATCCAACTTCAATGACCAGTTGAACATTTTTTTTTCAAAAATATAGTTATTTTTCGTTTTAAAAAAAATCAAGAAAATATACGGTATTGAAAATTTTCATGTCCTTTTCCTCCTTTCTAAAGTCTTCCTTTAGATTTGCGGGTTTCTAAGCAAATCATCACCAGTTGGCATCGCTGGGAGATGGCCAGAAATTTAAATTTATAGAATTTTTGGTTCGAATAGAATTTGGGCAATGTTTTTGTTGAAATTCGATGGTTTTCCTCAAATTTTGAACAATTTTTCCTTCTGTTTGACAAATTTTCAAAAAAATGAAGCGAAAATTTATCAATGACGATTGATTAATTTTTGCATAGTATTTTAATGTTCTTTTAGTACCTACACCTACCTAACATTTATTGTTTTGAATAGATTTAATTATTATTTTTTGTTTTTTAATTTTCAGGAAAAAAAAGTATGCCATATTAGAGAATTGAAGAATTTATTGTGATGCTTTTAAATATGTAGTTCTGCGAAAGTTTGTATTTTAAAGCTTAGGTAGCCTAACCTTTTTGATATGAACAATTAATTTTTTTTTTTTTGTTTTTAGGTATCAGTATTTATGAGTAATAAACAGATCCATCTGATACAGAAAAACAGAAAATGGACCAAAGAAGCATGGTTGTGATCGTTGACAAATTGCTGCATCGGTGGATAACTGAAATATTTGGAGTATTTCAAGAATCGAGATCTTGTTACAAAAAAATATATTCACCGAAGATCAAAAGATTGAACAACAGATGCTGATTGCTGAAGCAGAACCTCTAAAAATCTTCATCTCTTCCATCGCCGCACCAACGAATTCGAAATGCTTACATCGAATCGAAATACCTACCAGAGGTATTCGTGTACTTACATCACAGATAATTAACAACGATATTAATTCGATGTAATTTAATTACGTTGTTTTAGTTTCGAGATGGTTCGGTTCGATATTTATCTTCTCCAGCGATTGCGATGAAAAATGAAAAACTTTTCAAGTATTTAAATTTAGTCGCGTCGTTTGCTCGTTCTCATGTTAAGTACAGACAGATACCTACAATAGAAAAACTTCAATTTATTATACAATGCAGCGGCACAGGCGGTAACCGGTGAAAAAGAATAAAAAATACTCGTCGACGATCGAGCTCTACTAGGCGAAGAACTTTCCGAAAAGATTGGTTGATTAAGGCTTGATGGAGATGATGCTCGTATGATATAGTCAGAGAAAAAGACCTGTCCTCGTACCTACGGGGCGAAGTTGTTTCAAACTATTTATCTTAATCTGACGATTATAGGATACCGGCGAAGAGGCAGAAGGGTACCAAAAGGTAATTATATTATCGAAGTGTATACGGAAATTATCCTCGGGCTGTATACAACGTCGAATGCGGCAACCATGCAACGGAATCTCGAAATATTATTTTAGGTAATTCTTGGTTGTTATGCACGTAGGTACCTATAAAGCGTATTTCAAATACCTATATCGGCCGTGTATTTTGATTTCTGTATTTTTTTTTCTGTCTTAGTTTCATTTCACTCGAGATAATCACAGTTTTCGGAAATTTACTGTATAGAAAACAGCTCAATCTATAAAACGCTCGGATACAGATACCTTTTAGGTTATAATCCGGTAGGCTGTTCTGGTCGGACGTACGCCCTGGTTACAGTTACGTTATAATTGGTTACCGGTGAAAAAGAAGGTGGAGCTTGGAGGTTATTTCGTTACGATGCCGCGAGAAGACGGTGAAAGATGGAAACCAATTCTGGCGTGTCGGTTTGTTTACATTTAATTCAGTGTCGCCAACTGATTTCGTTTTCAGACCGGGTTATTGTTTACGTTTTATTTCGTCCGGCCAACGAGTAACGTTTCAATGCTTAAATTGTCCCTAGCTGAAAAGAGAGGTCATTTAGGATTATGTCACTCATCGTGGAATCGACGTCGATGTCAAATGTTTCGAATAACCTGTCAACCAAGAAAATTGCTTCGATGATTTTTCGACGGCGGATACAAAACTCAATTCCAATCGCGTCGTAAATGAGTAATTACCCATCGTCCTACGAGCAAAATATATTATGAAGAAATGACGTTCGATGACGTGAAGACGTTCAATTAGGTACATAGGCCTGTATTTTTTTCGACTTTTTTCTGCCTATCAATCCTGAAAAGTGATTCTGATCTACTTGTTGGTGCTCGGTACGAAAAGTGAGGGTACGAAGGCCTGGACATTTTGGCAGAGGATGCAAAGAATTATTCCCCCCTCCCCTTGACTCACATCAGATAGGGATTTTCGAATCATTAAAACGTGAAAAAATGTCTTTTTTGGGCGTTAAGAACCCATTTTTTTCAAAGCTTCTGCCTCCCCTCGCTCGACCGTGGACAAAATCACAATTGAAGAGCTCTTTTCCAAAATGGGATAAAATTTCAAACCGTATATGGAAAAAGGGGCTCAAGGGTAATTTTTTTCTTAGCCTCTGACATTAAAAAAATTTACCCTGAAGCCCTTTTTCTCATGCACAAATTTTGGACTTATTCCCACTTTCCAAAAGAGCTCTTCAATTACTATTATATAAAATATAAGGACGGTTCAAAAAGTATGATCCTAAGAATGATTACACAATGTTCGAAAGAATTGAGGGAAAAAAATGTAAACGAGTACACGGACATTGAATTCTGCATATTTTTCTCAGTACAAAAAAATCGGTTAATTTTCAAATTTCCAGAAATTTTCAAGAAAATTCCATCTCATTCGTTCCCCATTGGAAATGTAGATGAGTATATAAAAAAATTTGATGGCTGAAAACTTGGAAATTAATAAAATAAATTCAGTTCGGTAGAAAAATAGGGTACAATACATTTTCTCAAATACATATCTGAAAAAATTCAAAAAATTGATGAATTTTTTCTCAACTCTATACCTATGTTTTATGTTGATTATTTGAAAAAATACGCAGAATTCCATGCTGTTCATCTTTTGTGTCTAGCTCTTAATACTTTTCATTCTTGGATTTCTGTCTCGTCTCCCCTTCTCCTCCAAAAGGGATGTCAAGTTACGCTGCTATGAAGCACCAGTGCGAAAAAAGGCTCTTTTTTGGCCTCTCCTCCGAAAATCCTTCTGGTGGTCTGCCTTAGAAATCACTTTGTACTCATCTATAAGAAAGATTTCGACGTCACTGACTTTGAAATTCGAACGCCAGAAAGTTTCATAATTTTTTTTTTTAATAATTGAAAAATTTTTCTTACATTTTTGATGATTTTTGACATTTCAAGTCAATTTTGTAGGCATAGAGAGGGCCCACAAAAAAAGTGAAAAGAATTCAAATTGTATAAAGCATGAAATTTTCTTTTTGTCAGTCTCAGTTCGGATAATTTTATTCTTAGGAAAAAGCGACGTTTTTGAAATTGGTATTTCTGCTGAAAGTTCTAGATTTCAACTTTCATCTTTTATTCGAACTAAGTATAGGTATCTTAATATTTTGAAAACTAAACTTAAAATTATAATTGAACCAGTTGCATTAGAAAGTGAGGAACAAGGAGTGCATTGTACCTTCCCTCCCCCAATATCATTTGTCCCCCCCCCCCCCATCATATCTGAATAGTGATTTTTAAAACATATAAACAGTAAACTTGAAAAAAAATTCCTTTTTGGGAATCAAGACGACAATTTTTTCAACTGTTCGGCTTGAGGCAGCGAAGTGCAAAACTACTTCTTTTTGTCCATTGACACCCCCCCTTCCCCTCCATCACAAAATCTTCGGATATTTCAAGTCTTGATACTTTCGTTGTACCTCCACCCACCAAAAAAAATCTGAAGCCTTTGAAATTGAATTGGATTATCAGTTTTGATTGGTAATTCCGGTCTAATTTCTAGTTCTGAATTCAAATGTGATTTTAGTTTTTCTTCGTCACGACAGTCAGGTCAGCGTTTTATTCAAATCATGTTCTTTTGTGGAATTTTTGCTTTGCCTAGAAAATTCACTCCAAGTGTCCAAAGTCATCAAAAAATTCGTAGTTTCCAAAAAAAATTTAAATCATGAAAAATCCTGGCGTGTTAAAAATTTTTTCATCATTTTCCAATGATGAGGGAGAAAAATCCGATCAAAACCATCCATTAAATTTCAGACAGCATCGTGCAGAGAAAATCCGGACTCGGAGGGATGAGTTGAAGAGCTCACACAATTAGGGAGGGAGGGGGGGTTAAAAATTCAAAATTTTGATTTTTGAGCCTACTTAATTTCAGATATTATTTAGTGACTAAGTAGACCAAAAAGTACAATTTTTTTGCAAAATCGCTATTTTATAGCTTTTTTATTTTCTTTTATTACACTTCATTTCATCTGCTGAATTAAAAAAAAGTTTTATATAAAACGGCAAGAATTGTATTTTTTTGGTCTACATAAATGATCTTAACTTGATTTTTGAATTTTTTGAAAATATTGGATTTCTGATTACTTTTTAAAAACTGAAATTTTTTTTTAGTTCTGAAAAGCCCCCAAAAATCTTGGGCCCGAGGAGGAATCGCCCCTTTCCTGCTTTCTGCACCGACCTGTGATTTATTTACCCACGTAGGAAGGCAATTTGAAACAAAATCTATCAATATGAATTTTTCAAACATCTCATTCCTACCTTTATTAATACAGTTATCATAAAACTATGGAAAAAAATCGTAGCCACGGTGCCATGCAATATGTTAACCCTCCTCGAAGGCAGTCCGAAGATCGACCCATATTTAGGCTTCTTTTTAACCGCAACGCTCGGTACCTCTATTATCTATTATGTATTATACTATAAACAAAAATAATAGGTTAGTGATGTTCTATCGCTCAATTCACGGCCGGCGTAAAAATATTCGACAATCGAGCCTTTTTATATCGCCGTCTCGCGGCTCCTACCGCGAATACAAACCCGACTGCGATTGATATACGTGCGCTCTCATTATACAATTTATTCATCGTACATACGCCGAGTTGACGAGTCATCGTGGTATGTAATTTCGCGATATGGTTTTTATTCAACGAGACGATGACATACCTAACTAGACGTTTTCTGCGGTACGTTAATTAACTTGTTTTTGTACCGGCGACTCTCGTCGCCATTATCAGGTATTCGAGCGACGCACATGGGACTATTGTTTTAAAGGTTTCTCGTTTGCGGGGCTGCATTAATGACCATCGTCGAGGCGCTGATTACATTGTTAGTAGGAGATTTTAACGAGTGACAGCGGATAAGAATGTCTATCTAAATGAAGACCAACTTGGGATATGTGAAAGAAATCAGCTATTTGGGTCGCTAATGAATTTTTTCGTCTTGCTTTTTAGAGCCCCGTAATGACGAGGTTAATTGATACGCGGATCCAGAGCTGCAGATGTTCAAAGAAGCAGACTGACAGGCGCCAAGGTACCGAGAACAATGCTAACTTTGGATATAGAAAATTGTTGGAAATCAGTAAGCATACTTGCCTACATGCGTGGAAAATGCTAAAGACGTGCTGGGAGAAAAACAAAGAGAAGAAAATGAGGTGAAATGAGATTAGCCTCAGGCATCAAACGAATATCATTATTGGTCTAGCAGGTCGCGGGTTGATGGTATCATTACTCAAATAGCTCGGGTGTGGTCTTCTGCGTAAGAAATACATCAACGTGAATGTACATTAAAGGACTTCATTTTGATTTATGTTCATTAGTTCATTTTCAGGTACCTATTCGGTTCTCCAAAACGTGTACATATGGTGTGTCGAGTTCGAGTTGAATATATCTATGGGACTTGGATGAACGAAAGATGCAAATGATGAGAAATTCTAACGTTTTGGACTTTGAATGAGCCATCTAGCGTGAGAATTGATTGTTGTGTAAGCTCTCAATACTGAATCGATGATTGTGCCAGAAGTGGTTCAATTTTGTGAGGGCATCTACGTCGTAATAATTCTGTTTCAGGTTTCAGATCGCTTGATTGTGGGATTAAATCCCTGAATTCGCCATTATGAGATGTGAAAATCTTGCCATTTTTTCTACTGATTTGCAGTCTCAGTGAAAGATTCCAATTGCAGAATTGACATTCATTCCTGCAAAAGTCATACTTTCATTTGAAGATTCATTAATTTGAGTGCTGGGATCAACTTTGGTGAAAATTGTACGTGCTGAGCGATTGATTTCACAAAGATTCTGTGAGTAATCATTTCTTCTATCAATTTTATACCTAAGGTCAAAAAATTCCCTTGTTTGTTGATGATGTAATTTTTTCCATTTAGGGTCATTTTGTAGTTTTTCTATTTGATTCAAAATTTTTTTACAGAATTTGGTCGCCATCCTCCTTCTTGACTTTTGGAGTGAGGAAGGATGGATTTTTGGATTTTGCTCTTGATACCAAATTAAATTCAGAAGAATTCCTAAAATTTTTCCTATAGTTGAATGGTATTGAAGTTTTTCAGAACGAGCTCAACCTCTAGAGCTCTATCAGAAAAATTGTAAAAAATACAGCGAATAATTTCATCTTGAACTGTTACCACCAATGATTTTCATTCAGGAATCTCTGAAGATGGAGAGGAAGCGGGGGAGAAGAGTCTTGGTATTTCACAATTTTGGTCAAAATTTGAAAAAAAAATTATACTTGATATCTGATTTTTGTAATCTCCTCTACAAAGCCTTCAATCTTCAATCAATCTAGTTTTTAAAAAAATGAAGTTTTTGATTGTATTGAGTTCAAGAATGTAATTATTTTCTGAATTTGACCACCTTCTAGCCCCTTCAACCTCATTCTCTGCCATTATTTTGATATATCGTTTGTGATATTTTTTGAATCGCTGAATTCAAATAGGAAAGAAAAGGGGAGAGAAGGGGGGAAATTGAATTTTTTCCTGAATTAAAAATTAGTTATTGAATAGGTAATCTGTGGGAAAAATTGAGTTTTGACTTTTTTCTCAAACCTTTTTCAACTTTAGATTGTTTTTTACTCAATTTTTTCAAAATTTCCTCCACTCAAATTTTTTACCTCAACTTTTCTTTAAAATGAATTGAAAATTTTTCCAGCTCTCAAATGTTTTAGTCCAACATTTGCATTAAAAAAACCATTTTTATATGCGTTGAAGATTTTTTTGGAGATGATATTTAAATAATTCAAATATGTATTTTGTAAAATGTTTTAAAGAATTATAAATTGAAAAGATTTTTCAGTCAAAACCAATTTTTACTGAATTTAAAAATTGGAAAAAAATTTGTAGAGAGGGAAATTAATGTTTTGAAAATTAGTTGAAGTTTTTGGGAAAATAGGAAAAATTGTCGAGAATGTTTTAGAAAATTTAGTTGGAAAAATTTAAGGTAGCCCTCTCCCCCAGGACAAATTGCTTCGTCACTCCTTTTTGTTTTTGTTCTTTGGATTCCAGAAATCCAATTTTCCCAAAACTCCGCCATTGCTTCGCTCAGATATGAACACAATTTTATGAAAATACTTTAGAGCATTTCAAGTTTCCATACCAGTGGTGTTGGAAAGTGAGGTACAAGGACAAGAGGTGCATTGCGTCCCACTCAATTACATTAAAAAAATGTTTTTCTTAACATTGAAGATCCCATTTTTCAAAATTTTGCCCTCTTTAATTCCGATTTTATTACATAATATGTATCTTTGTTGTAATGTAAAATTTTTCGGACATGGATTTTTGAAATTTGAATTGCATTTTTTAAATTTCAGATCCGATCTTATCTCCATTTAGGCAATTGATTTTTGGTTTTGTAGGCAAAGGATCATTAAAATCAAAACAAGAATCAGCGCCTTTGAAAACATGGATATTTTAGCATTTGCATTTTTTTCAGTAGTTTTAATTTTTTTTAATCCACCCTCGTTTGGAGACCAATTTTCGAAAATACCCCAAGAAAAACGTGTTATGAAGTATTTATTTAAAAATATTGTATTATTTCGAGGTACTCTTTTTGTCCTCTCGTTCGACGTCTTTTAGCTATCAAGTCATAAGTCATAACCCTTAGAAAATTCCAAATTGGTGCCCTATAAGGCAGCTTTTCTCCTCCCCTTACCTCCTCCCCAATGCTAAAAAAATTAGTTTAGTTTCTTGGTATTCGACTAATTAATTTTATTCGATTTACGTACAGTGATTTATTTAGCTTATTTTGTTACAGATGATCAGTTGTGGTTCCTACGAAAACAGCATCAGAAAGTATATTTTGTAAAAAGAAATCAAAATAATTTGCCTATTTCCAATCATGAAAGTTGGATATCTAATACAGATTCAAAGCAGATTACCTACTTGAAATGGTGGTGAAAAGCAACTGAACCATGAGTAAGTTACATTTTTAAAATAGAAAGAAAAAACAATCCTTGATTTTTTAGGCAGGAAATTGTGTCTTCAAGAAAAATATCAAGTCTAAGAAAATCTATGCTTGGCAATAATTTCTTTGAATTTGGTTATTTAGTTCTGTATTTCAAGAAGCCTCGAAATCCAGCTTTGAAGAACTTTTTGTGCCATATTCCTTCGAATCATGACGAAGACAGATTTCCAAAAGATCCAAAATACAAAAGTATCTACTAAAATTCCAACGCAGGTATTTATTAGACAATTTTTTGATAAAATTGTCCATTCTCATGCGCAATCGTTTCTTCATTTGTCACTATTTTAAATCTCAATTTGGAATTTATATTCGTATACTTTATGCGATTTTAATTGGCTTAAGATAAATTGCAGCGAGCTCGTACCCGTATCGTACATGTACCTGCCTACCTACGTTCCGCCGGAGTATTTTTGATCGATCGATCGTTCAGTTCGATGGGTGCGGCGCAGCGGCGGCATAATGATTAATTCGTACGTGTAAAAAATTTAATCATCCGCGCGAATGTGGCGAAACGTAGATAACCCGGATCGCGAGCTAATCGTCGAACGCTTTTAAATCACTTAATTAACTCGATATTTCTCGAAACAGAGAACGATTAAGAAATATACCTACCAGGGAGTGAGACCGAAGAACACCAGCAAGGAACGGTTTTTCGATTTACCCAGAAACTATAACCAATTAGCGAGCCTTTATTTTATTTTTATTTTTTTCTAAATTGAGAAGCCTAGAAGGTCTACATATATCTATACGTATAAAATAGTTGGAGGAGTACAGCATGGCATGAAAAACACCGGTCGAAGAAATAACTTGGAGCGAGCAAGAGTTGGTAACACTGTAAACCAGGTCTTCCTTATGGATCGTCGGCGGTGCGGTGCTCGGCGAACCGCCGGTCCGCGTGTAAACGGCGAAGAGATGGAATGGAGAGCCGGGCTCGGCGGCGTTCGAGTTCAGCAGAGAGATAGATGAGAATAGGCGTGGCTAAAATTCTTTAAAAATCATGTCGAGAAAAACCCACACTACGCGGGATAATGATTACGTTAATATAGATAGTAAAGCTTTGGTAAGATGTCTTTGGGTGATAACTGGCTGGGTGTACCGAGCGCAGGGTGAAGGTGGCGGTGTCGAGGAAAAGGACTACCACGAGGACGGTGGTGGCGGCGGTGGTCCGGGAAAGGCGAAAAAAAAGACAGAACCGCAGTGTACGGTACGTACGGTACGACTCGCTCATATGCCGATGTCGCTAGCGCGAGCTGTCAGCTCAGAATCCGCGCGCTGATTTTTTCCGGCGTCGTTGATTGATACATTAAAGATCCTTCGTCGTTGAGCCGTACTCTACTGTACGTTTATACTCAGTCGGCGGCTGTTACGTAGATGTGTGCGTGCGATATTCTATCCGGTATCGATGATTATGCTTACTCGCCAGTGCTTACTATACTAATTATAATTCCGGTGCTGATGTGTTTACGAGTTTCAAAGTAATCACTTACGGAGCTATTTCAGTTCGAGTGTTCGGTTTGTTTACTTATTCGTACTTACTGACGGTTTATTTCAATTTCGATTTTGAAACTAAGCGGTGGTTCGAAGTTGCGTTCGTGATCGTGATTGTATCCTGAGTTCGTTGGTTTTTGATCCTTAGAGAAGGATTTCTGGATTTGGCCAAGGGTTTTATAAGGTAAGGCTCTTGAGAGCTTTTTTCTCGATATTTTACGTACTTGGTTATATCGATAGATATTTATCAAATATGAAATTGATGATATTTTTTGAGGAAAAAACCAAAAAAGATAAGTTTTTGAATGTTGGGAAAGAAATTTAGGAACAACAAGGTAGATAGAAACATTTCCCCTAATTGTAATGCAAATTGAAGATATTTTGATTCAAAAGGATCTGATCCGAAGTTGCTTATTTTATTGAAAATTTAGATTTTTGTCCTCAGTAGCTGTATCAAACACGTGTCCTGGTCCAAAATTCAGCCACTGACGTCATTTTGGTTCAAGAATCAGCGATGAAAATTAAATTTGAAAGTTGAGAACTTATAAAATTCGTTTGCTGGATTCACATTTTCATGTATCATGATTGATTTTTGTGCTGTAGTGGTGTAAAAATTGAATATATTTTACAGATTGGTATCTTTATAAGATTCAAAATGAGATTTCAACTTGTGGATTATAATTCATCTGGAAAATTTGATAATTTCTTAATTTATTCATTCAGTTTGTTCTACAGAATTTTGATGAATTTGTCCCTAAAAAGCTGCAACCAAGGATCAGGTCCAATTTGATTACTTATATTTAATGGAATAATTTTATAAAGCTGTGGCGTTTCGTTTTAATTTAAAATAGGTATCTTGAATTATCTACTCGAATTGTTCTACTTGGAATAGATAAAGGATTTTTGAGATTGAGAGAATTAAGATGATGTTTTAGGGATTTCTTGTCATTTTGAAATTTTCTTCTTTTTGAAATTGGTAAACGAGATTCATGGATTTAGGTGACTGTCGAAAAAAATAATTTGAAAAAAAGAGTTTTTCAAAATGAATTTTTCAGTTGCCAAATAGGCATTTATTATTATTCTGTCGGTTGATAATTTCAAAAAATCAGAAATCTAATTTGCTCTTTTTTTATTTCATGTTGAAAATTTTTCTCAATTTTCTAATCTGTTTTTAAAGTGCCTACTTTCATAAGTTACAATTCTGCAAGTCCTTTGAAAGTCCTGATTGTTGCTCGAAGACATTGATTTTCCAGAAAATCTTGAAAAAAAAAACATTTTCAATTTGAAGGTAGTTTCTCTCTTGATTTCTCATGATCTTTCAAAATTTGCCATTTTATCGAGTTAAATTTTTCATTTTGATGAATCCTCGAGCATAGAGGAAAACAGACATTTTCAATTTAAGAAAATGATGGTCCCAAAAACTCGTCTCTTTTTGTTTTGTCCTTTTGTAAGGACTCAATCTAAAAGAATGAAAAAATCGATGGTTCATTTTTAGATTCGTAGATTGTGATTATTAATTCAAAAAAAAAGTAAAAATGAATTGAATCATCGTTTTCTAAAAAAAAAATCACAAACTATCAATTTTTCAAAATGTACAATTTGGTACCTGTTTTTAAAAATTTTCAATTTCATCGATTCCTTTTTTCTTAAATTCATCGAGAAAAAAAATAATCATATCATCAAATGCATTAGATATACATACAATTTTATTGCTCGAAAGCTTCAAAATGTTGGACAAACAACAAAATGAACAAACTTGTTTCAATTTTTTTTTTTCAATTTAAGAATTAAAATTTTTCTTGAAAATTCAAGTATTTAATTTACAAATATGAAAAATAATTGTGTCAAATTAGTAAGTAACTTGAAAAACGTGATTTGGAGAAAACATTCATAAAAAGGTCCACAAATTATGGAAAGGATGAATTATTTTCTTTCTAAAAGTCTCAATTTTTCAATTTGTGACTCATGAATATGGAACTGAGGTGTCAGATATTTCTAAAATTTTCAAATACAAATAATTAAATGTTCTGAAGTAAGAAAAATTTCCCTTCTTTTTCTCCTCCAAGCATTCAAATTTAGTATAAGTAAATTTTTATCAAGACAAAAACCCACATTGTGTGTTTTTATTTCACTTCGAAGACCTACAGAATTAAGAAAATGGTTTGGAAAATCTGGAAAAATTAAAGAACATTGTCGAAAAAAATTACACATCTTTTTAAATTGAACGAAGAGAGTAAGAAATAGAAATTTACAAAAAAAATCGAATTAAAACCACAATAAAATTTGAGAAATTTCATTTTAAAAATTTGGGAGACACTGAATTTAGAAAAAAGTGGAAAACAGTCGAAAAAATTGAGAAATATTTCATTTAATTCGAAATTTTTAGAATTTTTGTGTTCCATTGTGTGATTTGGTCTCGATATGTCTCAGTTGATTATGTGACGAATCTCATTTATCGATCAACTGTGAGAGAGGGGGAGGAAAAAAAACGGTATCTAGAAAACCTAATTTTAAATTTTTTAAAAAAATATTTATAAATTAGAATATTTTTTTATTAATGCAAAAAAACTGTGCGATCCCTTTTTTCTCTCTGATCTCAAATTTCATGTAAAACTTATTAAAAAATAGATTTAATTACAAAATAATTTTAAGAATACTGAAAACTGCAAGAAATCATCTGCTAATCATCCTCAAGCATCATCTGGAATCAACATCCCAAAGGAACAATCCATTCATCTAATTCCTTTTTCCGCGGCGATTACCCAGCTTGTCGACAATTTTGCCTATATCGTCGTTACAAGGCATACCCCATAAGACCGCGTTAATCGACCGTAAATCTGATCTCGACCAAACCGCTTTTCGGTCTCCGGCGAATTAATTCCGTGGTCAAAATCAGCGTACCGGGTACCTACATATTTCGCTCTAGCCGGCTCTTTTTGGTCGGCTCGAACGGGCGTATGTATAATTTTCTGACCACATAATTCATTCGCATCGCAGATGTGTACAATGACTGCTGTGCGAGGTGCAGAATTTGGACGTTTGCCAGGCCGTCGTACAATGCCGAATACATTTCCTCGTTCATTTTTGGCTAATTTTTCGCGCTGCATTAATATTGATGAGATTGTAGAACGATAATCGATCTCCGAGCAGCCATTTAGTGTCGTGAATGTTACGCTAATGATGGAAGAAAAATTGCACGTATTTCAGATATCTACGTGCTTCTGTGAGGTCTGCTATATATTTGTATACTAATTTGCGAAGGATGCGGATGCCTATTCAATTACGTGAGATTTTCGATCGCTTCGGACGATTGTTGTACCGAAATGGTAACACTGAGCTATGAATCGAAGATGTTATTTCCAATCCATTTAATTTACTTTTCTTTTACGGAGTATCGATGGAAAAAAAAATTCGATTCGAGAAACCGCTCCTTGGCTGCGAGAAATTATAAACACACGAATTTAAAATAATGGTCGCCTTGTATACTCGCTGCAGATATTAAACAGTTAGACAGCTAAATAATTGTCTCGTCGACGACCAAATGACGTCCTATACGTCGATTAATTTACCTATACACAGGCGAAGCCATGTTTATAAAAAAAAATCCAATACCTATGATACGAAGGTGGAAAAAAAACGTTATTTTTACGTAATTAAAAACCGATACCTATACCGGAGTATTTTCACGGCTCCGTCGATAAATAATACATATTTCTTTCCGAATATTCGATAATTACAGAGTAACCGCGCGACGTCGTCGACATCCAATGACAATTATCGCCACTTTCTAATAGAAGCCCTGGCCGGTGAAAAAAAAATTGGGGAATTAATTCGACATCGACGACGACGAGGAAAAAAAGGCGCCATCATATCGCATGATTGACTATACATACGTATTAATTGACTTTCGAGTGTATTATTTTTCTGTAAACATATCGACATTTTTGAATAATTTTAATTATAGGTTAGGTAACGGTATAATGACGACGGCGGCCAGTTGCGGTGGCGAAATTTCACGCTGTTGTGTTACTTGGTCGCGTATCGAACTAATTACTTATTTATGGACGACGAACGCGCGGCTTTGTATGGAAAAAAAAGCGAATAGATAATAAAAAATGACATTTAAAATATTGAAGGACAAATGTTTTGTCAAAACTTCGCCCGTAATTACCATCTATTATAATTCTCCTTCGTTTATAACTTAGTTTTTACCCAGGCCGTAATGACCAGCGAAATATACTCGTAAAATACCCATAGCCGGGGCTGGATAATGGCTAAGTTTAACGATTATGTTTGTTAGAGTAAAATGATCTATTTATTAGCTTATGTGAGGATTTTTAAGGTGATCGGAAGCGCCATTTTGGATGAAGGGTGTCCCATAGTTGATAGGTAGCCTTGTGTGAGTTTCCATTGATCTTTGGAGCCTCGAAATTCATTGTTTTTTTTTAGTCAAATGGAAGATTTTGAATTAGATGGGAGCCCAAAATGAGGGAAGAGGAGATTAAAAATAGTTCAAATATGGTCTCAAAAGTTTATATCTACAAATTTTCGAACCTGAATCTGTCAAATTTAGTGAAATTAGGGCTTTTTTATTCAGTGAAATGAATTTCACTTGAAATGAGCTGTTTTTCTTTGACTTTTTTCTGACATATTGTGAAAATTGCCAAAAAAATGGCAAATTTTGAATTTAAAAAATCATCAGTAAAAATTGCTAAATCTTAACCGAGGTCATTTTACTTGTTAAAATAAAGCATAATTTCATCAAAATTTGGCTGATTTGGAATCAAAAAAAGGTATTTAAAAATTCATTAAAAAAACTGTGGTAATGAATTTTTCAATTCTGCCACAACCGTAGTTATTCAACCATTTTGAAGTTTTCAAACCAATCCAACAAAAATTTTTCCTTTTTTGGGGGCCCAAATTATGGGGTTTATTTGCAAGTTGAACTGATAGACCTGGTGGTCTCTCCCCCCCCCCTCTCACAAAAAATAACTAAAAACAATTGGATAAGTACAGGCAAATTTTATTTGAATCTTTCGATTTTGCTCAAAAAAGTTTATGTGTTTAAATTTTTACTTTGGAAAGCCCGGCATTTTTTTCAAACAACTGTTGAAGAATGAATTGATTTGTTTCTAAAAATCACCAAGAATTTGAAGTTGAGTTGTGATTTGTGTAAAAGGCAGAGATTGAAGGGTTTGCATCCCTTTTCAAATTGAAATGTTGGGGAAAAAAGGATGAAATTTCATTTTCATTTAGACACTTTTTTCCTCAAAAACTTTTGCTCCCCCCCTCCTGTTTGATAAATTTTCATCAGTGATGGAAAACTGAAATGATATCAGTTGAAATTCCAGTTCTCAAAATTTTTTAGTTCCTGTTAAAGTTTCAGTTCTCAAAATTTTTACAGTTTTCAGTTCCAATTTTCAGTAAACGTTGACTTTTTTGGCCAAATTTTTTAAAAAATCACAAGGAATTTGCTGTTTTATCTGAAAATTTTCAGTGTTCTATAAAAAAATTTTGGTGTTGACTTCAAAACAGTGCATAAAAACTGAAGCTGTTGAAACTTTCCAGTTTTAGTTTCAATTTTTCGCACTTTTTGGAAGTAATTTTAGTGATTTTTTGGCCAAAAATCAAAAAATAATTAGATTTTCTTCGTTTTTTTCATGGTTTTAAGGTTTAAGTAGTATGAGGATTTTTTTTAAATACCTGATTTGTGTTTCCAATCGTTGTTTCTCAATGAATTTTTGCCAATTATCAAAATCATACGTTTACAAATCTGCCCGAAAAAAATAAAGGCACCTCTGATCGAATTAGAATGACTAAAGTGGGATTCAGTATAGTCATGGCTTACTATAGGCAAAAATTGAATATTTAATTGCGAAAATTTTTTGGCAAATTTCTGAAAAAATTATATGATTTAACCATCGACCTCATAACTCGTGAATATTTTTTTGGAACCCTCAACTCCTAATTTCGCCTAGATCAACCGTAAAGAAATCAATTTTCTTAATTGAAAAAAAAATGAATTAAATTTTTTTTGTGATTTTTAACTCAATGGAATTTGATGGATGCCCATACGAAACCTATACTACCAATTATTATGAGACACCCTTTGTTTAATTATTTCTTATCACACAATTAATTTTCTTGTAAATACCTACCCACTGGTAATATAAGTCACCTATTCAAATCTTCGGAAAATTATCGCGAATCGTAATCCATATAGTCGATGGATCATCTGATCATCAACAAAAACTCACTAGATACGTTGACGAAGTACCTATCCGTAGGTATGTGTAAACTTCAGTGTTAAACCTGGGTGGCCTATGAATTTGAAACTCATATTAATTACATACTTCTCGACATTTTTCATTTTAACGGTCAAGGATTGCAACATTTTTTAATGCAACATTTTAAAAGCTGAGGTAATTGTACGAATATAAAATAGACCCCCATTTAATTAACCAGGCTGGAAATTCCGCATAGGTACATGTCACACAGCGCAGAAAAGATGAAAAAAAACGAACCCTTTTCGATGTTCGTGAATGGTGATATCTTCATGAAACTGTAAGAAGAACCTGTTCCATCGTATTTATTTTTTTTTTATCCATCATCGTCGCAGTCGTCGTCGTAGTTTTACGCAAATATTTATACGGGAAGGAAGACAGGGTCGTCGGTCGAGTCGATATATTACATATATGATACCTGTATGCACAGTTACATACATTGTCGAAACGCGTGCCAGTTTTATGGCTCCGCAGAAGAAGCAGCCAAACGAGAAACGAGTAATTATCCATTCGCTCATGTTTATATACTAAAAATATCCAAGTACGAGCTATGGCGAATAGAGTAAAATATTGTGAAATTGAGTCTCCCCAGCATCCCCCCCCCCCCATAAAGAATTTATCACCGATAACGATGCGAAGAAATGTGAAAAATTACTTCCGTTTTAGTGCCCTCACCCGAAGCTGTATGGAGCAACGTGATAACCAATTCAAGACGGTTTATTGGGTTGATTAGTCTAATTACGTTAATCATGATAATTATTCGACGAGCTTTTCAAATGTATCTAAATTGAAAATAAGTTTCTCTTTTTTGTACGTATAAAACGTTGCCATATCGATGGAGGCTGCAGCAAAACAGAGAAGTACTCGATCTGAAATTTATATTTTTCAAGAGTAGCGGAAAAAATTTTGAGTAAGTTGAAAAGCTGCATTTGAAAATGTTGAAGATTTTGTTGGCTGAGATGAATTTTTTTTCACAAAAGCTATGAGATTATAACTTTGATGGTGTTGTGGATACCTTAGTCACGAATTATTATGGATTTGATTCTAGTAGTCCAGTCAAATAGTGATTCCAACTGCGACTAATTGCGGGCCAAATTTTTTTTGCGGAAATATGTAGCCAATGGTGTCCTTAACAACCCCCAATTTTTCGCAAAAAATCGCGTCATTGCTTCTCCCCCAAAAATCCACATTTTTGCCCCCAAAACCAGTTTTTTGCTCATAACATACGCCCTGATCGAGATACAGAAAAAAAGTTTGATTAAAAAATATAGCCAACCATATTTCTGACACAAAATGTTCTTACATGTTTTTTGATTAAATCTATAGAATAGCGAGAAAACGTCATTGAATCAGACCACTTTTATTAGACCAAGCTCCATGGCGCGATGTTTGACGTGTTACCACGCGACACCGCGGCATTACAGTCGCTTAGCGCGGTCGACTGCTGGAATGGTGGTACAGATAATATTAATTTATTACATTATTTCTTAATGCGACCCTTTCACCTTTATCTACATACAGTTTTTTTTTTTATCCCAAATGAAAATAAGAGAAACACTAAATTGATTTAAGTATTATGAAGTTGATTCAGTGGAATGCAGGTTGTTTCCAACAGTTACAATTTGAATATAGGAAGGTAATTTTTTTTAGCCTGTGCAGTGCAAAGGCTTTATTTTTTGAATAAGGGATTTATTGTACAAAGAACTTTTTATTCTCAAAGAAGGATCACTAATGACCAGTTTTTATTGGTATTCCTCATTTTAAAATTGAAACAAAGAATGGTTGGCTAAGTGGCTATCATTAATTGAAAATCAAGTTTCCTCCCTATTAAATTATTGACAATTACTGTTTCAAATAAATGTCAACTCGGGTATAAAATGGGTGTATGTAAATGTATATTATATATCAAATCTGAGAAATGAAAAAATCGCGGAATAATTAGGGCGACACGAAATTTTGTAAAAAGGCACCACTTATTCTGTCTTTTATATTTTACTCGCTGAAATGATTATTGAGAAAAGCTACGTCATAAAATATCAGCCAAATTTTTGAGGCTGGGATAATTAGTGTGGGGAATTTTGGTTTCAAAAATCATCCCACGAGAATTTCACGTTTTTGAGGCTGGGATAAATTTCAATCCCAAAAATCATCTCACTATTGTTTGAGATTTTGGGGCTGGAATGAATTTCTTCCTCAACAATCATTCTACCATTTTCCTGAGCATTAGAGACTGGGATGATTATTATTGAAATGAATTTTTAACCCAAAAATTATCCCACCAGATTTACAAGTTTTTTGAGGCTGAAATAAATTTTGTGATGTTGTGATGAATTTTCATTCGGAAAACATTTATTTGAAACAGTAACTGACAATAATTTAATAGGAGGAAACTTGATTTTCAATTAATGATAGCCACTTAGCCAACCATTCTTTGTTTCAATTTTAAAATGAGGAATACCAATAAAACTGGTCATTAGTGATCCTTCTTTGAGAATAAAAGTTCTTTGTACAATAAATCCCTTTATTCAAAAAATAAAGCCTTTGCACTGCACAGGCTAAAAAAAATTACCTTCCTATATTCAAATTGTAACTGTTGGAAACAACCTGCATTCCACTGAATCAACTTCATAATACTTAAATCAATTTAGTGTTTCTCTTATTTTCATTTGGGATAAAAAAAAACTGTATGTAGATAAAGGTGAAAGGGTCGCATTAAGAAATAATGTAATAAATTAATATTATCTGTACCACCATTCCAGCAGTCGACCGCGCTAAGCGACTGTAATGCCGCGGTGTCACGTGGTAACACGTCAAACATCGCGCCATGGAGCTTGGTCTAATAAAAGTGGTCTGATTCAATGACGTTTTCTCGCTATTCTATAGATTTAATCAAAAAACATGTAAGAACATTTTTTGTCAGAAATATGGTTGGCTATATTTTTTAATCAAACTTTTTTTCTGTATCTCGATCAGGGCGTATGTTATGAGCAAAAAACTGGTTTTGGGGGCAAAAATGTGGATTTTTGGGGGAGAAGCAATGACGCGATTTTTTGCGAAAAATTGGGGGTTGTTAAGGACACCATTGGCTACATATTTCCGCAAAAAAAATTTGGCCCGCAATTACTTCTCGATAACATCATTTTTTGTTCTAATTTGACTGGACTATAGTTTCGATTTTCATATTATACCTTATAGGATGATTCGGCGTTAACGAATTGTGTGCTTGTATACCTGCACCTCGTGTACTTCAAATTCACATCCATTTGTGGAAATGGCCGTCACGATGGAAGATATTTTCGGCCGGAAGATGTGTCTGTTTGGTATACGCGGTCGGATATTTGATAACCAATCATTAATTTCCTGCTTGCACTTTAATCGTAGAGTTTCAAATGTCTACAATGTATTGGCTGGGTAAATTATAGGTACGATTTTTTACCTAATCGAGATTCGTTGCTGGAAATGTGATTTTGTGAGGGAGAATTGAAATCGTGTGCTTATGGTTGGAAAGTTTTAGTTATTTTATGATCTGTGAGTGGTATTTTACTAGAAATGTATAGTTTAATTTTAGGATTAGTGGAGTAAAAATAACGATCTAGATATGTTTAATTAAGTACTTAGAAATATAATAAATAAGTAGGTAGTATTGGTAGTTGATGATGATATTTGAATTTCAGTGAGTAAACATGTTTTTTTTTTTTCATCTTGCATCCCTGAATTGAAATTTAGAAATTCTCCCACGAACCTAAAAAGGGTGATTCTGTTATTTTTTATCTAAATCATGAAAAGTTTGATGCACTATTTTTATAGTTCCTTATGTAAAAAATTTGAGAAACTAAAAAAATGGAAAAAATATTGAGAAATTTCAATAATTGGTATTAAAAAAAATTAGTTCAGAACGATTTTCTTGAACCACGAAAAAAAATTTTCAGAAAAATTCCAAATTGTGATTTTTGAATGCAAACTTGTTTTTTTTTCTGATAATTTGGACTCATTTTGAGGACCCCCTCCCCCCATTCCATCACCAGGTTAGGGTCGAAAAATTTGCTATTAATAAGGGACCATACCCGAGATCATATTTATCAGACTTATAGAGAAACACAAGAAAATTTCACAGTCAACATTTCAGCCCCTAAATCCCTAAATTTGACTTAGAGGGGTGAGTTATGGAGGATGGGGAGGGGGGAATTAGGAAAAATCGTTTGATCTATTCAGCTCAAAGTTATTTTTTGTTATTTCATAAATTGACGTTGATTTTATCTTCATGGGTTGATTTTCAACATTTATCAAAATTCAGAAACTGATTAGATTTTTTTCAAACAATTAGAATTTTAAATCGAAAAAATCATGAAAATTCAACCCGTCAAAATTTTTAATTTCCAACTCTCAGCTCCGATTGATGAGAACGATGCGATGGCGACATTGGCGACCCTGCCTTTTCAAAAAATTATAATTTGGAGTCTAAAAAATTGAATAAATTAAATTTTGTGTGGACAAAATTTTCCCCAAATTCAATATGTCGACAGTTCCTAATTTTTACCCCCTCCTCCTCCTCCTCCCATTCCCAATTTTCTCTTCTTGAAAATACCTAGGTGTAGGAATGACTTTTTTCGAAAAATTCAATTATGAAACGAAAAATTGGCCAAAATCGCATTTTGAGTTGGAAAAATTGGGAACTGAATTGATCAAATTGATGTGTTGAAAATGTTCATTTTTTTCACAGACTTCCACTACCAAACTACAAAAATTATTTTTTCAGAAAATTGAAACAATAAGATGAATGACATATCAAAATGCAAAAATTCAGAACAATTTTGATGTGTCGATAATTTTTAATCTTTATTCTCCTCCCCCACCCCGAATCACTCCTTTTCTAAATACAGAAATTAATTTTTTTCTGAATGTTTGTATTTTGAGGTAAAAAAAATGGAGTTCAAAAATTTCAATTTTTTTTTCTTTCTAAGGTACCTACTTATTCTTTTTTTCTTCATTCAGTATTTCGATCGATCTTTTTAATGACATGACTACATAGTACATATGTGAAAAAATAATTAAGGGTATGCTCTCGTTCCTTATCAATAAAATTACCTGGGTAAAACTGGGTGTTTTTAGGATCATTTTAGGATCGTGATTTCTCCTGTAATATCCAACGGATTTTTATGAATTTTTCAATATTATTTTTATTAAAGCTTTGTCTTTGGAGGACTTTTGCAATATTTCCAAAAAATATTATATTTATCGAAAAAAAAAGAGATTAATTTTGCGGAAATTTTCCACAATTTCGCGATTTTTGTAACATGATTTTTCGAAATTAGAATGATTTTAAGCGAAAAGTCTCAAAAGTCCTCTCGAGATCTCATCGTACAGAATCCGAATTTGGAAAGATATTAGAAAAATGTTCAATATTTTCTGAGATATAACGATCGTAAGTTTGACTCTTTTTGGACAAAATTATGGCGGTTTTGGGCGTTTAAAGGGTAATCGGAGTGACGGGAGATAGCCAATTAATACTCGTTAGTTCCGCGTGAAATCGATAGGTGTCGTTTCACTTGAATTTTTATTAGAAATGAGCTTTATCGTTCTTTTATCACATTACACCTTTTCTCAGTAATTTACGGTAATCAGTCATCTACAAACAGCTGACTGATGCACGTGAGCCTGTTTGACTAGTTTGACGGATTCAAGTATTTCCAGTACGTTGATGAGCGATTTTTTCAAGACCGCACGTTTTTCCTGTTCAGACTTCTTTTCCAATCCAAATTCAAAATTTTTTCTGACGAGGTCTAAATTTGTTCCTCAATTTTTCTTCCATCTTCAATTTTTTTTGACGAGGTATAAATTTGTTCCTCAATTTGATTCCAATTTCAATTTTTTTTTGCCGCGGCCTAAATTTTTTCCCGAGGTCTTTGTTCCTCAAGTTTTCTTCCAACTTTAAATGTTTTTTAACGAAGCCTAATATTTTTACTAAATTTTTTCCCGAGGTTTATATTTTGTTTCTCAATTGTTCTTCCAACTTCAAAATTTTGTTTGACGAAGCCTAAATTTTTTCCTCAGTTTTTTCCAACTTCAAAATTTTTTTGACGAGGTCTAAATTTGTTACTCAATTTGTTTCCAATTTCAATTTTTTTTGTCGAGGCCTAAAATTTTTCCTCAATTTTTTCCCGAGGTATAAATTTGTTCCTCAATTTTTCTTCCAACTTCAAAATTTTTTTAAACGAAGCCTAAATTTTTCCTTAATTTTTTTCCCGAGGTCTAAATTTGTTTCTCAATTTTTCTTCCAACTTCAAAATTTTTTTTGACGAAGCCTAAATTTTACCTCAGTTTTCTTCAACTTCAAAAACTTTTTTGACGAGGTCTAAATTTGTTCCTCAATTTTTTTTCAACTTCAATTTTTTTGGACGAGGCCTAAACTTGTTCCTGAATTTTTCTTCCAACTTCAAAATTTTTTCCAAACTTGAAATTTTTTGGAAAAGTTACAATTTTTAACGAAATGTTTTCAACGTCATGGCAAATTTGTAAATCAAGCCCAGGTCAATTCTTCAAGTCAAAAATTTTTCTCAGCCAATTTTTTCTTCATTTTTTTCAAAATTACAAACAATTTCTACAACATAAAACATTGATACACGAATTCATGAAAAAACATCAAACATGAAAGTGTATGTATACAGGTGGGTATGAAAAACTTGATATTCCAGATAGATTTCAAAGAGGAAGGGTAAAAACGAGCCTCATTTTGTATTGTTTTTGCCTTAGATGGATTATAGAACTGTTAACTTATTCATGCCCGAGTAAAGGGAGGGCGAAGCTCTCGAAAAATTGGGTTTTTAATATCAAAAAAGGATGGTTTGAAAAAACATAGGTACATATTTTGGGGAGGGATTCATATTATTGTATAATTTTTAAATACAACAGAAATTTTTTGAGGGTCGAGCAAGGGCTAGCATTTTTGGGCGGAGACCCACTCTGGCTCCCCTTGACGATTCCACTGACTATTTCGCTTCCATCTTTTGTAAATTGAGTTAGTTTTGAAATTTAGAGCTTGAAAATTTTTATTCTTATTTCATTCCCTTTCAAAAACCTGTTGAGTAGGTTGTAGGTTTCAGATTACCTATTTGGTTAGTTCAGAGGCGGGTCTAATATAGATTTTTCTTGCTGGAGGGGGGGGGAAGAGATTCCAAAATACCAATTGAAAAATTCAAATAGCGAAGAATTTTTATGGTTCAATGAAACAATTTTCAAATTTATCAACTTTAATGAGAAATCTGCCACCTTTACTTTAAAATTACTTGAGAATAAAAACGATACAGTCAGGCGCAGCGAGGCAAAAGTTCTGAAAAATTCGATTTCTATACATTAGAAAGGAGTTTTGATGAGAAAAAATTTGATAAAATTGGTTCAAATAATTTTGAGAACAAATCATTTTTAATCTAGGATTTGGATTGCTTTAAAATAATAAAAAATTTGAATTTGAAGAGTAAGTAATTTTACAGATGGATTATGATTTCTGAAAGAGGACAGTAAATTTGAAATTATAAAACGCTCAATTTTTTTCATTATTCAGGTATGCTGCAAAATTTTCAATATTTTTTTTTTCAATTTGCATCAATTTATAAGATTTTGCCGGATTACTGAACTCTCTGAAATTATACTGAAATTGAAGACTGAAAATTGACTGGGCTATTAACCCGCTCCCTTTTTGTGTATCGAAGTGTTCAACGAGAGGGAAGGGGGTTAAATTTATAACAAAATGTTTCGCTGGAAATATATGTACCATTTCGAAGCTTGTAGTTTTTAAGTTCAATACCTTAAAACCAGGACTAGTGAGATGGGACACAAAATTTGCATCTGCACTGCTCTATCAATTTCTTAAAGGACTAGCCCATAAAATGATCACCAAACATCAAAGACTAAAAACTTCTATTTCCTTACAAAAACCCCAAAATATTTTCTGGCAGAAGAGTTTGAAAAAAAGCGAGAAGGGAGAGAAATATTGGTGAGAGCTTCCACTCATACTCGTTCTTGCCGACCTCCTTTAAAATAATCCTCACATTTCCTATTTGGTACCTATGCTAAAAAACTAGATGAAATGGGAAGAAAAACAGTTTATAGAAAGCAAAGAAAATATTTCCCACAATTTGTCCAGGTTACCCTTGAATAAAGAATAATGGAGAATCGGCCAATTTTATTTTCAAATCATTAGAAAAAATTGGTTGATTCTTCATTCAAGTAACAAAACATCCTTTCTCCCGGCGGCAGCATTATTAGACTTTGAAAATTTTTTGCTACACCTGAATAATTCTAGGAATTTTTCCGAAAAAACTCGATCTCGATTCTAGTGGACCCGGAAAAAATTTAGGTTGCTACCTCTACAAATCAGTAAATTTTGATATTAATCTGCAAATTTATGAACACGTACTGACCCTCAAAAAAATTAGCTGACAACTTTTGTGAAAATTTTTAAAACAGTCACAAATTAGAGTTCCGACTGGAAATTATGTCAATCGTTTGTTTTTGTTTGTGCACTTTCATAGAATAACCCAAATTGAAAGAATGAGACCATAAGGGCGGTATAATGAAATTTACAAATTGAAAATTGTTCTCAATTATCTGCTTCCATTTGCTCTTGAATGGTCTAATGTTGGGCTTTTCGATGAAATGACATAGAAACTGATTCCACGGATAAAAAAAATTATTTTGATACTATATTTGATAATTGAAAAAAAATGGATTTTGAAGCTCAGTACTACCTCTCTAAAAGCCCATTTTAACATGGATATGTTTTTCCTCTTGGATGGAGGGGGGAGGTCATTCCAAAATTTTTATAACGCTATTTTGCGTCACGCTATTTTGTATCACGAAAACTTATAAATTTTTGTATTTTTCAAAACTTGATGTCAGAATTTAGAAGTTGACTTTTGAAAATTTACAAATTTTTATTTCTTCAAAATATAAATACCTATCAGAAAGTCAGGGGAAAAAATTGACTTAATATCAGAAAGTCAGAATTACCATGAACATTATAAAATCAGAGAGCTAAAAGTTAATTTTTTTTCAAAACTTGATGTCAGAAAGTCAGAAGCTGAAAATTGACTTGATATCAGAAAGTCAGAATGACAAAAAAAATATCAGAGAGCTAAAAGCCGATTTTTGAATTTTAAAAACAAATTTTTATATTTTTGAAATTAGGTAACTTAATATCAGAATTCAGAATGCATTATTTCCTTTCAGAGGAAACTTTACTTCATTTTTTTGTTTTCGGTTTTTGGTAATACATGTTTTGTCGGAAACTAATTCTGGATTGAAAAACATGGATTTTGATACCACCCTTGATAATTATGGAAAATTTTCAATTTTCCCCCCTCGCCATCTACTCATTTGAGTACCATTTTGGGTCATGAATGCAATTCGAGGTCAAAATGATTTCAGAACTGGATTCAGATACTCTGAATATTTTCTGGAATTCTTCTATATCAATTTTGAATGGTATTACGAGAGTAGGTACATCAAAATGGAAATATTGGAAAAAGACAAAATACGATAACTACATTGACAAAAATGTGTGAGAGAGAGAAAAAGAAAATTTACTCAAAGTCAAACAAATATAGAAAAATCTGCATATAAAAATCCTTTCAGAAATTAATTTTAAAAATTCCAAAGTTATTTTTAAAAGAATAGTATTCAGATATTCACGTAGCTGAAATTTTATTCAACAATTTCAGTTCAATGTTCATTGTTCATGGTAAGTAAGCCTTACAAAGTAAGTACGGTATCCCAACTTAAGTAAAATTTTGAGCCCAAACAAAAATAATGCACCCTGTTTTGAAAATCTCAAATGCTAAAATTAATTTCTCAAATTTTTGGAAAACTTTTGAAATTTAAAAATTACTTTATCGCGCTCTGCAAAATGTGAAAAGAGCCTTCCCTAATAAAGGGTCGAAAATGGCCATTAACCAGAATTGGTCAAAATTGACCCAAAATGTTACTTATGGTCTAGAAACATTCAAAAAAATTTGACCCCTACCCGCACCCTTTAGGAATTATCGCGCTTTTAATGTCGAAATTTCAATACACGATATTTCTGGAAGGGGTGGGTGAAAAACTTTGAAATTTTCACAGACTATACACCTTGTTGGGTAGTATGAAGTATAAATGAGAACTTTTTGAAAATTTTCGGTTCTCATTTTGCCAAATTTTTTTCACATTGAAATTTTCAAAAAATGTTTTAAAAAAATTTTGAGGGGTGTCATGGCTGGAAATTTTTTTATTAGATCGGCCAACATATAATTTTTTTGGACCCTGAAACTGAGGAAAACATGGTTTAAAAAAATATAAAACCAAAAAAAGACGAGATTTTTACCACTTTTTCGTAGTAACAAGCCAGTTATTCCAACCCAAAGAAAACTTTGAGTCAAAATAGTCATAAATTGAAAGTAAATCGTAAAAAATTTCATTTACAGAATTTCAAGGACTGAAAAGCATTTCTCGAATTTTGGCTATTTTTTGAAATTTCAAAATTTGAGAAATGCACTTCAGTTTTTGAAATTGAATGGAATTTTGCACGATTTAGGTACTTTCAATTTATGACAATTTTGACTTAAAATTTTACTTTAGGTTGGGATAACTGGCTTTGTTACTACGAAAAGAGGTAAAAAATCACGTCTTTTTGGTTTTGATTTTTGACCATGTTGCCCCCAATTTCAGGGTCCAAAAAAATTGAAGAGCTCTTTTCAAAGTGGGATAAGTCCAAAATTGTGCATGAGAAAAAGGGCTTAAGGTAAATTTTTTTACTGTCAAAGGCTAAGAAAAAATTTACCCTTGAGCCCCTTTTTCCACATACGGTCTGAAAATTTATCCCATTTTGGCAAAGAGCTCTTCAATTATGTGATGCATGACCACTTGGCCGATCTAATAAAAAAATTTCCAGCCATGACACCCCCCTTAAAATTTTTTTCAAACATTTTTTTAAATTTCAATGTGAAAAAAATTTGGCAAAATGACTTCTCATTCATAGTTCATACTACCTAACAAGATGTATAGTCTATGAACATTTCAAATTTTCTCACCCACCCCTTCTAGAGATATCGTGTATTGAAATTTCGACATTAGAAGCGCAATAATTCCGAAAGGGGTGCAGGTAGGAGGTCAACATTTTTATTGGAATGTTTCTAGACCATAAGTAATATTTTGGATCAATTTTAACCAATTCTGGGTCAAGGGCCATTTTCGACCCTTATATTAGGAAAGGCTCTTTGATTTATTCTACAGCAAAAAGAGTAAATTTGGTATATAGATACCCTATTTTTGATCTCTCAAATTAATTGGATGTGGTTTCGAGAATTTGGAAGCTTCCAGAAAATTTTTATAATTTTGGGTATATTAACATCAGCTTTTCATCTCAATGAGTGCACTGTAAACGTAGGTATTTTCAATTTTTTCCCTGGAGAAATTTTTGCCAAAAAATATGAATTTGAACTTAAAGCTATGAAGAATCCGACGCCTTCTAAAGAAATGAATTTAGGGAAATTGTGTTTCAGTTGATCAATAAGTCACCATTATGAGTAAGCTGCGATTAGGTATAGGTGCTGAAATTCATATACCTAGATCTTTTTTATAAACTTGTCTCAGTGCTGGAAAATTCCAAAAAATTTTGGAGACTGAAATAAATGAGAAATTTGCTGAATTTCAACTTTTCTCGTTAATCAGATCAAATTTTCATATTTTGCAGAGCGATGAGGTAACTTTTAAATTAATGTAACTACCTACCTATTTTAAAAATTTGTAAAGATTTGAGAAACGAACTTCGGCACCTAAAATTTAACAGCGTAAATTTTGGGGATAAAAATTCATCACAAATTCATCCCAGGCTCCAAAATTCGTAAAAAGCGTGAGATGAAACACTCAGAAAAATCGTGCAATGATTTATGGAAGATTAAAATTCATTCCAAACTTAATCCCAGCCTCAGAAGTTGAAAAAAAAATTGAGGGATTGCTTTGGGATATTTGAGATGAAAATTTAACCAAAATTAATCTTAGCCTGAAAAGCTCGAAAAAATTACCTATGGGATGATTTTTGAGATGGAAATTCATTCCAAAATTCATCCCAGCCTAAAAAGCTAAAAAAAAATGTAATGATGTTCTGAATTTTGAGGATAAAAATCATCTCAAATTTCATCCCAGACTCAAGAACTCAAAAAAATTGCGGTTGAATTCGAAATGAAAAACCACCCCAAATTCATTCCAGCTCGGAAAAACTCGAACAAATCTTGTGTTAATTTGTAATTGTGTTGGATTAAAAATCATCACAAAATTCATTCTAAGCTTAAAAGCTGAAAAAAATCGTGAAATGAAATACCTACTCAAAAAATTTGTGGTAGGTATGATTTTTTAAAGGGAAAATGAAAACTTATCCGAAAATTCATTTCAGCCCTTTTCTATAATCAATGGGTACACATGATGTTTTCAAGCTTTTTAGGCAGGGTTGAATTTCGGAATGAATTTTCATCTCACAAAAATCATATTCACAGTTATGAATTTTTCGAGTAGGTATTTCATCCCAGGATTTTTTCACTTGTGAGGCTGGGATGAATTTTGAAATAAATTTCCGTCTCTTAAAAATCATCCCATAGGTATATTTTTCGAGTTTTTCAAGCTGGGTTCAATTTGGATTGAGTTTTCATCCCAAATCCATCCCTCGATTTTTTTTCAAACTCGCGGGGCTGGGATTAAGTTTGAAATGACTTTTGTAAAGCGATGAAGTAATTTTTAAATTTCAAAATTTTCACAAAATTCGAGAAATTAATTTTAACATCTGAGATTTTTAATAATTTTGCTTTATTTTTGTTTCGGCTCAAAATTTTACTCAAGTTGAGATACCTAATTACCTACTTTGTAAGGCTTACTTACCAGGAACGAGAACATTTGAATACCATTCTTTTAAAAATACGTTTTAAAATTTTTTAAATTAATTTTCGGAAGGATTTTTATGCATATAACTTTTTTTTTCAAATCCATGTTAGAGTTACAAAAATACTAAAAAGTAGATTGAAATCGCCTATCGGGATGAATTAAGCATATCCTATACCATCCATAGAAAATTAATCATATGAATCTAACAAATTCAATCGAGAAAAAATTCAACGCGCGAAAGTCTTGTTACGGCTACGGGCTACCCTCTAGAAAAAAGTAATTCGTATAAAATCAAGCAAAAATAAAATATCGGACTCGTTTTCATAAAATAGCAGTTTGACAACTATTCCTCGTATTATTACAGAATGAAGTGTTCTTGTAGTAGTGAAGTGATCAACACTGCAATGCGTACGCATAAATTTTGACTATCAGCTGTAATTTCAAATTTGAAATGCATTTTTCGTTCGCTTGAACAAATCAGTTCTCTTGTAATAAGTTACGAAACCAAATTTGCAACCAAGTATGTCTGAATAAAAATAAACAATTGTTTTTGTGCTGCTCGAAATACGCTACTTACAATCCAATTCAATACCGAAAGCATACCCTTAATAACCCATACAAATTTTTTGAAAGACCGAATTTCAAGGTAAATTTATAATAGGTAGATAAAAACCACATATTAAGTCATTAATGGTGAGAAAAGTTCAAAATTTACAAACAGAATATTAAAGTTGAAAATACAAATTTGATCATTATTATTTGGCAATTTCAACATTTAAAAGTAATTGGTGATTGTAAAAATTTCACCATGCAGGTAGTAGGTATAGGTACATAGTACATACATTATCCTGAAAAAATTTCAAGTTAGGTTCAAAACTTCGGTGACAGAAGTTGAGTTTTTAGTTCGGTTTCAAGTTTTTCATCCCTAATATTTTTTTTTCGTTCAACTTTTGTTTATTTGTTTTCTTTTTCTGAATTCCTAAGAAAATATTTGCCTACAGATTGGTTTGAAATTTTTTTTATTACAAAGTAAAATATGTATTTTTTACAAGCTATATTTTGTCATAACGTCGTATGGAGGACGGGAAGGGGGAAGAAGGAGGGTGTCGAAATTTCGTATTTTTTATACTGGAGACTGTTTGAAAAAGAACTTGATCAACTTTTGAATATTAAAATGTCATCATTTTAATGGGCCCAGGAAAAATCGTATTTTTATACAAACCTTTTTTTCCTACTTGAAATTTTGCCAAGCTCGTATGATAAAAAAATCAGTGTAAAATTACTTTCGTCTGTGGTACATGTGAGCAATTTATTCACGGAATTGAATAACACCTCAATTATACAAATATTACGGTTAAATAATGACATATTTAGGTACTTTTCCATCGTACCTATTTACATATTAGAGTGAAGTTACAAAATTCTAAAATTTTGTAACGTTTCATATTCTTGAAATTCTCAATACAGAATTGCCTTTCATGAAATAGGTAATTTTTCACGTTTAATGAGTCGTATTGTGGACCTAAAATTATGTTAAAATAGATATTTTTATAATTTGAATTATTTTTTATAAACACCAGCTGGGGCTGGAAGCACAAATTTTTTCTTCCTCAATTTTCAATTTCCCAAGTTGATACTGAAAAAATTGTTAACATTTTTTTCATACTTACCAAGGGTATTTATTTTTGAAATTCTATTACCTAAGAATGAAATTTTTTCATATGAATAATTTTTTGGAGTTAACCAAGTATCAATGTTACCAAATCATAAATCTGAATTTGAAAGTTGAAGATTTTTTAAAAGTAGACGTTCTATTTTGAAGTGAAGTTCTAAATGAAATCCTCAAATAATTCAGAACATTAATTGAGTTCTTTTTTTTTTTCAATTTAAAGGAAGAAAATTACTCATAAAAAAAATAGGATGCGTGTGAGTCAAAATGTCTCAACTTTTAACTTTTTTTTTTCTTGTTTCTTTATTTTTATAATTCAATTATTTCGTGCAGATTCGAGTATTAGATTGAAAAATTATGACCATACGTATTTAAATAAACCTTTCATTTGAATTATGTGCAATTTTAGTTAAATATCTAATAATTAGTGCTTATAAAAAAGATGTTTAGTTTAAAAATGTACTCTATCATACCTGTTGTTCTACTCGTCTAATTTTCCTTCTTAGAAAAATGTAGACTAATTACAGAGAATTAATATTGATTAATAGTCCAGTCTCTCTTCTCTCATTAGGGCCGAACTGATTCAACCAATATGCAAAATCTAGCGTAAAATTGATTGAGGCTTTTGATACACTTACACTTTGATACTTCTGCATGGATCCTGTTTGAGAGCGAGTTTTATGGTACTCATTCGCATCTCACAGTTTCCATTTTAGCACACATTCGGTATTTTATCTCTCAATTCTATACATATAATGTAAGACCAACCTAACGTTTTTTTTACCACAGCTCGAACTAATTAGCGTTTGATAATTTTTTAACAGGAGCTGAGAAAACGCAGCAGATTAACCTATTCGCCAAAGGAAGCTCGTAAATACACGTGGAATCAGTTACATCGAGAAAGGAACTTTTAAAAGACCACGAGAGTACCTTTTGATACAGAAAAAAAAACACCATCGCAAAAGAGAAGTGAAAAGAAGACGGAATAAAAAAACAGGAGAATCGAAAGAAAAAAAAACTACAAACTTGTTTAGCACGGAAGATAACTCAGTGGAATACTGTTTATACTTCTTTAATAGCGTTCGCCACTAACGTGATTCAAGTTAATTTTTAGCGAGGTTATCGACGTGTGTGGTCCGCAGACCGCGGCTGCAATTCAACTCTGTTGTAAAAGAGAGGAAATCGAGAGACCGAGATAGAGAATACAAAAAAATACGTACGGACGCAATACCAGAGATAAAATTCCGTCAAACGATTCTAATGTAATTACAATCCGGAATAAATAATGACTATTCGCAATCCTTTGGAACTTTATCAATTTTTCGACGCACGAATGTATATTTTTTCGGTACTTTAGAGTGAAATTGAATCGAGCGAAAATTCTCGCACCGCGAATGGCTCTGGAAACGGAACGGTGCAGTCCGCAGAACGCCTCCAGTCCCGGACCCAACGAGGTGACTCAGAATCCGGGCCAAAACGGTGGTAGCTGTTCGGGAATCAATTATGCCGATAATTCGACCATTTCGTCCAGTTCGGAGATTAAATCAAAATCAGCTTTCCATCAAATCGCCCTGTTGACGCAAAAATATACCGAACCGGATAAAGAATTTAGCAGCTGTAATGGTAAAATTGGCGAGAATGTTTTCCAAAGTAAACCCTTGAGTATTTGTTCGCCTCTGCAAAGTAGAGTTAAAGAATGCAAAGATTCGGATCGATATTCGACTAGTCCGGAAGAACGCGTTCAAGATACCGAATACGCGTTTAAAATGTCGCCTCATACGCAAGATTATTCCAAAGATGATATAAAATTACGTGGTAATTTCAACGGTATCGGAATGGCCAAAGAATCGGAAATAATGCAATCGTTATCGTATCCGTGCCACGTTAATAAATTCAACCCGGAGTTTTATATTTCGCAAATACAAAACTTTCCGGGGCTTCCGTTCAACCCTTTCGTCGGGGTTTTTCCGGCAGCAGCGGCCGCAGCGGCGACTAGGTTACCACTTAAAATGCAGCTATATAATACGCCTAATTTTAGCCTACCCAACGATTACATGTTGGGATTGCAAAATGCCAAATTAATGTGCGAAGTTTTACAAATGCAGAATTTGGGTTTCGACAGAGCACGTGTTGCCAAAGAACATGAATCGAACGGTGTCCCGAATGGAACCCTGCCGCCGGATGATAGCCCTAGGCCCATGTATTCGTCGGCTAATTCAGACCTGTGCACTACTTCGAGGCCGGACAGCCCTTGCAGTTCGGTCAATTCGTCGAGTCGATATTATGGAAAAAATTGTAGCTGTTCGCCGTCATCAAAAGGTGCTCCTAGTCGATCTCCTAGTCCAAATCAAATAACGTCTAGCGCTCCGTTACCCTTTTCCGTCGATAATATCCTTAGGCCGGAATTCGGCAAAACGACGGTTTCGGGGCCAGCACCGACGACGAAGAAAGGCCCCGCTAAACGTTCAGTGTCGCCAGTTCAGCGTAAGACGAAACCGCCCAAAGAAGTGAAATTGGATGAATCGCCGGTGATGAATACGAAGACAGATTCGATGTCGCCGAGGACCATCGATTATGATGATCATTCCAACGATAAGTCGACCGATGACTCGTCCAATGATAAGGATGCCAATGGGAAACCGTGGCCGGCTTGGGTGTACTGTACCAGATATTCAGATCGACCTTCTTCGGGTAAGCTTTAATTATTATTGAAGCGTAGGATTTGTTGAGTATTTGATTTAGTTGGTTGTTTGCGATGCTAATTAGGAAATGGCTTATTAATGGCATTCGTTTGGAATTTCTTGACCTAGCTAATTTATGCAGCGTGTGTCTCCCTTTTGTGGTTGATTATCTTTTTAGATGTAGATACTAGATATCGATGTTGATTTTGAACTGGATAAAGTAATAGCGAAGTAATTTTATTGCTGAAATTCTGAGGTGAAAATTTGTTCATGAGAAGTACTTTTTTGAGGAGGGAGGGGTTATTTCGAATTTTTTTTTAGGAAGCGCATTAAGGGACTGAGCCCTCAAACCAATTATTTGAAATTATTTGAGAAGAAATTATTTTAATGAGAATTGTCTCATGTCAGTTTAAAGACTTTCTGATCCAGAAAGTTCAAAATTTGTTGAAAAACTTTTTTACGACGTGCTCCCCTATCCTAAAAAATTGAAAATCTGTCGTTGTTTTAAAACTTCCAGACATTTTTTCTTAAAAAAAATAATTACTTCTTTGTCTATTTTCCCTAATGACCATTTTTCCAAAAATGTTTTTCCTCTAAAATTTTTTTTACAGACAGATACCAATTTTTCGGACACATCACCTCATGCTTTGTTTTCCTGAATACCAATGTTACCAAATTAATGTTTTTTCAAACACAAGTTAAATTTTCAATAATATTTTAATTTCATTAATGAAGAACTAGGAAGTAGGAACTAGGTGGTTTTCTGGAGGTGGATCTTCGAGTTTTAAAAAATTTAGATTTGTTATCAAATTGTATATTTTTCTAACTCTAAAATTGATCTCTTAAGTAATTTTAAGCCAAAATTTCTAATAAAAGTCAGAAAAATAAAAACAAAAAGGAGGAAAAAAGCAAAACATTTTTTAACGTTATTGACATAAATGAAATACTTAAGTAAATAGATATTGAATTTAAAATATATTAAACTTGATCTTCTGGATTCCTGTCTCTAAAACTTATCACAAGTTCACAAAATGGGTATTTTTGGGTGGGGATGAAAGAGGTAGGGAGAGGAGGACGTATTAGGAAAATTTGAGCACAGGTACCGATCTCTAAGGACCTAGTTTTTAATAAGTTTGAAAAAAAAATTCTAAAAATATCAAATTTTTGGTTGAATTTTTTTATAGTGTCAAAAATTGGTCAATAAGTAATCAAAAAATCATTTATTTTAGGAAGTATCTAGCTGATATTTTGGCTGAGATTTTTAAAACATGTTCTCACCAAAAATCCTACTTTCGTTCCAATCGAAGATGGATTCATTCATTCGTTCCCTGTGCAGAAATTTTCTTTAGTGATTATTTAATTAAGTAATAAAATGTTGCCTGAAAACTGCATTAAAAAAATAAAAATGATAAATTTTATCTTTGAAAATTAATAACATGTGCTCATTCGCAAAATTGATGAAATTTTATTTCTATGCAATAAATTTTTTCAAATTTCGTTGTACATAAGTAAATTTTATCATTTTTTAAGAATTAATTTCACTAATTTTGATGAAAACTTGTTATTATTTTTTGGATATTTAAAAAAAAAATTGCGTAAAATTTTGTAATTTTGTTTTTTTTTTCAGTGTGAGTTTGCTCATTGCAACATTTTTGAAAAAACTTCACACTAATTAAAATGATTTTTTTTTTAAAGAGAGAAAAAAAGAAAATCAACTACTAACTTAATCGAAAGTTCTTTGTCATCTTTTATTATTTGTGCTTGAAAATGGAATTGGTAGGTAAAAGATACGAGTACCTATCTGATATTGTTTTTTTTTAATATTTTCAAAAAGTTGATTAGACACCTATTCGAAACCATAAATGTAAAATAAATTTAGATTAATCGTCTCATATCAGTTTTAGTTAATTTCAAGATCAATTTTTTTATCCGTTAATCAATATGTACAGATGAGGCATGGGGCAACCAATTTTTGAACATTGGTAAATATTTCATTAAGTAATAATTTTGCTTGTTGGGTCAGAAATTTCAGATTACGAACTTACTTTTACTTCTTTGCAGTGTCGAACCAAATAATAGAAATGAGGTTAAGAGTAAACTTGCCATTCTCCAAATGACCACAAAATTGCATTTTTAGTTTGGAAAATTCAGTTCAAATCAAAAATTTTGGAAAGTGATTACGTTTTCAAGCTATAAATCACTCAAAATGGCCATTTTCCTGAATTTTTTCCGTATTTTCTTACCTCTTCAGTCTCCACTGACTTTTTGTTTCTCTAAAAAAGCAATTTTTAATTCTTGAAGCATTTTTTCGTGACTTTTTCGTACATTTTTCATGGAAACTTATCATTATTTTTAAATGTTTGTATCAATGCCTTATTTATACATTCATATCTATGTGATTAGAAAATTTAGACATCAATTAGGGAAAACGTTCAAAAAATAGGTTCGCTATCTTATCCAGTTCAAAGTACTTACCTTCCTAGTTATCGTTTCGTTATCGAAACCGATAGGAAGTGAGACTTTATTAAACATCAACATCGTAGAAATGAAGAAATAACTATTGCACGAGGGTACCACTTTACAAATTGGCCATATTTCTATTTGATTCCCTCCTTGAATGAATCACGATACATTGTGAAGTTCAAAAAAATTCGCTGTAAATTACTAATGATTCTTAGCAAGTACCTAATAGGTATACGTAGACGTACCTACATTGATGTACAAAAAAAATATCGAACTTTCCCAGAAGGTATATTATCCGCATGCTGAAAATAACGCGTCTTCGATTGCAATAATAAAAATAATGAAGTCGTAAACCGCAAATTTACTTACTCACGTATCTACCGAATCGTTGTCGAATACTTTTTTTTTTTTTTTAAAGAGTACTCGCCACTCGGTACCTTCTCTCGAATACGTACCTAGTAATGTTAAATTATGTCGTTTCCCTTCAAATGTAGTCTAATAAAAATCGGCGTTAATGCTCGAAGATTCGGACGTTCGAGAAGCAATTGACGTTCGATGACGTTGATTTGTATACTATTAGGTACAAACTTAATTAAATTTCAAACCGTGTTCGATTAATCGCGGACTTATCGGTTCAATATCCGAAAATCTCTCAACCAGCTCGATAATCGGTTTAATAAATTTATCATCGTCGTTGGTAACTCTATAGCTTTTCATAATATATTTACAACAAGATATATCTAAGAGTATTGATTTTTCCAACCGTCGATAATTTGCAACGTAGAGGTCTACAAACTAGTAATTGCAATCAAAAATACGAAGATGAAAAGGTATCAGAGAAGCGTATGCCAATAAATAATTGCTTTAATTCTTTGACGTGATTTAATCCAAACTCTTGTAGTTTTAAGAATGAAATCCGATGGAGGTCCATTGACGCACAATTGAGGGCTACTCAGGGATGTAGAGATTTCTTCTTAAGCTCGTTAAAAGAGATTTTCGATATTTAGATGTCAAAAAATGTGCCCCTTTTTGAGCTGCAAATGTAAAAAAAAGAGTCCTTGTAACGTTTCCAAAAGTTGGATTACACTTTTCAAAAAAAAAAAAGACTTTCTGAATCTTAAATCATCAAATTTGATGAAAATCTATCTTTTTGAATTAGTGAAGAGAATTCATTATTTTTCAAAAATCAGTGATTTTTCATTCATCTTCCAATTAAAGATCGCTGATTTCTCAGTTAATTTCCAATTTTTCAGAAAAAAGCAGTGATTTGGTAAGGTGTGATGAAAATATTGGAAAAAAATCACTACTCTCATTCATCAGGAAAAAAATTACTAAAAGTAAACAGTGAAAAAAAAATGAAAAATTGCTGAAAAGTCAGTGAAATTTGTTGAAAAATAACAAAAATCCGCTTAAAATTAGAGAATTTTGTTAATTTTTCCTATGCTGCAATTCTAATTATTTATCAGTGACTTTTGAATGATTCAAAATGAGAAAGTGCTTTTTAATTAAAATTACATATTTAACCACTCCAAAAATATATCCATAATTTTCCTATCTCGTAAAAGAAAACATTGATCATATTTTCAAAAATCAGTATTTTTTAGGGTTTGCCAAAAAATTTGAAAGACATTTCAGTTGAAAAAAATTTCAATTTTTTTTTTGAAAACTTATTTTTTAATGAAATGTGCGATGAAAAAGGAATGCAGGAACTTTCGTGTAGTAAAATTTTGAATCGAAACCAAAATAAATCGAAAGTTCATCGTAAAAGAATGCCACATCCAAATTTTCAAATTCTGAAGTTCATTTCTTCAAGATTGGCAAATTTTGAAATTGAATTATCCTATCAGTTCATCACCTTCTAAAATGTGAAAATTTTATCTAATCAACGAAAAATAGTAGAATTTTGTATTCTTATACCCTATTTTCGACCTCCTGAATCGATTGGAGGTGGTTTCAAGATGTTTCGGAGCCTTCAAAAAATTTTAAAATTTTCCAGCGCTGGAAAAAAATCTATAAAAATGGCCCATGTATGAAATTCAGCTCTTATGTGTGATCGTGGATTGGAAATCATTCTTTAGTCGTCCAATTGAATCACCAATTTGGGTAATTCGAGTTCATAATTGCTTAAGTTAATAATGGGCCATTTTAAAGGCTTTCCAAAATATTTTGGAGACTCTAAAGGTCTCGAAACCTCGTTTAATCGATTCGAGGAATTTCTGCATTGTTCGTTTATTATATCAAACGATCAAAGTTTAATATTTTCTAAGATGACGAGGTAATTCTGAAATCTCCGAAAATTCGCCAAAATTCGAGAAAAAATAATCAGCATCTGAAATTTTGGATGTGAAGGTTCTGATGCCTTCCCTCCGAGTACCTACCTACCTACTCCATTGAAATAATGGATTGGTAAGCACTCGAATTTTTTTCATTGCATTTTGATCGCCTCTCCCATTTTTTCTCGAATTCTCAGCCTCCTCCCCAGTCCCCACCTACATAATTTCTGGTTGCACGAATACAAGAAAAACTTTTGTAAAGTTTCTGCATTATAAAATACTTACCCAGGCTACTGCGCTATCGAACATCGTCGTCTGGAAACTCGTATCTCAAACTATAGTTTGCTCGAGTCGACATAGAATGATGGAATTTTCCTGCAACTTTTCAACTTTCTATATCTTAATTACACTTTTTAAAATGTTTTTAATTAATTTTTAACGTTATTAATTGTCGTTTTAACAACTAATTAGGCCTAATACCTAGATGCCTTGTACTGATATGGTGACAGATGTCACGGTCGGCGGTTTGTTAAGCGATATTCCAGTCTGGATGTGGACACGGGGTGGTGATGCCAGAGTGGGAACGAGATCTCGGTTAATTTAGTTTGCCGTACACGTTTTATTAAAAGATGACAATTATGTCGGTAACCGGTTCTTATTAACAATGAATACGTAAAATAGTATATCAATATATTGGAAATTTGTTCTAGGCGAGGTTCTCGTAGGTTGTTTTTTTCTATAGGTACCCGGTCGCTTTGTAGATACAATGTAATTCTCTTGTCAATCGAACGTAATTAAACCGTGTACTGTTCCGCGATTATTTAGATTAGGTGTTGTCGAACCGAAGACCGGAGAAGGCGGGTCGTAGGATGCCTGTGTGGAAAATACGCTCACCGAATGTTTTACCGATGAATTCTAATCGCTAATTAAGACGTTTATGCAAATTATCCCAGCGCCAAGGTTGAGAGGTATTCAAATAAGTATTGCGGTGTCGCCGAATTGAATTACGACTTGATGCAGTTCGATTTTAATGTGCAACTGGAGGCCTACAGGTGTAAATTGCATTTTTTTAAATGATCGATGAACGTTATTGGAAAAAAAGTTTGAACTGTGGAGTGTGAACCTGCTCAGAGAAAAAATGAAGTTTGATTTGAAAGTAGTTCCTCGTTATGAATTTTTTTGGGGAGCCAAGAAATCAATTAAATTTTAGAGAAGGTTTCTTTCGCAATTAAATTTTTTATAGATACCTAAATAGATATTTATCTATCTGTCCGATCTTAGAGGAAGAAATCAGTAAGAAAAATTATGTAAGTTTTGCTGTAGAGTAACAAATTTTTAAAATTCAAATTTCAGATATGAATTGAAGATTTCCCTTGATATGAGTTTTCTTTTTCATAATTTCAAAACTGACCTCACTTTGGTGCCTACTGGGCCCGAAAACCCCGAAAATTCGAACTTTATTCAAATTTTTCTGAGAGTCAAAAAATACGAATTTTGGCTTGAATTCGAATTAAAAAGATTGAAATTATCTCCGTTCGTTGCATTATCAGAAGTTATCAATTAGATGAGCACTTTTTCTAAAAACTGAATTGTTGATAAAATTCTCGAATAGCTTTTGATTATGAATTTATGAGTAGGTACTTTTTTTTCCAAAAATTTTGATTCTGTCATAAATTATTTTTTTTAAAGTTTATAAGCCCTTTTTTCTGTGCGAAATGTGAATCTTCCTCATACCTTTGAGACAAATCGAAAAGCTGAAGGGGTTTTCATGAAATTTATTGGTTCATGGTTGTATTTTCAATTTTTTGAGGGAAATAAAGAAAAAATAATCACTAATCAATGGAAAAAATTAAATTTTTAAATTAAAAAAAAAATTAGAATAAAACAAATTTTCATCCTGGTGATTCAATTCAATGGATAACTTGACGAGGCATCTGTACCGGCTTTGCAAGTTTTTTTTTCAGTCTGAAAATTTTTAACTAATTCTCTGCCCTGAAACATATCCTTGTATTAAAATAATCGTAAAATTCAAAATTAAATGTCGTTTATGAGGACTGACATGACATCCAGCTGTCATGTCATTTTTAATTTTTTCCTTTGTTGTTTAGAATAAATTTCTAAATTAAATGTAAAAATACTTGAAATTTCCTTAATCATGAATAATTCGATTACTTAGGTACCTACTCTATTTTTGTATTTTTTTTTGCCTTTCTGTCCGATATTCGGTTGAAAATATCTAAAAAAATTAAGCAAAAAAAGATTCAATCACTAGCTCCTAAATCATTTTCGCGCACCAATGATTTTTTGTCTAATTGCTAAGTTTCACCATTTTTTTTTTGGTAGTATTTTGTGATGTGGTGCAACTAAGGTAAGGAAATTTATGATGAGGTGTTGAGAATAATAATATTGTTTTGAAGTACTTCCATTTTTTGTTAGGATTTTTCACCATCTAAATTTTTTATTTAAATTTAATTTTTTTTTTGATAACTTCTGGCCCTCGAAGTCAATTTTTCAGTGGAATGACTTTACTGATATGGAATTTCGCATTCCTAATTTACGTTCCTGTTCTTATAAAATTGATTTTAAGGATTGTTACAAATGAGGAATATTGAAAAATAGGGCTCATTATAAAAAATCGAATTCCTGCAGAAAAAAAATGGACAGAAGATAGAACATGAAATTTAGTTCGTTGAATTTTCTGGAGCCCATTTATTTTATGTAGTTATTTCAATTCATTTTCTTTCAGGTTTCTTAGTTTTTCCAACAGTTTAACTCAGGACTTCTTGGAAAAAGTCGAGAGAAAAACAAATCAAACAATCAAACTTTATGGAAAAAAAATTTTACGTTATAATTACGTTCTATAAATAGACTTTGGTTATCGAAAATTATCAAAAAATGTAGATACCTAATAAAACCTAAAACAATTTTGACGAAAAATTTAAATTATGAAAAACATTAAAGAGATGGAGAAAAAAAATGAAAAAATTCAACCTCACTTAAAGATTGGTCAGAAATCAGAATTACATCAGTAAAAAAAATTGTGTTTTAATTTTGTTTTAAACTCATTTTGGATGTTTTGAATCAAAACGTATTTCAAACAGAAAAAAAGTATGTAAAATTATGATTTACTTAATCTGAGCAAGTAACTAGTAAAAACAAAAACACTTTCGCACAACAAAAATCGAGAAAATGGCTTGAAAAATTCATAAATACAAAATTAAAATTTGTATCATGTATTTTATTTTATTTTCATAATTATTTTCTCAATGAAAATTGAAAATTAAAAATCAACTCTCCTCCCGTGAAAGGGTAAAAGTACCCATCGCCCTTAAGTATAAAATATTAAAACTTCATAAGTCCCAAGTCCCGACTATGAAACGGAAACATCATCTTTCCAAATTATCAGTAATTTACGGAAAATACGGTAAAAATCATTGGTGCGCGAAAATGATTTAGGAGCTAGTGATTCAATCAACATTTCCAAAAAAAAAAAAGAAGATACCTAATAATAAATTGGGAAGTAGGATGTAGGCAAATCGGTTTCTAATTTTGAGGAAATTATTACATTATACATTTTTGCCTAGCAGGGAAATTGACTTGAGTGGCCCATCCCCGAACTATTTTTGAAAAATACTACTTCTGATCGTAAGATGACGAGTTTTTTGTTGATACATGAACCCTCTAAAATAATTATTTTCTCATCACCTCAACAAAAATTAATTAAGTGTAAAATAATCAACATGGCTTGATCTTTTGCATGAAATTTTCCATAAGGTTCGTGTGAATAGTTTTTCTCTGACCATTGAAAGAGGAGACAAGTTTTGAAGAGAGATCTTTTAATTTTTTTTTTCGACCTTTTGAATTCATTTTCGATGTTATTTTACCAAAAAATTGAATAGACCTCGAAGATGGTTAGAAGAGGGACTGAAATGATTTTTTTCCGTGATAATCAAATTGGGTGTTGAAATGCATGTTTTTCAACCCTCAGAATTACAATTTTCAATTTTGATTAGGTATTTGTGAAGGGAAAAAAAGATCAAAGCGAAGACAAAAACGAAAAAAATCTGTTTTCATCTGGTAAAAATAAATGAAAAAACGAAAGCAATTACATTTTTTTGAAGAAAAATTCAAAACAATTTTTTTAAATCTTAGAATTTTTCTTTTTAAATAGCTGATGAAATTCGTCATTCTTTATGAAAATGGCATTAATTTGTATAAATACATTTTAAAAATTATGAAAAATACTTCGTGGTTTATGTTTCGTTTTAACCACATTAAGTAATGAAAACTAAAAAAAAAACGATTTTTGTTTTTTTTTGCAATATTGTTTAGAATGATGGATTTTTCAACAACAAAAAATGCCTATAGACATATAGACCTTTTGAATTTATTTTCAAGTTTTGTAGTTTTTTTCTGTTTTTGAAAAAAATTATTAGTCGAGTACATCTGAAAAAAAAGATTAAATTTTTAAAAAAGTTGAAACTCAGCAACACTGCTGAAATCAAAATTCTGAATCTTCAATCTCAGAAATGGATCCTGTGGAGAGGATGCCGAATTTTTTTTGTTTGCAAATTTGCAATTCTTTCAATGTTTCGATTTTCGGCAATGATGAAAAATTCACCACCACTATACTTTTTTTTGATGCCCTTATCGATATTTTTCTTAACATTCTTTGAAGTTCATCTAGGAAAGGAGACGCGAAACTAAGCGAATGATTAAAAATGGAAAAAAGAAAAAATGATTCTTGGAAGGTAGTAAAGGCTGAAAAATAAACATGGACGGAAATTTTTGAAAAAATTGAGTTTGGAAATCGAAAAATGCCCTTCTTCTGTAATATTTCACTTTTTTTCACCTCTTGATGGATGAAAAATTTACCTCTTTTCGTAATATCTCCAAAATGAAAAATTAATTTTTCAAAAAACCAGTCGAGTTGATGGTTGAGGGGATGGAGTTCTCCTCGAAGACTTTAAGTAATCAACATACTTTTCATACTTAGACCTGCAATAATTATTCATAGGTACGTTTATTTTTATCTCATTATAGTTATTTCGTCTCAATTCAACTCAAACATGCTGGAAAAAAATTGAAAAGGATAAAATCATTAAAATCCAGCTGAAGCCATCAAAAATGTATCGTCTCTTCGGAGCAACGATGATTACGTCATGTGATTTGTGAAAACTCATTACTAGGTCTCTACTCATTACGATTTCGTAACCTGACGTCATAACCAATATGCATGTGTTTTGGGTTTGGGTTATCAGTTAATGATAAGGAAAAAATGTAAAAGTCTTGAAACGATTCTACCAGTATGGTTTCGACTGATATATTCGTTAATAACATCCGTTTACGATAACTACATACTAGTTCGTGTTATACATTCGTTAAGTGATGGTTCTTTTAATACAATGTTCATTGTTTTGGTAATGAAAGATTGAAGCGTTTGAAATTTCGAAAATTCATCGGTGTTTTGATTTCCTTGGACCAAGATTCCGATACTCTATCGTGCACATTTTAGATTAGATGACGAAAATCTGAAATACCAGTTCGACTGTTGATTATGTAAGAGTTGATTTTCTATATTATTTCTATTCATTCATGTTATTTCTCTAGTCCAAAGTACTTATCGTAGACCATGAATGATTACAGATATCATTTTTAAATATGAAACGATTGAGAAGTTCGAAAAATCACGAATCTGAAGTAAACGCTGGAGACATCAGAATTATTAAAAGGACTTCGAAGGAAGTAATATTTGGATGTCCAATATGTACTGTTACTTGCTCTCGTAGGGATGATGTGTACAGACACATACGAAATTTTCATCCCACAAGAATGCGATTCTACCAATGCTCTTATTGTACTGGCGCTTTCACCGACGAATTTCGTAAAATTCGTCATGAAAATAGAGTGCATCGTATCGTTAATACACCCTCTGAACCATCGCCATCGTTCATCGACTCAAAATGTGTAATAACAAGAAATCTTTCGAAATCTGTTTCTGCCAGAAAACGTATCGTTAATACACCCTCTGAACCATCGCCATCGTTCATCGACTCAAAATGTGTAATAACAAGAAATCTTTCGAAATCTGTTTCTGCCAGAAAACGAAGATATGAGATGAGAACAAAGTCCAACGATGATACGTCATTAGTAATTCCACCTTTCATCGATACACCGAAAAGGAGAAGACGTTTGAAAACTGAACCACCCAAAGATGCCGGTAATAGATCATCTTCAATATCTTCTTCGTCCACTGAATCCATCTCTCCGAAGGCTAAACATCATTCGAATGCTGAATCAACGAAAGTAAAACGTAAAACAGAAATGATATACGCGGATGAATTAACATGTTCATACTGTGAAAAATCCTTGTGTAATGCCAGAGCTAAAGAAAGACACGAAAAAATTCACACTGGTGTTAGAAGTTTCAAATGTAAATCTTGTTCCGGTGGATTTTTTTATCAAATAACTCTCGACAGACACGCAGCGAAATGTAGTATTTTGCATGAAGCTATGTGGTGTCAATTGTGTGATTTCAATACTTTCCTACGTTCGAGCTTGGAACGCCATTACAGAAGAGTACACGGTTTTAAATTCACCTCAGATATCGAGAAAAAATTACTTGAAGAAATAAACTCCGAATCTGCATCCAAAGAGGACATGAATGTCTCTGTTGATAGTAACGAATCATCTTCAATCGAAGCAGAGATCTCGCAGTCGAAGCACGATTTAATGGAATTATTTCGTGATTACATTGTGCTACCAAATTCTCAACCATCGGAAGATCCTGCTAGCCAGATAGGATCTGAAAATGAAGTCGAGATTTCTCAATCGAATGAGACAGTCGAAGAAATGGCTCGAAGCGATAACTCAGAGCCAATGAATTCGAAATGTATTCAAGATGATGATGCAACGACTCTAGACAGCGTCTCAATCGATGGTTTCAAAAATATAAACCTTCAATGTCCTGAAATGGAAGATTCACCTTCGAAAAATCTCAAGAAAATATTCCAGGAACATAATTACATCTTCGTTCCGAATTCAGAACCGGTTGAAGACCCTGTGCCTTTGGAAGAACCATCAATCGAAGTATCCAATGAAGCTGAAACGTCCGCAGATCAAATTGAAATTCCGCCAGCGAGCGATAAAGTCGAAGAAATGGCCCAAGTCGATGATCCGGAGCCGGATTCAACTCCGATTGAAGATACTACTGTCTCATCTCCGAACAATACTCCAATTCAAGCCGAAGCTCTCAGCGATACGGAATTATCCAATGAAATTGGAATTCCACCTGTGAACGATAAACCTGAAATTATCATTCAAGATGATATTTTAGAGCCGAATTCGGAACACTTTGACGATAATATTCTTCGTGGTGATAAACCTGAAGATATTTTTGATCCAGATGAGCAACCTGGTGATATTGAAACGAAGGAAAACATTGAAGATGCTCGAAACGATGTTCCTGCTTCGCTATCTGAATGCCTACAAGATAATACCGATCAAAAAGATCACGTTATCGATACTCCCGAAGAAAATTCATTGTTGAATTCTGAAAAAAATTTACAGCTCAACTGTGAAGAAAATTCGTTGTCAAATTCTGAAGAAAATTTACAGCTCAACTGTGGAGAAAACTCAGAGCTGAATTTGGGAGAAAATTCAGAATTGAATTCGGGAGCAAATTCAGAATTGAATTCGGGAGCAAATTCAGAGCTGAATTCTACAGAAAATTTGAAGCTAAATTCTACAGAAAATTCAGAGCTAATTTCTACAGAAAATTTAGAGCTGAATTCTACAGAAAATTCAGAGCTAACTTCTACAGAAAATTTAGAGCTGAATTCTACAGAAAATTTGAAGCTAAATTCTACAGAAAATTCGGAGCTGAATTCTACAGAAAATTTGACGCTAAATTCGACAGAAAATTTGGAGCCGAATTCTACAGAAAATTTAGAGCTGAATTCTACAGAAAATGTAGAGCTAAATTCGGAAGAAAATCAACAGCCAAACTCCGATACTCAAAATATTGTTGATCTTTCTCACCAATCTTCTGAAGCATCTCTCGAAAACATTCCAGACCAGTCAGACTCAAACTTGAAACTCGAACTCGGTGATTCTTCTCTCCAATCACCAAATAAGTCTGGCGAAAACGTTCCAGAGTCATCAGATTCCAGCCTCGACCCCGAAATAGAATTTTTCTTCCCAGAAACCAATACTGAGCCAGTTGTGCAACCTGAAAAAGTCGAAATCATCGGTCCTGCCCAATCATCCGAGTACGAATCTGATATCGCTGAAGTTGAGAATAATCTTAGAGAGATATTCGGACCCGATGATGACTCTAGCGATAAAACTTCAAGCAAGACTGACCGTACGAAATCCATCCGAACCATCGATTTGACCGGAAACGATGAAAAAGTGGTTAGAAATATCGACCTCACTCTGAGTGATGACGAATGTGAACCCTGCTCTTCGAAGACTATTATTGTTATCGATGACGATGACTGATTCATTTTCTAAAGCATCATCGTATTAGATTTATTTTTTTATTCGAATATCTGTTTCCCTCGCAGAAATTTGTTTGTTTTATTGTTATTTTTAAAAGTTTAGGAAGGTTTTTACTGTTCAATGTTTAAGTTTTTACCTATAGATGAGTTTAAATTGTGTGGTGCTTAATCGTATGACCGTTTTTTAATTTCTAAATATGAAGTATTGTTTTAATTTTAAGATGTTTCGATTATTGGTATTTTTTCTACGAGATAATCGTGTTATTAATTTTTACATCGTGTGTTTTGTTTTTCATTTCTATGATGTTCAGCGTTTCAAATAAAACGCATTATTACGATCGATGTTGATTGCTTCTCAACGTAGTAACGATAGGTACCATAAAATCAATTACCGAAGAACAATCCGGAGTAATTACTCGTAGCTTTAATAAAAAATGAACCTAACGACATAATTATCGTTTGCAAATATGCTTTAATATGTTACCTTTTTTTCGAATCGAGTTGCAGGTTAATTCATCCATTCGTCGTAGTACCCGAACCGTGAAAAAAAAGTCATTCTAAATTATCGAATCGGTAGCCAGATTATCACAACGAAACGATCACATTAATTCAGAATTATCGACGTTTATCGATCGAACGACTGGCGGTGTCGTAGCTCGGTCATTATATCCGAAGACAAAGTAGAAAAATTACATTTCCAAACGATCTTTTGATATACCTACATAATAGTAGGTAGTAATTTGAATTTTTATACCCTATCGGTGGCGTATACATTTTATACTAATTAAAATCTATCACTCGGGTCGATCTGAACGCGACGTAGAATAATTTTCCCAACTAATATATCGTATCAATTTAACCATTACAGAGACGTGGCTCGGATTTACGTGTACAAATTTTCTTCCTTTCCGCCATTTTCTCCCGTCGGGTTCCTTCATCGTAGTGCTTAATGGTGAGGTGAGAAACTAAATCGTGTGCTCGTTATGGTGCAGGAAACCTTTTATTCAAATCCAACCGCCTTAATTTACCGTCAAAAGAAAACAATCAATAATGAACCTTGGTTAGATAATGAAGTATTTTCGTTGCGCTTGAAAGTACCCAGAGCTGCGATGACGACGTTGAAAACTTGAGTAAATTAATTCACGAAGAGAGAAGAAAAGTTAATTTTCGAGGGGTTCTTTTTTCTTTTAATTGCCTGTACTTTGAAGCGAAGTACTTGTGTTGTTTGATAATGGAGTTTTGTAAATGCTGAATTTTTTTCGCATGTATTTGTGAAAAAACATCTTGGATAACAGGATTTTGACGAAAATTGACGACGATGTTTATTTTAAGTGGGACACGTTCTGAAAAAATTCTGAACCCCCAACTCAAAGAGGGACGAAGGCAGGACGCAGGAGACCTCGAAGAGATTAATTTTTAAAAAAATGGTTTTGTGCCACTTTAATTGGACCATCTGATAGGATTCGAGTTTTTGTATTTTTTTGAAACATGCTCAAACCTAAATTAGAGGTATACCTATTTTTCCTCTACAAAAGTACTGAAATGTTGCAGATTGCAGGTTTGAATTTTTTTTTGATTTTCACCAAATTCAAATTGTTTATTATACATCAAAATTGAACCCAAAATTTTTCAGGGCTTAATTTTTGATGAAAAAATTTCCTGTATGTTGCCAACTATTTTTCTCAAATTCAGATGGCTACACTGCTTAAAAAAAGGTTCATAAATTTTTTATTCATTTTAAATTTTGATAGCTATAAAGTTTTCTGCTTTTTTCCAGACACGAAATTAAGAACTTGGATTTTTTGAAAATTACGGGGGGGGGAGTTCTAACGACGGAAGATGAAAACATAAGCAGTGGCGTAAATACGGGGGGGGGGGGGTTTGGGTACAAAACCCCCCCCCCAGACACCCTTCAAAAATGAATTTTTTGGACATCAAAAATCAATTTTTTTCAAAGCTTCGCCCTCGCTTCGCTCGGGCGTAAGTAAACAACATTATTATTGATTTTGGCTAGTTCAAAAGTTCAATATGTAAGCCTGTGGCGTAAATACCTCCCTCAAAACCCTCAAAAATGAATTTTTCGGGTATTAAAAATCTATTTTTTCAAAGCTCTGCCCTCGCTTCGCTCGGGCATAAAATAATCCCTATTTGAATTACAAACACCGTTCGAAAAGTATGATACCAAGGTTCTTTAACCCCCCCCCCCCCCCATTATCCCAGATCTTTATGCCCATTTAGTATATACCTAAGAAAAAAATTTTCACCCTTCCACTTCTGTCCCCCCCCCAGAGGGAATGTCAAGTTACGCTACTGAACATAAGTACGTCTTTCGATTTTGTAAGTTTATTTGAAAATTGAATTCTCACCTTTTGCAAATTATGTAAAATACCTACTTGGGCATCAATGTTGAAAAATGAGTGAAAAATTATTACTGACCAAACGTAGAATTACGAAATTCTCATTTTCCCATTTCAAAAAAAAATCTTTTTTGTTTTCATTTTTGAAGAACCTAAAAACTGAACATTTTTTGCTTTTTTACTTTTTTGGTTTTGTTTTTTCCAAATATAGTGCTATTTTTTTCAAAAATGATGTATTTTTTCTATTTAAAAAAAAGAAGAAGGAAATAAGGATGAAGCTTGTAAAATTTTTGCAGAAAACTTCCTTTTCTACTTTTTTTTTTTTTAAAATAGAAAAAAGTCGTGACGGTGATGAAAAATTTTCACAAATCAGAACACGAACACAACAAACCTGTTTTTTTTTCCATTACATGCTGATTGATCAAAAGTGGCAAAATTTTTCTGAAAAAAAAAAACTGGGTAAAAAAATATATTTCATGAATATTCAAGTTGTATGTATTTCCCTTTTTTTGCTGTTCTGAAAGAGAAATTCATTAATATTGAAAAAAAATCATCTTTAAACCCCCATTTTTTGCCCACTCTACTTTCCTCCCAGTTTTAAAACAAAATAAATTTTTACTCTTATTTCACCAAGTAAAACACTAACTTGCGCATTAAATCAAAAAAATGAGGAATTTGATTTTTATTTCAATTTTTCAAAGTTATCATTGGTCAGCCGTTGCGCCGTTGGGACTACTTCATTAAAAATAGCATCTTCTTTTACATTCAGAAAAAAATTTAAATTCGATAAGATATGTGAGTGGCAAAAACTGTTTTTATTTGTGTGTGTGTTTTTTTTTTTAGAAATAAATCCTCTTTTGTGCTTGTGACTTCAAATTTTTTTGGTGAACTCCTCCGCCAATTTTCGTCAAAATCCAGGACATATTTTTCTTTCGACCTACCTTATAATTGAATTTCTTTAAGCGGTTAAAAGTACGAAAAAATGAGAACGCATAATGTTTATAATATTCTAAGTACTATTATGCTGATTGAATGATATTTTCTAACTCATGATAATTTATATTTTCAACAGAATATCTCCTTGGTGCATTTATCGCTGTACATTGATCCATCGTTATCGTTTTTCGACACCTCGAAACGTAAACAATCGTCTCATCCGACCTATTCATCGGTTTGTCATTATCACCTCTTCTAAAATCGACTCATTCGACGATAGATTTTCAAAATCTCAACCAGCCCTACCAAACTGAAAAAGTACATCTAACATACGTAGCTTAGATACCTGCAGACCTATGAAACAAAAAGAGAAAAATCGAACAGCCCACTTGTCACAAAAAAATGTACGTCGTCTAAGGTAGGGCTGTAGGCTAGGGTACGAACAAAAGTAATAATGACGAGCGATATGTTCGAATGCACGTTCTAGGCCGTACCTTGCGGTACAATGTTTGAAACGTGTGTGTAATGTACACTTGTAATTGTATTTTCCATCTGTCAACCTGCGACCTATTCGAGTTCACGTATGTTATATTAATATTAATAAAGCCGATCAAAAATGTCTCGTCCCTTTGTGTCAACGACGTACCGGTGTCGTTTCTCAATTTGACGAATCCAGCCGAGCAAATTGATTATACTAAATCTAGGAATCGAAAACGAGAACCGAAAGCTCACCTTAATGAATTTTATTAAAGTTAACGAAGTCTAAATTATAAGCTTTTGTTGACAGTGTGCTCAGTCACGAGTGCCCGAGAATATCAAAAATTCAAAACTTCCACCAACATTTAGAGTAAATAAAATTGACAAATATTACCTTTTTCTTTCTACGTTTTTGTCAAGTTTAACACGAAAATAAACATGTAAATGTTCGTAAAATAATCATCTTTGATGTAAATTTTAGGGTTTATCGAAAGTTCCAGCTCAGTTTGATGTAATTTTTTCCTAACTTTTTGAGCTTTATTTTGCATAAATTATTAATTCGTATAGAAAAATATGTCGGTGGCGGAAATCGAACAACTCAAACAAAATTAAACTTTGATGTATAATTTTTTTTTTCGTCTTGGGGTTTTTTAATACTCACTCGCGATTCAACTAACGTAAAAATAAATATGAACTTAAAGTTGTTTTGAAGTAAATTTTTGGTTAATTTATGAATTTTGGAACCTAGCAGGTAGTTACTTATCTACTTAATCGTTTATTTTTTCAGTACCTTTCCCCTCCCTTTCCATAACAATGTTTTAAAAAATCTAAATCTGAATTGTTTGAAAATAAAAAAAAATCAATTTTTTTACTTACCTATTCTTTGCTGATATTTTTTTGTTGAAAAAATTTTTTGGTACCTACCTACCCAATTAGAAAGAGTAAGAATTGCTAAATGTTAAAATACTCAACTCATACTCATACCGAAGAACCCCCTTCTCCGCCTGCCTACTCTCTCATTCTGAAACAGTGAAAAGTCACTGATGAACAGTCAAAATTGCAGCACAGGAAAAATCAATGAAATTCACAGATTTTTAAAAATTTTTACTGATGTTTCCAAAGTTTTTACTAATTTTTCAAAGGTTTTCAGTTTAACTGATTTTCCAGTTAATTTTCACTGAGTATTTTCCAGTGATTTTTCTCACTGATTTTTTTTCAGTGAAATTTTTCTCACTGATTTGTTTTTAGTAAATTTTATTTCACTGATTTGTTTTTAGTAAAAAATTTTCACTAATTTGTTTTTAGTGAAAATATTTTCACTAATTTGCTTTTAGTAAACATTTTTTTATCAATTTGTTTTTAGTGAAAATTTTTTCACTGACTTTCTCCTGTGCTGTAATTCTGACTGTTACTCAGTGGTTTTCGATAATTTTTAGTGATTTAAAAATAAGAGAGTACACCGAAAGAGTAAAAAAATTTGAAATTTTCTGTCACATATCTTCATCCCTTGTTTGGCTCCAAAATTGTTCAATCACTCACAGGTGATTCAAGTAGGATTTTGAAAAAATTCGATATCTTTTCCAAATGAAAAAAATGGACGCAATCCAGCTCCTAAATTAGAATTCTGCACTTTTTTTGAAAATCACGAATTCAGTTCATCTCCTTTTTGTGTGTCAGTCCCTTTTGATGGTCTGGAAATCACGTCTAACTCATCCCCTCCTCTCTGCTCCTCACTCTTCAATTCTATCAAATCCCAAATCTCTTTTCATTTTTTGTTATGATCCTTTATCCTTTTGTTTATTTTACTGCCAAAAATTGCCTCCTCCTGTTCGCATTCAATATTTATATCATTTAAACGACGATTCGTTTTTATTTGAAAATTAACCTTAAATATTAGCTCCCCGAATAAATAAAAATGGCGTAAATGCTGCCAATTCCCTCCGGTACATTCACTTTTGAACACAGGAAAAAAGGCTAAATCAACGTATTCATCGTATTGACGTACTATAATGCTAAACGATGGCATAAAACCGTATTTTATTCGGCTCTGTCTGCTTCAAAGGCTTGAAAAACTGACACCGCACAGGAGCAGTAAATCAAAAACCTATAAAACAGGCTAATCTGGGTGGAAATCTTTTAGGTTTGTCATCGCAAACGGGTCCTAAACCACCTAATCTAACCTACCCACACACACTAAAATACACATAAGGGAGGCGAAAACTCCGGGAGTCAGTAGAGCATTTAAACTGGTACACATGGCGAAGTTAATTTCATTTTAAGTAAGGGTTGATGTTGGTACGGTTACAGCGGTGGAAAATGTCGCATCTATGAGATACTACAATTGGCGAAAATACTCGCTAATTTAATAGCTCGTCGCGGCGCGGCGGTGTTAATCCTGCAACTGCGCTGCTCGTTCGTCGTTCATTGTACGGGAAGCCAACTTTATCCGGCAGAATGAAAGATACACCCTCGAACAGCATCCCCAATTCCCTCGTGCAATACAACAACATTTTATGTTAACAAAATGTTTAACAAGACATGAATGCCACATTAATAAGATTCGCTATTAATCACGCCCTACACGTCGCACTGTTGCTGCATTTTTGACATTAGTGTGAAAATAAACTTCCGGGGAAGTCTTACTAATGTTTTTTTTCCTTCACAGGTCCCAGATCGAGACGAATTAAAAGAAAAGATAAGAAGACGGAAGAGAAAAGACCCAGAACGGCGTTCAGCGGCGACCAGCTGAGCAGACTGAAGAGAGAATTTGCTCTGAATCGTTACCTCAACGAGAAACGAAGGCAAGAGTTGGCCAACGAGCTGGGCCTTAATGAAGCTCAGATCAAAATATGGTTCCAGAATAAAAGAGCCAAGATTAAGAAAGCTAGCGGCGTTAGGAATCCTTTGGCGATACAGCTGGAACAACAGGGGCTGTATAATCATAGCACGGTGGCGTTGTCCGATGAAGAAATGATGGAGGATTATAATCCTGCTTCTCAGACTTCATTGCCTGGCAACTGAATATCTACCTTTATTTCCGGGATTGCCAGCTAGCTAAGCCGTAAAAATGGTTATTATTTAATTTACGAGTCATTTTGTTACCTAGTTAGAATTATCGTTATGTTAATATGTAAATTATTCTTGATTCGTTGAATTATCTACTCGGTTTTATAGAGAGAAAAAATGAGATAGGGTGTCTACTGGAACGAAAAAAGGTACAAATTTTACTTAGTGGTACAAAAGTACGAATTTTTTTTTTAAAAAAGTTTGTTTTTCCATAAAAATGAAAATTTACCCAATTAGGGTCTAGAAAATCGAGACTCAAAAGAACAACGTGAGAGCAAAAAAATTTTCGAACGTTAATTTTTTGTTCGACTTTGAGGACCTTCACAGTGAAGAAGCAGCATTGTTTAGCTCTTTTGAGTCCCCTAAAAAACTCGTCGAGAAGGGAAAATCTCCCATACACCCTCACACATTTTTGTATCCAACTTTTAGACTATAATGTTCAATAAGTATTAGGTATCAAAATTAATTGTAGTAAAATTCAAGTTATGCGCATTCAAGTATTTTGAAATTGCTGGTCAAAAATTATTGTTGGAAAGGTAGAAAAAATTGAAATTTTTTCAATAATTTTCTTCGTGCTTTTGTTTGGACTGTATTTCCTTTTTTCATTTTTGTGTTTTTCTATTTTCTCCTTTTTCCGTCTTTTTTAAAAAATATTTTTCTCGAATTATCTAATTTCAGAATCGAAGCCATCTTTTTTAGTAATCAATGGGATTTTTTAGTTGTGATGAAGTGGAAAATGTAATTATTCGATGGCTAAAAATCGTTTTTCAAAATTTTATCATCTTTAACTCAGAATGTTTCATATGGGTAGCGAAAGTGGTGAAATTGTCTTGATTTCGAAGCAAAATTGAAAAAAAAACAACAGTATTTGGGCCTTAAAAAAAGTTTATTTGCTTTTCGAAATCTTGTTTTGAAAAAATTTTACATACTTGAACTATAAAATGTAGATTTTTTTACTTTTTGAAACTGACAAAATGTGTAGATATTGAAAAGTGATAATAATAGGTATCAATTTTGATTGTTGAGTATAATAATCTTAATTTTTCAATTTACTGAAATAACTTGGCAATTTTAAAAATCATAAGTAGAAGGTGAAAATGTTTAGATATTTTGATAGTCAACAGTCATTGATTGAAAAAAAAAAAATGATTAAGTGGGTACTGAAATTTTAATAAAAGCCATCTCTAAAAATATTTCGGATTCAAAACTTTTAGTCTCATTTTCGACTTAGAGAATATTTAATGATCTAATTTTCGTATTTCATGGTTTTTTTTTGCAGATGTCATTTTCGGAAGGGGAGGGGATTTGTTATAATATTTGTGAAATACACTGAAAAATATATTAATTTTATTGACAATAATTATACCTAGGTATTATAATCTGAAGAGAGAAGGAAGCTGTGAGAAAAATTTTTAAGAAAAGGCTCGTCTAAATTAAAAAAAAAATTGTAATAATATTTTGAAAAGGTATCATGGTAATACCATGAATTCGAAAAAAAACATTTGATGGCCGTATTATGCCCCTTAAGGGCCCCCAAACCGAGCCTAAACCCAGAAATGTAGAAATTCTAATTTTTTTACTTGAAAAATTTTTGAGGTTAAGATTATTTTTGGGCATTTCGAAGCATGATTTCAGAGTGAATGATGAGCCTTTCAAAAAAATTATAATTTTTTTAAAAATTCGCCAAACTGATCATGATTTGTTTTGATGGTTTAGTTCAGAAAGAAATTGACGATTTGAGACTTTGGCCAATGATAATTTCAGGAAGACTTTCTTCTCTATCTCCAGTATTTTTGAAGAACTAGTTCTTCAAAAAAATGTACTTTTTCACACATCCCTTGTACGAACTTCCAATCAATTTTTTATAATTCTCTGCAAAATTTCCGCTTAAAATTAAAAACGTAATCTGAATTAGATTTTTCCAAAATTTTGACGTCTGAGGTATTTGGAAGCACGATCCGGTCTCAAACTTTTTTTTTTCAAATTCTTAGTGAAATTTTCTTTTTTAATCAATAGGTACCTAATATAAAAATTTTGGAAAGAACTTTTGGGGCAAAATCTGTTTTTTGAAAATTTTTCAATGAATTATTTTATGTGAAAATTTAAAAAAAAATACAAATAATCCTCCTTTGTGAAATCACGTTGCTAAATATATTCAAATTGTTATGCACTGCAAAATTCTTCGTCTGAAAATCGTCGCAGCCCTCCCCCCCAGGAGGGGGATTGAAATTCAAGTGTCGAAATTGAAAAATAGTACCGATTTTCCTTGCGGATTCCAGTAGACACTTCCATTAAATGGTTTTCTCAAGTCGATTTTTCATCATTTCGTGGAGCACTGAACTTGAAACTCGAAAGATTAATTTTTTTCAGTATTTATTCATGGTGTTTCAATCACCTTTTAATTACATTGTTTCATCTTCCTCGTATCGTCTTCCCCCACCTTCACATTAATATACATAAATTTCAAATAGGTACAATTTCTGTTCAATTTCCAAACTAATATCTCCTTTTACGAAACAGTCCGAAACCTCGTTGCTAAAACAAATCAACACGATCCGAATTCAATAAACAAATTCATATCTAGTTGTCAAAAATTAATTGTTTTTCCCCTTGCCGAACCTTCCACACTTTTTACGTAATAGCGCCTTCAGCTCGGCATCACTTTCAACCAACAACATTGTTTCAATGTTTTTATAGTTGTATAAGCGTTTCCAATATGGCGTAACGTGAACTTTGCTCCTCACTTATACAGAACCGGTCTACACAATCATCTCTATCGAAGACTTAAATACAGAGAAAAAACAATTTTCTCGAATTGAAATCTCGTTAACATATTCAGGTAGTCTTTCAAGTTGAACGAACGATGAAAATATCGTGAAAAATTATACTTTTGTTCAATGTCGGCGTATACAGCATTTTTTACTTATACCGCGGAACCAACGCGAATGCGTAAACAAGGCGGAATAATTTTTTACTATCCTTTTACACGCATCTTTTTTCCAACTTATTATTACGTCATTGAAGGTATTATTTAAAGTGACGTTTTAATGCAACAAAATGTACATAGATACGATTAAAAACACGACGACCCGACGTTATATTCTTCGGCTCCTTCGTGGCATTAAAATTCATTGCCAAAACCTCGCAATCGCAATTTCATTATCAGAAACGTAGACAGGTTTTAATGAAAATTTTAACGACGAAACAGAAGCTCTAAACCAGCAACGAGTATTATTTAAAGCCTTTTGTAGTAATTAAATAAACTTATTAGAATTTTTAAATGTAGTTTTATGAGACTGATTAAACGTAATTATCGTGTACATAAATGATTAAGTGTTTATGATTAAGTAGGCTGTAACATGAAACGTTTCCGCTTACATGCTTTTTTTCATACTTACTTGGATTCTATACAAAACTAAATCGTTGCCAGTCGAGTTTTTACGATACGTGGGCTTTAAAATTTTTTTCTAGGGGTATTACATGTAAGGTTATTTTGCACGTGTTCTTTTAGCCGATCTCATTTGATTTTAAGCATTTTCAAAACCCAATTCTTCGGTATAATTGTGTAATTTTAATTACAATCGTTGAATCGTTGGTATGGATATTTTTTTTCGTTTTTTTTTTTTTTTAAATTGTGCTTTCACTTTACCTAAGGTAAGAAAGATACATATGTATGATACCTCAATCACACGATATTCCATGAGAAAGAATAACAACAGAAGGAAGTACGAAAATAATTATTGTTATTCAGCTATGTACCTGTCTGTATGTATGAATACTTTACATTGTAAAATGGTATCCTGTGAAAGACAAATTAGTTTGCATTTAAATATCAATTTTTTATTCGACTAAAATGTCGTCTTAGGTAATTACTACTCTTAAGGCATTGAATTTTCAGTATTTTTTATTATATCTATGCTATAAGTACATCACGTTAGAATTTGCTATACCATTGTACTATAAGTCATTCGTGTATTTTTTTCTTCGTTCTTATAGAGTGTTGTATTAAGTGTAAATTGATGCCCGCCGTTTGTTTTTTTTAAATCGAAGATGAAATTTTATCAAGTGCAATATACGTATAGAGCATAAAAACGTAGAAAATATTGTATACTAACTATGTGTAGAATTGTATATTTTTCTGTATGTAGAATTCGAATAAAGTATTATTTTTTTCCATAGTGGTTCTTTTCAACTACAGCCAGGTGATGATTCATAAATCTGGTATTTTTTGTTCGTGTATGTTGATAACTTGCTATCGGAGTAAGATGTTAGATGTTTGATTATTTCCAATGAAGATTTCAGATCAAAACCAGCGGAATGAACTCTTTTAATGCAGATCATCTGAAAAAGCACAAAAATCCTCAGGAAAAAATTCACTCGCGCATTTAGAATTATTTTTTGGAATAAATTCATCCATCAGATTTGCAAAATCAGTTGCAATTTGATCTTCACGCATATGCAAAACAGATCAATGATTCACATAGGGAAAATGAAAATCGTTGATTAAAAAAATGAGAGAAAAGCTCATTTCAGTCAGGAATTTTCAATTCCCCCCTCCCCCCACCAGCTAATTTTGGCTCAACTCGGAGAGTGTCTCCTATTTAGATTTTGAATCGTGCAAAAATGAAAAAAATATTGAAAAGATTTTTGAAGATTTCAATTATGAAAAAATGGAACTTGGTTGATTGATTGATTGATTGATAGATAATAAAAAAATGAAGTAAATCGTTTTATGGAATTTTGACGATTCTCCGTGTCTTTTTTCATTTTGAAGCAAAGGGATGAAAAAAATTTAAAGAGCTTATTCGAAATTTGGGGTACGTTTTAATCGTCTTTAAATTAATAAAATTTTGAAAATTTTACTTTTTCTAATTTTTTTTCAGGGTTTTGTAAAGTTTTGATGAAATATTTGAAGTCAGATTAAGCGGAAGAGGCAGAGAGGGTAGCTTACCTCCCATTTATACGAAAAGATTTCATTTCAAGTCAAAAAATTGGATTTAAATTTGAATTTTTTTTGAAAATTAGAACGTAATGAGGCGAAAAATTGGGAAAACTTGTATTTCGAATCGAAAAAATCAGGAAAAATTCTGTTTTTATAAAACATTTTCGATTTTTTGGGTCTGTCAGAGTAAAAAATAGGAAACCTTCCGCCTTGTCCTCGAATTTCTGAAATTTTCATTGACGTTATTGAATGTAAAAAATTTAATCTCCCCCTCTCCCCGCTTACACACACACACACACTGATATCTCTCAGCCATGCATATCACTGAAAAAACGAGTTTTTGGTGAGAAAATTTTGTTCTAAATCGTATCGAACGTACGCAGAACGCAGAAGACGACGCGACACAAGGAAATTTCTAAATTTTTGAAAAGAGGAAAGTTGATACGAACTAAAATTTTCAACGCGAAAATCATGATATTTTGATGTAGGGAGACGAGGACAGACGACAGAAAGTGTGTAAATTTTTTGCCCCAAAATATCCCCTCCTACACCATGAAAATGTTCCCTACTCCCTGTCCCTACTTTGAGTTCATCCATATCCCACATTATTACATACGCATACGTAGATATTTTTCTTTGATCGAATTCAAAAGTACCCTTTATGTAATAGGTATTCATTATTTTCTGTCTTATTAGGTATTATATTGTTTTGTAGAAAGAAAACTGTCATTCCTTGAGGATGGAATGATCATCCCGAATATAATGTATAAAATGAATCATGTTGATTTTAATTTGCGTTTGCGATAAGTAAATATTATTTCAAAAACAAAGATTATCGTGTTAATGTGTTAAACATACGAAAGAAAGAAAAAAAGAAAAAAATCATCACCGATAGAAAATAAACATAAATTAGAAAATAACAAATTAACAATTGAAAAAAATTATTCAATTTATTAAACCAAAAAAATTTTAAAAAAGAAAAAAATTATTCATTCTAAACAGGTTTCTTATTGGTTAAATTTCTCTCCCTTCATTTGGCTGCACTGCTGCGCAGTTCATTTGCGGTGTTTTGCGTTGCGCAACGTGAAAACCTGAGGGATGTGTTTGTTACAGTTTTCTGAGTTTTCTCGTGGCGTCTTTTTATTTCGCGTTAATTAATTCGATTTTCATTAATTATTTCGTTAAATTCGCACGGATTACTTATTATTACCGAAGTATATCACTTTCTGAACAACCCTAAAGTAAGTAATTAACCAACTGTCGCAGATTTCTACTCGAATGTCGATTTTCCCATGACCAGTTTCAACTCGCATCTCAGACAACACATCTCCGGTGTATTAGTTTTGATATCCGATTAAATGCTTGTTGACACGACTGTGGCTAATAGTAATAATTTAAACGACGTTAGGGGTTAAAATCCCGCTGTTCATGTTGTGACAGATTAAAATAGAAAGGAAAAATCTCTACTTATTTGAATGTCCGATCGTTTGGTATGTGTTTCGTTGTAGGTATACAAAAAGGTGTCGATATTCGTTCCGGGCGCTTTTGTTTGTCGTCATAACGTAGACAGTGTGTTTTAGGTGATTTACCTAAGAGTGCAAACAAAAGTGTCAATCGTTGTGGGTGGGTGGTCAATTTGGTCTCGGACAATTGAGTCTTAAGGGTTGTTTTCTTTTGTATGGGTCAAACGTTCGCGATCTTGTTACGTAGTTCTCACGCTATTTGGCCAGGTTTTTAGTTGACCTGCGCCTCGTAACACACGTTTAAAATGATCTAACGATTGTTTATGTCGTGACGAGTTGAGGTTTACATTATGCCCTTTCGTTTTTGTCACAGATCTCGATGAATGCTCCGGCCAAGACGTTTTAATCAAACCGTGAAGATATGTTTTGTTTTGGTCATCATCGCAGCGAGCAGATAACCGACGAAGTTTATTCGAAGTGTTCGAAGATATCTACGAGGCGAGTTGATTGGGAATTGGGAATTGATCTAGATGTCACGTTGATATGATTTCGGTAAGACAACCTGCATTATTTCGTTTATATGTACGAATTGCATACAGAGACGCTCGCAGACAGACGAGTTGCAATATTTAATTTCATTAATGTTGTTTAGGTTTTAAAGCGTTAAACACACCGTGAATAGCCATCGGCTACGATACGATATTTCATTTGTCGACGGCGACGATGTGATGACATGACGTGCAAAACCTTGACGTAACCTCAAGCTAAAAACCGCGTTTAGCTACTAATTTTTAAAAATTACAGCACCAATTACGCAGGTAATCATCAATTGTTTTATGGTAAAATGAATATGTATGTGGTATGTATGAACGACGAGCCAAATGTATTATTACTACGCGTACCGATTGTTCCCCTTGAACAGTCAACTCATCGCCCTTCTATCTGGGAAACATTAAGCCGTGTAAATGTAACCCGAACACTTTTCTAATTTATTAAAACATAACAACCGTGAATTTTCAAAAGAATTTCCAACCTCTAGTTTAAAATGGGACCTAACTTAATAATTGAATTTGTACCAGAAGTTACATCCACATTGAACCGACAAATTCGAGCAACGTCGGCGTCCTCTACAACCAAACAGCTGTACAACGAAAGGTTGAGATAAAACTTGAAAAATATTTGTCATTTTGGTCATTTATCATCCTCTTCGACGATACGTTTAATTATACTTCTTTCGTGTGTTTGAAATACGTACGTATATGCTTCGGTTTGCTTTCGAATGTGTTAAAATGTCAAACAGACCTCCAACTCTTTTAGCGTTGCGTATAAATTACATTCTTTGAATTACTTTTGAACTTTTTTGACTCGTATTACAAACAAAAGCTTTTTACTGCTCTTCAAATTAAAAAGTTGCCAAGAATTTACACTTGATGGATGTTAAATACCAATGACGCGAGCGAATTTTAATATTTCAACTCGCAAACTCGCATGGATCGAGTCTACCGCGTTGGCTAAATTTTACGTCGATAAAATATCTCGTCGAGGTGATTTTTGTTTTATTTGCCAACTGTACCGTGATCTGTACTTGTGGATAGGAGCGTGGAGTACGAATGTTGCGTTAGCGGACGAATAGGTATTTAGATATTGGAATTGAATTAATTTTTTTCGTGAATTGTGACTCGCGTATTGAACTACCTGTTTTATCGTTAATGATGGATTGAGATATGTTTTAGTATTTCGTATATCCTTGGCGTTCTTATAGCTCATTTTACCGTATTTTTAAGTAGGCCTATGGAGTGAGCTCTGATACTCTTCCCTATAACGTAGAATATTTTTCATTTTTAGTTTCACTTCCGAAGTTCTTTTTTCAGTTTTCAGCTATCAAATTGACTGTCGGTTTTTTATCAAGGTTTTGCATTTTTATTCAATAATCATTTATGTTTTTGAACTGAATGTGAGTTTTCGGAAGTATGATTTGGGAGGGAATTGAAGAAAACAAATTTCCATGATCTCAAAATTACTCAGTAAAATACCCCCCAAATAAAACCCTTATTATTTTCCAATGTGCCTTTGAAATCTATAATTCAAGAGATGATTTTTTAATTTCAACAGAAAAATTTGAAATAATATTAGAATCAGGAAATTGTTTTGAAAATCGCACAAATGTTTTATCAAAAAAACTGCTGATGCTGATGGTGAGACTCAATTTTGCCATTTATTTTTTTTAGAAACAAAAAATTGATAAATAAATGAAGTAAAGTTATATAGGGTTATGTAGATTCAAGAAAAAAATATTTTTTCAAGAAATGTTCTGATGAATGAATTTTTTTTTGTTTTTAGCCAGACAACAGTAAAGCTTATGACTTATAACTCTTAGATAAGTATCTCAAAAATTCTTATAAAATGGTAAATTTTGGTTTTTAGAGCTTTAAGCAGTGTTGGAAAGCTGAAATTATATTAGTTCCAGTTTCAGTTTCAAAATTTCAGTTTTTTAAATTTCGGGGGATAAAAAAACACGAATTTTCTGCTAAAATATGGCAAAAATTGAACTTGATTATTTTTTCTTTTCTTGTCAAAGTACAATTTTTCAATTTTTATTTATTCAAGCTCAACAAAAAATATTTCTGAGAAAAAATTGGGAAGTACAATATCTTTTTTAGAAATTTTGTGATTCCTGGTCCTGTTTTCTGAGACTTGAATTTTTCAACAAAAAATTTGAAATTTGAAGAATGTATATGAGAGGATGTTTTTAATTGAATGAAACAAATTTACAAGCATTTTTTTCATATTCATTCACTTTTTTACAAAAAATTTTCTCAAGGTTCGTTTAGGGTCGTTTTTGTTTTTCAAACTTATTTTTAAAACTTTGAATTTTTTCTGTACTTCACTCCATCTAGAAATTCGAGACCCTGAATTTTTCAGAAAAAAAAATTGTGTGTAATGTAAGAGAGAAAAGATTATTATAATTGGGTAATAAGTAATTTTAAAAAGAGAAGGAAAGTTGCAATTTGCAAAAAAAAAAAAAAATACTTCAACTGGTATAAAACTGAAATTCATTTTAGTTCTAGTTTATGGTTTCATGTTCTCATCATTTCAGTTTCAGTTCCAATTCCCGTTCCAGTTTTTCAGTTTTCAATTCTATTTCCGATTCCAGTTTTCTATCACTGGCTTTTAGATACTCGACTCGTGTTCTTCACTCTAAACGTTTCATTTCCGAACTCCTATCAAAAATTCCATCAGTATAAAAATGATCGAGACCCCTCCTCATTCGTTGCCATATTACAATTTTTATCTTAAATACTCGTATTAAAAAAAGAAAACAATCTTCCCCTATTTTTACCCTCCCTTATCCCCGATTGTTTATTTCTCATCGACAAATTATCTTGCAAAAAGAAAATCGTCATAAAGAGGGCTTACAACCTACATATGCGGTGTAAAATGTAAAAGTGTTGAAATTAAGCCTTTTAAAGTACCATGTAAAATAATAGTGTCGAGGGATGCTTAAACTATTTCATTTACATTTCATTCGATATTACACGAAGCCAGCGAGCAATGAAGAACGAACGTGTACCTACCGGAGAATCCTCCCTTATTTTTTTCACGCCTCCCCCTTTCGCTTTAACCCCCTTACTGTACATGGCCACGTACTTCTCTATCTCGTAATGTTCTACCGCTGCTGTTTTTTTCCACAGCAGAGAAGTAAACAAACGTTAAATTAAATTAAAAAACCAACCCCTCGGTTCGCTGACATGAATATCAATTTAGTATTTTGCTGCGCTCTTTTGACATCTACCGTGTTATTCGTTCATCCCCTTGTTTTATTCCGGTTGCTTTTCGTTTTTGCAGTCGATTTGTTTATTCGTTCGAAGACGTGGTTTCATCGCCGCCGGAATACAAATATATTTCGAGCTGTAAACCTCGGTTGAGGCGATTTACACTCGTGTGATTGTACGAGGGCTGGAGTATGATCTGGGCTTGGAAAAATGGCAGAAATTCCGATTTGGGAAATTTGTTTGCGTCTTTTTTCTCGGTAGGCGCTGCTGGTTCATCTGAATCGCAGAAATCGTCCGGTTAAGCGATGCAGTTACCTTGTCACAGAGCTTCGTGAGAAGATTAATCAATTGAGACGTTAATGGACGCGCGAATGATGAAGATAATCGATCTAATGGGTAATCGAACCGAACAATATGGCGGCCTCGGCAATGCACAATAAATTAAGAAGTGTCATCGTCCAGTATTTGTATAATTATGTTAACTTTGTGTGCTACACATTGCAGTTTCCAGCCGCAACGTCGACGTTCTCAAAGTAATAATTCAAGTTCCCGATTACCTTGACTAGTTTTCTCAAAGACTGGATCAGAATGCTGATAATGCACGCATTTTTTTTTTCTTACGTCCTATTGCCGATATCTGAAAAGTAGTCTGCGTACAAAAAGGAGTTTCAATCCATCAGTAAATTAAAACGTTCCGCCTAGATCGGGGTTAGAAAGTTGGTTGAAATTTTCCGCAGACCTGAAAATACTAAGTCAGCTCGCGCGTGTACCGTAATACGAATATTACACGCCTATCTCTATATTCAAATATTGAAAGTTCTAATATGTACATCATCAATTGGTCGCATTGCCTTAACACGAAAATACCCGGTTATTTTGTAATTTCCCGACTAAATCGTATGGCAGAATGGTATTTAGCTTTAAATATACGGTTATAATAATAAATAGGAAAAAATTTCCAACTGTAACCTTCCCTTTTCTCCTTCTGCTCTAGAAGCACAGGTAGACTTGTATCATTCCTACGCATGTATTTGTTTAAAGACTCGACAGACACTCGGCGCTCGTGCGAAACTAAGTAATAAAGTGATATGTTTTTTCGTAATTAATAGTAATGCGTACTTAGAGCCCTGCGGTAATGATATATGGTTTTGTTTGTTTATGATAGGGTATTAACAAACCGAGCTATAAGAACGGCCAATGTTGAACGATGTAATTGTACTGTATGAACTAGAAATGGAATGGAAATCGTTATTGAAATATGTGGGCGGAGTTGGTGGTGACGTTTTTTTCTCGTCTCGGATTAGCGGTTGCTCTGTTATGTTGTTGTGCGAACGTGTAGTTTTTTTCAATTGTTAGTCCGTTTGAATGAAGAATTTAGATACTGGAGGAGATGGGCGAGGGTAGAATGAAAATTGGGATTTTCTCGGGTCTGCTGAAGGTAAAGAAAATTTCGAATGAGATTTTCCAATTTTTCAAAAAATTTTCAATATTTTGTGAAGGTATTTTATAAAAAAATTGGAAAAGATTGGTATAGGTATCCGAAATGTTTTCGTGGAAATGTGTTCAATAGAGTTCCAGAAGTTACCTCATGGTATCCGAGAGTTCTGAAGTGCGAAGGAAAATTCGCTGGGAGTGAAAATTTTTCAAAATTGTGTTTACTCTTTTCTCTCAAAGTGAAAATATCAAGATTGAGTGTAAAATGATCTCAAATTCGGAATCTGCATTGAATTTCCGGCCAGATTTTATGAATCTGGAATATATGTACCTAGGCTACCTATATACTTTTGATGAGTTGAAATTTCAATTTGGAGGGATGTTTCGCCCCAATTTTTTCCACACTTGAATTCCCGATGAAAGAATACAGAAATCCGGAGCGGAGCTGGAGGAGGAAGAACCTCCTTCTGAAGATTTTTTGGGGTCAGAACGAGGGGCACTGTTTTAAAAGTCTTAAAGCCAGAGCAGGAGCTGTTGACAGGAGGGGGAGGATCTTCTACAGACGATTTTTTTGAGGTGGAGCTGGATGAACCACCTTGATTAAAATCTCAAAACTGAAGCTGGAGGGACCAAAGTCCTCTCTCCGGGTTCTTATTTTACAAAACTATGTATTGTAGACTTCTGTTGAAGGCTTAATGGGACATTTTAAGATAATGTAACTCAAATTCAAATCCATATCTTTGATTTATATTTTTTTAATGGTTATCTATGAAATGTTTTCAATAAGACATTGATTGCCATTTACCTAATTTACCGGTTGGTTTTATCGTTAAAATCAAAATGAGATCAAGATGTGATGGTTGGAGGGGGTGAGGAGGAGTGCTAAAATTTATCGAATTTTCGAAATCTTAATTGTAATAATTATAATATCGTTTCTTTCTCTACTAAAAATCGTCCCCAAAGGTGTGAAAATAATAGAGGATATTGATGGCCCAACTTTCGAATGAATACAATGCGGGCCTTCTTGAAATATGCATGTTTATAAACATTACAGAAAAAAAACTGTTTTTCAGCTCCATGGAAATGATTTTCGAGCTGAAAAAAATGTATAAAAATTAAAAAAACGTTGCAAGTTCTAAAAAAAAGTAGGTGCGAAAAAATTTAAGGTAGAAAATAAAAAATGGATATGAAAATTGTAATTAGAAGTATGAACTTCAAATTTATAAAAAAAAATTACTATTTTGAAATTTATTTTCAGTACGTTTAAAGGATGAATAAAAAGTATTTAAAATGGAAAAAATATTGAAATTTTAGATCTGGAAAAAAATCAAGAAAAATTCCAAGTTGAAAAACAATTTTAAAAAATCTTATAAACGTGAAGAAATTGGAGTAGAACATACTTGAAAAATTTGAGCGGTGTTCGAAGAAATTCAGAAAAAATGGGAGTCGAAATTTGAAAAATGGTATTTTAAAAAAAGTTCTGAGCCAATAATTTTGAATTGAAAGAAATTTTTGAGAAAAAGTGGAAATGAACTAGGTACTTGGAAAATACCTGGAATCAATTCATCCATCTTTTCACATACATAAATATATTTCTTTGATAATCAATTAACTTATCTACAGCCTTACAGTCAGGATCACGTGTTTTGGGAGTTCTATTCAGGAATTCGATCTTTTGGAAAATTACATTCGGGAAATCATTCATATGGTATACATTTTGCACCCCTCTTTCGTTCAATTCATGTAAGATAAAGTATCCTATCCTTTTTTTGTGAAGTATGTAGCAAAACTGAAAATCAGTCCTCAGAAGCAAAACCCAATCGAAAAAAAAATAAAACCATGTTTGAAAAACCAACACCTTGAGAATACCAAAACCATAATCAAATTGAAATTCGTTTTGGTTTTCGCCTTCCTGGGCCTGTTTATACGTTGCTTTATCTGTTGAGTTTAATTTTAAAGTGCAACATTGAATTGATTTTAATCTGATTACATGGATCTCCTTTCTTTGATTTTTATTTTAATGTCATTTTAAAAATTTCCATACCTATTTTATACATAGAAAAAACCGAAACCAAAACAAAACCAAAATGTCTGGAAAACCAAAACTGAAACCAAACTCCAAACCACTACCGTCTAAAAACCAAAACTAATATTAACAAAATACGTTTTGTTTCTGATGACTTCTCAAAATCTTGTATGATGATTGATCTATTTGCCTCATGATTTAATTATGAAATTGGACTCATAGCCCCCTTCAATATTGATGATAGACCAACCTAAATGTATTTTATCTTTTTATTCAGTCGCCTTTTTGCCTTAATCACTTTTTTTTTAATTCGTTGATTTTTTGACGAAAAAATTACCTATACCTACATAATATGTACTTGATAGTTGATATATTGATATAGGTACTTAGCGTATCTGAAAATTTGAACTTGTGACAAAGTTACATATTCTAGCGGAATATTGAGTGAAATTTTTCCACGTTGAAATTAAGTATTTATTATTGCTTCATTGCAGCTTTTTTGATAATTTTTCATTGCTTCGTCAAATTCGATATCCGAAAAACCTAAAAATTGATTTTTCTATTGCGTCAAGTTGACAAAAATCGTTCAAAATATTCAAATATCGTCGGAGACATTCTACAGAGAAAATTTGTTTCGAGAAATCTATTTGATTAGTTTATATTGATCATTTTTAAAAACTTACTTTATACTTACTTTCTTTTAAATGCATTTTTTTTTCTGTTTCAGTTTATTTATTAGGACGTCGGTTACTTCATATTTGATTCGTCGGTATTATGATTTCGGAACGAAAAATGGAAACAGCCTCATGGAAAAGACTGAACATCAGGTACGTGGTCCATTGAAAATCAACTCGAAAACAAACACTAGGGTAATTTATCATTTAATAATTTCTGTTGTTACGACAAGCGCTTTTAAAAGCGATCATCTGCTGCGCCGGCTGCATTTATTGCATTCAAGAAAACCATTAAAATAAAGAGTGTGCATGCATCGAGTTGTGTTGGTGTTGGTTGGTTGGTATCATTGTGAGTATTGTATGTACTTAGTATGAGTGTGTCTGTGTATGTAGGTATGAATGAATGTGTAGATATTACGTATCACGAAAATGAGGAACCTAAATGGATACGATGCCTATACCTCCAGTAAAAAGTAAATAACGCTTATTCAATAGATGATACCTACTATTTTGATACTAAGCACATTAAAACGAATTATTGTTCAAATTCTTCTTTTGAGTAATCAAGATGGGAAAGATTCTATACTAATGCCAGTTTTTTTTTTTTGGAATTTGTTTTTCGTAAATAAATCGAATGCAATAAGAAAACAATGGATGAAAAAATAATATTCTTTTTTATTTTTACTTCATCTTATTCACCAGCGTAATTAAATAACACGGGGGAGTAAATACTTACATAGGTAATACAATTTTACATACTTATTACACAATTTTTAACATTTTTAATGGTACTACTTGAGATCGATTTTTTTTCTTTTAACACTAATAAATATAAGCTAAAAAAAACGCGTTTAATGGTCAAATTAAAACAAGACAGAGAGAGGCAAAACAGAGAAGAAGGGGGGAATCGTAAAAATTAATTAAAAACTGTATTTACGAGTCTATATGAGGTGTAAGATGTTGCCAGCACATCGATAAGAAATTAGAAAAATAATTGTGTCGTGAAATTGGAGAATTACCATAAAACCCTTCTTATTTTATTTTTTCTGATAGAAATTCGATCCGGTATCGGAATCGGAATGACTTCATCACTGAAAAATTTTTATTGCCGGAGACACATTTGAAACATAATTATTCGTTGGAATAAATTGAGAATTCTTTATTCCAATTTCACGACCGCAAACGAACTGTTTATTCACGCTAGGTAAACGGCGACTTATAGAAATAACGAAAAAAGTAAAATAAAAAAGTTGAAACGCGCACGTTGAGTTAATTACAGTCATCGACGAAACGAAAAAGAAAAGACAAAGGTAAACAAACGAAAAAAAATAACAATAAATGGAAAATACACACAAAAAAGAAAACAATAAATAAAGAAAATGAAAGAAAAATATTTAAACTAAAACTACTGACTTTAAAGTTGCTTTTTTTTCTTTGTCGTAATATTTCGAATAATTATTTTTAGATCACAACAACGAAAAAAAGAAAAAATTCACCGACTACATATCTTCGTCTTCTTTATTCAAAGGTAACGTACTGTGATTATATAGTCCTTGGGCCATGAGCTGCATTGCCAAAGGATTCTTGACGCCGCTGGCTTTTTTAATTTTGGCTCGTTTGTTTTGGAACCATATTTTTATCTGAGCTTCGTTTAAGCCAAGCTCGTTGGCTAATTCTTGGCGACGTTTTTCAGTCAAGTAACGACATTCGGCGAATTCTTTCTTTAGTCGGCCTAGTTGGTCGCCGCTGAACGCTGTTCTGGGTCTTTTTTCTTCGGGTTTTTTGTCTTTGCGTTTTATTCGGATTCGTGGACCTGGAACGAGAAAAAAAATTCGGTGGTTAGTTTGGTCTGAGGTTTTTACGTTTTTCAAATATTTACTTGATTATAATTAAAGTGTTTTTTTTTGACATTTTTCGGAGGAGATTGGAGTTTCTTTGAGGATTTTTTTAGTGAGTGGGGGCAGGGAAGGAGCATCACAGAGATACATGTAAGTTATCAAAAAAAAAAAGTAATTTTCATCGCCACTCTCTATTTCTTGATTTTTTTTTCCATTCGTCGGAGCATAAAAATTTCAAGATTGATCTTTAATTTCATTGAATGAAGAAATGAGGTGAATAAAGGACTTGTGAATTAAAGATAGGATCGCTTTTCACTTTTTTTCCCTTTTGTTTCACTATAGATATTTTCAGAAATTATTTATTTGAAATATTGGAGCTTGTTCAACACCAAGAAATTTAAAAATTGATGAGAAAATTCTTTCAAAGTTTGACAAAATTGAATAAAATTTTGAATTATGTATCTTGAATAAACTTGAGAGGCTATGAAATCATTGAAATCTTAGTAAAAATGTGTAAAATCTTGAAATAATCATTTTTTTAAAGCCTTGTTGGTTACATTTAGAACAGTTCTTGAAGCAGTTTGAAGATTCTTTGGAAGTGTGGGTGATTTTTCTTATTGACGGCAAACTAAGTTCAATTTTGATGTAATTTTATCATCTTTAACGTTGTATTGTGAGAGATTAGGACAGAATTTGAGCGTAGAGAGGCGAGAAAACCCCCCCCAAAAAATGGACAAAATTTACATTGGTGTGAATATTTTTTCAAAAATAATAGTTTTCTAGAAATTGTTTCACGTTGGATTAGAAAATTTTTTAAAAATTGCAAAAATGTGGCGACACGAAATTTTTTGAGTCAATATTTTCGTTTTTTTATTTTCTCTTTCCCCCTCCCCTCGACAATTCAAGTTTTCATCTTTCAATTTCGGATTAAAAGTATATGCATTTACGTTAGACTAGCTTTTTATTGTTTAAAAAATTGTTGACGTTTTTCTGGTTGCATATGCATGCAGTTGTGAAGGCAAAAATTAAGTTTCGAGTTTGTGTTTTTGAAGAGGAGTGAGGGGGGATTTTATAGGGGTACAATGAAACAATTATTTCACTACCAAACATGAATAGAGTAAAACTATTGAGAAGTTTCATTCCCAACATAATTTTGACTTCCCAGGTACAATTCTTGTGAAAATAACAAAAATCATTGGAAAACAGTCAGAATTTCTGCACAGTTATAAATATGCGAGAAAAATTCCCCTAAAACAAATGAAGTCCGTAAAATCTCTAAACTTTACTGAAAAATCTAGAGACTCTGATAAAAATCAAAATTTTGCTGATTTTCTTCCTGTTTCGTAATCCTGACTATTTCTCAGGGAATTTTCACTAATTTAAAATGAGCGAGTACAAGTTTGAAGAAATGCAAGATGCGTGATGACGGGAATTTTTGTTGAAATTTGATACCAATTCTTGCAGAATCATTATCAAATTAATCCACCAATTATATGTATTAGAAGAGATGAAAGAAAAAAAAAACAAAAAAAAAAAAACGGAAGAGTTCATCGGAAAGGAGGAATCAAAGTTGAAATTTATAAAGAAAAGACGGTTCAAATAAATTGTTTCTCTTATTTTTCGGTTCAAAATGCAAAATATCTCATTTAAAAAAAACTCGATTTTTTTGATTTGAACTTGACGTTTTCAACTACACTTTCATTCTGAATCAGCGAAAAGTCACTGATGAACAGTCAGAATTGAAGCACAGGAAAAATCAACAAAATTCACTTATTTTCAGCGAATTTTCACTGATTTTTCTAAAACTTTCATCAATTTTTCAGCATATTTAATAAAACTGATTTGTCAGTGAATTTTCACTGATTTTTTCCTGTGCTGCAATTGAGACTGTTTCTTTGTGATTTTCGATGATTTTCATTGATAAATGAGAGAGGACCTTCCCCTGCTCTGGCCATAAGCTTGTAAGTAAATCAATAGCTCCAACTCTTCAAAAATGATTCCAAAAAATTCAATCAGGAAAGCAATCAGTCTAAAAAAATATGAAAGTTCCAATTATTTTTCCATGGGATATTGGGGGTGCTTTATAGAATTCTGGTTGGACAAAAAAGTGGTGCAACAATAATGGACTAAAATGATTTCAGTTCATGAAAAGAAGAGAATTTAAAGGAAAAAAATGAACTACGAGGATATTTTTCAAAATTTTGGAAAAAATTAGCAAAGGGGCTTCAACATCTTGCCAGGAATGTTTTTTCACAAAAATATTTAATTGTATACCATGTTCATATATCTGTTATTAAAAAAAAAAACAAAAACAAAAAAACCGAGAATCAGCTCAGCTGAATCTGTTTTGATAAATTGATTCACTTATACAACTTAGTTGTGTATGATTCTCTTTTTCAGCTGTGCAATCTTTTCTGAATAATTCGACCACAAAATACCAAGTTTTTGAAATCCGACCTACTTCAAAAATGCCATATTTTGCAATCCCAATAAAAGGTCTTCCCCGATTGTGAACAGTACGCCCGCGCCAATCAAATAAATCTTTAATAAATTAGGTAGGCACTAATCGACCAAAACGAAGCCACCAGACAAAACTCCGCTTCGCGAACCTAATATGTATTACTGTTACCATCGAGTAGATTTCCAAAATTAACATAATCCAATAATCTATAGCATATAATTCTACATTGGCTTTTTTGATTTAATTAATCGAGCATCTCTAAACCGATAGTAGCCTCGTTCCGCCTCCTGCCTCCAGTCTCATGTCTCGTATACGCCTGAGAAAACCTTGCATCTCGTCAAGTTGCGCCACAGCAACATCTCGACCGATCAGTTTAATTACCCAGGTATCTATGTATCAATACAGATATCACATACTAGCTCGGTGGTTTAAAACTTTAAAAACCATACCATAATATAGACATTTATACGACATCTCATTGCCTTATATACTAAAATATCTTTCCTCAACGTATGCATATTTACTTTATAGTAAACCTGTGCCTACCTATCACCGAAAAAAAAAACACGAAACGTGTTTTAATCGAAACTCTTGGTACTGTGCGAGGAGCCGAGGACCAGAGATAGGATAAGTGTATTTTTTCTCTCTCTTTACTCATTGGGAGATATGAAGTACCTCGATTTTTTTTTTTTGGTATATTTAAAATACCAAAGCACGAAGATATAGTTGTTTTTTCCCCCTTCGTGAACAGTTCGAATGCAGTATCTGATCATCTTGACAAGATGAAATCCGATACGTTGTGTACGAACTTATGAAGCTGGAGCTTCTCAGTATCAGTTTCATTTGTGTGTATATGGAATAGTGGACTATATGACGCGTAGACTGTGAGGTGGCCACTGGCTCTGGCTATTCGAGAGCATATTACATTATGAATTTTTACGAGTACCTTTGGCCTGTATAGACATAGAGAAGAAATAGGTATTCGAATATTCGGCGATTCCGGTTTATTATTTGTGAAAAATCCAGCAATCCGTCTATGGTCGCGTTCGCGGTCGAAATTGGCAGACCGCGACCAAAGACCAGCTCTCTAGATCAAGGTAATCGATAATGATGGGAGCGATGTCGTCTCTGCGCAGGTGAATTGAAGCGCAATCGTTCGGCCATCATTTTTCATCCATACGATGCATCGCATTCCAAAAGTCATCCAAGAAGTTGTCATATTGCGAGTGTAATTTTAGGGATACGACAATACGCAAGCAGCCACAGCAGACACATTCCTCGACCATCATTACCTTCAATCAGTACCATACAGAATCCGAAGCCGAAAAATTTTTCGCTTATTTATAAATGCACGGACAATATACGCGTATAGGTAACTGACACATACGAGCACCGTTGAAGCAAGAGATGAAAAAAAAAAGGTAGCCGAATACGCAATTAGTTCCGTTGATTTGAAATGAAAGAGATGGCGCAATTTATTTTGACTGCGAAATATATTATGAATGGAAAAAGAACGCGATGACGAGTTAATGCAGATCGCGACCAACGATAATGATTGGAAGCGGATGAACGGCGTTGAATAAGGCGGAGAGGACCTGCACCCTTGGGGGAGATCCCTTCGATAGACGATTGTCCTCCCGGGACACGGAACGTTTTTACGATCATCTTCGGGTGACGGCGGACAATAGCAAGATGAATCCTTTTGATTGAGATCTATTATCATGACAATGTGACAACATGCTCGACTGGCTAAAAGTCAAAATATTTTATAAAGCCGGCTTTTATGTGTAACGTGGTGTAGCCACGACCAAATCACCACCACAAAGCCGCCAATTCAACAGATGGGTTATGGGGTGACATTTATTTCATTATGTAGTTTACGCGGTTACGCCGCCGAAAATACTGGGTGCTCGGTAAATCTGGCAGGAGTGCGGAAAAGCGATTGGATGGAGATGTTAGCTTGGAATGGGTTGTAATTATGTTTTCGGTGGAAAATTGGGTCAAAGGTGTATCGATGGTTCCTTTTTGATGGAGAAATCGAATTAGGAGAAATGTAAATAAGATGAAAAAATTTAGAATTATCAGAAATGTTTTTGAAAATTGGACTTTGTAATCCTCAGATTCAGTTTTTTTTCTCATTGAATAGTGATAATTGAGAGATGTTTTCTCAGTCTTTTTGTGGTGCCTGCTGTCAAAAAAAAAAAAAAAAAAGAAACAGAAAATGAAAAAAATAAGATAATGTCTTGAATTTTAATTGTTAAAACTTTCAACAGCAAAAATTTTAATGATTTTATTGCAAAAATAAAAAAAAAGTCTTTGTTTTCTTGAATAAAAGGAAGAAATTGAAGATTCCTTTTTGAAAAAATTCAAATCAAGAAAAATGACATAATAGAAAATGACGAGAAAAATTCAGAAAACAGAAAAAAAATCATTTTGTAGATCATTTTGAATCAGTGAAATTTACTGATTTTCAGCAAATTTTCACTGATTTTTCAGCTAAATTCACAAATTTCACTGACCTTTCAGTGAATTTTCACTGATTTTCCAGTGATTTTTTTTCTTACTGATTGGAATTTTGGTGCTTTATTAGATAGTATCTCTAAAAATGTTTTTTAGCTGCACTCGGTTCTCGAAAAACTTTGCTCTTGAATTTCTAGTAAAAAAAAAGGAAAAAAATTTCGTAGAAATTGGAAGAGAGATGTGATGAAAATCTCAAAAAATCAAAATGATGAAAAATAATTCCAATAATTTTGTAATTGCGAAAAAACATAAGAGACGCGAATTTTTCCACATTTTTTAAATCAAGCCTTCATGCCTTGCCTTCATGTCTGAAATTACACCAAAAAGTCTTCTCGTTATATGCGAACGAGAAGGATCAAAATAACAAAAATACCTTGAAATTGTTGAATATGTGCCTTGGTTTTGAAAAAAAGGGAAAACTTGCTAAAAATCTTTGTTGTTTTTTTATTTCTGTAAGAAATTGACTAAAGTAAGTATGTCTAAAAATGGAAAATCATTATCGATTTTTTTCAAAATTCTGTAAGAAATTTTCTGAACAGTCTAATAAAATGAATTCGAAGGTTCGATTTTGCCCTCAAGGCCTTAAATGCCTCCTAAATAGTCTTGAAATTAAATTGCCTCCCAATTTTGTTCCAGTTTTTCATAAATGGTTTTTGGGAAATTTTTCACTGGAAACTTGATGATGTCAGAAAGCTGTATCATGCCCTAAAAAACTTTGAATGAAAAAATTTAAAATTAGATTTTCTCTTTCAATATGAATACTTAGTTGAAGTGCTGAGGATCGATTTATAAAAGTTTAGGTCGAGATTTGAACACCCCAATTTTGGAATCACAAAAAAATTTGGAATTTGACAGATTGATGAATACCTAAGTAATTTTGAAATTACTTGAAAAATTTTGAGAAAGTGATGTGATGATGAAATTTCTAAAGAAAAAAAAGATCAATTCAAAAAAATATGGAACATTTACCAATCTATTTGTACCTAACATTTTAAAAAGTGAGCTCTGAAATAACTCATTAAAAAACTTTTATTCTGAAGCAAAACCTGTAAAAATATCAAATTTGTGTTATTCGATTTTGATTTCGGTCTAAAGGTTGACGAAGATTGAAAAACATTAGTTAGGAAGCTAAATTTTTTGGGGTTCGGGGCTTTTTTGGGATCGCTTGGAATCATGGATTGGTCTTGAAACTAATTTTCAAATTCATGGTGAAATTTCCTACCAGAATACCATTATTTCCTATACATTAATTTCTTGAAGTTGAGTCCGCTGTACAATTTTGGAAGCACCTCGTGTAATGCATAATTTTTTGCATATTCATCATATCTGAGTTTTTAGTGGGCTTCTTCCTCCTCCCCCCTTTTTTTTTGAAAAACTTAATTCACTTTTTACTGCAATTTGCAAAAAAAAATCATATTTCCCAGAAATTCTGTATAATTTTTCCAAATTTCATTTCTGCCAGAGTGCACGACAGTAATTGATGAAATAAACATTCCTTTATAAACTAAACTTTTTTCCGACTTTCTCAATCATCATTCTGATTGAGTGAGCTATCTTTTTCACAGATATTTCAATTGTATTGGGATCTCCCTCGGTCAATCCTTGACGAGAATTCGCCTTGGTGGTCAAGGATATCTCGAATGTTTACATTATACTCACGCCACGACCAATGTAAACAAATTAAATTGTTTCTCTATACGGTTTTTGTAGCATCAAAAGAAGTAGAGGTTCACTTTGAATACCTACCAAAAAAACACCCTCACAGAAATATCCCAACAATTAGTCAATAGTTATGTAGTGGTTTGTTTTGTCCGAATACATAACACCACCGCTGCGGGACGAATTCCCAATTCAGAGAGAAAAAAATTATCAACTATTGTGTCCCTGAAAAGTCTTTTGAAGAACAAGAAATCGTTATAATCGCTAAATTAAGCCCGCATACTTTTCTTCGTTTGTGGTGACTCTAATCGTTCTTTTGTGACGTACACTTCGTATTGAAAGAGTTAAGTGTTGTGGCCAAAATAAAATTACTAACGATGTGTTGGCAGTTCATTATTTAGCATGTCGTTAAATGGGTGACGATTCTTACCATACTTTGTTCAGTTTCGCGGCGACTTGATTTTATTGGTCATTAAAAAAAATGGTAGTAGCTCTGTAAAACGTGTTTTTCGAGATAACGACGTCCGAAGTACGTAAAGGGTAAAATAAAGCTAAATTAGGTAGTTGAAGTGAATTTTTGAAAAAAGGAATTGATCCCTTGAGAGATGAGTTATTTTTCAAACGATTTGTTCTCTTGTTTAGGTATAGAAGTTGAGGGTTGGAAAGTAACGTTATTTTAGGATCACCCTGTCGATGTTTTCGAGTGAGCTTATGTTTACAGTCAGATCCCGTTATTCGTAAGATGTCTCTTCTATAACCCCAATACATGATACATTGTTATCACCATAATCTCAATAAACGTTTTTGGACGCAACAAAACAATTTTCGATTATAACGCGTTCGCGATGGATTCTTTATTAATAAATCCGTTAGAGGGAAAGCTGACGGAAATATAAAATGCAGATTACCCATTGAAAAAATAGGAAATTATTTTTTCCCTCGAAATAATCCCAAGTGGAGAAATTGTTTGATTTATAATGAGTTTTTTTTCCTAGGTTCCTAAATCAAGCCGGAAAATAGATTGGGGCAAGTGGCGGAAGTCATCGGTTCAATTGAAAGTCGATTCGTAGGGTAAGAAAGTAGTTCTTGAAATTAGTCATTATATTCTCCGAAAATTATTCTTATTCGGTTCGATTTTTGCAAGGATAACTATTGATTTAATGATATAATTTTGTATTTTGTTCACAGAATGATCGATTGTGTCCTGAATGCCACTTCATCATCGAAATTTAGTCGTGAACGTAAGTGATTCATGAATGCTAGAATTTTAATTTTTTGTTGTTGTTTTCGATTATTCAATATTCAGATGTATGTGAATAAGGCTTCGGAAGCCAAATTTATAGTCTTTGAAAATATTTTTGAAGGGAGTACCTGAAGTATAGAATTTAATTTTAGTGATTGAAATATGAAAAAAATAGTATTTTTGACCTTCATTTCCTCCTCATCTTGATAATTTGACGTCATTTCACTTCATATTGTAAAATTATGTCTTCATTTTTCGAATTTATTTTGTAATATCTTGAGAAACCAGTCCTTGAAAGCTGCTAAGTATCCATCAGGTCGTGTAAAAGTAGAAAAATGTAGGTATCTAAAATTCATGAAAACTGGAAAAAGGTCCCAATTTTTTTTGACAAACCATTTCTTGAAGAGATGTTTGAATAGTTTTACATAAATACTTACTTTTCAATTTTTTTTTAATTTACCTTTGTTTCTCTCGAATTTTAATCTTGTATTTTGAAACAAACCTCATTTTTTTGAAATCAAACATATTTTTGGCTCATTTTTAAAAGAGTTGATATTTTCATGATATCTGTGAATTTTTCTTAATTTTTTGACTCAAAATGTGAATTTTTTTCAAATTTTTTCATTAGATATTCATGTACCTAGGAATGTTTTTTTTACAAAATAATTTTTCAAAAAAAAATCGTCCTTATTGGCTGAAGAATTTGAAAACAAACAAAAAAAAACTAGTTCTTGAAATACTTAATACCTCTCTTTTCCCCCACTTCTCTTACAAAATTCTATATTGATCGATTATAATGTAACTGTACAACTCGTCCATATTTTTTATTTCATTTTATATCAATGTCTCACATATACACAAACTGGTATCGCGTGCTTCTTAATGATGTCATTAATTTTTTACATCGAATTTCGATGAAGATATTTCGCCAATACCTTTACCTATTTTCCATTCAACTTACCTATACATACTTTATACCCGACGTGAGAACTTGAATGGCACATACGGTCGAAAAATACATTCGCGAATTAATTATAATCTATAATTGGATTATGGACGGTCGATTTACCAGAAGGTATTCGCGGACGGACAGATTTACCTAAACCTATCTTACTATTGTAGCTTCTGCCCGGCACTCGATTGTCGGGTCGATGCGGTACGGCAGGTTTATAGTTTTTTCAATCGATGTAAAATTATCGTTTACATGAAGATGTATAAGAAACGAATTGCCGACAATTTTCCGCTGTTTGAACAATAATATGAGGTCGATTTTTAGCAACCAGTTCGATTTCGAGGGGGTTCGGTAATCTGTGGTAGAACAAAATAGTGGTAGAGATAGAAAAAAATTCATCGCCAAGGGTGAATCATGATGGTTTTTACCTTTGAAATCATATGTGAATGATTTTGAAGTCATTTTCAACAATTTTTATGAAATATTTTGAATAATTGTTGTAAAAAATTTACTGTGGGTTTCTGGACTTATTTGGGGAGGGGGGAGGGGTCGAGGAAAGATTTTGTTAAAGCAATTCCTTGCTTTTTAAACAAAATAATTTATCGATACATTTTCAAACTCCATATGGTGAGCTATTTTGTATAATATTTTCGATAAAATTTTTCTGATTTGATAATTCTTATATATGTTTTAGAAATCTTCAGTTTTGGTAATTGTTTTTTGATCAGGTGCTCAGAAGAACTGAAAAATTCTGAATTGAAGTAGATGTTGAGAAATGATGTCATGTGCAAAAATTAATGATGATTTAATATTTTAGGAGAAAGTTGTGAAAAAATTTATAAAAACTTAGATAATAAGTTATTTTGGAGTAGATAATGTAGCTGATTTCTTTTTCAAAAAATTTCATAACACTAGCAGTGTTGCCAACTGCATTTTGATTCATTCAGTTTTCATCAAAAAATTCGGTGGCTTTAAAAGTAAGCAAACAATTTTTAAAATTGAATAAATTTGGAAAATTTTTTGCAGCAGTGCTGCCAACTGCATTTTGATTTATCTAATTTTCATCAAGGAATTCAGTGGCTTTAATAGCGAGAAAAAATTTTTTGATTGGTAAAATTGAATAAATTTCAAAAAAATTTGCAGCAGTGCTGCCAACCGATTTTAAAAAAATAATATTCACGAAAAAAACAACTTTTTTGCATTTAGGTTTCGATTCTATCGAAAGATATTTTCTTCTTTCCACAGAATTTACATTTGGTCGTTTAAAACACCTCTATTTTTCAATCGCGTTGATCGAGTTCACTCAACTACTAGGTATCCCATAAAACTGCGTTGCAAAACGTATCCTAAACCTAAATAAATAAAAAATCATTAAAAATACCTCGTAATAAATCCATTTACTCGCGTATAATTAAATAAAATCGAATATAAATGAAAAGAAATCAAAAATCATTAATTGAAAGAAGTATAGGAAAAAAAAACAGCAGCAGGAGCATCAGAAACGGCCAGTCAATAAATTCGTTCCAATTACCGAACAGTTATAAACTTTCCTCGTCCTCGGGTGTAGTCTTAATACGGGTACTTGAAAGAAGAAATTTTATAATACGATCGTAGTACCTCTACAGCTATTACCTAGCTACTCCTAAGAAAAAAAAAAACTTTTATCGATGAAAACCACTTTTCGAACCAGCTACCGTATAGCTTCTGGCTTTAGGAACCGCAGCCGACGGTATACGAAGCGATAACTAAATTCAAGATCGAAACTCACTATAGACATACGTCTTTCAAAGTTATATAGATTTATTCGGAGTATGCTTAGGTACTGAAGTCTTTCTGCTCATGTATGGGCAAGCTGACTATATGAGTGAAAGACTTTACCGAAGATACGTTCTTCGACAGTTTAGACCGCGGTGTTTGCTAAACATAGGTAAGTTGACTCATAACATCGGCTCCGATCGATACCTACATGGTAGAGCGATCGCCGATCGGCGCTTTAACAATCATCAGTCCTAGTCCGCCTCTACTCATAAGAGCTATTAGAACCAGTGTAAATACCAGTTACACGGTGTCGATGGTGTTGGTTTTTTTCTTGCTCGCTTCCTGCGATCTTCAACTGGTGCGTCGTCTTCATCATCATCAGCTTGGTCGTATGTACGGATATGACGCGCGGCGTATACGATCTTTTTTTTTTTGTTTATGAATAATTATCGACGAGCCGCTGTTATTCTATCGTTGGGTTCGCGTTTATTGATTAATGAAACCGGAGTCTCTCTCTGGTGTTCAATTCTATTGTATACATTGAAGATAAGTTACACAAATACCGAAGAACATGTGTGGCATCGGTGGTATTTTTTCTTTTATCAAAATTCTCGCTTTCTTCAAGGTTGCAATGTTGTTGGATGCCCCTCGCCTCGGTTATCTTATAATTTGATTGCTGGGTATAGAATAATACCTGTACCTAGCCTAGGTACCTACATAAACACTGTAAAATGCTATTTGTGTGTACTGTGTACGTGTAATTTCAAAAAACAAAACCCAGCTAGGCATTATAAGGTTTAATTACCCCAGTACTTAATCGTGTCGCTATTGGAAACGCTCGCTGCACCCTTGTCGAGTACAGAGCGGGTTCCACTTTAGGTACCTCCGTGCCCAGTTGCCCACATTTACGATGACGTGGTTGCGTGAGAACACGACTGATGAACGGCTTAACTATAACGCGTTTCCTCTTTACTCTTTGCTTCTATAGGAGCTCTTCCTAGTGTTATTTTGGTGAAAATATTTGGAGTAATTTTTTATACTTTTACCGAAAATGAATTGCGAGGTGCGCGGTAGACCACCCGGCGACCAGGGTAGCGATTAGGAAATTCGGTCATTTGATTCGAGCCGATTGAGTTTTCGGATATGTGGCTTTGAGGGTGTGAATTTCGATGGTGGATATGTGGGTGATCTTTTTGATTTGGATTTATGTAGTTGATGTATGATGCCAGGTAGATTGTGATAGAGGGTTTAATTTCATTTGTTGAGAAGTAACTAGAAATACAAGAGAACTCACAAGGTGTAGATTGTTTGCTGGAGTTTGTGTGTATGGGGGTAAGATAGGGTCGTACATCATGCGAAGAAAATCGGGATCTAGAAAGAAAAATTGAAAGTCCGATAACCCAATTTTTGTTTTTTGAGGGCCCTCACAGTAAAGGAACGCAATTTTTTTCGTCCCAGCTATTGCTCTCCCCTCTCAAAATGATCCAAGAGGAACCTATCTTCCATCTTTCTCCTCGCCGCTGCACAGGCTCGGGGTGAAATTATTAGATTTTTATGAAATTTTATTGATATGATTTATGAAAAATAGTGGGGAATAAAGGGTATGCCTTGAGCTAGGATGTTGCCTTTCATTATTATAAACATCAGCTTGGTGGAAAAATATCTGGTTAAGTGCATCATTTTTCCCCTTGAAAATATTCTGGGAAACTGAAAGCTGGGAAACTGAAATGCTTTCAGTTTCATCATCTATCTATTTTGAATTTCAGTTTGAATTCATATTTGTGACAGCGAATACAGAAAGGGTGTATCGACCCGAAAATCGTGTTTTTTTAATTGTTGTTTTCAGTTTTATTTATGTTTTCGTTGTTTTTATAGTTTCAGGGGGCTCAGTTTCGGTTTTTAGTTGAACTTGAGTTTCAAGAATACCAGGGTTGATTTTTGAGACTCAATTTTTTCAAATCAATTTCTTGGATTTTTTCGAATTTTCAATTTCAAGTTTTTTGTTTTCAATTTTAGTTTTCAAATTTGAGTTTGTTTTAGTTTTATTTCCCTACTTAATGAAAATCTTTTTTTGTTTTTGGTCTGAAGTCTCATATCGGTTAAAATTTTCTGAATTTCCATTCAATTTTTGATTTTTAGATTTCATTTGCGGTTTATTTCATAAATTTTAGCTTTTAAGGTTCATTTTTTGAATGTTTTCAATTTTATTTTTCATTTTTTTTTTTTGAGATTTTCAGTGTTAAATCTCAGTTTTTAGTTCAAGTTTTTGAATTTCTGTTTCCATTAGCAGATTTAGTCATTAATTTTTTCCAAAAATTTATTTTCAAATGTTATGTACCTAATTTCAGAAGTTTTCATTTTCCAGATCTTTTTTTTTATTTCCAAATCTCTTCTTGTATAGCTTTACTACTTTCATGTATTGACTTTTGAAATCATGTTTTCGATTTTCAGTTGTAGGAAAATTTTATGAATTTCAGTTGAATTTAAATTTTTCGTTTTCAGTTCTTTTTTTTTTTTTTAATTTCGTATTCTAAGCATATGTATGCAGATTCAAGTTTTTCGTTTTCAATTTTTTTTGCCTACATTTTTTCAATTTTCAATTTTTTGGTTTCAGCTTCCAAAGCAGTTTCTTGTTTTAAAAATCAGAATTGAAGTCGAGAGGTTTTCATCAGTTTTCATTTTTTAGTTTTTCAAACTTTTGTTCAATTTCAGTTTTTGATTCTCAATTTTAATTCGAAATTTTAATTTTCAGTTTTTGAGTTTTTTTCAATTTCACTCCAAAAATTTCAAGTTTTGGTTTCGCTTTCAATACCTGGTTTTGGTTTTTAATTTTTTTTAAATTTTAAATTGAATTTCAGTTTTTAGGTTAGTTTTTAATTTTAAAAAGGGGTTAAATTTAATTTTTTTTTTTGGTTCAATTTTTCAAATTTCAATTTTTATTTCAGTTTTGCCTTTTTAATCTGAATTGCAGTCTTCATATTATTTTTTATTTTCCTTTTTTGAATTACAAATTTTATTTCAATTTGATTTTAAATGATTGCTTTCCTGTTTCCAACTCCTTCAAAGTTCAGTTCTTGAAATTCAGTTTCTGCCTTTTGCTTCAATCAAGGGTCTAAAATCGAAATCTCCAATCCTAAAAGTCATTTTCTTGACCATGACCAAAGATGCATTTTTTTTTTTTGCGAATTTGTTTATGAAGGTGATCTTAAATTTTATTCATGCCTGGAGTTTTCTAATTGAAAATGAATCATGATCACCACAACCTGAATCCATCTGATCAAGAACTAAATAATGAGTCAATTCTGAGAATCCTCATAGCATTTTCATTTTCCTTTTTTTCATAGTTATCTAAGTTTTTAACCATTTGTGATAACTACTACAATATGAAATTTTTCCTGTTCTTGTTTTTTTTTTAGCCTTTTCTACCAATTTTGTGCATTGTTTGAACATTTTATTTTCACCGCATTTGATCTAAGAAAATTCGTTTTTCTTTTTAGTTTTTGTATCGATTTTCTATGATTCAATTCATCATCGTATTCCTTGAAATTGCATCAATCAACCTCAAGTTTTCTTTGAGGCAAATTTGTTTCACAATCTTGGGTTCTTCAATCCCGTTGCAATTTGGAATTCTTACCCCTATTTCGGCCAAAATCAACCTTGAAATTTAGCAACCTGCCTCAGCACATTGAGCTCAACTCCTCGGCCTATTCGGCATACCCCAGCATCAAGAATTTTCCGCAATCTTCCAAGAAGACATTGGGAACTTGCGCGGCGCGGAATGCGGTTCTCTTATCCGAATCGGGGAATACCTCGAAGAAGGTAAAAACTTGGCGAAAAAATTTCTCCTCAAATACGTTACGCCTACCGTTAAGCTAAACGCGCAAGAGCTCGGTACACGACGATGATGGTTTTGGAGAAAGGGGGGCACGCGCGGAAAGACGATGCGGCGCGGCGCACCGCACGGTTTAATATTTATACAGGACCGAGGTAGGTAGCGGAGTAGTTCGCTTTGGGTGGTCTGCGCTGTCCACAGAGTTCATTTGCAACTATTACATTGGTAATTGTTACGCTGCTGCGCTGCCATGATGTTGTTTTTATTACTGGTGACTTTATACATATAAAGCGGATTTCTCAGGTGATTTTTTTAATACCATCGCAAAAGACCAGTACACACACGGCCCCTTGCAACGTGTACACAGTTCTACACATACACGTTCGATATTTGTAATATATGTAGGTTCCGTATGCACAACCTGAGGAGAGATACCGTGCCCCTCGGAAGTCCCCTCGTATGTGCGAATTTGCACACAGTCACACCGCATCGCGTACAGTTATCCTTGGGCAGATCAGATCGTATATATGTACGCCAAACTTGTCTGTGACAGATAACAATTGGTCATATGTAAACTTGGGACGTAGATATATCGTAATGTATATGTTCCAAGACTTCAACCCTTTCGTCTGATTCGCCTTTGGTTACCAGTCTGCCAATAGAGATTAATCTGATTCGATATGAGCCAGCTTATTCGTTCATTCTTGACTGGAAACCGATCTTTGGTGAGAATATTGCTTATCCCTGTAGATGGAGGCAATCTAGACTTCGTGGCATCGATTTCCAGTCAGACTTGGCCAAATCTGGATTTGATGGAAGATTTTCGAGGGGGGGGGGGGATTTAATCAATTTTTCGCTGAAAATCGAGTCATCAGCAAATAATATTCTTATATAAAAAGAATCAAAATTTTTTGAGCTAAAAAATTGCTGGACGTAATGTAGAAACCGGTTCAGGGTTCAGCGTTCCCAAAAACAGCCAAAAAATTTAAACCTGCATTTAGAAGAGGCGACTGGGTCTAAGAGGGATATTTTTGGACCTACCCAAAAAATGTAATGAGCCACAAGTTATTCTCTGAATGATGCACTCACTGCTGCATTTTTAACCAGAGAGCATTAAATTCAAGGTGAAAAATTCACGAAAAATTATGACCATTTTATTCAGAATATTTGTGTTTTGGGTCAAAACAATCAACTTTTAGCACTAATTCAATCGAAAGAACACCATTTTATACCGGAAGTTGTCCATAATATCATATGCAATCGAAAAGGAGGAGAAAGAGGAAGAAAAATTGAAAAATACTTAGCTCGTAGAATTTTTTTTTCAAAAATCACGCCCTTTTTTTCAACCCATTACCTTTTTTGAGAGAATCTAATGAAACTCAACATCAAACATGTCATGTCCTCCCTCCCCCCATCCCCAAAAAATCTTCAGATTCGCAACTGAGAATATCTTTGAAAATCATTCAAAATGTTTGAAAAATTATACTTTCTTATTATCTATTCTGAATCAGTGAAAAATTACTGATGATGTCAGAATTGCAGTTTGTGAAAAATTTGTGAAATGTGCTGATTTGCAGTAATATTTTATTTTTCTACGAATTTCACTGATTTCCAGCAAATTTCATTGCTTTTCACAATTTTTCAGTGATTTTCTCTCTGATTTTATAACCTCCCTCCCCAATGTCCCGATGCTGCAATTCTGACTTGTACTCACTTAATTTGAATCAGTCAAAATTTACTGATTGAAATCGACAAAATTGAGTCACTGTTGGAATCAGTGAAAAAATATATTAATTCAATCGGGAAATTTTCATTACTGAATCAGTAAAAATAAAATTTCACTGATTCAATCAGTAAACAATTATTGATTCCACCGATGAAATTTTAATTTTGCTGATTCAATAATGAAAATTCACTGATTGAAATCAGTGAATTTTGACTGATTTCAATCAGTCAATTAATTTTTACTGATTCAATGGTGAAAATTCACTATAATTGAATCGGTAATTTTTTACTGATTGGCAGTAAAATGTTGCTGATTAACTGGAGAATCAGTGGAATTTGGCCTTCACCATTTTATCAGTCAGTTATGGCATTTTTGACTGATTGAAATTGAGAGAGCAGTAAAGTGAATTTCACTGTGAATCAGCGATTATTTATCAATTTTTTAAAAAAATTGATTGGTCAAAACAATACTTACATTTTCAGTGAAAATTCATTTTTCTGATGGCAGAACTTCATCAGATTCGACTGATTCATATTTTAAAAATGATCCACTATCTTGATGAAAAATTCCATCATTTCTGAGTCAATTCCGCCGATCTTTGCCGATTTTACCAAATTTATGGTGAATTTCACTGATTTTTAGGTCTGCATTTCAACAATTTTTCTCTATGTTGCAATTCTGGCTGTTAATCAGTAAATTTTCACCGATTTAGAATGATCGTTAAATGACCAGATCCTAAGACGGTTCATTTGATTTGTTTCTTTATTTCGTTGAATTGATGGTCGTTAAAACGATAAATACGTCGATACTATTCAACGTCCATCTTTATGGCTATGTTAACGAATCGTAATTCGTATAATAATCGATATAAGAAAATCATAAAGTTAACTGAAATTGTCGACGATTTTCAACCAGGCTCATAAAATCAGCCACCTCGTAGAATAAAGCCATACATTCACGTACGTAGTTAACGCCACCACGTCCCATATCCACCAAACCGTGTACGTATAGCTACGTACCTCCAGCTCCGGCAGAATAGGCTCTTTAACCGGGTGATAAATTTGTCGCCGCTTAGTTAGCGCGCGCGCAAAGGTAATTACTCGAAATACGATCCGTACTGGTATTTTGAAAGCACGCACGTCCATCCACCTCTTATTACATCGCGCCCACCTAATAAAACGCTCGCTTTACGCGACTCTCTTGAGAAAACTTTAGGTCGAATGATGAGGAAACAACTGGACCATTTTAGAACGTTTAATTTATCTACGCAAAACGCATCCATCGGCTTAATTACCGCGCAGCAGCGAGCGAGAATGATAGAAGCTCGACTATGATAATTTAATTGCTCGCGACTACCTAATTACCTAGTTTTAATTCTGAAAAGTTTAGCGTATTAGTCTAGCTCTAGTTTACTTTTTTTCTCTCTCTTGAGTATATACCTAATGGTTGTGGTAGGCTAACGACGGCAGCGTGCGCCCAACGTAATCAAGTTGGTTAATTAAGACGCGCTGTTCGCTGTTCGGCGTTCGATGAAATATTTAATCATTTCGAAAACGGCGCGAAGGCGGCCGGGTTTCGTACATATAAATCTATTGTGTTATCGGCCTACGTTTATGTTTTCAATTAACCTAATTGTTTTTAATAGAGAAACCTACGTATGTGAGTCGAGCGGACACCCCTGGATATTTTCCTGTCTGTCCGTATAGCTAAGATATGCAGGAATGGCAATTCGAAGGAATTAGCCCGAAGGTGGTGCAGATTCGAAGACCGTGTCATTTTCGCGAATTTATTTATCGTAAAATGAGAAAACGCAGGTCTGAAGCCAGGAAGCATTGGGTAAATCCGATGCCATCAAATTGAAGGGAGTTTTGGTAACGATTTCCGCTGAATTTTGGAGACAAGTGTTGCTCAAATGACATTCGAGTCATTTTAAAAATTTGTAAAAATTCACCCATGATTTCTCAAAATTTTGAATTCTTCACGGAAAAAACAGAAGATACATTTTACCCCAGAAATAATAAATTTTATCAAAAAAAAAGATATATTTTATCAAAAAAATTAATAAATTTTACCAAAATGATAAATTTTAATCAAAAAATAATAAAATGTATTCAAAAAAAATAATAACGTGTTTCAATTCACAAAATAGGTGAAATTTGTTTTAAAAAATAATATTTATTATCAGAAAAAATAATAAAATTTGTCAGAAAATGAATAAATTTTATCAAAAAAAATAAATTTTATTCAAAAAAAATGATAAATTTTACCTATTTTGAGAATTGGGACGCGTTATTATTTTTTTGGATAAATTTTATTATATTTTTTTTTCAGTGTTTCATCAATATCGTCAATTACTAGGAAAGTTGATAATATTCACATACTTAAGCAGCGTAGGGTGGGTATATTGAATTTTTCAACTCAATTTAAATGGAGAAAAATGTGAAAAAACGCGATGACAAAAAAAAAGTTATCCTTGGTGTGAGACAAAATTTCCATTTTTTAAAATCATAAAATGTGAAGGATGATGTTTTAATTTTTTTTAAAGAGGAGAAGGATATCCTGAACCATGTTGGGAATCAAAAAGTATGGGCCAGTTCAGTGGAATTGACAAATTCATGAGAGCAAAGAGTCGCATTTTTGAAACATTTTTTGAAATGACGTCATCGTAAACATCGATGAATCAATTCTGATATCTAGATAGTGTTGATTCGTTAGATGGGTTTTCTGCAATTTTTATGACTTTATGGCTTCAAATTTGCCCTCCCCATTTGTTCCCGCATGCACTCACTCATTTTAAATTTCAGGCATTTTTTTACCTTTTTTTTTTCAATTGATGAATTACAATAATTATTTTTTGATGACCTTATTTTTTCTATTCTCCCTCCCCCCTCTAACTCTTTGGCTAAAAAAATGGCATTCCAATGTGTCTATGAATAGGACTTGGACGAAACGCTGACAAAAATTTTAGAAAAATATTATAAATGCCAAAAAAGTCTCTCGGTACGATTTTCGTAGATTTATTACCTCGTATAATTTTCATGTAATTCGACATGAAAATAGAGGAGGTAAAATTTTAGAAAAATGAAAATTTCAAGTACTAAATGTAGGCATTTTGAATGAATTTTATGGTATTTTTAGAAATTTCAAACATTAGAAGAAAAATTAATACGGTCGGGCGGAGCCAGAGCAGAATTTTTGAAAGTCGAAATATCAAAAATACATTAAAAAGAGAAGTTTCAGGTGATCGTAAAATCCAAGCCTATGCCCCGGGTCCGAGGTTTTAGGGGGAGGGGCGTAGGGGGTCCGCTGGGCTTCTCAAATGAAAAAATCATTTTTCTCATTTATCAAAGAACTCGTAACGATCTTGATTAAAATTCAAAAATGTTTCGTATTGAAAAACTAGTCCTTACTCCTTAGATATCGTGTTTTGTTTTTTTTTTTTTTTGAAAATCAACTAAACACAAAAGTACGAATTTAATCTAATGAAGAAATTTTAGATTCTGAAAGCTCTTTTTTCAAAAATTTCTGCCCTCGCTTCACGATGGCTCAATGAATTTGCATATTTTTTTCTTTTCAATTCCAATGTGAAAAATAATGAGTCATTTTTGAAATAAATTTACATCCATTTCTTACTATTATTGAAAAACAATTTTCACAAATTGTTTTTTGATATGGTTTTATTATTTTTTTTTGGGGGGGGGGGGGAGGAGTGTACAAAATTTATTGGTACCGATTTTTAAAATGTTCTGTTGAAGTTCTGTTTTGGGATTTTGAAATTTTGTTAGACACCCTGTTAAATTAAATTTTTGTATTTTGTAAGACCGTGAGGTAATTTTGAATGTAGAATTCTTTTATAATGAACTACCCAAAGAAAGAAAAAGAAAGATGCCATTCGAAACTCCATTAGATTTGGTTTCCTTAGAAAAAATTGAATTCGAACATTTCTCCTTCTCTGTTTCTTCCATCAAACTTGGATTCAGCAATGCAATTCAGAAATTTCAAACCCTCAGAAAAACTTATTTTTTTAAATTTTACCTTAAAAAAGTACTTTTTTTGATTTTAATTCAAATTTTTTTCAGTATCAACTTATTGGATTTTCCCAACGTTTTCTATAGAGACGACGAAAAAAATCGTGAAAATGATCCAATCGCGTTTTCGACTCAAAATCTCCCAGAAATTTAAAAAATCCCTTCTCCAGTCTCCACTCAATCCAAATCAGAAAAATTTAGAAGTCAATCCATATTGCAATGCTAAGTTGAGCAGTGCATATCCAACTCAAATACTCTGTACCTAACCTAGTACGTAGTACCTAGCTACCTGTACCTACTACCTAGTACCTACCATGCCATAGCCTGTAAAATTCTTATGCTATCTATTTGTATTTTGTACATCAGTATAAAGTACTGTGCGTCGTATGAGCGACCAAGGAGCATCACGTATTGCGTATTGTTTCACTTACACATACGCATCATAACAAGGTTAAGGCTATTTGTTGAATGGAACTGAAGAAGACGACGATTTTATGTATGTGGTCCATTGTTACACACCATTATCGCTCAATATAATAATTTGATTCAGTTTATTAAATAAATTACCGCGCGACCGCCTGGTATCTCGGCGTGTGATGCGGACAATTTATCCTTAGGTGTAGGTCTGCCTCAGCCATCATCAAATGTATTTACCAGAAGTGGAAATACTATCGAATAACTAGATACAGAACCGTATGTGTGTGAGCTATACGTCTAGGAAAAAAAATTTCTTAACACGATTTCATACCCACGTTAGCTCGTATAGAGATTTCATATTCGTGAAATATAAAATAATTTCAACATTCTGGACGCGAATTTGGTCCGTAAACAGGGCCTTACGCAAGGAACCCCCTTAGGGTTTGTGATTTTCGCATTGTTCATACCCTTTGGTAGAGAAAGCTGCGCCCAGGATTCCTTAAAACAAAACAAAATCAGAAGAGAAAAAAAACTTTGAAATGAATCGCTTCGCTGTGTTCTGCGGTGAAAGTATCAATTAACCGAGAAAATTATAGGTTGTCGCGATGAGCATTTTGACGCGCGCGTGTGTTTCGAAATATTATCTATAAGAAACATTTACACAAATACGGTAATACGTAAGTTCTCCGTATACATGTGTGAGAGTACGTACGAGGTGTCAACAGACTCGGCAGTAGACCTCTTTATCGCAGCATCGAGTAAAAGCTACGTACCTCCCTTCCGGCCACGTATATCGAAATGGATTCCGCGTCTTTAGCGAGATTATGTTGGGCAGTTTATTCACGTTCGAAGGCAATTTGCACTGATGATGCTAAGAAGGAACCTGATACGAGCTTTGGACTTATTTGGCCATCATTACCGAGCCATAGTGTGTTTGTCTTAATAATTCATTTACTATATTAGATTGTACAAGACGTGAATATTGATGGCTGTAAATAACATGTTTATCGCCGCGGTCGCGGACTTGGCGTGCACGTGGTCATCGTGGACACTCCTTCCCCTCGACCCCGATCGAGCGTATTAGATGGAAAACAGTAGCTAGCCAAATTTGTCTGGCTGTTAAGCACGACGCTGACGTAGGTTTTTTTTCCCTCCTCCTATGACATGACCTCTTGTAATATTCTGATGTACTGCGAGGTAACCGTGATCTATGGAAGAAAACATTGAAATTTACTATGTTCCAAGTCGAAATCCTACGGAGTTTTTGTGAAAGGATAACGAGATGGTGTTGTTTTGAGTATATGGAAAGAATTGCCAGTTTGCCAGTGTCACGGTCCCCTCGTCCGTTTCTCTTCCTCGCTCGAGTTTCGCCTTCTTGGTCGCTTGTACTTATTATTATATCACACGATTCATTGAAATACGACTATACATAAATAACCAATATAAAGTTGCACGATAGCTAATTAAAAATTTCCTCTTTTGTTACGACCTACGATTTTATGGCGTTTAAACTTTGAAATGAAGTTGTCGGACGGCGAAAGTTTCCCGGCTCGGATGTCAGACGTGTGCCAAGTTTCGAAAAGTTTTCGAGCTTTTAATTTTAAATCGAAGGTTGATGGTGTCGTTTGCTGAGGTGGTCGTGATTGGTTTATTTTGATATTTATTGAATGAATTTAGAAAAGTAAAAGAGTTCTGGCTGGGCGGAGAAGAGGAGTTTGAAATTGAAAGTTATCGATTTTGATTGAAAATTTTTTTAATAATACGAGTATCAAAAATGGAAGTTTTTCAAATGTTTTGTTCTTAATTAATTCATTTTTATTCGGGCATTTTATTGGATAAATTTCAGTGATGGTAGGTGGGGTGAGGAAGGGGGAGGTTATTCTCTGAAATAAAAACAGGGGGGTGGTTGAAAATGACGAACTTCGATCGAATTTTCATTTTCCAATTTGAGAAACAGTATTTTCAAAATTTTCAGACTAAAATTGAAAATTTACATAATTTTTTGTAGGTATGCAATTGATGTATTTTGATGAATTTGTGATGGGGAAATTAAATGTATGTATATTGTTTGGAGTAGAAAAGGGGAAGGGAGGAGGTTGAAAAAATTGAAATTTTTTCAAATTTTTTGTGCAGTTTTTTATTTTATTTTTTTTTTTGAAATTTATTCTATGAATTTTGGTGGAAAGAGAATGAGACTCTGACTGAATTTTTTCAAAGAAATTGACACGTTCGATTGGAAATGGAAATGGAAAATTTTTGCTCGTGATTGCCTGATTGGTATGTTTTCATCTTATTGAATGAATTACGGTTGATGGGAGGGGGTTGAGGACAAGAAGAATCGCTGAATGGAATAATGTATTGAACATGAGTTATTTTGAAATGGATGTAGGAGCGAAAATTGAGAAATTTTGGTTGATGGAATCTTTTACAATTCGGATCAACCTTTTTCAATTTTTTTTTGGTGAAAAATGAGCAAAATTTTTGTTCTGGTTTTATTGGGGCCAAATTCACAGACAAATTGAAATACATGTTAAACTGTATTTTGTATACGACATTCGTAGCCGCACTAGTGGCAACACTGCACCGCCTATCGGTTGTGGTGAGAGAGCAGCGCAGCTGTCTTGCTCGCTCTCACTTCGCAGAACTACCTGAACTCGTCCGCATCTCTCGGTCTCCGTCTGATACGTGACACTTATGTATTTCTTTCTCGTGCTCAATACAGTGATTATCCCACGTTATATTGGTGTTATTATTTCTATTTGATATATTTGGTATGTATCCTACTACAAGTCTATCATGGTAAGCAGAGCGTGTGAGACGGTTATCCGGCTGGCCTTTGTCGTCGGGAGCGTTTCTCACCTCTGATAATTATTTATTTATTTTTATCGAATTTCTATTGCTTTCATCAAGTGGCTTAATTTAATTCTCGCGTAATTAATTCTATTCTGTGTGATTTTTCATGTTTCCATGCGCGAGTCAATGCCGAAAAATATGCCGAAATGTGCCGATTTTTTATTGAATAACTGTGAAATTTTTCCGAATTTGCTTACACCAAAATGCCGATTATTTTTCTTGAATGCCTGTAAAATGTTTCTGACGTAATTCAGTCGGGCTTGGCTTAGATTGATTATTTTTTAGCACGTTTGAAACGTTGATTATTTTTTTGTACGTTTGAAACGTTGATTATTTTTTAGCACGTTTGAAACGTTGATTAATTTTTTAGCACGTTTGAAACGTTGATATAATTGCTTAGATCGATATTATGGCATTAGAATATCTGTGAATTTTCCTTTTCAAATATGTACAGTTTAATATTGTTATCACTAAATCAAATAATAGTTTAGATCGGCTCCAGTTACATACAGTTAATTTGTTTTGATTATGCCAATGAATAGTTATGTGAATATACATTTAGATTGAAATTTATTAATGGCAAGTTATTAATTCGGCAAATATTATCAGCTTAGATCGTTTATAATTAACGGATTTTTATCGGCTCAGATTGTCAAGAATCAATGAAATATTATCAGCTCCGAACGTTTTTCAAATGGATATCACATCGGCTTAGATCGTTCAGAAATAATGGAACAGTATTAACCCAGAATTGTGTACAAGTAATTAAATATTATTGGCTTAGATCGTTTACAAATAAATTCAATATTACTGGCTTAGATCGTTCACATTTAATAATTACCAGCTCATATCGTTCATAATTAGCCAAATATTATTTTAGATGGTTTAGAAATGACCGGACATTATTTGCTTAGATCGTTCATAATTGGTCAAATATACTGCCAGCTTAGATCGTTAATGAATAATATGATATTAGATCGTTGACATGTGATAATATCGGCAGACTTTAATAGATACATGATGAAATAATACAGCTTAGATCGTGACTACTGAATAATTTGATTTAATGTTGACGTTTTACCATTTTAGAAAGAATTTTCTTACACCTTGGATAATTAGCATATTGGCAAATAGATCGTTGAAAGATAAATGGACCATACCAATGAAGTATCAAAACAGATTATCAAGAAATGGATTATTAGCTTTGATCGTTAACACAGGTTTACCTCAATTATTAGCTTAGAACCAATTATTAATATCTGCAAAGTTCCTTTGTTTTAGATCGAAAATTAAATACTGGCGAATTCTTATCAGTTTAGATCGGACCTCAAATCCAAGGAGGCGAAGTTTATCATATTAGAACGGATTTCAAACTTTCAATATGGAACAAGTTCAGTACCACAAATGAAGTCCAAGTACAACAGTCAAAATTTATTAGCTTAGAACGAATACCTGTGTGGTTCATAATTAAATTTAGCTTAGATTGAATGAAATACCTGTGTGGATTAGAACCAAATTCAACTTAAACCGAAAATTTGTGTCAAAACCCTGTGTGGATTTAATAAATGAATTTGCTTAGAACAGAATATATATTTAATAACGGCGCATTTTAGACCGGATTTCTTGGCCAACAGGATAAATTTTTCACCATCTTAGAACGAATTCCAATCACTCAACAGTCAATGACGTCATACCACCAGAGCTACGTTGCCAGGAAAAACCCACAACAATGATGAAGAATGCGAACGTCGGCCGAGCTACGAGAACCCTTATCGCCTGCTATCTGTTACCTGCTTCACGAGTACAATGGAACCAGACGACGACGACGGAGTTATTTTAGATCGGGAAAAACCCAATGAATAAATCCTGTGTTGGCTTATCAAGTAGATAAAATTAGATCGAGACGCCAAAGTATTTTATTTAGACGTGGGCAAAACCCAACGAATGAATTTTATCCTTATAATGTTATCTTTCAAAGCCCTTATATGGAATCATTACGTTGATATTTTAGATCGGTGGATGTTTCCAAACCTTGATAATGGAATTTTAGTTTGATGACTCAATACTGAATAGTGCCAAAACGTTATCTATTATAATCCTTATATGGAAATCATATTTTAGATCGATGGAGATGTCCGAACCTTTATTGAAAATTTTTGATCGATGACTCATACTAGCAATAGAATTTTAAATTGATAATGAATGTCTTTTGATGACTAATACTTTAGAATGATGTATATACCTGCTGTAACCTTTGTAAAGGTGACGTTGAAATTCCAGAATTATGACTCAAAGCTTAGAACGATGTATATTATTTTGATTTAGCTAGAAATTTTAGATTGATGACTGATATCATTTGAAATTTATACATGCTTAGATTGGTGACTCATTTTTGATATGCTTAGAACGATGACAAATATAGTCGAAAGACTTTAAATTATTTATGAATTGGCATGTTTTAGCAATGATTATTTAGATCGATATTTTGAAATAGTACGCTACCCAATGTGGAAAATGGAATTTGTGCATTGTTTATCCATATACTCAAAAAGCCTATTGCAAAGGTGGGTTTCAGTGAATGCATAGATAGCAACATTTGAATATTAAACGAATATTAAATCAGCTATTTAAAAGCTTTTAGATCGATTAGTTGGAATTATTACTGAATTTTAGACCCGCTCATTAAAGCGATTATTGATTTTAGATCGGAAATTTGAAAATTATTATTGAATTTTAGATCGAATGAATTGGAGTTTATTAAAACCTTTCATGGTCTCCAGTGGATCGAAAAATTGAAAATTATTGAATTTATTGCTAATTACACAGATCTTAGATGTGGAGTTTTCTAAAACCCTACGTGGTCTCCAAATATAGGCCTTCTAGATCGTAAATAAATATTTAAATTTCTGAAAACGATGCTAAGTTGATACGATTTGCTATCTGATGCTACTGTATTTAAGATTGATCTGTACGTACGCCAGACAATCAAATATTGAGATAATTCACTGAAATTCGCGGGTGGTTTATTTGGTGCGGTGGTAGCTGGGCGAAACGCAGGCTATCAGCAATCCAAATAAATCAGTACAGTATAGAAACAGTATGCGAAACGCTACCTAGTATATACTTGCCGTAAGTTTGGAAGAGCTCCATACAGACTTACGCTCGCCATATTGAAGTGACTCCTGTTGTACTGATATTTTTGAAAATGAAATGCCTGTGTGGACCAAAAATAATTGGATCAGTAGGAACGACTGAAATCGAACAAATGAAATGATCTATTGACATTTGAAAATTGACTATTATTACTTTATTTACACAGGAGTCCACTTCAAAAAGAGAACTCTGTTCTGCCACATCGACATCCCTGCCTGAAGGGAATGCTGGAGCAAAGGGTAAGCACAATGTTGAAAGAGTCATAAATTGTGATAAAACTGATAAAACCAAGCTTAGATCGAAAGTGCCAAAAGAGAATTTAGAATATGAAAATGAATCTAGAAAATGGGCAATTAGTTCCCTCGTTAGAACGAAATATGTACATAAAGCGGTAATATCTGATTCTGCTAAAATGATTAGATCGTAATTAATGAACATGAACCTAGAGCTAGTACCTCAGGTGTACCTTTAGATCGGCATACTCAATGATATAATACAACTCCACTGTTATTAGTATCAAATCCTGAAAAGCCTCATGTTATTCAGCACTTGGTTAAGAAGAAAAAGGTGGTTGAAAAATTTAGAACGGCACCAAACGCTGGAAATTTAGATCGAAAAATGAACTGAATCCTCAACAGAAGAAGACTCGATTGCTTTACTGTCCAACAGAAGTACCATTTAATTAGCATAGACCGTTTCAAATCAAAAGGAAATAGCTGAGAGCGAAATTCAGAAGATTATTGTAAAAGAAATCATTGAGGTGAATAAACAACTTAGATCGGCAAGAATCGACCATCCAAGTGACCAGACCTGTTCAACTGAACCTTAGACTGTTAGTAATGCGCAAACTGACTCTGATTGTTTCAAAGGTGAATCTGAAGAAGAAGATATAGATTTTGTACCAGAAAATAGATCGTCTAATTCTCCACAATTTGTATCTGATGAACCCAACTCCAATTCTCACTTAGAACCTGAAGAAGATGGAGACCCGTCATCACCAAGCTCGTTTAGTAACACAGAAGACAATAAAGATGATAATAAGCGCAAGAAGAAACAGAGTATTAGATCAAATTGCAATAAAGAGAAGCTTAGAACGTCAAAAAGTACTGAAAAAGCTCAGTCATCAATGATGAATGATACATTTTAGATCGGCTCGAATATTATAGAAACTCGCCCGTACAAAACCAGAAAACATTGCTTAGATCGGATATATACAAGAGACATTACTTTAAATTTTAGACTGGCTCCTGAAATTATCAACAGGTTTAATTATTGCACCTTAAAATGGAAAGTATTTGAAAATGCAACTCATCTTAGACCGGCTCGGTTTACATTCCTTATCCTAGATCTGCTAGAATAAAATAGAAACGATTAAATCAAGAAAATACAAACTTTCATCTTAAATTGGTTATAATATCAACACTGTCAAAAGTCGGACGAATATATTATTTTTCTAATTCCAAATTGATGAAGAACTTGAAACTTAGATCAGTTATTCCTAGTTATAGCTTGAATTGTGACTTGCTTAGATCGGCTCATTAAAAGATTACAACTGAGAATAATTTGCTTAGATCGTCACTGAGCATACATCTGAAGAAAAGTTCCAGACTTTTAGAAAATAAAAGCTTAGACCGATATGCTAAGAAAAATGCCAAAATTAATGGCTAATTTAGATCGGAATAATTTTTGGAAAAATCAATCAAAACGCCGGAATAAAAATTATATAAGTTGAATACTTAGACCATAATTGAAATATAAATAGCTTAGATCAATAGTCTGGAAATTATCCAGTAGCTTTGACTGGAAAATATTTTATACTGACAAATTTTAGATCGATTATATTGCGAAATGCGTAACCATAAATGGCTTAGAACGGTGGAAATTTTTAAATCTGACGTTATAACAACAAAAGCATGGATCGTGATATTACAAACTGGAACAGCTTAGATCAACATGCTATACTTTGATACATCTCAGCTAGCTACACTTATTGCAGACTTGCCACAAATTATCTCCTATCTGAAAAATTGGAATCCTTTAAATCAACGACTTGTCATTGGAATGGAATATTCAACAAAGAAGTGTATTTACCAGCAGCACTTAGCCAAGCAACCAAATTCGTGGATGTTTAGATCGATAAATACTTAACCCACACAATGAAGAAATGAAAATAATCAATATTGGGCCATTTTTCCTTGGATTAGTACTCAACACTTTATCATCTTGATTGGTTTATTTTGCAGAAACAGCGTAAATTAGATAGAAATGCCCTGACAGCAACAGTTAGCAACGAATCAGTAGCCATCGTTAGATTGTATGTCAGTAATAGCAGCTATAAATTTGAAATACTTGGAATGCTTCATAGCTTAGATCGTTTATGAATTGTCAGAAATATTGTCAGTTTTAGACCATAGACAGAAGTATGATATATAAATCAAATTCAAATCAACAGTTAAAACATTATATGGCTTTATTAGTTTGCTTAGATCGTAAATTGGGCCAAGAACAAGGATCATAAGATTTACCAATAATTTTAGATCAGTACTCCATTGCAAAAGTTAGAAAGTATTTACCAAATTAAATTAGATCGACTGAAAGTAAAATGAATATTTTAGATCGTTACTGTTAAACTATGCTTAGATCCAAACATTAGAAAATGAATGCCACCATTTTAGAACATAAATGAAATAATTCAGATTGATTAATATCACAAAATACAAATTTAGAACGATTGAAAAGTTGAATTATGCAACAATAGCCAATGATTTAGATCATACAATTCGGCAAAAGTTATTTAAGACAGACAGAAGACCATATTTTGAATGGAATAGAATTTTGAATTACACTGTTTAGACTGAAATAATGGAATAATTAGATGGCATACGGAGAAAATTTAGATAAATGGTATATTAAAAATGTGATGGTGAAATAAAACCCTAATCGATTATATAAATGGAAATTAGAAAGTTATAATATTAGATCGATAATCTGTTAAAAGACTACATACATCACTAAATCGTGAAGAATCGAATACAAAAATTTAATACCAGACTTGTAAATAGAGATCACACAACATGATACTAAACTTGGAAATTAGATCGTCACTTGAGTACCTGTGAAAAATTGAACGTTTATCAAAGACTATAAACAGATATTTCATCTTAGATCGAATTTCAAATTTTTATTAGATCAACAAATAGACCCAGAGCTCTTAGACGATTTTACACTATTCATTTCAACATTATTGGGCCAATTACATCAGCTTCTTATAAAAAATAAATTTTGATGGATCATCAGCTTTGCCAATTTACTACCGATAAATGGATCGATAAATTTTTTTGAATTGGATTGACACTGGAATAATGGCTGATTTTAGATCGAAATCGTTAAAAATATATTAATATGCCAAAATAAGAAAAACATGGAAGTAATTATTGGAACATAAAACTGAAAACTAGAACACCTTAGATCGGAAATCATTTAAAAGTGGAACACCTTATATCAAAAACATCTTAGACAGATAATGCTTTGTTTCAAACATTAAACGCTCGTACACCTTAGACCAATAATTTTACTTAGGATGAAGAATAATTAGCACAGAATAATAGCATTAGATCGGATATGGAAATAAAACATGTAAATTGATTATTAAATTTAGAAATGAGCAAATAGAACGTCACCTTGTTTTTGCCATCAACCTAAATCGTAAATGTGACCAATAAATATCACCAGAGATTACTTTATTTAGAAAGCTCAGACTCGTTGAAAATCCAGACATGATAAGATCGAATTACAATTACAGAAATTTAAGAATTGGAAATTATTTATCTTGGATTAGACCGATTGACAATTAATACTCTAAAAACCTGGAAACGTTGGATGGAATAAACAAAATTAGATTGGAGGATAATTTGAGCAAAATGAAAACGCTCCAAAGATCGAAGCTGACACAGACTCAACAAAAATTTATGAACACTTTGAAAAACAATTAGAACGGCTTAAAGCGTACATTGCTTGGACAGCAGACAATGAAGACCTTGAAACTTTTGTGTTAATGGTTGACTTAGAAGGAGATCCTATTACTGTAGAAGAAGCCTTACTTGGACTAGATTGTGAACATTGGAAAAATGCTATTGGAGAAGAAATGAAATCACATGATCGTCATAATACTTACATCTTTATGAACAGACCGATACCTAAAGAGAAGCCCACAATTGTAGATTTGATCAAAAGTAACATTAAATAAATTTATACTGATTAGAACGATGCTAATATGAGATAAATCCTTTTTCTGATATAAACTGATAAGTATGAAAAACTAAAATCTTAGACCAATGATCAATTTTAGACCTGTGGCTAATTTTAGATGAATAACAGATAATCAAATGTAAAATGAACAATTTTAGATCGTTAACAAATTTTTAGAGTAATAAAACTTGATAGAGTTGCCAAATAATAGACTGTAACATGAACACATTGGCAAAAGTAGAACATATTTCCAGATTATAAATAATTTAGAACGACTACATGATATTATAAAATCTTTGATATTAACTCATACAACACCTTAAAATAATGATGAATTTATACAGACATCTTAAATTGAAAACAAACAAATCTTTTATAAATAGATCAACAATTAGAAATCCATCTCATCTTAGATCAATAAGTAGACATTGAAATAAAATTGAATAAAATTTTGAATACTATCTTGAAACAACAAAAATTGTGTAACAAATACAAATTTGATAATTCTGTGTGAAAAGCATCTTAGATTGTTTACCTCAATATGCTTAGAAAACTATTTGAATTTTTAGATCATTTGAAATATGAATATCTTAGATAGCAAATGAGATTAGAATTGGAATACTATGGATAATTAGAATTAGAGCAACTAGACAAATAAATTGAAGAATCCAAAACATTGGAGGGAGTAGAATAGATCACCTTACATCGGTATTAATATATCAAAATCGGAGGGAGTATAAAGAAATATTTAGAACGTACAATTCAACCAGCAAAGCATCATTAAGCAGTCTGATGTACCCAGCCTATAGTTAAAGGGCCAGACTTATTCTACCCTGCTATCCTCATTTTGAATATAGACCATTTTATAGTAGATGAAATCATACAATCAACCACTAGAGAAGAACTCGACAAGAGAGAACAAGATATTGTAAATGATGACAGAATTGCACCTAATATGTATTTAAATGAATTGATCGAAAAGTTCAAACTTGATACTAAATATCATAGATCGGAAGGTAAGACATTAATTGGACCGTTTATAAAATATACAGCAAATCTTAATGTAGATCGGTAAAAGTTTTTATTAAAAACCTGTGTGGAACAAAATGAAATTGAAAATTTTTAAGACAAAACCTGTGTGGAATAAAACAATACTCAATTTAGATCGAAATATAAATTTTATTAAAAACCTGTGTGGACGGAAAATTAACTGTGTCAAAAGGAATATTGCTTAAAGCTATAAAATTCATTGGTTTAGAACAAGTCGAATCAGAACGTAAAAATATTGCCTAATAGCATAAATAAAAATTTGACTAGAACTAAAATAAAATCGTATATTATCTTAAAAATAAATATCACAAATAAATTGAAAAATGACTAGATTGATACTTACTCCAAAAAGTCGGAGGGAGAATTTTGCTTAGAACGGTATTAATATTCTAGTTCCAAAGAATAGGACGTAGACATACTGACTAAACCTTTGACTGAGAAACCTGTCACTCAGCTTAGATCGAGAATTGTTTCAAAATATCCTGTGTGGAAATTTAGAACGGCTCCTGATATTATTGTAAACGATTTTACTCCAATTGCACTTAGTTTAGATCAAGAATTACTGCTTAAAATATTCAAATATTGCTTAGATCGGGGATACAATGATTCTACTGACGTAAAGATTAGATCGGCTCCTGAAACTGTTACTTAGACCAGCTCCTGGAGTCCTTGAAAGTATTACTGAGACCAAACAAATTAGATTAGCAAAAGTTAGATCGGCTCCAGAGATGCGAAATGTTATTGCTTGGATCGGATATACAAAATAATTTTATTTTAAATTCGCAAAAATTAGATCGGTTCCAAGAATTCTTAATGGACTATACTATGATCGGTTATTCCTAGTTAGACCAACTTTGATCGGCTCGTATTTAATTCAAACGTCAGAAATCAAGATCTGAAATTGTCCAAAAGGAGCCATATTGCACTGAAAAGATGAAGAATTAAACATCGAAAGATCGCTAATATGAAAATTGAATTTTTTAAATCGATAAATTCAAAATGTTTAGAGTTAGAATTTTACCTCCCATCCAATAGATTGTAAATTTTTGCTCTTTAAAATAAAAGGAGGGAGTGTTAAACTGTATTTTGTATACGACATTCGTAGCCGCACTAGTGGCAACACTGCACCGCCTATCGGTTGTGGTGAGAGAGCAGCGCAGCTGTCTTGCTCGCTCTCACTTCGCAGAACTACCTGAACTCGTCCGCATCTCTCGGTCTCCGTCTGATACGTGACACTTATGTATTTCTTTCTCGTGCTCAATACAGTGATTATCCCACGTTATATTGGTGTTATTATTTCTATTTGATATATTTGGTATGTATCCTACTACAAGTCTATCAATACAACTTTTTGACGAGGAGAGAAAGAGAAAGAAGAAGAGTAGGAGGCCGTGGTTGGAAAACAATTTTGAAATTCAAATGTTGGAAAATAGTGAAGAGTAGAAAGGACGATAATTATGCTCAATTTATACTTGCCCCTTTTATTATTGAAAAATTTTAATTCATCCAATTTTTAATTTTTGAGGGGTGAAAATGATAATTTTGCAAATTTTATCATTTTTATAGCTCTCATACCTTAAGAGTATTTAAAATACTTTGACCTAAATAAAAAACACAAAATTGAAAATTTCTGACCTTGATCGGACTTCGCTTAACAATTGAAGATTTCTTCTTTTATTTTTCCAAATCAAAATGCAATTTTTTTCCATTTTTGCTGCCATTTATCATTTTTGACAAGTGACTAGTTTTTTCAATTTTTGATTTTTTTTTCAAGTAAAAATGAAAATTTAAATATACTGATTCACTTTTTTAATAGTGATCGAAATTTTTAACTAAGAAATTAATTGTTCTAATTTTTTATTCCTGATTTCTTGAATTTTAGAAGTTTTTGATCCATTTTTTATTGTCAATTTTTCGTAAGTGTTTTCGACTCATGACCCTACATCAATAATTTTTTTGAAATTTGTCTGTTATCACTTTCCTGATTTTTTTAAAAATGTATACAATTTTTTTCTTTATCAAAATAATTTTTTTTTGTACAAAAGTAGTTTTGAAAAAAAAGCTTTTCGTATCGCTGTACTAAATGTCAAAAAATTTCCGAGGGAAAGGTATATTTTTTCATTTTTTCCCAAGTTATCTGGCATTCTGACATCCTCTTCCTTACCTCGATTTTTTCCAATTTTTCCAAAACAAAATCGAAATTTTTCTACATTTTCTGTCATCGCCTCTCAATTTTAAATATTCTCGTCTTATAACCCTGTTTTTTTTTAGGAATTTTGTGTATCCACTTCCATAGATTTAGGACTGAAGATGCAGTTTTTCAAACTTATTTTACAGATCTTCCGATTTAAACCAATTTTACAGACTCGTGTCATGGATAATCAGGTTCTTAAATTGTTTGGAATTGAAAATCCCCATACTTTTTTAGTCTCCTTTCCTTCTTCTGGAATTTTTACTGTTCTGGTTTTCAGTTCAAATTGACCCTCTTTGTTTCCCAGCCGTCACATTTTAATGCATAAATAAACTCCTATCTGAATGGAAAAGAAGAGAGAAAGGTGATGCTTAAAAATCAATTAAAGGTCCCCCCAGAGTATTGATGATAGAATTATTCGAGTATTTGTGGAAATTTTTGTATAAGGTGACATATGAGACGACAAAAAATCTCATCGCTAGCATACGATTACATTACAACCCAAAAAACCCTAAAAATTTCGTGGAACCATTCAAATGACAACGATGGTATTGAGTTGTTGCGACGTCGCGCGTGTTTCTGTTTATGGCCCCATAATACAGATATGGAATATCGATAATATTGTAGGTATATGCCTAGATAGAATTATATGCTCGAGGATGAAGAAAAAAAAATAGAAAAAAAGTTGTTCACATGAGTTAAAAGGAGCAGCAGAGCAGGGAATAGGACGAACACGATACGCGCGCGGGATCGACGCAAATTACTTTTTTAACACATTAGCCAAGACGAAGAGAGTCGACTCGGTGCTTGGAATTTATCTGGATATATTAAATTATTCGTGATCGTGTCACCGAAATGGTTTATGATATCTATGCACATAAACGAGCCAGCGAAAATCTCTTTTACTATGCATAAGTATTTACGAATGTGCATATAACGATACGATGGTCAACTCAAGTCAGCTTCGACTGGTCTCTCTATAATCGTATTAATTTCGTTCCACGTATCTGTCCGTGTCTCTCTTCTTTACTCTTTCACTCAATCTGTTTTTTTGTTTCTTATTCAACGTCCGTTCGTATCGTAAATGGAAACAAATTTTCTGGCGACGAGCCCACCTAGATCGCGAATGATACTTTGTTTATGAAGAAGGGAAAAAATGTGAAATGAAAATTTACTGTGTGAAAGTACCTATTTGCGGTGCTATTTCGCGTATGGAAGCTTGGATCTTTGACGGAAGACGAGATGTGGGGGAGAATGCATCGTGTGCGGGGTAAAATTATACATCGACGACGGGATATCCGTGAACTTGTACGATTCTCTATTTTTTCCAAAGGTTATTTATATATTAGTTTATTACATGTACGAAAACAACGCAACGCAACGACTGTGGCATCGTAATGCGCTTAATTGAACAGGACATTAATTTTTTAATGCGATCAAAGAAGCTTAATCGTGCTAGTTTCTATGTTTGTATTAGTCTTTAAAAAAAAATGTAAATTTAGGAACATCGGTACAGAGATTTTTTCCACCCCACCATTGCTCGTATCGAAATTTCTAAAACACCTATATTCATGACCGGTTATCTCGCGTACATTCGACTTCCGTGATCCGGATATATGCGCGCAATGAGCCCTGAACAGAGGTACGAGTATACAATTTAATCCCGACTGACTGTGAGCAGACCGGAGACCACAGAGCGGAGACTGATTAAGTAAGGTACACTGGGTCAACGGATGATTTCGTGCCGAAGATTGATTATGTTTTGATAATGTATCCGAAGTGAAGGAGGTGCGGACGAAGAGGACGACAGGCTATTTACCGAGCTCGGATTAGAGTCGGAGACGACGTAATTAGCCACCTAGTACATAACGTGCGTTCGATTGATTCGAATGATGTGAATGTTGAAATTGTCGTTGGGTGGTAATTAAAGAGTGAAAATCGTTATGGTAACGATGGATGAGTTTCTGAGTTCAAAAATGGTCTCGGAGAGTTCGGTTCATTGAAGTACGTAATCGTCGCGAATGAATGGTGGGCTAGTGTGTGAGGCTTGCGAATGGTTGAGGTTGGGATTTTTTTGTGAGTCGTTCAAGAATGATTGAAAGTATTAGGTGAAAGAGTAGATATGATTGTGTGATTTTTCTATTTTTTCACCTCCCTTCGTCTGGGTCGTGCAGAAAAAATCAGGGCTCGATGAAAAAAAAAGTAGGAGCTAAAAAAAAGGGTCAAACGTCGAACTTTACCATGGCATTGTTGAGTCAAATTTTTTGTTTAAGGGTCCTTATGATGAAGATACTTGGAATTTTTCAGCCTTTGCAGGACCCAGAAAAACAAACCGGTTTAGATTTTCTGTATCAATAGTTTTGTATCAGGAGAACTAAATGCGGTGTCCAAAGGTTTTCTATCCTGAGGGTTGGTAGATTTTTCGTATTTTTTTTTGACGGAGGTTCTGATGCACCCTCCCCCCCCCCCATCTGAGATAAACCTTTTGAATTATTTAAACCTGAATGGCACCGGTTGTAAAACTTTTAAATTATTTGTTTAATTTTTCGAAAATGATTTTTTTTTTGTAATTATAAGATTACTCGATGACTAATGCAGAGAAGAATCAGAACCATATTAATCTATGCGGAGGAGGGAAGGAAAGTTGATTGAGTGCACTTTTTTCGATTTTTTCAAATTCGAAGTAAGTTTTTGACTGGAATTGAATTTTTTCAAAAAAAAGTTAGATTTTTGGAAATGAAATACAATTTATTTTTTCACTTTCCTCTTAAAAAGTCGAGTAGGTACTTTTGAATCAATTTTGGATGCAAAAATCGAAATTTCAAAAAATCTTCATTTTTTGACACAAAACGTAACAGTTTTGGAAAAATTGAATCAATTCTGTTCATTTTCAAAGTGTTTCTGTGCCTCATTGTCATTGTGTCATATAGTTTTCCTATTTTTTTTTTTTTTTTTTTTTGAAGAAAACCTGTTTTCATTTTGAGAAGTTTTGGTGGGGGGGAGGAGAAAGGGGGCAGAAATGGTCTTAATCATGATGTTGATAAAAATGGGAGAGATAGAGAGAAAGAGAATAAGCCAGAAAACATCATAGTTCACGATTTAGAATTAGAAACCCTTACTTTTTTTTAAAGAAAAAAAAAAGACGCGAGAAAATAGTGCAAAAGTTATGGAATTTTTGTTGGATCAGCAGACAGTCAAGACACCTTGAATGTTTTTATCAGAAATTTTGAAGAGAAGAGGAAAAGAGGAATTTCAATGTCAATCATAATTATTCAATTGTAAAAATGACCCTAATTTTAAAAACTTATCAAAATCCTGGAAAAATGATTTCAAGAAATGTACAAAAAAGCTCTCAACAGTGAAATGAGCAGTTTCAGTTTCAACGCAATTTTTTTTGGAATTTGAGATGATCTATTGAGTAAATCTACTTTAAGAGAGATATCTTGCTCTCTCTCTTCAATACCCCTTCCCCACACGATTTGCGTCCTGAGATCAATGATTTACGAATTCAAAGTAGGAAAAATTTTCGTATTTGAAAGTAATCGATGAAATTATCTCTGATTGTGATCAAAACTTGAAAATTGTGGTACAGTTTCATGAGGGTTTCATGGATTTTTTCCTCCCTCCAATCGATAAAAATTTGTCTTTTTTCCGTTCAAGCAATGATTTTTAACTGCTCCTGTGTCATACTTGATTTCTTACGGGCCAATAATTGTGTTTTAAAATAATCTGCACCCTGCGAATTGAACATGAATTCTTTTAATGGATTGATTTTTGCTAATTGCTAAAAGAAATTGATAATCTCTTCAGAAAAGGGGGTTGAAGTAATGAAAAAAAAAAATTCTGAACTTATAAATAAACTAGCTTTTGCTTTAGTAACGTTTTTAGAAAGGTTTAAAGAGGTGGAAGGTTTTGAGAAGTGAAGGGAGCCTTATTGGTGGAATGATGGGCAGATGTTGAAGAATTATTCAAGTTGTATGTAATTCAGAAGTAGAAGTAATGAAGCATATGTGAGCCTGGATGTATGAAATCCCTAGGTGTCAAAAACAGGTTTTTGAGCTGATACTGATTTTAGGTCTTTCAGAATCAGAAAAGGCAGCATAAAGGGATACCCCCAACTCAAAAACCATTTTCAAACTCTTGAAGGTGGTTTCTGTCTCCAGACTAACATATTATGGGAGTCCCCAAAGGTAGGAATGGAAGTGCTAGTTATTTTCTCGATTCATTTTTTCTCTTCCCCTCCCTTCTGTCTTTAAAATTCCTGGTACTAGAATTCAAAAACTGAAAAAATGGGTTAATTGAGTGAAAAAAAATGGTGGTATTTTGATCCCAAATTGTTCCAAAACTCTCCCATCAATTTCGAGTATAAAACTTCGTTTGAAATGATCCTCGATGTTGGAAATTTCTAATTGACTCAATTGCTACTAATTTATCCTTTTTCAATTCATACTTCTATCATTATAATACCCTATTCCATATCATTATGAAGTACAATGCCTAATTAGTAATTACCGCAGATGTAAACATTTTGGATTTTTGGGAACCTTTTTTTTCATAACAATTGAAATTGGTATATCGATATGGCTTACAGCTGGCGCCTTTTTTCCTCTTTCGTTGTATAATTACAAGACTAGTATACATAAAACCGATAAATACGTAGAAGTGGTATGTACACTGAAGAAGGCGGAGCTTAATTAGCATTGAAATACGGTTATACAGACATTTTGGTATAGTAATTAGTGGTACACGTACAAAAGAGGTGTAATACATGTGGTCAATAATTAGCTCCTACTTTCTCCCTGCCTCTTCCTCGAGACTCTTTTTTTTTCTTTTTCATTTATAAGAATCAGCTATAACTCTGTACATAACCTACGCGTATGGTACTTGTACCAAGATTTACGATATAACCTGGTGTTTGAACGTATAACTATATTGATTGCGGTATGGCTCCATTGAAAAAGACCAGAGCCATATAGGTCTTCGCTGGGTATAAAAACAAAAGGGGAGGTAAGAATGATTTTTTTGAAGTATCAGAATGAATCTTATATATGCGCTGTATGGACTCGGACGTGTAGGTCATATTTCATGCGGTTTTGTGCACCACATAGCGAAAGGTGAAGAGGACGAGACGCAGACGTGCGGAATTTAATCGCAATCGAATAGTTGAGCCGCCATGTCGCCATTCTTCGGTATATATGGTATGGTCTGCCCTGCTTATGCCCTGTGCCTGTGCCTGTATTTGGATTTCGATGGTATGGGTAGGGTATACATTGGCGTGGATAATTGGTTTCCAGTAGCAGCATCAGCGGCTCGCAAAGGAAATGTCTCTTTGCTATACGTATTCGAGAATGGATTCGGTTGTTATATTTTATCATTTTGGTATTTCTAATCTTATTATCGCGCGCGCGGGTTCAGGTTCGGCTCGGTGTCGGTGGATCTTCATCGCCACCGATATTCCGGAGTAAATTAAAAACTGCAGTAGGTCTGTTAATTGCGCTTCGGTTGCTGTACCGTTGAGGATTCTATTTTACCGGCCATGAGAACGGGTTAATAAGTCAAAGGGCTGGATAATTCAGGTAGCCGGCTATCTATCTGATCTTGTAACGAGATAGTGCACATGGGTCCCCGTCCTGTGTACGAGAATCGTTTGTAGTCGGGCTCAAAGATTTATGATTGCCATTCAAGAGTTTGGGTTGGATTTTTATAGGTTTAGGATGACTAATGCAGCGGTGTGAGCGAGTGTTGAGGTATTTTTTGAGAATGTTAGAATTTCGAGGAATGATTTTGTTGTAAATTTGAGATGATTGGAGACATTTTCAATTGAGGCTGAATTCAATGTCGAAATGTGCATCCCAGTTCCCATATGAGCCTGAATATAGAAATCTCCCTTAGGTGTTAGAAATTGGTTTTTGAGTTGGGGTTCTCCCTTGATTCTGCCTCTTTTGAAAAGCAAAAAATCAGCGTCAACTTATTAGGAACCAATTTTTGACACCTTAAGGTGGTTTCCATATCCAGGTTCACATTTTCTGAAAATCTATTTTCCTTTTTTTCAAAAAAAAAAAATTCATACCAGCCTAGTCTAAAAATTTTCGAGTTGAAATTTGCTAAACATCTATTCCAGATCAATAGATATCTTCAAAACTTTTTTCTAGTTTCAACTTTTCCTAGATTTTTTCAACCTTTAAAATTTTTTCAAAGTTTGATTTTTCATTATTTAAAAAAATTGCATTTTTTCGTTTTAAAATGTTTCTTCATTGAAATTTTTTTAAAAACTTGTCCATTCCAAGTGTCTTCTAAAATTCTTTCAAAATCTTTTTTTTCGACGACCTGAGATTCTGGCTCAAGTCGAAGAAAATAATTTATAATTTGATTCAATGTTTATTGAATTTTTTCAAGGAGAATCCTTCCGTTGCTCAAAAAGTTAACTTTAGGTACCGAAAGTTTTCTAAAAGTGTGAAAACAATTTTCAACAAAACATTCAAATTGTGAAAAAATTTATCGTGTTGGAATTTTTTGCTATTTTTCAATTTTCTCGTGGTCAGCGCGAACAATATGTACTTCGAAAAATCTTCTCCTTTGAGGCCCGCTGGACAAAAATCAAAGGATAAAAAGTTTTTTTTTAGGTTTAAAGACCTCGAATATCGGTAGGGGGGGGGGGGGGGGGTAAAAAAAACCAACTTGATTTTTTTCCACCAATCAACATGGTTGAGAAAAAATTCACCAATTTTTCAGAATCGAAATTCCACAGATTTTTCAAAAATTTTCCCCATCCTTCTCTCAGCACCAAGCAAAGTTAATTTTATGAATTTTTCTAGTTTTCAGTCATCATAATTTTTCATGAGTAGATAAATTAATCTACTCTTTCAGTGGAGAATACATGGGAAGAAATTTTCTCAAAAATTAGTGAAAATTTAAGAAATTTATAAATTTTTCGATAGCTGTGCTGATTAGTTGAAAAAAATGCGTGAAATTCAATATGGTTTACTCAAGTGTTAATTTTTTCCCCTTATTCTTTCAGATTTTTTGTGACCAATCTTGGTATCATATTTTTAGAATGATCTTCGTAGTTGATATGATTTTGTTAATGCCCGAGCAAAGCGATTTCAAAGCTTTGAAGAAATTTGATTTTTTATGTCCAAAAAATTCGTTTTTGAAGAGTTTCTCAGAGAGGGGTTTGTCTCCTCCTCCCCCCCCCCGTATTTCGTATTTACACCACTGAAAATTATACACTATAAATTTCAAACAGCACTTTCTAACGTTGATCTGTAAAATTTGGGAAATATCTGGATTTTGAAAATAACGATTTCAACTGCAAGTAAATAATGCAAACTTTTGTCAGTTCAAAAAAATGTTAATTATTGAAAATAATGCAATGAAATGGCCATAACTCTTAGAGGAAGAGAGTGAGTGGAGGGGGTCGACTCTTCTTTGGAATTTTGTCAATAAAAGGAGAATTTTTTATTTTTTTCGTGGGAATGCAATTACATGTCATCAGTTTGATAAAACTTAGTAATTCTTATGCTGAGATTGAACCCCGGTCTTCTCCCTCCTTGTTTGGGTTCAGACTCAAAGGTCTACCGGCCCATAATTGTATCTATCTCTCCCCTTTTAAAAAATCTCCATATAGACGGAGGATTTTCCTCCATTAAAATATTATAACTATGCAAACTTATAAATAAACTCGTTTCGCTATCAATTAAATATTATGCGAATGAGCCTGAATTAATTAATGAAAATAATCTCACGAAAAATACGAGTCATCGGTTGAAGTATATCTAAGGCATCGGACATCATTTCTGTTTACTTACTTCTTCCTACAGATAGACAAACAAAACAAACACATTTTGCATTAGATTCAGATAAATCAATAATATGTAAAGGTACTTAGATTCATGCATAATTATTACACACACAATGGGAAGAAATGAAAAAAAAAAACACATAATAATATTGAATACGGTCCTCTGCGTTGTTGAGGGTTTGAGGATCCATCTATTTCGATCACCTGCCTCATTCAATCTCGACCGAATTGAAACCACTTCAAAAGTCGGTGCTGTGGAGATTTTTGGCAACGCTTATCTTAATTGGACCGTTAACGTCGCGAATAATTAAGAACAAGGAAACGCGTCCATTAAATACAAAGTCTAGCGAGATCGCCGCCAAATCGGGTATTAAATGATTTCGATTCTTGTGTGATCATGCGTGATAATCATCGCGGTCGTTAAGTTTTTTAAATGATAGGTTATCAAAAATTATGCACGCGGTGGTATCTTTCTATCTCTCGTCTAAATCTTAATAGTTTTGAAACATCGGTGTTTAAGAATTTTTCAAGAATTAATGTATTAGTAATCTTGAGATATAGACGAACGTGCGACGACTATGCAAAAATTCTCGACGAAATTTTTATCCAACGAAACGACCTTATTTGGCAGAAAAATCGAACAATAACAGCTCATTCGAATTCGCGGTTATGGTACCTGTCGTGATCGATTTTCTTATGCGCGCCGTTCGAGTGCACCGAATTAATAGAATCATCTCTAATTACGCGTCTACTCGGCGACGGGTGAACAGAAGTGGGAAGGGTATCCTCTTACCGTATAGTTGGGTAATTCACTCGAACTCGAAGCACGACCTAGACCTAGGCTTATTACAATTCGGCGAAGCGTTCGGCTTTGGCAATACGAAACCTTATCAAAAATTAAACTGGCTGCGAGCGTTAATAAAAAAATACTCCAAGGTAATTGATATGACACCTGTGCGTATTCTCATGTTTCACTTATAAAGCGCCTTAGTTAAACATGACCCCGGGTCACCGATCGATATCGCCGCCGTTTTAAAGCTGTGCTAATCTGAGTCTATAATCTCGTGGCGAGGTGCACCCTATTTACGATCGAATACCGAGAGAGAGCGAGGATTTGATGGGTGATTGAATCGAATCTTTCTAGAGTGAAAGGTTTGGGTGTGAGAGGAGTGGATTGTAGAGATTTGAAAATTTTTGGAGAATTAGGCAGGGTTTTGTGCTGGTTATTGATTCGAAGTTCGTTTGAGATTATTGAGTAACAGAAAATCGTCGAGGAACACAAATTTTTTTGAATTATTTATTAATTATGAAACCTTTTAAAATTTACAGTTGAAATTGATCAACTTGTAAATATTTTGAAACCCTAATAAGAACTAAACAGTGTGAGGGAGGCAAAGGCTTAAGCCCCCTTCTTGAGCTTGGAAAAAATTTTCATCCCAAAAATTTTTAAAAATGCATTTTTTTGCTCTTCAAAGTAACGGTATTTTCTCAAAAAAAATTTCCGTCAATTCTCAATTTGTCAGAAAAAATCGATGTTTTTGTAGGTAGTAAGTAGGTAGTAGGTACATCTACATACATACTGAATGATCAGTGAAAAATGACTAATTCTAAATTTGACCTCTCCTATAGTCCTTCTCTTAATTATGTAATTTCTGGACTGTCTCGCTTCTCCATGAAACAATTTCATCTATGTCGGAAATGTTTATTTTGAAAAATTTGGTGGATTCGTGCTTTATTTTGACCAATCAACATAAAAAAATCTCAAAATTTTGACAAAAAAGTTAATTTTTCATGTCACGAAATTTGAAATTTTTAAAATATTTTGAGTGAAGAGGAGAAAGGGAGTCAACAAACGACTTAATTTTTTCAATTTTTTACAATTTTCTACTATTAATGTGATATTTTCACCAATATTGGATCCAACAGTTATCTATGTGAGAGCTTTTTTAGAAAACTGTCAAATTGAGGAGTGGAAAAAATCTCGAAACATCTGTGCAAGTCGAAAAATTTTCAATTTCCAGCCCCTTCAATAAATATGTAGAAACGATTACTTAGTTTTGATAATTCAAAAAAAATAATAACTTAATGATAAATAGGTAGAGCTGATTAGGAATAGGAACGCAGCATTCTGTCTCATCAATCTTGATATAATTATATTTTCAGATGGAAAAATTAGTAGTTAAGAGGTGAATGGGGTTGGGGGGGTCGATTCATTTTATCAAAATTTTTAAGACTGTTGGAAAATTCTGAAAATTTTTGCATGAATTGATATAATTTCATTTCTTAGACAAATCCAATGATCTGAGATTTTTTTCCGAAGCGAAATTGTGTGATTTTTTCAGCCAATTTTGAAACGTGTTTGAAAATTTTGAAAGTCTTTTCAGAATTTCACAATCTTTTTTCAATTCTATGAAAATCACTGAAAATTTTTGAAACTTGGTTTAGAAGTGCAGCTTATTGAAAAAAAAATCATCATCGAGAATCATGTGCAAAATCACCCACTGCAAAATTAATGAAATTGGTTGCAAAATCAGTGAAGTTGGCTGAAAATCAGTTCATTTCGCCACTTTTTGCTGTCTTGCAATTCTGATTGTTCAGTGGAATTTTTTCCTGGTTCAGAAAAGAAAGAAATAAGAATTATGCTTTTATGACATGGTCATTCAATGAAATCAGCCCTTGAAAAAAAAAACAAGAGAAAGAATAAATCCTGTCCATTTTTATTCAGTCGTCCTTTACGCATCTTTCCTATGCAATCATTTTCAACTGATTTTTAGGGAAGTGTCTCTATGACCATTTTCACTCAAAATTATTCAAAAATTGATAATTGACTATCCGAATAACAGACTGAAAAAATGTCCAATTTGCTTGCAATGGATTTTGGGATTTTTCGGTGATTTTTTTTGCACTGTTTTCTTCTCGTGCTCTAAGGTTGACGTTATTGATCAGTCCTTTTTCTTTGATTGGAGTAGAAAACCATTTTGATTCTCTCTTGTTTTCAATGCTTTATTTATCATTTTTTTGACTGGATTTTGAAACATTTTCACCTTCTTTTTGAAATTTTCAAAATGATTTTTGAAATTGAACTATTTTCATGAATTTTCCTCCTCGACTAATCATTCAACGTTTCGAATTTTAGAGGAAAATAATTTTTGATTTTTATTTCAATAAGAATACGAAAAAGGCAAAAAGAGCGCCTAACACTCAATTTTACTACCAACAAGCCAAGCTAAGATGCGGAAATTCGACTCCTAAATTCCAATCCTCTCTCGCATCCATCAACCTCGAACGATTCTGAAGATACGACGGAATTTATAAAACCTCCCCGAGATACGTCTTGACACTTCGCTACCGCATACGCGATCGCATCGATCATTCCAGACTTGAAACCTCGCCCGGATCATCGATCTACAGCACCAGTCACCCATTCATCATTCCGCATCGCCACTTATACTTATGTACATTCGAACATACTCATCCGATCCACTCTTCTGCCCCATACCCAGCCGAAAAAACCCCTTCTATGGTACAAAATGCTGCCGAATTTGCTGCGCCAAGAATAGTCAAGTGGATGACTCCGAAGCGCCCCAGGACCATTCGTGTCACATCCGTGCTTATTGTTTGTTTTGGAATGCGATTTAAAAGCAGGATATGATGCTGACACGTAACGGGGGCGATTCGAACCTGACGATCCATATTTAGAAAACGGTGCGAAAAAAGGCCGACGGCGGCACACGAGTCCCTCGATCGATGTACTAAAAGGTCTTTTTCGGATTGTGGCGGACGAGGCGATACATTTTTACGACGGTTGTTTAACAAACGTATTTACACGATGGTCGGCGCTAGCAGCGGAGGCGTCGAGAAGGGAGACCACCGGTTAAAATAATAAAACACAGGATCGTATATGTACAGTGTACGGGTACGTGCGGCCGATAGTGATCGTTAAATAGTAGAGATACCTATGTGTATTTTTATGGCGGATATAAGGCGTACCGCTGAAGAATTTTTTTCCGATGTTTTTGGTGGCGGCGAGTCGCTGGAATCGGAAGCAGATTCATCATCTGCGGAAAAACTCGACTCGTGGAAGTAATATTGGCAGACGAGACTGCTGTGGAGTCGAGCCGGTCACTCGGATCCGCCGAGAAGCTCTTACCGAAACGATGCCGTTTTCTGGGTGCTCATCAGGCAGAGTACATGTGTGTGTGCATGTATAGCAAAGATCGGTATACATGGACATAGATGTGGACACGGACAATACGTACACTGGCGCACACCGACACACACACTGGCCTCATGGTATATGAAAAAAGAACGTTGTTGCGCGTTCGCATTACTCGATAGATCGGCCTGTGTGGTCCAGCACACCAGGGTGTGGTAAGAGCGTAATAGAGACATCAGATTTGATGGACCCACCGCAGCGTGTTGTCACGTTACTAACTCCCTCATTCAAATCGGTAGATGGCCCGTACCGTGCCCCGCACCCAGGCTCGTTCCGGCCTCGTCCCTCGGCGGCCTGCTGCCTCGACGGAGATCGCCTCATTCACCGGGTACGCGACCGAGGGCCGCGGCCGCGACTGCGGTAATTCCTTATTAGAGGAGCGGAGCGCGTATTTTGCCTTTTATTAGCTCTTTTTAATTGGATAAAATATTAGTAGATGAGGGCCACCTTTTAGACTTAACACACGATTTATTATTTTGTACCGATGTGATGCTGCTCGGGCACGACGTCCCCGAAATTCCTTGCCGATGACAAATTTCCAGATTAATATCGCATTACCGCGAGCGTCTCGGGGATCCCTCCCGCCACCTTTCGTCTACGATTCGTAACCCGGTCCATTATACACGATGGACGTGAGAGGGCCTACTTATCTAACATAAAAGTACATGGAAATGTGAATATATAACATATGCTTTTTTTTTTTTAAAATACGCGTTTTCTTGAATGAAAAAATTGGTATCGATTTTTATACACCGACGAAGACAGAAAGAATTCAAACGAGAAAGTCGATCAGACTACCTTGATCTATTATCGAGCTAGAATTTTGACATAGGTACGGACACGATACGAAAATTATTCTGAAAATTTATCTCTCTCCTACTAATATCAGCTACCTACTCTGTTTCGTTACTTGTTCGGCTTAATTTCTTCAACGACGATTAACCTTTTCACATGCCTATGTGGTTAGGAGGAGCTGGCTCACAGCATCACAAAGTTGTAATTTTCAACGAAAGCCTATAGACCTACCTACGTGTGTATATCTTATACTAGAATACTCCTTATCGCCACGTAATTTATTAAATTGGTTAAACGGTTCCTCTTGTGCGCGTATCTACTAAAATGATTATTTATCGGACTTTAATTGATATGATTGACCGCGAAGATGCGCGGAAGTTGGTGAACCGGTACGTCCTATTACTTTTACTTTTTTTTTTCTAACATTTGTACGAGGAGATAATGGAGCCGAGGGAGATGGAAGATGAGTTTAACGCGGCTGAAAACAGAGTGTGTGGGAATGCAGCATGCAGCAGCCACGTTAGATGTGTGGAAATGTTTTGACAAATGCCATCAACCGCCTGCATAGTTAATTGACTGGTTCAAATGGTACGAGACAGGTTAAATGATCCGTGTATAACGCGGTGTTGATTTAATTGTACGATTTGGGCAGAGCTGCCCACTGGATGGAAAGTGGTGATGAGGTGAGAGGGATTTTTGACGATGAATTATGTGCTGGGTGAGATTTTGAATGGTGATGGCGTAGGTATGAGAGGAAGGAAGTGTGAGGAGGGGAGTGGTGGAAAAGGTGGAGGTGATTGAGATGTGTGCCATTTTTAAAGTGAGGAAAGTGAGAATGTTTTGTTAGAGATGGATTGGTGTTGGAAGTGAACGAATTCGATTTGAGTCAATTTTTTAGTCATAGGTTGTGAGAAAATTGTAAGGAAATGTGTAAATTTCAAAGCTAAAAAATATGATAATTTTGATTTCAAACATTAATTTTTTGATTTAGAAACATTTTTTGTAAAATTTCAATGTGAGGAAGCTAAAGAAATCAATTCCTCCAATTGAGTTCAAAGAATTTGAAAAATTACCTATACAGACCTAGGTAATTTTGAATTCTGAAGTTCAATTTTTTTATCGAGAAAGAATTTTCTTCACTAATAATACTTATGAAGGAGGTAAAATCTGCTTTAAATCAGAAAATTCTCCTGATTTTCCCTGTGATGAAATTCGAACTATTCATCAGTTATCGGTAACGTCTCACTGATTCTAAATTAGAATAATGTATTCTCAACTTCTCTGATATCACGTTTGTAGTTGGCTGAATTTTCTCCTCCTCCTCCTCTTTCTCCTCCTCCCCCGGTAAGAAAATCCAGGGTATTTTTTGATTGCAAGTAAGGAGTATGGAAATCGAAAGTTTTCTGCTGAAATTGATTTTTTTTTCGTTCATCTGAAAATTTTTTAATCCGAAGACTAGGTATTTTCCCTGTAATTATGCCTCCGATTTGTTTAAGAAATGCCATTTTTCCAAATTTATGGCCTTTTTATAATTTCTCCAACATTTAAATATATGATGAAATTTTTCAATATTTCTATTTTGATACTTAATTTTGGTATGTTTTGTTATTTTTTTAAAAATACAATGTTAAATTTTGTTCAATTTCACTACAAAACTTACAAGTATTGAAATATTTGTACAAAAGTTTTGAAAATATTTTTATGCTTTGCCGCATTTTGTTGGGCTCGACGAAATAACAAAATGTTGTATTCATCTGTCTCAAGTCTTGATTTTTTCGATTGAAAAATAAATTCGCTGCCTCTCACCCCCCTAATTCAAGTTCAGCTTTCAAACACTTAGATTATGCGTCTGATAAACTTTTTGTGGTGGTGGGGGGAGGGGGTGAGGAATAAGTGTGACAAATTTCCCAACTACACCAATGTTTAATGATACATCTTCATTTTCACCCCTCCCCCCCAAAAGGTGGAACTTGTAATATTATTTTAAAACCTTTGATTACAAAAAATGTAACCAGGTACCTAGCTAGTAGCTACCTACTATGGCTACCTACATTTTTCCAATAATGTTAACGATTTTTACCAAAATGGAACGAAAGTGAAAATTTTGTGAAATTCAAATGAAAAAAAAGCAATTTTTAAGAATTTCCTGAATGTTTTTATCCAAATTTAATGTGAAAAAATTAAGTATTAAGTAAAAAATGCATCAATAGGATGTAACCAAAAAATAACTTGGACCGAAACAAGACTGAATTTTTTTAAAAAGTATTTGAAATCGAAAAAATGATATTCTGAGCAAATTTTTGACTTCTTTTTTTACCCAAAGCTAATGAGAATTTCGAGCCCAAAAAAAAAGTCAAATGTCTTTGATGAGTTATCTAGATATTTTCCAAGTAATTAGCTGAATTTTTTATATACCTACCTTAGGTAATTGAGTACCTACCAACTTTTGTCAAATTCTAGTGAATTTTCTTTAATGCCCAAGTCATCTCAAATACCTATTTCCTTCTTTCTCTTCATTTCACTTATAGAAGCAGTTGATAAATGATTGATTTTTTTATACATTGATGTATAGTTTATTTTTGATTGATTTTGTTGACTGAGGAAGTATTGTTGCTGTTTGATTGATATTTCTGAGAAATTTCATCATCTAAAAACTGAATTTTCGTATGACCAGTCGATTCATTTGAAGCATTATTGAATTTTTTTGTTCAAAATTGCTGATGATATTTTTGAATGTGGACGAATATCCCAGGTATTCGAGTTTGAAGAAAGACTGAGATTGATGGGAATCTCAATATTTACCTCTTGATTGCTGAAATGTTTGAGAAAATTATAATTTTTCAGTTTTTCATCATATTTTCTACGAAGCTTTTCACTTATGCTCCCCTAAAGTTCAGTAAATTTCCCGACCTATACTACAAGAAAATTCAATATTGTTTTTACTTTCATCTTGATACGATTCTATTGTACATGAAGTCTTTTGATTTCGATTCAAGTTACTTTTCTTCTCCTCCTCCTCCTCCCTCCCCCCCTCAAAAATATGTCTAGAAATTTTGTTTTTTATGTAGAGTACAGGGGGGCAAGACGGACCACCTAACGTTTGAACGCGTCTAGAGGCTAGATATGACCATTTTGAGTGATCGTAATTTTTTTAAAATAAAATTTCATCATTTTTCTTTCGTTTGAAAGAGTTTTCAATACCAAAAAACATTTTTAAATATCATTTAAGGCAGTTTGAAAAAAAAGTACGAAAATCCATCTTGCCCCAAAATGTTGGGGCAAGATGGATTTGGGTCGGGGCAAGATGGACACGTCTAATTTATTACGCAAAAAAGGAGAAAAAATTGATTTATTACGCAGGCAAAAAGGAAGAAAAAATTTATTCATTACGCAAAAAGGAAGAAAAAAATTATTCGAAGAACATGCAAAATTGCAAATTTAATTTTATGAACACAAGTCGCATGAATAGTTGCCCGTTTCGTAGTTTGTGCACTTCTCATGCCACCAGGCCTTTCTGCGGATAAAAATGAACAAAAATGACCGAATTAGATATCACCGAAATTGAAACAATATAGTCCATCTTGCCCCCAAACACGTTACCGGACAAATTAATGATTTATTAATTAATGGTTGCATAAAATAACAAAAAGTTTATTGTAATTTATTACTTACTTTACCATCTTTCCGACTATTCTATAAAATATATATTTCTTGATTTACTCTTCACTCAAAACCTTACGTTACGAGTCCCGAAACTTGCATGAAAACAACAACTTTTTTTCTTATCCCATTTTCACGGAAACTATACAATAAAACTGGACGAAATTTTTTTTAAACCTGTTTTTTTCAATAATGGGATAGATGACATAAATCATCGTTGCCATAAATTGGCCCAGTTACGAGATATGACCAAAATCCATCTTGCCCCCATGTGCCATCTTGCCCCCCTGTACTCTATAAGTTTTCTTGAGACGTCCCTTTTGAACATTTTATGCTTACTTCTTTGGCAAAGTTATGGATATTTTCCAAAATTTCACAAAATAATTTTTGCTCCTACATTACCTCTTTCCTCTGCCAGACTACCTGATGAGTTCAACAACCATACGAGAATCGATCTTGGAAAGTAGATTCGAAATCATCAGCTGTAATTTGTGATCCGATTTTTTTTTTGAATATTAAATTTTATTTTATTGTAGTAGAAGCAATCAATTTTTATAACAAACTGAATCGTTTATACTTACCATTATCCTTAATGTGTTTTTTTTTTCACAATTATTACATTAGGAAACATTTCATATGACTTATTTACGTTTATAGGCATTTTGCCCCTTAATTTATCCTCTGACCTTTCCATTTCCAATTTCACAAGAATTGAAATAAGAATATAAATTTGTTTAAAAATCGTTTTTTGAACAATACCTACAATATTTATACGATCGAGTATGTGTTCAGGTATTATACACATTAAAAGTACCCAAACATTATAGAAGCCCATGCAACGACCTCCTGCAACTTTTAACGCGTCCGTTTTAATTAATTTTTATGCTTTATTAATCGGCTGGACTCTGCGCGGTGGCCGAAATGCGGCCTCGTGCATTGTGATCTAAACGAGCGAAAAAATTTTTCTAGCTTTTTTATTACCTTCTAGTATCCATTACAATAAATAAAAACATCTCATTAGCTTGGCTCGAAGAATCCGCGGCGCGTCGTCGTATCTGATATTAAATAAATATAAATTTTACTACTGCCTATTTCAGGCGATATCACCGCTGGCTCATCTTTTGCTTCTATCTTACTCCCCTTCGATATGATGTGAGACTTCTCTGGCGTTACCTACTTAAGAAATACCCGATGGTGGATATTTTTAGAAAGAGGATGCGCAGTTTTTTGTAAAAATGTTTTTCGTACCCAACGATACCTTTTTTTATATCTGTCAAGTGTAAAATATTCCTCCCTCCTCCGGTCCATCCCTACATATGTAGTGACTTCTGTGAGAGAAAATATCAAGAAGATGAGACGAGAAAGAAATTTTAAGAGCGATGAAAAATGATTCGTTTATAACGTCAAGTCGAATTGCACATGAAGTTAAATAACGTCAATAACGACGATGATCGAAATAGAAAAAAATATCACGTCTCGAACATTGTTTATTTAGTAACGTACGCTTGGAATATTTTCATCACCTTGTACCAATTTCCAACGCAGGAAAGGCAATCGTTACAGAACGATTGGCTTGTTTTCAATCATCATCCATATAGATGGATACGATCAAACAATAAAAGCGCCGATTAATTGATACTAATTGAATTTACGCGACTAAGTACAAAACAAGACCAAATGGTGCGAAAAGTGATTTTTTCCACTGATTCGGACGAGTGCGAAGACTCATCTTGGTGGAACTTAAACGCTATAATCCTATAGGCGATTATAAGCGCTCAAATTGTTGCTACAATGATGATCGATTTGACGTGGGAAAAGAGAAATTCGCCAATTGATGCTGATTGTGTTTAGCTCGCGTATAAGCATCGATGACGAGGTGTTGTTGACCTTGCTACCGCAGTTGCGAGAATTTTCCTCGCGACTATGCAAATATCCATAACTAATAACTGCGCGCATCACGGTACGGCGGCTCGACTCTTTGATTATTGAGATGTACACAGCATGGCGGAGGCGATCTCTGTTGTCGAGGTGGGAAGAATAATGAAGATTGTTGGAATCAAAGATACGCGATTAAGATGACTGAATGCGTTGAGCAAGTTTTAAAGGAAATGGAGGTATTTGCGAGGTTGTTAATTCCGTGATAATCCTGCCAGAGTTGTTGGAAGGATTGCTGAAGAGTACGGAGCGATGAACTTTGATTTACGAAAAAATGAACAGAGTGTTCGGTTTCTGGAAAATCTGAATGAGATGGATAATTTTGTGAATCTGGAAATCAGGGAATGAATTTTTCAATATTTTTTCTTGAAATTTCATCCTAACTTTGCTTAGCTTTGCTTTATCATTATTGTATCATCTGATTGACATGATTTTTGTATGTTGACAATTTTGCTGACGTTATAAACGAAGAAGTGGTATAGGTATGAATTTTGGAAAAATACTCTTTCGTCTTTCAAAATTCTTTTAAAAATAATGAAGTATTTATAGTAATTTTTAGTTTTGAAAATTTGTTAAACGCAAAGAAAATGTGGAGAATTATTAAAAAAGTACAAAATTGCATGTTTCTGTGCTCATGCGAAAAAAAAAGTTGTCTGGAAAACATTGGAAAAGTCGAGAAAAATAGTCAGGTTATTCATTGAAAATCCTGCAAGTCCTGATGCCCTTCTGCTTCATCCTGTTATTGTGATTTCTCCCAGTTTTCCGAAACACAAATTTTCCTAATGATCGAATTTCTGATGAGAAAATTTCTTGAAAAAGTTATTCCCAAATTTGTTTTCTTGAATACCAAAACAAAAATTTGAAAATTACAATTTTTTTAAATTTAGAGTATTTTTTACAAAACTACTAGATTTATTGTGAGCTAACGCTCGAAGGGAACCAAATTGAATTTCGCATTTTGATTCAAAATTTTATTTTCATGTTTAATGAATAGATTACCCAGTTTTTGGAATTTGTTCAAAAAAGGGGCATCTTTTTCAAAAATTTTCTTATTTGACCATACTTTTTTTTTGTACGATTCGGTTTGATTTTAATCAAGTGTGGAGTGATTGAGAGTGATTGATGGTTCCTTGAAGATCAAAGGGTTTTTTTTGAGCTTGCTTTCTCAAGTTTTTTTTAAGGTATGGTTTGTAAAGGTCTGATCAACTGAAGGATCAAATACCTCAAACCCAAAAGCTCTTGTTTCATTCAAAACCAGTTTAGTTTGATAAAATTTTGTCTGCTTGAATCAGTAGGTAAAGTTAATTTCACTGAAAATAGGCAATTTTTCACTGATATTTTTCTAAAAAAAATTATTGATTTTTTCCAACGAATTAGGTATTGAATGAGAAATCGATGACTTGACTGAAAGATCAGTGAAAAATTGCTAATTTTTTAGTGAAATTAATTTCACAAATTTTAAAATGCAAAATTTCACCAAATTTGACTGATTCAGGTTGAAAGAGTAATGACCCACCAATCCCACCATGTGTAAGTTTCGCTTTCCCCTCCCATGAGTCCAATTTTTCTCGTTGCATTCTTTAAATTTTGAATCAGTCGAAAATGCCAAAATCGACTGAAGAAATCGATTCACTGATCAATTAGTCAGATTCCACTGATTTCCCAGTAAATCAGCGTCATTTTACTGCTAATCAGTGAGAAATTTCCGATTAAATTGGTGAATTTTCATCAGTGAATCAGTAAAAATTAATGGAGTGATCGAAATCAGTCAAAATTTATACCGATTCCAACAGTGGCTCAATTCTGTGATTTAAATCAGTCACTTTTGACTGATTCAAATTTAGAAAGCAGCTTGATGAATTTTGTGTGTAGGTATACTTTAAATTTTTCGAATCAACTTCACATGAAAGATGAATAAAATTTGCCTGAAATATTTTTTAAGGGGACTATCTTATTTATAAATCTTGAATCAGCAAAAAGATCGAAAATCACTAAGAAACGGTAAAAATTGCAGCATAAGAGAAATTCAGTGAGAAAAATTACCGGAAAATCAGTGAAATGAATTTAGATGATGAATCATAGTGAAAATTCGCTCAAAGTCAGTGAGTTTTGCTGGTTTCTCCTGTGCTGCATGTAATTTTGACTGTTCATCAATGACTTGATTGATTCAGAATGAGAGTGTATGATAATTTCATTCGAATTTCGGAAAATAATTTTCAAGTTTTTCTATTCGGGAATTCGGCGGTCGTTCGAAAAATTAGTTCGGAGTCATGTTTTATAAAAAATGTTGATTTTTGTTTTTTTTGATAAAACATTTTTGTAAAAATGAAATTTTTACCCCTCCACCCCCTCCTCTGACACCTCAAAAAACTTGTTCTTTTTCATTATGAGGTTGAATTACCTAGACACATGGAAAATCATTTTTGAAGTAATTGTGGACATCCTGAGATAAAAGTCGTACAATTTTTTATAAGTTCTATTAATTATTTTTGGAAGTGGTAATGGCCAACAGTAAATGAAAGGATTACATTTTCCAGCAATATGCATGAGAATTTGCTGCAGGAAAACCTTCTGCAGTGTAATTTTTTTCAGACTTTACGTAATAAGCGATCTTTACACGTAGGTAATAGGTATGTGTAAATTCCTAACGTTTTACGAGATCGTTTTAAAATAAACTCTTAACGTAATATCGAGGCATAACATAGATAACTGAAGTACATGTTCAAGTAATAGGTATGATATCCAGCAAATGGAGATATGTCAACTACAGGACAATACTCACAGCACACAATTTCGAAGGTCATTTTTACCATCTCCATTGTAGTGGATACATTAAAGAGACGGAAAGATATAGAATTCACGATTAACACGACGGATTTTCCATATCCATGTTGATAAACGCGTCGTGAGAGAATAAGAGAATGCGGAATTAATATGGGCTGCTGTAATCCGCATGCATATCTGCAGGTATATTTGACATGTACCGAATGTAGATATACCTATGAGGTACTTTTCACCAATATCGATTGATATGCATAGATTATTGTGTAATCTGCCAACGAATAATAGAAGCTTTTCACGCGAGATTTGGTGATTTATCGATGTCCTAATACTTGTAATACAAAAATGTCAAACTGGCAGATTTCTGACTTCTTATTGAGAATTAAGACCGCGAATGATAAAAATATGCTCGTCAAAAAGTTTCGAAAACCGTTGCATATTTTTGCAAGGCAGATTGAACCAGTCGAAATTGTGTATTCGTTCGTATAAGTTCAAACGGTAGCACCAAATACATAAATACCATGGCTGCGGTTTACCTATTATCTGTAATAGGTATTGTATATTTAAATACAATATTGGGATAGGCTGTACATTGTAGAAAGGAAATATTGTGCGGTTTTTGTGTTCTGCATTGCATATATGCACACAATATTACGGATCGGAAATTATTCATGAAATGAGATAATCGCGCTATATTTTTCATTGTACCTATACCTCAAACGCTCGAATAATTACCAGTTATTACTGCGAACTTGGGCCCGAAGTTATTGAATAATTACGTAATTATATGTATTTCAGGCTAAGTACTTCTTCCGATGGGATTTTGCGGGTGAGAGGGGGGGATTTGTGCGTAAAGAAGATGGATATGTGGTTGCGGATTTGGTTGATGAGCTGTGAAGATGATTTGAAGAATCAGAGTTTTAGAGTGGAGTATTGAAAATTATTTAATGAGGCGGAATCTGCATGAATGGGTAGCTCGGTGTTTATTGTCAGCTTCGATGGCTTATTTCATGAAATAAGCGTTTCTTCATCTTGTTAGATGAAGAAACGCCGTAAAAAATGATATAATTTTAATTCGAAAATAAAATATAATGCAAATGTGGGCAAAAATTTTTCAAAAAAAGTCATGATTTCTATTATTCTATTGCAACTCTGCCATATTTCTCAACATTTTCTGTAACTTTTTTTTTTAATTTTGTAAAAAAGAAATTTTGCTCTCAAAATATTTCAAAAGCGAAAAAAATTCTAATCGATCTACAACAAATTGAAACATTTTAGTGCAGTGGTTGAGCTTCGCAATAATTTTATGAGTTCTTCTCCCCTCCTCCTATCCCCCATCACATCTCAAGTGGCGACTTTCAATATTGTTTCGTTCGTGTGGCGAAGAGATATTCAATAATGATTTTTTAAAAAATTTAATGTGAGAGTTGATTTTGTGTCGAAATTTGAGAAGAGATGAAAAATTGCTGAGCAAATACATTTTTTAAAAAAATACTCATTTAATGAATTTCTTTTTTAAAACAGAAAGTGAGAACACATAGCTTTACAGAATTTGCCAAAGATATCCATGTTTTCTCAGAAAAAACCCGAGGTTTTTTTTTATAAATTATGGTGTTTGGAAAAAATATGATCAAAAAGTGTTTATTTGGGTTTCGATTTGGGATAAAAGGGTTATTTTGTATTTCATTTCTGTAGGTATGTAATTTTTTGAAAATTTTTTGGAAATAGTCCCATATACCGTTGATTTTTCTGTTTTAAATAAAGAGATGCTTTCCAAAGTTCTGAAAACAGCGATCATTTTTCGAAGCCAGAAAAAAAAAACAAAAATTTTCATTTTCCCAACTCTGATTGCCTGAACTCATTTTTCCCTTATGCGTTACTGAATTTTCTTTTCAAAAAGAAACTTTGGTTGGGGAGAAAGGGAGATTTTTCTTTTTTCGGCTTCCGTTTTTTCTGATACTGTTTCAGTGCCAAACCTAAACAAAAATGGATGGGTGAGGAGAGGGCATGAAATTTTTTATTCTAAAATTTGGTCAATTTTCTCAAGCATGACATTAATGAAGATGAAGGCTTGTGCAATAAAAATTCGAATTATATTTTATGGGTGAAAACTTTTTTGATAAATTACATTCGAAAATGAGCAAAAACAGTCATTTTCTCGTTTTGTTATTTTTTGCTTGAAATATCATGCAATACCTATCTACCTAATATTTGTCGGTATGCAATTAGTAAATTATTTATTAAAAGAAGAAAATTCAAGTGTAAAAATTTAATTACCACTTGAAGAATTCTCATTTTTGATTATGACTGAAACGTAATTTGGAATACATTGATGTAAAAAAAATTATTTCATTTGTGCTGTCTTCTCCTAGATCAATGTTTTAAAAAGACCCTTTTTTGGAAGAGCTTTTCAAATTTGGAAAATTTCGATGATGAAGTGTTTTCATCAATTTATCGTCTTTTACTAAGATGTCTGCTGAATTTAGAAGGCTGTAAACAAAAACGGGAATTTTCTACATTTTTCTCTTCTCTTGCATTTTTAAATCGACGAATAAAAATAGGTTTTTTGGCGACTTAAAAGCAAATCCAGTAACAAGAAATACTCAAAAAATCCGAAAACAAAAATGTTAAAAATTCCAGCATTAACGATTATATGTTTAAAATCGTTTAAAATCTTGCTTTCAATTTTCTATTGTTCTGTTTTGTCACTTTGAATCCATGAAAAGTCACTGGTAAATAGTCAGAATTGCAACAGTGGAAAAATCAGCAAAATTCTCTGATTTTTTTGGCAGATTTTCGCTGATTTTTCAATGAATTTCGCGTAAACTGTCTGCAGTAAACTTACATTGATTTCCTAATAGCAATTTTTTTCACCGTTTGTTTTCAGTGATTTTTTTTACATCGCCCTGCAATTCTGATTACTTTCCAGTGATTTTCGATCATTCTTACTGATTCATTAATGGTCTCCCTCATGTTTTGCAGAGAAGTTTTGCTATGAGTTTAAAGAAAAATTGTACCTAAATTATTCCAAGTACCTACCTACCTTCACCTATATCTACCTATATGATTTAGAAAGGGCAAATTCAGGGTGAATTGAAAAAATTTGAGGAAACTAATTTTTTTCAAGAATGATGAGTTAATATGCACATATCTAAGCATTGAAAAAAGTTGATTGTGCGGAAAAATTGTTGGTTTCTAGTACGAAGTAGGTAGAGGTACTAGGTACCTACCTATTGATACCATTACTATTTCTATCATTGAATAATTTCTAATTCTATTCTTCAACTTCCAAACCTAATTTCGAATTTTTACAGAAACATATTGACGTATTTGAAGGATGAATGCTATATGTAGATCATCACATTAGATAGATTTCCTTATGGCAGCCTATTGCAAAATTTTTGACATTTTCCATAAATTATTTTACGGGCAGTCAACAGTCATAGTAAATATATAGGTACCTATATGGGAAATTGAGGCATGAGACTATCATTAATAAATCTTTTGGATCATCATTTAAGGAGCATGACTGCAAAAGCGATGATACATAATTTGGTATCTATACTTTGCATGCAATGAGTTTTTCGTAAAATCTTTCAATAAATTCTCTATTATCTACTCTACAACTACATCTATTCGATCTACAAAAAAATTCATTTCAACTCACCGGAAGAAGGTCTATCCGAATATCTGGTACAATACACCCAAGCAGGCCACATCATATTGCCGTCCGACGACCCGCTTTTGGCGGAACCTTCAGTCTTAACAGAATTACATGACGATGATGACGACGACGACGATGACGACGATGACGAAGAAGGAGATTTACTATCGTTTAAACATTCTTTGGAAAGATCAACCGGCGAATCTTCGCTACTTCTTTTCGAAGCTTTGGCGGCTGCTAGGGTATTTTTACTAGATCTTTGATGACTACGTTTTACACTACTTGGTTTAGGATTCTTTTCGCCGAATTCCGGCCTTAAAATATTATCTATACTGAATTTCAAACTATGTTGACTATCGACGACGGACTTTTTACCAGACGTTTTCAACAACGATGGCGGCGAAGTCAGCATCCCCGAATCGGATACGGATTCTGTGGACGAAGGCGGCGGAGGTGATTCGCATCCTACGCTGAGCACTTCATCATTATCGTCTTCCGTATCGTCGTCTTCTTCCGGACTATGTATCGATGACCGATCCATGGTCGCCGGTGATGATCTGCCCCCAGCTGAGGTTCGATACCAGTCGGCAAAATCCTGAGTCGAAGGGCTGGAACTGCTGGAGTTGTCTGTGGCCGATTCTAGCGTATTTTCGTAACGATATAGACTCTGAGCCGAGTCCAAGGAATCGGCGATGATGCTCAGAGGCGAGAGGTAGTTGAGTTTGTGCGCAGCTGAGATGAATTTCAACGTTTGCATTGTGCCCGTGTGCCGCAGAGGATCACAAATAAAACATAGCAATGTACGAAAACGGAGAAAAGTTTGAGAAAATTGTTCGCCGGGTCGAGGTACAAAAAAAATTGTTCGATCGTGTTACAAATTTAACGCCTTAATTAAATCGTCGGTACGCGCGGGGGGCGCGCGGCGTCTACAAACCGGAAGAAAATTAAACACGCGCGTGTAAAATTTCCGCGAGTAAACGAGTTATTTCTTATATATGATTAACGATAATGTCTTAACGTATTTTAAATATTTTTTTCGCGTGTGCCGGTCGGCAGTACGAGCTGACTCGTGATAATTGCCGATTTACAGTGCTGATTAAGTAGAAACATTATTAAGGGTGGAGTCTGGAAATCGATGAGTTTTCCATTGAGTTGTCGGAAGGCGACGAAGAGAGCGGCGCGGCGCAACACGAATTTTTTACCCGAATACGTCGATAATACGTTCGCGACCGCGGAAATTCCGAGAGCGCGGAAACAACGCACACCCTGACTTTGTAACTCGTCCGAGTACTAACTGAAAGCCGCGAAGCGGATGACTAAGCTAGGATGTGTCCGAGTAGGCGGGGCGTACGACCGAGCCGACCTAAAAGCGCCGCCCTCCGGGAGGGCGGAGTTGGGTCATGTGGAGGGAGTACGGACCTATGAACGTCATTTGTATTGAAAAAATACCTGGTAACGACGTGTGTGGCCCGTTATAAAGAGACGTAACAGTAATAAATTGCGTTAAGAGAAGAAGCATTCCCTCTGACAGGTACGACACGATTATCTCCCCGCTCCTCGACGCGGTCTCGGCCACCGACAATAAGCCCGTGAACCATATACTAGCAGACTATGCTTTTTTTCATACTCTCTCCGACCTTCTTCCTCTATACCGTGTTTCGATGCTTTTTAACCGGCGCGTATGTACCGTAGATTTATTCGCGGATTTGTTAAATGCTGAAGTATTGCGTATAGAGGATTTGCTACCTTTTTTTTTGTGAGCTGATATGCGGTGAAGTATTTGCGCCAATGTAATGGTATTCGTTGGGAATGCATGTTAATGTTGCTTCTTCTAATAGCAGCGCAATTAGCTCTGGTGGTTGGAATTGAGAGTATGACGCTGTGTTGATATTGGGGGAAGAGACTGGTAAAAGTGAGGTTAGAGAAGATCTGGGTAGACTTATGTGAGTCAAATAAATAGCAAAGTTTTCTTATTTTCGATGTAAAGAAGTATAAGGTGTAAGGTTTTTTAAAGACAGTCTTTTTAAAATAAGAATGATATTGGTTCCCCACTTCCCATTTTTCTTTCGAAGTATCAAAAGTTATTAAAAATACCTACAATCAGCATTACAACGCAGTTCTGAATCAGTGAAAAATTTCATTGAAGGGAAATTAGTGAAAAATATAGTCAAATTATAATAAAGAAAAGTAGACGAAAGTGATGAAAATCTCTGAGAAGTCTCAAAAGTGATGAAATTCATATTGAAAATTCATCAGAAAAGATGAAATCACTGAAAAGTTAACCATAGTGATGAAATTCACTGAAAAGTCAGTAAAATCGGTGAAATTCACTGAAAAGTTAACAAAACCGTTGAAATTCATCGAAAAGCCCACAGAAGTGAGGAGTGTCGTTGCAAAACGCAACATCTCTGAAGACCTGATTTTTGGGAAATCGCAAAAAAACTGTCATTCAAAATTGGGTGGGGGTTTTGGCTCGGGGCGGTCTCATTGGAAAGCTTAGGACCCCAGCTACATGTTTTGGGGTCATTTCGCACTTGTACCTCAAGGAGGGTTGGAGGGGAGGGGAGCAAAAAAAAAAGATGTTGCGTTTTGCAACGAAACAAATTTTTTGTTGCGTTTTGCAACGACACTCCTCAAGTCATGAAATACACAGAAAAATGAATTAGAATTATGAAATGCCCTGAAAAGTGAATTAGAATTATGAAATACACTGAAAAGTGAATTAGAATTATAAAATTCTCCGAAAAGTCACAAAAATTGTGAAATTCACTGAAAAGTCATCAAAAGCCGTAAAACTCACTGAAAAGTCAACAAAAGGAGCGTTTCACTATAAAAAGTCAATTTGGAATTGAAATTTATACTGAAAAGTTGACAAAAGCTGCGAAATTCACTGAAAAGCCAACAGAAGCCGTAAAATTCACTGAAAAGTCAACAAAAGGAGTGTAATTCACTAAAAAGTAAACTTAGAATTGAAAATCACTGAAGAGTTGACAAAATCTGCGAAATTCACTGAAAAGCCAACAGAAGTTATGAAATACACTGAAAAGTGAATTACCTAGAATTATGAAATTCATTGAAAATTCACCGAAAGGGGTTAAATTCACTGAAACGTCATCAAAAGCGGGTAAATTCACGGAGAAGTCAACTAAATCGGGTAAATTCACTGAAAAGTCAACAAAACCGGTGAAATTCACTGAAAAGTCTACAAAACGAGTGAAATTCATTGAAAAGTCAAAAGCGGTGAAATTCGCTGAAACAGTCAGTCAATTAATTGATACATTCTAATGATTCTAGGTAGGTATACTAATTTTTTTGAAATTGAAACTTTTTTGCATTTGAAATGTTTTACACGCGAAATGTGTTTTAAAATTAACGAGGCCTTGATAGAATAAAACATGTTTTAAAATGATTTTGAAAAAAATTGAAAAAATCCTTGTGCAAGGTATAGGTAAAAAATATTTTTTTGTTTCTTTTCTTAAGTTTTTTTCCCCCTCAAAGTTTTAATCTGATGGTACTTGGTCTTGACTTCATGTTTGTTATGATGAAAAAGATTGAAAAAAAAAGTTCTGCAAATTGACAAAGTTGTGTTGAAAATGAATAAAGTGCTAAAAAAAATCTTTATTGGACTCGGAAATTTTTCAAACTTCATCAATTCATTTTTATTGTATACTCTGATTTACTCTACCTACTTGGATAAGTGAAAATTTCGGAAGTATAAAAAATGGAGCATCATTAATATTAAAAATTTAAAGATTTATTCATTTTTACCATTGATTTCATTTTTTGTAGCAAATGATTGCTTATTCTTCTTTGATTGAATATGCTCTCTACCTACCCGAACATGCGTTCTTATATTTTTGCGAGGAAAAAATATGGCTCATATCCGGAAACTGCTGGTTTACTGAAACTTTATTTTTGACTTTTTTTTTTGCATAAGTCCTTTCTTTTCTTTCATTTCTTTTTTTTGGTATGAATCTGTTTCTGTTTATACTTATGTTTTGACCTCAAAATTCTGACTGAAATTTTTTCCCTCCCTCCCCCTCAAAATCGCTGTCTGAATTTTCGGCTAGTACATATTAAGTTTTAGTGGACATTTTTTATAATTCAATTTAATATTAAATCGCTAGAATAGACCTAGAACTTGAAATCGAACCCCAAATATAGAAAAAAATATCACCAAAATCGAAATGGAAACTGAAACATATAATTTTAGTTTCTGTTTAATTTATTTTTTTGAATAATTTTGGAATTGTTGAAAGTGTTACGATTGATGAAAATCTGATGCCGTTTAACGTATCTTTTTTACAACACTTGAAAAGTGATAATTTTATTGAATTTTGTGGAGTGTTTTTGGTGTTGAATTTTTTTGGTCCACTTGAAAAACTAAAATCTTCAAAATTAAGATTGAAATTTTTCCTCATTTTTTTGAGAAACTAATGAGGATAGTTGCTATACACCTAATATCTCAAATCTCAATTTTTTAAATTTGATTGGAAATCTAGAATATTCAAAGTTCCAAAATTGGTAAAATTTCATGATTTTCGATGAAAAAATGGAATCTAAAACCGAAACAGTTATTTTTTTGCTGTAACTGAAACCGAAACCGAAACTTTTGTCGATTTTGATTTTCAACTCTGAGAATAACTTGACCGAAGGTGAAGATTAGGGGAAGGGATCGAAATAAAATCGTAATTTTTTCCACGTGCAAATATTTTGGGACCATTTTTTTTCAATGGTAATATGCTTTTTTTTTGAAAATTCCAAGTTCACTTCTGTATAGTACATGGTTGAAAACTTGATAGAGTGAATGTGGCGTGGAGAGGATGAAACCCCAATTCATTTGTTCATTTGACCATATCTTCGTGAAATGAAACAATAAAATATCGCGGGGTCCATATTAGGCTGAATCTAACCGGCCATTAACTTATAGCGATGAAGATACCTGGAGATTCGCACTGATGCGGAACAGTGCAGCGTCATGGGAGACGTTTGGATTAAACTAATTGAATGAATAATTCGTTGCGAGCTTATTCTCATACATATTATTGGCCTGTGTGTCATCGTGAGTTTATTTTTGAAAATTATAACGTTTAATGCTTTTCAATGACGGTTTTACTAACAGATACTATATAGAAATACTCGTAATTAGAGGTTTTATTTAGTATAACAACGCGGATTTTCATAGACCTCTCAGAACTTCGTGTACGTGTAACATATGCGACCATTTTTATCGACCTTATTATGAAAGAAAAAAATATAGCCATCCCTTTTTTTTTTTTCGGGACGAGGTGGTACCTCTTTATGTGTACTTATATATAGCTTCAAGTACCCACACGTATTATAATGAGGAGAGTGTACCTGCTAGGTTACCATAGGTAATTTATACAGGGCATTCGGCATTTTAACAATATACATGCACCTATTAAGAATAGTTTTCGTTTCCGATCACGTGTCACGGTTTCATATAGGCCTAAGTTATTAGTATAATGAGCGCAGTAAGAGAAGCAGTGCATGGATGGTCTGTACTCTGTACGGCGGATAATTTATTCTAAAATAATGGACGCGAGGAGCTTTATATAGGATAGAAAAGTGCGCAGGTCTGAAAAAGGACTTGCTTTCACGTGATTATGGATGATGAAAATTTAGATGTGTATTTTCTTAGGTATAGGTAATGTAGGAATACGTTGCACGACCGAAAACGAACTTATGGAAAAATTTAGTGGGGAGAAATAGGCAATTTTTTCTTCTTTTTTTTTTTAAATTTTAATTCAAAATGCTATTGTGTACCAGCCTTTAGTCTGTCTGGTTCTGTACTATTGTCCTAAAAAATCAAGTTCAAGTATAGGATATCCTGTGACTAGATACTAGTTTTTATATAATATTGATATTATTCAATAGGTAGTTGAAAAACCACTGGAAAAGGGTTGAAGAAGTTTATTTTAAAACCGAAATTTAAGATGCGTATTTACTCGCAGGATAATGAGTAATTATTTTGTTATCTTTTTTATTTTTCTTCGATACCTAACCTACTTATTTTCCTTTTTTGATCATTTTAAGATTCTGGATTTACCGAATTCGAATTTTAATTAAAGGAATAAAAATATTATCCTTCCTTTTTGTTTTTTTCTCCATAATTGTTCAGCTCCTGTCGATGTCGTTTGGAATTGAAATTCTGTTCAAATTAAGAAAATAGACATCTCATTTTCTTTTTTTCGTTTTTCTATCATTTTTGAACTTTTGAATTTTCTATTTGAAATTTCGGTTGAATTTAGGAAAATTAGAATCTCAATGATTTCATTCATTTTTTAAAATGATTTTTGAATTAGTCAGTAGGTATCGCTATCATCTTTTTTTGTTTCATTGAGTGAATTCGGTGTCCCAAATTTATTAAAATTAAAAGGTCTGTTCTAGTCATTTTTAAAATTAGATACATCATTTCACCATTTGAAATTTTAAAAAATTATAATTTGTTTCTTGTGAAAAATAATTTACTTTTTGCTACAAATTTTCGAAAAAAAGTTTTTCCAGAAAAATATCAGTATATCTCGAAAAAAATATATTGATGTTAAAACGTGAGAAATATGAACATCAAGATCCGCGACCGGTCTGTAGATACAACCATACAACTACATAGATACCACCGAACATAGCAGTTAGATGAACATGTTGCCCACCTTTGAAATTGGAGGAGTATTTTTTTTTTCTCAAAATGAAGTATATTTTTTCAATCGAGAGAATGCCCAAAAAGTATCAAAGAAATGTTCATACCTGATGCCGAATTTGTTACAATTTTTTTTCAACTTGGAAAATTAAAGGGATCACAAAATAAAGTGTGTCAAAAGAAATCAATTGAAAAATGAATACTGCTTTTAAAAATCAAGGATTTTACAGATAATGAATACAGATGATTTTTTTTGTAAATTATCGAAAATGATGAAACGATGACGACAACATTGTGGCGTACTCACTACTTGTGAGAAACATTTGCTTCTTAGATTTTAACGATATATGCAACATTTTTGTCAACAATTTTTTACTGGTCTCCGATTAACGATTGATTATGCTGGAGTTATTTGAAAAATTTCATCTGTCTAAGTCTAAGTGGAAAATGAAATATAAAAATAGTAACGTAAGAGTTTGAAATATCCTTTCGTAAAAAAAATTGTTGAAATTTCCACAAAAATTGTTGAAAAATATTCAAAAATCTATGAAACATTAATAAAATTGTTCAAATAGTATACTAAACTCGTATTTTCAGTCTTCGTTTTTTTTTTTTTTATAATGAATTGAAAATTTGGTTCAAAACCAATGTTTATTGTGTATTAAAAACTTACAAAATTTTATGAAAAATTAGTCAAGTTTTGCCAAAGTTACTCAAAATTTTACGTACGTGTTTGCGGAATAATAAATTTTTATTGGGAATTGGTTGTAAATAGGTAACGTTATTAGAGAAGAACTTTTCTAGACAACTCGAACTAATAGTACTAATACTATAATATCAAATATGTATCGCAGAATTTTTTAAGACTGGTTGAGTGGATATTAAGTACTTAAATTTCGACGATTTTAGCAGTTTTTTAATGTTCTTGACCAGTTTCACTATTTTGAATACTCTACTTGATTTATAAAATAATTTTTAATAATTTTCATGTTTTATTTTTCAAATAGAATGGGTAATACCTATAATGAAATTTCCAAAATTTTCATAACACTTGAATCACTTGTTGGCAATTTTATGCACAAGTTTCGTGTTTCAATATTTTTCATGTGATTTCTAAAATAATTTCAATGCTATCGGAATGATTTTTTTTGCAGCGTTTATTGATATATTCATTTATTAAAACCATTGAAGTATTAAACATTTAAAAAAATTATTTCGATGCCATTTTCGGCACATTAGTAGATACCTATGAGTATTTTTAAAACATTGAAAACTATATCCAACTCTTGAAAAATCAGGTGTCATTTGAAATAATTGAAGCTGCGTTGTGAAAAGAATTCTTGAAGAAAGTGTTCGTAATCGAATTTGAGTGGTTCGCGCTCGAAAGAGCTATAAAATCGACGATCGAGGTGGTACCGTAAATGACTCGTTCTTTACGTTTAGGTATCAATAATAATTTTAGCTATGAATGCCTACGTATAAAAATTGATATTCTTTCAATTTATTAGGTACGATGGTTCCATCAAATGCAATTTAGGGTTGAAATCTTCTATATGAACGCCCGATGAATTATACAAGTCGTAGCCAGGATCATACCCATATGTAGTTTTCTCATTGGAGTGTTTCTGATGGTTGAGATGTTACTGGGTTCAGAAGTTGATAGGCTGAGTGTGGTGGTTTCGTCGTCGTTTTCTGGCGTGATGGGCTCGCTGGGTATTGCAGTTGAAGGGGTCTTTTCGGTGTCGTTAGGTGCGGGAGGTTGAGATGTCGAGGTCGTTTCGGTGTCGTTGGGTGCAGGAGGTTGAAATGTGGTGGTCATTGAGGTTGTTATTGTGTCGTTGGGTGTAGGAGGTCGAGATGTTGAGGTTGTTACGGTGTCGTTAGGTGCAGGAGGTCCAAAAGTGGTGGTGATCGAGGTCGTTGTAGTGACGTTGGGTGCAGGAGGTCCAGATGTGGTGGTCGTCACGATCGTAGTGTTGATTACTAGAGTGCTGCTATTGAGTAATTTTTTTGGACGAGCGTCGTACAACCGATATAAGTGAAGATAAATTATATCAGATTTAGAAGCATTAGGAAACCATTTTAAATATTCATCAATTCCTCCTGGAAAATCAGTTGTAGATTCATCGTTCTGTAGAGTTATCGCAGCGGTTATCATAAAACTCCACAATAATCCTTTAATAAAAAGTGTTTTATGAACGCAAAAGCCTAAGCATTTTAAAAACTGAGGGAATAGTCAACACCTTGGAAATGGGTGTGTTGAAATATACATGACTTACCCCAAATTCTCATTTCAAAACACATTTCATTTCCTTTTAAAAAATTTGAGCTTTTGAATTCGATTTGATTTGTTCGTATTTTCTGTTATCAGTGCAATTTGTAATTTTTTCTATGATTTTTTTTTTTGGTTTTATCTTTGGGCAATTCATTTTGTCCTCATTTTGTTCTAATGCATCAAAGAATTATAAGTTTCAATGGATAATTCTTGAAACTTCGTTGATAATTTTTCCTGAAATCTATTTTAAAGCGATATTTTAAAGCAAAGTAAAAAAGATGAAAAAACTTTACCAATGAAAAATATAAAAAATATGTATTAAGTATAATAAGTCATAAAAACCCATCGAAAATGGAACAACTCTTTTTAAATCGAAATAACGTCGTAAAAATACCATTTAAAAATACCACTATCGAAAAAAAAAATAATAATGAAAGTGCATAAAAACAGATGTTAGGTGTTGAAAAAAAATACATTTAAAAGGAAGAACAATATTACATCAAAAAAGAACAATTTTTCCATCGTACGAAAACGTAACGTAACATTGGACGAATACAAGCCGCCATACGTATAATAATTTAGGAAACATTAAAAAAATACTTATGACACTTAAGAAAAAGGAACCTCCATTTAAAAAAGGTGGGGGAGGGGGACAAAACTCAAATTAAATATCAAGTCTCGGAATGAAATATAACGCCAGCCCTTCGAGGGAATTGTAAAAAAATACGTGTTTTTTTTCGCCGATGGATTTCACAAACTAGTTGAAAATCCTCGTAAATTATAAATTATGTTTCTAAAAAAAAATTGGCTAAAGAAGAAAAATATATAACAAGTCGCATTACAAAATCAACGTTAAACTTAACAAAGCTTAAAAAATACATACCTAACAAGTTTTCAACTCATTCGGGCGTTTTAATACGTAATTTAAAAGAAAGGAAGAGAGGCAAGTAGAAGAAGGGTAATACTGCGTGTAAATGTCTAAATTAAAAACCAAGTCGAGTCGTAGAAATTAAGTGGCAGTTGGTTCGATATGTGCGATTAAGTTGAAAACGAAAAGAAAAAGAAAATAAAATCAATAACAATAACAATTGGCACATCGAGTTTATCTCCGGCGGATTCTTTTCTTTGGATCTCGGACGTGTATCCGGAAGGATTCGGTCCTAGATTATTATCGATTCTACGTAATTGGCCGGTAATAAGCCTTGCTGGCCTGTGCGCTGTACTATTCCGGACATCCAGCCGTCGTGAATATGAACACAATTCAAAATTATGTCGCCGTCTAAGAAAGATACTTCGTCGGATTCGCGGGCATCGTAGTCGTACATGGCTCGATAAATGTTCTGTGGATGATAAATTTATGTTAGAAAGATTGTCTCGGAAAATGATGTAAAATAAGAATTTGAAACAAGAATAGGAGTCGACTCCGGAGGTGGAGTCAAATTAACTCCAAATCAACTCGACTCTGGAATCGGGGAAAGTCATACATTGACTCCAAAATCAAAGTAGAGTCAGAAATCAACTTTTTGGCTGATTCCTATTCCTTGATTTAAAACTATAAATTTTTTTGTGTTGTGATCAAATTATTAATCAATTTTCAAATTAAAAATTCCCTAATTTATTTTGTTGCAGGAGGCAGGATATTGATGATTTTTGTAGGTCCATGTCACCGGCCCTGCCCATTTGAGGGAGGGGAGTGAAACACATATGGGGGGATTGTGCTACGTTTGTGCTGTTTTGTGCTGCCATTCCCAAAGTTTGTGCTATTCCTTTAAGCCCCCTTTTTTAAAAACAATTTTGGGCAGGGCTGGTGACATGGTAGCCTGCCCATAAAACGGAAGGGGGTGAAACACATATGGGGGGGATTGTGCAATGTTTGTGCTGTATTGTGCTGCTATTCTCGACGTTTGTGCTACCCTTTTTACCCCTTCAATGGTCCTTTTTTAAAAAAACCGATGGGCAGGGCTGGTGACATGGTAGCCTGCCCATAAAACGGAAGGGGGTGAAACACATATGGGGAGATTGTGCTACATTTGTGCTGTATTGTGCTGCTATTCTCGACGTTTGTGCTACCCTTTTCACCCCTTCAATGGTCCCTTTTTAAAAAAACCGATGGGCAGGGCTGGTGACATGGTAGCCTGCCCATAAAACGGAAGGGGGTGAAACACATATGGGGAGATTGTGCTACATTTGTGCTGTTTTGTGCTGCTATTCTCAACGTTTGTGCTGCCCCCTTTACCCCCACTCCTCTTAAAAAACTTATAATTTAGTACGTGTACCAAGATTTTTTCAGAAATAATGAGGGGAAAATGAAAAAGTTTAGACTGTAGAAGTAGAAAACCCTCCCCCTCCCCCGAAAAAAAAAAACTCAAAAGTAAATCGCTCTACACGTGAACCTGTTTTACTATATGGATTGAAGTCGGTTGGTGAGCAAATTTTTTTTAAGCTCAAACGTTTTTCCAGTTCTGACTTTTTTTCCAGCTTTAAATTTTTCCCCCAATTTTTTTCCAACTTCAAAATTTTTTTGCCGAGGTCTAAATTCTTTTCCAAGATTTAAATTTTTCTGTTGTAAAAATTATTTGAAATTTAAATAAAAAATTGGCTGGGAAAAATTTTTGACTTGAAGAATTGACCCAGGCTTGTTTTACAAATTTGCTGTGACGAGGTGTGACATTGAAAACATTTTGTTAAGAAATTGTAACCTTGAAAAAAAATTGAAGTTTGGAAAAGAATTTTGACCTCGTCAAAAAATTTCAAGTTGGAAAAAAATTGAGGAAAAAATTTGCACCTTGTCCAAAAAATTGAAATTGTAAAAATTAGTGATTGGAAAAGTAAAAAAAAAAAAATCGTCAGAACTGGAACAGTTCCCAGTTCTAGAGGTGTTCACCAACAAAAATTATAGCGGCGGCGGCGTTGACTATTTTTTCCGGTGGCGTCGGCGGCGTTCGCCGATTTTTCACTAATATTCAGCGGCGAAATATCGACTTGAAAATCGCCCAAAAAAGAGCAAAAAATTACGACAGAACTCAAAATTTAATCAATTTCTCCAAAATTCGTACATTTATCTTTGATTTACCATTCCCAACTTTATTTTCTTCAATTTCATAATTTTTAAAATTTTTCTTCCAACTCAGAAATCGCTTCCAATAATTTTTTTTATTTTCTTCAATTTTTGAGCTCTAAAATCTTTCAAACTGAAAATAACTAAAATTTTTCGTTCTTCCACTCAATTTCAATTTTCTCTAAATTTATTCAACTTCGATTTTCATTATAACTTTTTTGATAACATGGTTTTTAATTTTTTTTTTTTGTAGAAATTTTTCTAATAACTTAAATATTAAAACAATTTTACTGATTGAAAATATTATATTAAAATATAGGATACAACTTTGAAAAAAATTAGAATTGAGGAAATTAAAAAAATTAAGAGTTGAAAAAAGTCATTAAAAAGTTGAACTTGGACTAAATTTAAACTTGAATCGACTTTAAATTACCATTTTTGCTGTTGATATTGACAATTTTCACTTTTTTTTCTATTTTCCATCATTCGCCGTTCATTCGCCGCAAAAAATCATCGGCGGCGGCGGCGGCGGCGGCATTTTATCGGCGAAATTGTTTTAATATTATTAAGTTATTAGAAAAATTTCTACAAAAAAAAATTAAAAACCATGAAATCAAAAAAGTTATAATGAAAATCGAAGTTGAATAAATTTAGAGAAAATTGAAATTGAGTGGAAGAACGAAAAATTTTAGTTATTTTCAGTTTGAAAGATTTTAGAGCTCAAAAAAAAATTAAAATAAAAATAGAATCGAGAAAACTGAAATCCAAAAATAAATCACTGATGTAAAAATAAAAAAATTAAAAATGAAGATTTACAGCTTAGAATAATTGAGAATTTTGGAGAAACTGAAAAAATATCAAGTTAAATTAAATTGGGAAATCAAAGATAAATGTACGAATTTTGGAGAAATTGATTAAATTTTGAGTTCTGCCGTAATTTTTTGCTCTTTTTTGGGCGATTTTCAAGTCGATATTTCGCCGCTGAATATTAGTGAAAAATCGGCGAACGCCGCCGACGCCACCGGAAAAAATAGTCAACGCCGCCGCCGGTATAATTTTTGTTGGTGAACACCTCTAGAACTGGGAACTGTTCCAGTTCTGACGATTTTTTTTTTTTTACTTTTCCAATCACTAATTTTTACAATTTCAATTTTTTGGACAAGGTGCAAATTTTTTCCTCAATTTTTTTCCAACTTGAAATTTTTTGACGAGGTCAAAATTCTTTTCCAAACTTCAATTTTTTTTCAAGGTTACAATTTCTTAACAAAATGTTTTCAATGTCACACCTCGTCACAGCAAATTTGTAAAACAAGCCTGGGTCAATTCTTCAAGTCAAAAATTTTTCCCAGCCAATTTTTTATTTAAATTTCAAATAATTTTTACAACAGAAAAATTTAAATCTTGGAAAAGAATTTAGACCTCGGCAAAAAAATTTTGAAGTTGGAAAAAAATTGGGGGAAAAATTTAAAGCTGGAAAAAAAGTCAGAACTGGAAAAACGTTTGAGCTTAAAAAAAATTTGCTCACCAACCGACTTCAATCCATATAGTAAAACTAAGGCACTATAGAAGTGGGTGGAATTGGCCGCCATTTTGGGTGCATGGCAAAGTAGTTTTCTATTGAAGTATATGGGAATTTAACAACTTTTCTCATCAAATAACTCGAAAAGTATTAATTCTTTTAATTTTTTGTAAAATAATTTTGAAAGAGAATGGAAACAGCTTTCGATTGATATAACTACTTTCCCATTTTCATCAAAATTTAATATTCTCAAAATTTTGTCCATTTTCACATTTTCTATCTGCTATTAAAAATATCAAAATTTAAAAAAATTATGCGAATTTTTGAAGAAATGTGTGTTATAGGACAGCTTTTTTCATTTCCATCCAAAAATTTCATAATTATAGACATTATAATCATTTTTTAAAATTATATCTTTTGCACCCAAAATGGCGGACAGTTTCACCTACTTCTATAGCGCCCTAGTAAAACAGGTTCACGTGTAGAGCGATTTACTTTTGTGTTTTTTTTTTCGGGGGAGGGGGAGGGTTTTCTACTTCTACAGTCTAAACTTTTTCATTTTCCCCTCATTATTTCTGAAAAAATCTTGGTACACGTACTAAATTATAAGTTTTTTAAGAGGAGTGGGGGTAAAGGGGGCAGCACAAACGTTGAGAATAGCAGCACAAAACAGCACAAATGTAGCACAATCTCCCCATATGTGTTTCACCCCCTTCCGTTTTATGGGCAGGCTACCATGTCACCAGCCCTGCCCATCGGTTTTTTTAAAAAGGGACCATTGAAGGGGTAAAAAGGGTAGCACAAACGTCGAGAATAGCAGCACAATACAGCACAAACGTAGCACAATCCCCCCATATGTGTTTCACCCCCTTCCGTTTTATGGGCAGGCTACCATGTCACCAGCCCTGCCCAAAATTGTTTTTAAAAAAGGGGGCTTAAAGGAATAGCACAAACTTTGGGAATGGCAGCACAAAACAGCACAAACGTAGCACAATCCCCCCATATGTGTTTCACCCCCTCCCTCAAATGGGCAGGGCCGGTGACATGGACCTGATTTTTGTTTGGATCCTCCTGATGCCGAATGTTCCAGGAGATTCCAGGAAGGATGATGATTCCGTAAGTTTTTTTTTTTTTTTTGATTATTTTAAATTCAAGAAAAATGCATAATTAATTGGAACTATTTTTTTTACAGGACCTGTGACCGATATTTTTAGCCAGAGTTGGTAAGTCAAACATACCCCAGATTTATTCATCTCTTGCTTCGGTGGCGGGATCCTTTGCGAGTTATACTGCATCTGTTGCATATGCTGCTGTTGCTGATGATCGGTCAAAGATCCATAGAAATTATTCATCGGATCGATATCAGCGATCGAACCGACAGATCTTGCCGAAGTTGTATTCACTACGCAATTGAAAACAAATAAGAATTAGTATACAAACATTTCACAGCGATTCATGAACCGGAAGTATCGTCGCTTGCGAAAGAATTCCTCCTTATTAATGCAAACAACAATGAAAACCAAAGAGATGAAAAAAAAATACTAAACAAACGAGCCAAACGTAAACAATCGAAATAAACAAGGCAATTAGTGGAAATGAGAAAAACACTAAGCGTACGAATACGACTAGGTACATCAAACAGAACATTATAGTCGAATTCTTTTCAAAGAGGTGACTTACTCTTCTATCAGAAATTCCAAGCAGACTGAAACAAATAATTTTATTGTCTTAGACCATCGATTCGTATATTGGTACGTTTTGGTGGGAAAATACGAAGGCCCAAGACATTTTGATTGATGGTGAAGGTAGATGGAATACTTACTAGGGCCTTTGTGTGAACTGTAAATTAAAGTCGACGATTGCCTGGCCGAGTATGGAGAGTTTTTAGTGGTGGTATGCGATTCGACGACTTTGGCGTGGTACGGATCTGGTATGTTGTTCGGTGGTGCGTGGTGTTGTTCGTATTGTGGCACTGGAGTATGATCTGCGTGTAAAGAGAATTGATTAGAGAATACATTTATTGCAAAATGAATTGGAATCCAGAGTGAAAAAAATTGGCGTTAAAAAAAATAGTAATTGGAAAACAGAAGTGGGCATTATAGAGGGAGAGGGGGCGAAAATTAGAATATTTCTAACTATGGAATTTTTTCTGATTCAAAATACCATTTTTTTTCAATTCAGAAATTCAAATTTGAATAAATTGACACGGTCTTTTCCCTTCAACCTTCCTCCCTTCCCTCCAGATGGCCTTGAATATTTCTCCAAATTGAAATTATTTAATTGGTTGATGAACGTAGTTAATTTGCCCTAGTCTGTAAGTATATTTACTCAGAAATTAGTAATGAAATTTTTTGTAAAATTTTCGAATTTTAATTAGGAAATGTCCGGAAAAAATGTATTTTGACTTCATCTTCCCCCATCAGAATAACATAATAGCAGGCTGGACTGAAAATTTTTCAATTTTCCCGTCGAATAAGCTCAATTTGATTATGCATATTTTAAGCTGAAATTAATATACATAATTATTTTGTCTATTCTGGCCATTTGCGTTTGTTTTCTACGTATAGAAAAACCGTGAATTATCTAGGTAATATTTTTTGAAAATCTTTGATAATTTTTTTCATGTGTTTCGCCAAGTTATTGAAAAAATCTCCAAATGCATTTATATTGATTTAGGGCTTTTCGCGACAAATTAAAAAATAAAAATAAATAGGAAAAACAGTTGATTTCTGTAAGGTTCCCATGACCTCAATGTAATAAAAAAAATAATATATGAAAAAGGTAATTTTAGTTCCCCAGGAGGTTGAGGCTTGCACGAGCTGAGAAATCTGATAATTTGGTGCCCCTTTGTGTGAATTACGTATGTAGGTATATCAATGCATCAAAAACTATTTACCTCCCCCCTCTCCCATCATCGAAAAAATCATGATTATTCGAGCTGAACCGAACGAGAATGCTTGTATTTGAAAATTCTGATCTATTTTTAATAAATTTCAGTTGAAAATTTTCAATTTTCGCCACCTTTAATGAACCAACTTCTTTATTTCCTGGAAGGAACCATGATGAAACTGTCATGCACAAGTCATATTACCTACTAGTACCTTACATAATCATGGTGTATATTTGATAATGAAATGAAAATTCTAAAATGCAACTAAAAAGAGTGAAAGCATTTCATCCTGCATTTTTTTTCTCATTTCTGAACGGAGAACAATTTAGTGAGAAAAACAACTCCGTACGTTGAATCCTAAATATTTCAGGATATTTGAAATTTGATAAATTATTGCATAATCTCGATTGCTAATTTCCCCTCCCCATCCCTCCTCCTCTTCTAATGTAAAATCACCTAATTCTATCATTTTTACAACCTGATGAAACTAACAGTTATTTTAGAAATCATTCCTCATCTATGAAATTGAAAGTTTTTGTTTATTCACTAAAAATGTGACTATTGGGTCAAATTAGGTGAAATTTCGTACTTGTATTTGTATTTGTAGTTTCTTCTGCTTGGCCATTTTCTCCATTCAAATTACGTTTCCATTCCATTTCCGCTTTCTTTTTCAAGTCGCCATGATACGCGACGTTGCTAAAAATCGAAATAATGAATCATTAATAACAAAACTATCATTGAAATTGGATAGAATCGATAAAAAAAAAACACATTTTGAAATACCTAATAATTTGAGAATTCTGTTTAATCCGCAGTGTTTCCGGATCATCGGCTACTTGAGTCAGTTTACCTTTATTTTTTTCGAAATCCGCGTGGTATTTGACCTGTTGAAGAAACCAATCAAAAGTTAATCGTTGATTATCCGGTAATTAGTAAAAGATAACGTTAATGGGTTATTATCCATTCTATATACTGACATTCGATTGTATTTTGGTATTTTCGGCGATCCGCTTCAATTCTGGAGTTTCAGCCACGCTGGTAGCCTTCGCTTTGGGTACATGCCTGCGTGAAAGTAAAAATTGCCAAGAACCGATTAATGGGCAACATTTAGTCGATTTTTGCGCCGAACAATACGTCATTAATATGTCATAACACTATTAAAATGGTACTTTCACATCGGATCCGGTTCGTAAAAACCAGATGATTGACATAACTCGAGACAGTGTTCTCGCGAACGCGTTATTGTTGCGCGGCGAAACAATTAAATAACAGCGGTAGGCGAACGATGAGCGGAGAACGGTTTATTTACATTCCATAAACGTCGGTGTCATTAATCTTTTTACCGTGTAACTCGAATAGATATTGCCGACGAAGTTGGCCGAGGGAATTTCCAATATGCGAGTCAGAATATTAAATTAAAACCACCCTCAAGTGTCAAAAATTGGTTTTTGAGTTGAAGTTCCCTCTTGATTTTACCCCTTCTGAAAGACCCGAAATTAGTGTTGACTTGAAAAATCAATTTTTGACTCTCAAGAGTGGTTTCTGTTTCCAGGGTCACACATGACGCCCAAAAGTACCATTTTTTTGGGTGGAAAAATTTGAAAACAGGATACTTACGCTTCGCAATAAGGATCTTTGTTGAATCCTTTGTAATTCCGCATATTTAAAGTCATCCCGCAAGATTGGCATTTGAAACACTGTTTGTGCCATAACTGAAAAAAAAATTGAAAGAATTTGTTATAGAATTTAATTATTTGTGGAGTGAAGATCGAATAAGGTGTTGACCTTTTGGTAAATTTTAATCAATTTACGTAGAAGGAGAGTTATCGAAGAGTAAATGAAGCATATTAAAAATACGATAATGATTAGATATAGAGCGCATCTTTCGCCGAACATGATCGTAGCACCATATAATTGACATTTTCATATCGACTTGTACGAATTTACCGATACCCTTTTATCTTAAACCGAGTATTTGCTAATTGACTCACTTTATCTAAACACTTGAGCTCCTCTATCGGATACACGGTTTTATCGCATCTGGCACACCTTTTGTTCATTTTGGTTCGCTGGATTTGAATATATTATTGTTAAATAACGCGCAGATAATACGAACTGATTAATAAATACTGTTTGCGATAAATACACGATTAATTAGAAAGGATTTCGAATAGTTTTGTCAAATTTTTTAAACACTGTCGAATTTCAATCGAATGAAATTTACGTTTGCAACGATTTACGAAAGTAATCGCGAAACTGGATGAAAGTAGGTGTGTTATGAAATGCGAGAGGAAAATTACCACGGTAAATACCGTGGTAATTTCCTGTTTTCAGTGTTTTTTGAAAATTTATACCTACGTAAAATTACCGGTAAGGCGGTAAGGTGATGGAGGATTTTTTTTTCAAAAATACCTACTTATTAACTCATTAAATAAATATATTTCGAATTTGAATGTTACCACTTCACCTTGTGATTGTGATGTAGAAAAGAGGGAGAAAAGGGGGGAAATTCTGATATTTGTCGTATTGGAAATGGAAAACAGAAAAAAAGCTAAGAAAATTTACTTTATAATTTGAGATTTGAATTTTGAACGAGAAAAATACCTCAAAAGGTGAAATAGTCCCTATAGCTGAAGAGAGATGAAAAAAAAAACAATTGTTGGAATTGGAATAAACAATTCGTAGAAAATGGAGGGAGAAATAAAGTAAAGGGTCTCGGTCTGTTGCCGATCTTTGAATTGAAAAATCATATTTTCTGCAGCAAACATAGATGCATCCTGAATTAAACAAGGAAGTGACCGAGAATTCGAAAAAAAATTGGGAGGAGGGGTCAAATTTGAAATCAGCCATTTTTCGCGAAAAACCATAGATTTTTTCTTGGAAATTGAGAATAATTGATTACGAAATCGGTGAATTTTAACTGAAAGATTAATGAAAAAGTATCAGTTTTTAAAATAAAATGATTTAAAATCCTGCCCGAGCGAAATGAACTAATGAAGGCGAAAAATTTTTGAAAATGAAAAATACTGTTTATAGAGCCAAAAAAAAGCGCTTTTTCACATTTTTATGATTAAAAAATTTTCTTTCTGAGATTGAGGAGGAAGTTCGAGCCCCAAAAGACACTCTTTGGGTGCGCCCCTGACAGCAAAAGAAAATGAACAACTGAGTGTGTAAATTGATAACAGTATTTTTTCTTTTTTCTCCTTTAGTTTTTTCTTATCAAATTGTCCATTTAGATTCTTAATAATATTTTTAATTTTCGTTTGCTTCAAACTAGTAAATGAAATTTTTCATTTTAAAGGTTTGCAAAAGAATAATAGAATATTTTTCCCATTTTCCCCTTCTTTATTTTTTTTAATGTGTGAACCTGTATTTAGAAACCATCCTTCCGGGTCAAAAATTGGCTTATCTCCCGTAAGTATATTTCTGATAGGTACCTAGGTACAAATTTCAATTGTTTGAGGTAAGAAAATTTTTTGATCCATGGGTCGAAATACGTCAAAGATGCAATGAAAATTTGAAAATTATTGAAATGCAACATTTTCGGCGAATTTTTGACATTTTTAATTGTACTGAAAATTTTACAGACTCGAACTTGGGCCTTTTCCTTTCCGAGTTGAAAATTTGGCTTGGCATGTACAAAATTCAAACGTGCTGCAAGAGTAGGTATATTCGTAAGTTTGGTTCGCAATGTTTTTGATTTTGATTTTGATTTTGATTTTCAAACTTATAATTTTTCTTTAAACTCTAAAAATTTTTCCAATACGTAATTTGAAAATTTTTTCTCAATTAGATAGTTTTTGATTTTTTAAAAAAAATTTTCGATTTCGTGTTACTTGAAATTTCTTTATAAGTAAGTAAATGAGTGGGAAAATTCAACAAGATGTTGAATGAAATTGAGAGGAAAAAATTGAAAATTGAAACTGTAAAAATTTTCGTTTGAACTAATTTGCTGGTGAAAAAATTTTGAAGAATATTTTTGGAAAAAACTAAATTTTTCAAAATTACGAAATTGAAAAAAAAAATTGAAACAGAAAGAACTATTTAGTTCTTCACAATTTTTTCCCATGATCTCATAATGAGAGGAAGAAGGCTATTATAGAAAATTTCTCTTAAATACCAATTACTTTTTTACCTTTTTTTCAAGAAAAAATTTTGATACAGGCAGCATTCCATGTAAACATTTTTTCCCCACTAAATAATTATTTTACCTATTTTTCTGTCTAGGTACCTATGTATTTCAGGAATAAATCCCAAATATATTCAGTTATTTTTTATTACCTTCTAATGTAAAAATATTTCATGTAAAAATTGAAAGTTTTTAAAAAAATTTTAAAATGTCAATTTTTTTATCTATGAAATATCCTACCTATTTTGATGAAAACCCCGAATTAGGAATTTGGCAACCAACAAATATTTAGGAATAATTTCAAACGTGTTATCCATGTTATCATTTTGGAATCATGTTCACTGATTTTTTTTTTGGAAATCAGTGAATGTTTCACATTATATTTGTTCCAGGTTGTGATTGCCTTTCATTTGAACATTTTTTATGTCGTAATCGAATGTTACCTACTTGAAAATATGACGTGCATTGAAAAAAATTCCATGTATTTATCTTTCACGAACCTCTTATTCGCCATCTTCTCCTTAGTTTGTACGTATACTTTTTAATTTGCCCGATTTTATGTACTGATTTTAATTTTAATTTTTGTAAATATCCAACCTTGACGTACTCGCATATATTCCTATGGTTTAGCGATTTTTCACACGGTGCCTGTGATATGCCAACGCCTGCAGCCGTTTGAAATGTTACAAATTATCGAAAGTGAAGATTATCCTGAAATTACAAATTCGGATGAAACCAAAAAATGCTTACCGACTATTACTGGAGATTATCATCCAGAGATACACTATGAGTACTCAATATGTGATTCATCTTCGGTTTTAATGGGAGAAGAAGTGATTACCTATAATAATCTTAATCGTATTTCTCCATTTCTTTTTTCAAAGCGTATAATGAAATTATTTCTTTTTGATATAGATTTACTACGTTTACGAAGTAAATAAAACCGCCTGCAAAGGATATCAGTGTTGGGAAAGTGTATTAACCGATGCAAGCAAGTTGGCAATTTTGGATATTTTCAACTCTTACAGACAAACTGTAGCGAGGGGAACTTGTGGATCGAAGTGCGACAGGAACAAAGAAAGGCTGATTTTTAGGCTTGTGAGTGATTATATCGAGGTTTTTTTTGTGGTATATTTGTACGCCTTGAATCGAATGCATAATGGGCAAGAATCTCTTCCCAATTTGTCAGAAAAGATCAATAATTCTGTCTGAAACTGAAAGATCAGGGAAAAATCACTGATTTTCAGTTGAATTTAATTCAAACGAGGGAAATTTTACTAATTTAGATACGTATGAGGAGTGTATCAATTGTTCCAAAAAATTCCATATACAGTTTTCCTATTATTCTTTGTTCTAATCTGTTCATGCATCAGCTGATCAGCTTACTGAAAATACTTACATATCCCATTTATGCCTGCTAGCAGGTTACTCGTTTTTTTTCATTGAAAGACTCATTTCTAATTTTTCTCGAATTCTCCGTCTAATTTCTCAGGGTGTCTACCGGTCGCGAAAGTCGCGAAAAAGTCGCGAATTCAGAAAGCGGTCGCGAAAGTCGCGAAATTGGCAAGAAAGTCGCGAATTTTTTCCAAATTACAATTCCTTTTTAAATCTCAGTTTTTTGAACATATGTTTCTAAAAATTTTCGCCCTCGCTTCGCTCGGGCTCATCAATTGATATTAATTATTTTTAAATTAGGTACAAACCTTCCCTCCATTCCAGACAATAGAATATTTTGAAGCGAAAAATAGATTCTTTTGGGTAGCTATCGCGATTGGAATTTTCAACAAATTTTTTTTGAAAAAATGAATATTTTGTATCCATATTTTGAAAAATTTAGAAAAATCGTAGAATTTTTTTTGATTTCACTAGGATTTTTTGAAAATTCAGAAGGAGAAATCATTTGAAAATGCGTTTTTTTTGTTGTTTTTATAATAAATTCTCAAAAAAATTCGCCCTCGCTTCGCTCGGGCCAAATTACATCAGTATACCTATACTCAAGGGGGGGGGGAGCGATGAGGGAATGGAGGAATTAATTCCCTCAGTCAATTTCTAGTCGGAAATTCCAGCAAAATTTCGTCAATCCGACAAAATTTTGGAAATTTTATCAAATTAGGTCTTTTGGTAATTTTTAATGGCTTACTTATTCTCTAAATCAGAATTTTTCAAAAATTTCGGCCTCGCTACGCTCGGCCTTATTCAATTTTTCCTTTCATAATTTTAAAATGAACCAAATGCTACAAAAGTGATTTTTTTTGCCAATTTTATTACTTGAAAGTTTCCTTTTTGAAAATTATTTTTGAAGTTTCAAAATCAAATTTTTTAAATTAAGAAGTAAAACTAAAAGTGACCAATTTTTACGCAAATTTATCGATTTGAAACATTGTTTTATTGCACTTTGAATTCAAGGTCTTCTAAAATTTTTCCTCCTCGCTCCGCTCGGAACTGAAATCATACTATTTTTAAGTTTTTGTTACATTATTCTCTAGAAATTGTGTTTTTTCCTCTCCGTGATGTTGCTTCACATGTAGACTTCCCATGATTTTTTCCCCTGAATTTTAGAATTCGGAATCGGCGAAGTTTATCAGCGACTCTAGCCTGTGAAAAGAAGTACTTGCAAGGGAGAGACTAAAAAGTGCTTGAAATTCCCTTCAAAACGAGTATACGCAAGGGGGGGGGGAGGTCTTTTGGGCAAAATTGGAGCACGGTGTGAAAAGTCTGGAAAAAGTCGCGAAAAGTCGCGAATTTCGCCCTGTTTCTGTTTGCGCTTATGCTTTCAATAAAGGAAAAAATCAGCTTTTTGTGACCTAAATTTCAAATTAAGCTCCTTCCTCTGGAAAATTTCTGGATGTGCTAATGCTGTTCATATTGAAGTATCTTGAATTTTCTGCAGTAAGGGGCGTATTAGGAAAATAAAATATGAATTTAGCATGCCTGCTTAATACACGAATTGAATAAAAAATTTTAAACCATTTCATGCATTCGGTAATTGTACGGATCAGGTGTAACTCATACGTTAACACATCGATAGTGTTCTTCAATTTATTTCTAATTCTAGATATGGGAATATCCTGCTGAATTTGAAGCTGCGAGTCGGTTGAAAAGTTGTTCGACTAGGGAAGCGCCGTCTGCGAAGACACCTTATGCGTCATGGATATATGACCGTTTGAAGAAAGAAGTCAATAAAGGTACGGAGTACTGTTGTTTCATCCGTTCTGATTTTATGCACCACGCGAGCAAGACTGCGGGTTTTTAATTCCGACAAGTTGTCTCCTGTCTACCGGTCGCGCGAATCCAAATTTCGGTTGAGAAAATAGCGACGCGAATTTTATGCAATTTACCTGCTTGAATTTTAGAGAGCAATTTTTCTAAAAATTTCAGCTTTAAACACATTTTTCTAGAAAAATTACTCTCGCTTTGCTCGGGCTCATGAATTAACGTAGGTTTAGGTACATCGTTATTAAATTATAAATCTTCTCTCCATTCCACATAATTGAATATTTAGAAGTGAAAAATTGATCTTTTTGGAAGACTTGGTGGTGAAATGGTATTCAAGGGGGCTCAGGGGGCTCGACCCCCCTCCTTAGGCTCGAAAACAAAGATTTTTTCATTACAAAAATGTGAAAAAAGTGCATTTTTTGCTCTTCAAACAGTAATATCTCAAATAATCTTCGCCTTCTCCCTATTATTTTTTCTCAAATTCTCGACCCTTTCTTTAATTAATTTCTGGGTGCACCTATGGTTGTGATAAGATTGGAATTTTCAAAAAAAAAAACTAGTTTCTTTTGAAGAAATGAACATTTTGTGTATTTTTTTTTTTTGATAAATTTGAAAAAAATCGTAGAATTTCAGGTATTTTTCAAAATGATGGTATGAAACTTCTTCCTTATTTCCCAGCCTAGACAATTAATATTTTCGAGCGAAAAAAATTGTCTTTCTCATTTTATCGAAGGACTCGTAACGATCTCGATTACAATTTTCAAAAATGTTTTGATTTTTGGAAGGAAATCAGGAACGAATCCATAGATATTGTTTTTTTTTTTTGAAATTCCAAACAAAACACGGAAAAAAGCACAAATTTCACCTACTGAAGAAATTGTTAGATCCTGGATGCCCTTTTTTTTCAAAAAATTTTCGCCCTCGCTTCGCTTAGGCTCAGTAAATTTACATTTTATTTTTTTTCGAAATTATATGGTAAAAACTCTTCTCTTCCATCTTAACAATGAAATATTTAGAAACATAAAAAAATTTATCCTCCTAAAATGAGTTGAAATTTTTTTACAATATTAATTTTGAAAAGGCCACGCTGAAAATCCTTCCAAGGTCTTTTTAATGTCCTTCTTTTGAGGTTTAAGATTTTGTTAGACACTTTGTGTTCGATTTTTTTTCTGAAGTACTGCTTGGAAAAAATCTATTTCTATAGAATTTTTTAATTTCCTACGAAAAATTTAAAAAATATTTTTGAGCGGTTATTTTTCTTCATTCGGTACCTATACTTATATCCTTCCATAGGTAATTTCACAAAAATAAAAAAAATAATAATCCAGTTTTGGCGAAATTGAAGAAATGGAGGAAAATCGTGATCGATATTTTTTCAACAAAATTTAAGCTCAGTAATGAAGTCTATTTACACGATGATTATTTTATTCCGCAGGAGAATATTTTCATGTTACATTTCAAGTTCAGACGGGCTTTCAAAGTGAACTTCTTGCCAAATTGAAAAAAATATTGAATATGGAAAAGGATTATCTGTCTGATTGGAACACAAAGTGAGCCTTTATGATGTGATAAGTAAATGTGCACTTGATTCTCCACTAGCGAAAATTATGGTTGTGTCCTGTTTCATAATTATTTTATTTAATAAGTTTAACGTTTTTATTCAATATTAATAATGAAGATATCTACTCTAAAAGTAATCAAATTATTTTTTTGAAGAAATTAAAAACAAAATTGAAAGTCGTGGTTCTGGCTAAAAACAAAGTTGATCGACCCCCTAATGTTAAAACGGTAGAAGTGCCATTAAAAAACGTAACAAAATTTGCATTGCGCTAATGGACTTTGTAAATTTCAATCTCATTTTTTTCAGTTCTGAATTAATTAATCTACGTTTTTTAATTTTTAATCAATGCAGCTCGATTCAAAGAACTTGAAAATGTAAAAAACTCAATTTTGAAAAAAGTAGCACTTGAACCCTTGAACCGTTTTAACATTAGGGGGTCAAAATTGTAAAAAGTCGGGAAAATTTTACCATTTCTTGATCTCCGTTCTTAACTGATTTTCGATGGCTGCCATTATAAAATTTGTACCTACTATAATTTTGGAAAAAGTGAAAACGCAAAACGCTCCATAACGTGCAAAGGTAATGAATTATGAATTTGCTTTTCACAGCTTGTATTTTTCCAAATTTCTGAACGAAAAACATGTAGAAATTTTTTTGTATGCTGGTAGGGGAAAAGTGCAATTGTAGGTGATAATCATTTGAAAAATTTAATTTGAAGTGCTCATTATGGGTGTAATTTGAATTTACATTTAGGACACACCAGTTCAGAAGAGGATTGGCGAATACCATCGGCTGCGCGTACCTACTTCTATATGGCGTTACAATGAAAACCGACTTGGATGAAGATGTGAAATCTGGAAATGTAGCAATCTTTGCATGTTTTATTTCTGCCTTTTTTAGTGAAAAAGAAAATTACCCATTTGAATTCCATTTACCGGGGACAGAAGCTACTATCTCTACACCTGAAAATTGTGCAAAAGTTGTTAATGCTGCTATAATGAAGCCAACTGCGTTATATCCATCATTATGCATGGGTAGGTGTATCGAAATTTGAGTTTTAAATCGTGAAAAAAAATTGACTAGGTAAATATATTTTTTCACAGTAAGTATTGAATTGATATTAGTTTGACGTTTCAGTTGAAATCGATGTGAAACTAACTTCAAGCCCTTGGATGATTTGCCAGCCGGATATAAAATATCATGGTGACCTTTACCAGAATGTATGCAAAGGTTTCAACTCTGAAAGGAATCCTGAAACATGGAATGAAAAACCTTACGGGTATATCATAAGATGGTCAGGAAAGAAGATGAATAATAGAGAAATCCGTGTACCTTCACCGGAGTGTAATATACCTGAATTTACCGATACGCCGAAGCCAAATATTGACGAAAATCAAGCCCTTGATTTCAACTGCACTCGTGAATATAAAGTGGTTGGTGTCTTATCTTAACTAGCAATCTTTGCGATGCATTGATTGTGCTGAACCGACAAAAATGCCAAAATTTAAGTTCATAAAATCAGTTTTCCACAGAGTACGCTGATAACGATTTTCAGGGTTAAGCTTAAAAACTCGATAAGTTACGGAGTGAGATTTTCAATATTTTTTTCTATTAAAATCGGTTTCGTGATGACTTTGTGGAGGGAGGAGGGTGGCCGAGGTTTGTTCATGGCACTAATCAAAAGCAGAAAAACCTGGGTCATTTTTAAGTGTCTTTTCGAGGTCTTCTATCTCTGCTCTTTGATCTGGGAGATTCAAACATTTTGATGGTCTTTCATGCGAAGTAAACCACCTCATCAAAGTTCCTAAAAATCTAATAATTTTGATTGCCTCAGCACGCTTTTTCAAAAACTTTGCTTAGACTTTATGGAAAAAATATGGAAACTCGATTTTTCGTTTTCGACGAGACGTTAGTTTTAACAGAATCGGGAAGCGATTTTTTGAGTTGCAAACTCCGTTGACGTTCGGGTGTGTTCGTAACATTATGGTTTTTTTTCCAAGTTTGTAATTAATCCGGGCAAATTAGCATCAAAATAGGGTGAAAGTGGAAAAAATTTATAACAAAATTTTTTTTACGGGAATATGTTCGGAAGGGTCCCAGTAGTTACCCCATAAAACCCAAGAGCCCCAAGTGTGGAGGAAAATTTTTAGGGGGGTGGAACGTCCCCCAAAAATGAGTTTTCCCCCATTATTTCGGAAAATATCAATTTTAAGTAAAAAATGATAACAAATTCGGAATCTGCGTCAAATTTCCGATCAGATGATACCCAACATGACCGCTTTCAAGTGAAACATAAGCCCTAAAGGGGGGTTCAGAATTTCAAAATTTTGAAAATCTCACATATTCTGATTTGATGACTGGGAATCTATACCCGAATCATGTTTTTTGAGCAACAACGGCTGTCTTTATGTCTGTAAGGGATTGCAAAAGTATAAGGACACAATCGCACCCCTATCCAAGGGTGGGAGGTGGACCCTTGTAATATTTCTGACGAGTTCACGTGCATAATGCGTATTATACCATAGGAAAATTCTGATTAATAGGCAGTATTTGGACAAAATCGCAATATTTAGGGCAGCTACAAACTGTAAATTGTTTTAATAAACCATAAGACCGAAAAAAAATTTTAGAGAGGGGGAGTGAATGAAAATTTGCCATAGGGAGTGTGAGGGGGCGGTCTTTTGGGGCTCCAGTCCCCCTATGTGATAGGGTTGAGCAAAACTTACGTGTTTGGGGTCGATTTAGTATATTTCGACCTTCCTGGACACGAAAATGCCATTACTTTTGAAAACCAAGAACTAGAAGTGCTTCTAATTTCGAATAAAAACCCTTTCTATTCGCCGATATCTATGAAAAATACCCCAAAACCGCAATTTTTTGCCTTTACCTAAAATATAAAAAAGTGCGTTTTTTGCTTTTCAAACAGTATTTTTTCAAAAAATGTTCGCTCTCGCTTAGCTCGGGCAGTATTTTTCTATTTTAGTCATTTTGTTTTAAAATTTGATCATTTTTGACCAATTTTTCAGTCAAAAATTACCGATTTTCAATAAATTCCCAATTTGTAAGAAAAAATGAATGATTTTTGACTGAAAGATCAGTAAAAAATGACTAATTTAAATGTGGCCTCTTCCCCCTATTTTTTTCAAATTCTCAGCCCCTCCCTTAATCAATTTCTTGGTGCGCATATGCCTAGACTAATAAATCTAGGCATTTGTGTAGGCTCTCAGAGTCGCCGGTTGAAGACACAGGAGGTTCAAAACTTCGATAATTTTGTAGCCGTTAGGTAACTAACGCACTGTTTCCGTTGAAATTATATTTTTAATGAATCAAATTGTAATCTAAACTCACTAAAACAAAAATAACATAGGATATTATTTTTTTAAAAATAAACTTCAACGGAAACAGTGCCTCAGGTATACCTAATGGCTACAAACCTATCGAAGTATTGAACACCTCCTCCCCCCCCCCCGTATCATCAATGGTGACTCTGGGGTCTGGGAGCCTTCATAAATACCTAGATTTATTAGTCAAGGAGTCGACTGGCCATATCCGGATACGTAAATGATTCAAAATCAGTTATATCTTGTACGAAGTCGAAAATATTGGGAAAAAACTGTAAAAACCTCAAAATTGGGAATATTGTGCCGCCTCCTACTCCTCTCCTTGAAGACGTGTGAAGATCAGATGTGAGTCAATAGATCGGGTTTGACCTATACTATCAGAATATCGTATCGAAAATTCGTTCCTGACGGTTGTGTGAGGTGTAAGGGCAAAAAATTGCGGTTTTGGGGTATTTTTCATAGAAATCGGCGAATAGAAAGGGTTTTTATTCGAAATTAGGAGCACTTCTAGTTCTTGGTTTTCAAAAGTAATGGCATTTTCGTGTCCAGGAAGGTCGAAATATACTAAATCGACCCCAAACACGTAAATTTTGCTCAACCCTATCACATAGGGGGACTGGAGCCCCAAAAGACCGCCCCCTCACACTCCCTATGGCAAATTTTCATTCACTCCCCCTCTCTAAAATTTTTTTTCGGTCTTATGGTTTATTAAAACAACTTACAGTTTGTAGCTGCCCTAAATATTGCGATTTTGTCCAAATACTGCCTATTAATCAGAATTTTCCTATGGTATAATACGCATTATGCACGTGAACTCGTCAGAAATATTACAAGGGTCCACCTCCCACCCTTGGATAGGGGTGCGATTGTGTCCTTATACTTTTGCAATCCCTTACAGACATAAAGACAGCCGTTGTTGCTCAAAAAACATGATTCGGGTATAGATTCCCAGTCATCAAATCAGAATATGTGAGATTTTCAAAATTTTGAAATTCTGAACCCCCCTTTAGGGCTTATGTTTCACTTGAAAGCGGTCATGTTGGGTATCATCTGATCGGAAATTTGATGCAGATTCCGAATTTGTTATCATTTTTTACTTAAAATTGATATTTTCCGAAATAATGGGGGAAAACTCATTTTTGGGGGACGTTCCACCCCCCTAAAAATTTTCCTCCACGCTTGGGGCTCTTGGGTTTTATGGGGTAACTACTGGGACCCCTCCGAACATATTCCCGCAAAAAAATTTCTGTTATAAATTTTTTCCACTTTTTTTCTAATTTGCCCGTACTAAATAACGTATTTACTGAACACTTATAAAATTTTCCAAATATTTCATTTTCCTCTCAATTTTTTTTCTCCATTCAATTTTTTTCTGAAATGTCTTTCTCAACTTAAATTTTTTTCTCGATTCAATTTTTTTTACGACTCTTGATTTTTTCCTTAATTTTTTTCTCCAATCCATTTTTTAAAAAATTTCTTTCTCAAATCAAATTTTGTTCTGAATTAATTTATTCATTTCTGAGACCCAAATCTTTTTCTAAAACTTATTTGAACTCAAATTTTTTCTCAACTTAAGTTCAATTTTTTTTCAAAACAAATTTTTTTTAGCTCAAATTTTTGTCTGAAATCTATTTCCGCTTGATTTTTTCTCAATATAATTTTTTTCTACAATTTATTTCATTTCCACTCGAGCCTCAATTTTTTTGACAGAATGTCTAATCAACTTTTTCAACTTCAAATTTGTTTAAACGATTTTTCAACTTCAAATTTCTCAAGATTCATTTTCTACCACAATTCTACAAAAAATTTTAAAAAAGAAAAATTTTGATTTTAAATTTTTTGAATTATGTACCTCTCTAATTGTTGCTAACAATAGAATTTTTTGAAATTTCTTCCAATTTTTGATAGGTACCTAGGTATAATTTCAAAAAAAATTTGATTGAGGAATTTGAAAAATTTTGGGAAACATTTCCAGAGTTACCAAAAATTTCAGAATCTATGAAAGAATGATGAAAAAACTTCTAGAATTGAAACACTACAAAGAAACGTATGTGTTCGAATTTTAGTATTTTTGTTTCGAATTTTAGAAAAACTGTTAGGAAAAATAGGTGGTAGAAAAGAAATTTTGAGAGAGAAATTTGAAGTTGAAAAATCGTTTGAACAAATTTGAAGTTGAAAAACCTGATTGAACATTCTGTCGAAAAAATTGAGGTTTGAGTGGAAGTAAATTGTAGAAAAAATTCTAGTCCAGAAAAAATACAAGTCAAATTTTGATAAAAAAATCAAGGGGAAATAGATTTCAGACAAAAATTTGAACAAAGAAAAAATGTATGTTGGGAAAAAATTCGAGTCGAATAAATTTTAGAAATAAATTCGAGTTGAAAAACATCAGTTAAAATAGAGTTTGGAGGATTTTCAGTATAGATGTATTAGCCGTTGTAGAACACTCGAGTCTTTGTATTTTTTTCTTTTTATTCTCATTTTGGCATGCAATTTCCCTAATACAGCCATCGTGGATCGCTTCGCTAGCTCAGATTATCATCTAATCAAGGTGAAATTGTGTACTTTCGCAGAGTTCAACTACAGCTTCAGAAATGTGTTCGGGAAAATCTTGCGACGACAGCCAATTGACCGATGAAACCAGAAAAAACGTTTTGCATTCGTTAAATAGAGCTCGTCATCAGGTTGCTCAAGGAAAATTCTCGGATTTATGTCGCTCGCCTTGCCAACTCAACAGTGCCAAGTCATATTGTAACGTTGTGGCTTTGGTGAGGATTGGTCGAGATAAACAGCACCTTTCGTTTCCCTATTTATTATCGTAAATACTCAGGCTTAATTACCTATCTTCCTTTCGCAGCGATGGCATTGGTATTTAGAATCGAAAGCCCTGGAAAGAGTACAGAATTGCCCCACGCAATATGACAGCCGGAAAACTCATTATGATAATTCACCTTTTCAAGGTACGATGCTTGTATTTTTCTATTTTTGCCATACTTCGTTGTATTTAGGCAGATGCCTATGAAACAAATTTTGATCTCGCAGAACCTGTTTTTTACGAAGAAGTTAGTTTGATTTTCGAATTACCAGAAGACGGACAAATTAAATTGCGTGATGAAATTTCTAAAATATTTTGGTCCAATGGTTTGAATGATTGGAATACGTAAGCTTTTATGTAAATCGATTACGAATTTTTCCCACCCAAATGGCTAAATTAATAACACCTTTATCTGCACATTATACGTTTTTGTAGAGATGGAACATTCAGACGAAGTAACGCTGCTTTTATCGGATGTGCTATTGTAATACGACCTGGAAAAAAAGTTGATTCTATTCGCCCGGAGTACAAAAAGGAAAACGGAAGCGTCACTCACATGGTTTGCATTTTCGTTTCCTTCGATCAAGATTTCATTTCTGCAGAAGGAGCACCTGCAGACTATTGTTGCCCTCCTTGTACCGCGAAGGAATGTCGTCTTAGGACCGCTAAAAAGCAACCGCCGTTTGTTTTTCTATGCTCATGTTGGTACATTCATGTTTTTGTGTTCGTAATGTGCGAATTTTTTTAAAGGCCTATTCGAAATTTTTTCAGCTGTTTTGCAAGAGTTAACGATGAGCTGTGAAATAAATAATTGTCCATCACCGCATCGCCGATCTCCTGCGTGGAAATATTTTGTCGAAGAGGTAGTAACTACCCTTGAACCACGTAAGGTTTCTACTACCACTGAACAACGTAATGATACGGGTGCACCTAGTCCTAAAGATGAAAATTACCGTGATCGGTATATGAGAAACGTTTATCGAAGGAAAAATTGTAAAATTTTAATCCTTCTGTTTCTTCTTACGCTGACTGTCTTATGTCTAGCTTGGGCTTTATTTTATAAACATCTTATTGAAAAAAAAATCTATACCAGATAATCCAAGTAATGACGAATTAAAATATTATGGGTCAGTTATGGCGTCGACTGTTAAAAAATTGAAGTTCATCTTATCGTTCTGAATTGATGATTTCAATCGATTGATTTCGAGATTAGTGATCGCATCGTTCCTGATTTCGTTCGTTAAAAGAAAAATGATGATCCTATTTAAAAATTTGTGATTGTTTATGTTTGATAATTGAAGGTTCTAAGTTCGCCAAATGCTGGAATATTTTTTTTTTAATTTTTTGAAAAACTTGAAATAAGATGAAAACGTTTTTAGACTATGAAAAAATTGTTTTGCTTTTCTTTTTTTTTCTAAATTCTCGCGACTATTTTTTCTCAAAAATACGGAATTTCTTCTTGAAAACGGAAAAAGACAATGAAACTTGAAGCGATAAAAATCTTCCTAAAAAAAAATTATTAAAAAATTCATTATGAATATATTGATATGAAGTTTCAAATGAAAAGAGGTATTCTCCCCCCCCCATACCATTCCTATCCATTTTTTATACTTTTCATCGAGAATTACGATTGAAATCGGCGAGGGAAGGATCAAGGAATTGAAATGTGAAAAGGTATTTTTGAAAATTGATTTGAATGTGTGTCGACGCGACGAAGCAAGAAGCAAAAGCGACATCCTTGAACTTTTTTGACAAAACAGAATGTGAGAGAATAATGAAAAATTTCCCGCATAGATTAATCGTTGTTGCTGTGTTAATCACATAGCATGTATCAGTATTTTTTTGGTATTTTCAAGTCAGACGATTTCAATTGCATAGATATCAACGTTTCGAATGCATTAAACCCCCGTGGGGAGAAAAAAAGGATATAATTGGTGAAAATCTCAGATTTTTAATTTTCTCAACTACATGATACCTAATATACATTGATAATACCTTTTTACTTCCCGCCCCATCTCCCACTACGTGTCTATTCTATCCTGAATTTGGACTAAAAATTTTGAAAATCAATGTATTTATGCATGAAATAGATTGATGCTTTTGGGAAAAAAGTGAATAACGATAACACAAATTTTTCAATTGAACTGAATTTTAAAGGAGTAAGAAAAATTATGATTTTTTGAATAGAATTTTGCTAATATAAGAGAGAAGAATTTTGCTCAAGCGAAGCTAGAGCAAACATTTTAGAAATCTCGAATTCAGCAAACTCAGTACTCGCTTCGTTCGAGCTGGAATTTTATAAAAAATATTTATTTTCGAAGGGTTTCTGGGAGAAATGGCGATGTCCTACGCTCCTACCCAGTATTTACCTTGGTCAACTTCGATATAGATTTAAAAATTATAAATTTTTTCCTGGAAAGTGGAAAGTGATAATTTTTAACGATTTTGCCTATTCATTCGCGAAACCATGAATTAAAAATACGACAAATATTTCATTTTCCCTATTTGGAGAAATTGCTACAAATGGTTAATTTTTCCCAAGATTTCTTTGTTATGTACAGAGAAAATCAATTTATTACGTTACTTTCACGATTTTTTTGAATTGATTTTTGAAAATTCTGAAATTTCAGAATTTTCATTCTCCTTGATTTCGAGATGAACATTACTTGCGAAAATTCGACGAAGTACAGAAAACCAATATTGCAATGCAAAAGAATATTAATATTCAATCCGGCCTTAAAATAAAATTAAAATTGAAAATGAAAATCGGAAATTAAATGCAAAATCCGAAAAAATTTTTTAAAAAATCGGATACCTACAAAATAGCATTACTTTTAACGTTTCATGTGTACATATGGCAACAATGTCGCGCATGCGCAGAGGTACATGATCAAGTCGTGTCTCGATTAACGGGAGGTGCTGAAGTGGTGCGTCAGTGGTCAGTGTCAGTGACCTCTCAGTATAAAGGATTAAGGGATGATGATGAATCAGTTTTGCATTCTTTTCTTTTGTTACGTTTTACGTTAAACGTTATGTATTCATGTTAATGTTCGCCAATTGTTCGGTAGTCGAGACCGTCGAGACAGTCAAGAACGTCGCGTCCTCGCGTCGTTGATAGCTGCTATTTAGCTCGCATTGCATCATTTTTTTTTTGCATTCGTATTATTTCCATATTTCGTACATTTGGTATGTGGCGTTCGTTGGTTCGGTACTTTGTTGTTTAAAAGATAGCAAGTTCGAAATGTTCAAGTTTTCAATACCAGTACATGACGCGACGCCATTTTGTAATCTGCCGTAAAGTTATTACTTGATGTTACTATTTAGAAAAAAAAGGATCTTTTATGTAGGTACACAAAAATATTGTCGCGTTGTTATATTCCATTGTGGATTCGTGTTGGTACCTTAATTCAATGATTTTCTCGCTTCTTTGTCAATTATCGTATTGTTGTACTGTAAGACGTGTTTAGTGTCGAATGCCGAATGTCGAATGTCGAATTCGAACTTCAACTTTCAACGGCGGTGTAATTGTAATGTAAGTAGATACTAGATACATAATGAAAACTACATATCTGGTTCTTTTTCCGAGTTTTTTTTTTTGAAATGTGCAAGACTATTACGTAATTATGTGCTTTTCGTGTTTTAAATTCCATGTTCCATTGGACGAGTGTCGAGATGCGTGTGTGTGGGTCTGACCGTCTAAAGCTGTCTAGTGTTTGTGAGTAAAGTAAATATGTGAGTTCGTTAGTAGTTCGCTTATAATCATTTGCTAATAATTGATTAATGTTTCGGTGAACGTTGAAAATGTTCGAATTCTGCGTTTGTATTTTTTTTTAAATACTCGTAATTTAATTATTGAGCGATTGCCATAGTATTTCATTACTTTCTTGCTTTCGAATTTCGACTGAAATCGTTGAAAATTTTACATCAAGTACCTTGAATGAGTTTTTCATAATTTTTATTATACATATTCATATAATTTTGAAATGTGACCGGTGAGTTTTTTCATTGTTAGTTTCTTTTTACGAAAATATGTGTTAGAAATCTCGACCGTTAGAATTTTGTGATGACCGTCTCCATGGTGCCCAAGTTCTCAAATTCGGATTCTTTTTTTTTTCGTTGTTCCGTCTTTTTGGCTTAGTTTTAGTTTAAAGTTTGCGATTTTTTTCCACGATCGTAATCGACCTCGGACGTTCGCAGGTTTTGAAATTGATATGATTTAGGTAAAGGTTTAAATCGCTCGATTTGGAAAATATTGATGCTATTATTAGGTACTTTTTCCATTGAAAATTATTATTGCAACTATGGGAATGGAAAGTACTTCGAAACGTGGACCAGTATTCTTTTTCTGAAATTTCGTCTTAAGACTAAAAAAAATTGTTCGGAAAAACCGCTGCAGCTACTCGTTTGATAAATTTAATATTTTTTACAAAATATTGAAATTTTTCTACCGAATTGACGTGGTTTTCTACTAGCATTTTTATTATCCTTGTCAGTGATCTGATCAAGCAAGATCGTGTGTTTCGTTACTTGATACTTTTTTTCGCTCAAGGTCACTTATGCAGGCTCGTACTAAATACAGATAATGTGAAAGTGCGTAAAATGTATGAAAATTGAATGAGTTGGTAATACGGAAGTGTTTTGAAAAAATACAAATTAGTGTAAAAAATACAAATTTTCGAGGAAAAAAACTGCAAAAAGTAGGAATTTTGAGAAAATTCGATCTTTGGAAACGATCATTTCTGTTCATTGAGAAATTATTGGATGTACAGCAGTACGAGTTTTTGGTTTTTAGTACAAACCCCTGCTTGTAAAAAGAAATGGTGAAATGGTTTTAGAGCTGATTGAACTTTACATTAGAGCTATTTTTTGAAAACTTGTGGAAAAATTGAGAAAAATATATTGTCAAGGTTGAAATATTCTCTCCTCAAAAAATTCCTCTTGTCGGTTATTAGTTTTTTTTGCTCAATTTGCGGTAAATTATCGCATTACAGTGTGCATAAAATCGGAATTTGGCTTTGGCTAATTCCAAATATGAAACGATGAAGAGATTATGAATACTTAGTTTCGTTTTGAATTTCGTATGTGAAAAATTATTGAGATTTGAAATAAAGTAGTAATTTTGAATTGTTATAATTTGTTTTATTATCAGATTTCCTGATTCCTGACTCCTTGAATTGCGAATGATGACGTCGAATTGTTCAGAAGTTTCGTAGCACTTTAACGGTGAATATTTTCTTTCAAGAACTGAACTGAATTATCACAGTGAAATGGGTAAGTACTAAGTACTAAGTATATGTAATTTTATGTAGATTCTATACGTCTTGATCGCGTACGCGAATTAGAAAAAACGTGAAAAGATCAAAAATGTTGCGATTGATCCTGCATCAAAATGAAAATTAAAAACGAAAATTACAAATTTGCGAAATCCCAAATTATGCGTTTATTTTTAATTAAAATACAATTACAATGGCGTATGAATAATATATTGAAATTCGAATGTGAAAATAATAACATAATTATCCTTAACGTTGAATATTGTGGCAACAATGTCGCACATGCGCAAATGCGCATGATTACTTCGTGATTCGCAAAAAGTAGTTCCTGCAAAAAGTAGTGCGACGGCCAACTACGACATCGACGACATTAATTTAATGCGAAGGTCGAGGCGAGGGATGAATCAGGATAAAATCATTAATCGGATCTTTATTTTTATTCAGTTCAGATAAATTCTTTCACGTTTTGTTACGTTCAACGTATTACGCTATAGTGTAATTGTGTGTCAGTGGTCAGTCGTCTTGTCTGTTCTTGTCGCGTGTCGCCGATCGTCGCGTCGCTTCGGGTACTCCGATAGTTTATTACAATGCGTTCAAATTTTTTACTTGTAATGCTTACATTTATACATTTTTGTTAATTTTTTTCTTAAACGTTGTTACGTGTTGTGATTGTGCGGTTCAAGGACACAGGGTTCAAAGCTTGAATGTTTCGAATTCTCAGCACAGGTAAATGACGCATTGACACGACGCCATTTTATAATGTTCTGTAAATGTTTTTTTGGACAAGATTCTTTCAAATTCGTGTTGAATATTGACAAATTTGTTTAAATTTGATTGCAAGTTCGTGTTTGCACTTTAAATTAGAATACGTTCTTCGTTTTTCGACTTCTCCGGCTTGTGTAGCTCTGTTTTCGTGTCGAATTCAGCCTTCAACAACAGTATTTTATTTTTCACTGGAGGTGAGTACGAAAACGTCGAAAACTACCGATCTATTTTTCTGAGTTGTTTTTTCTGAAATATCCTGGATGGAAAATTGCGTATTTGTTAATGATGTAGTGTTTGTCGTGTTTTCAATATTCGATGTTTCGTTTCGTATACGAACTACATAGTCCTAGTCAGTCGATTCGCTTTAGCTTGGCGAGTGTTCTGCCGTTTCTTTGTTCGTTTCATTTTGTTGTATATTTTGCGCTAATAGAAAAAAAAGAGTTTACCACGTGCGAAATTCCTAATCTGCGTTTCTTTTAAACCGCTTACGTAAAAAAAATATAATGTAACGAGTGATTATTTGGCGTCATTTTTCGGCGATTCGTTGTCATTGTGATTCTGGCATTTTTTTCGTCGCTTCGGGAAATATGTAATTTCGTTATTTTCGAGTTTCGAGCTTTTGTTTGACTAATGAACTATAATTACGTATCCAGTAGTTACTTTCCTTTGAGTGGTATGTTCATGTTCATTATTGCATAGTCGTAGTCGTTGTGTTGAAACGTGACTGATTCTTTTCATTCTTTCACCTAACGAATATATGTGTTTTGAAAAATCTCGATTTTTCTCTTGTATTTTGTTCTTTCATTTTCGGAAGTTCGAATACTTTCATTGATTTGGAGTTCGTATTTTTCTTTACGGCTGTAAAAAATTAAGTATGCTACCACTGCACCGTGGTGTCGTAAGTTTTGAAATGAATTCGATTTTGTAGGTTTGAATCGCTCGACCTGGAAAATATTGATGCAGTGATTAAAATGATTAATGTTATTTTTACTTTTTTTCTATCTCAAATGAACAACTTCAGTTCCTTGATTGACTTTTTTCCCGTTTACAAATATTGAACCTCATTTCGACCACAATCAAAAAAAGTTTTTTTTCAATGTGTTTTTGATTTTTTGATTAAATACTAAATTTGCGAAAATTATCTAGTTTGTTTCTGGAACCAAATCATGATTGGTAATAATAATGCATGTTTTATTTTGTTCAATTTCCAGATTTTTACTGAAGTTTCGAAATGTGAGTAACGGCGTCGGATTTTAGATATTTTTTTCAAGAAATGAAATACAACAGCCAGCTATCTACATAAGGTGAGTAGATATAACTAGATATGTACCTATCTAATTAAATTTAGGTAACATGAATATTTAATGTGTGCTGGTGTCGATGATTAGGATAATACATAACAAAGCAAGCTTAGATACGAAATTAAGATTGAAATTATTTTTGTATGAAGGAGGCTCGAGGGTATATGGATATTTGAACGTACTCAGAACGATGGACTGATGAATTGTTATACGATGAAACGTATTTATAAAAATCGATTTTCGAAAATGATGAAATTTGTTTGAATCAACCGTAGGTACGCGCTTTTTAGGGTTGCTTATTTAGTTTTCAAAACTACTGGCTTTGCTAAGCTTGGTCATGTTTAGATTTATAATTTCACGTCTTCGAAATAAACAGTGGCCAATTTCGTGTAGCGCAGTGTACGATTTTCTTCATCGCTTCGTTGAAATTTCGTAGAAGTAGAAGATCTGAGTTTTTGTAGCTCCTCTCGCTTTCCTCGTGGAAAAAGTAGGAAAATTGAGAATCTCAGAGAAAATAGATGTTTAAACAAGTTGAAAAATTGATCAAGAAAAATATTTTTAAAAATATTTTTGTGAAGAGAATCGTTTCAAGTGGATGATGATAATTTATAAATGCTAATATTTTGTTTAATTTTCAGATTTCCCGATGGCGTATTTTGGAGACGATCCTACCTGCAAATAACGACGTGTGCTTTTTCATCAGCTTCGTGCTTTGTGACGCCTGAATGTTTTTTCTGAAGAACTGGAACACTGCACCGAATTGGTGAGTAGATACCTAGATAGCTACTAGTAATTGAACTTGACAAAAGCTTATTAGCTTAGATGAAAAAAAATTACAAGAAAGAGATCTAGGATGGAGTTGGTATTTATGGTCGCTCAGAAAAATGAGTTTGAAAATTAGTACAAAACAAAACTTGAATTTTTGAACAAGGTGGGCTGTTACTGTTGGAATAATCAAAATTCCAAATTACTTGGATTATTATTTTTTTTTACACAAATCTTGAATTTCTGAAGTTGTTTGTACTTTTTTTTTAAAAGATTGAATGTGTTCAATCATAGAGTAAGAAACTTACTCTATGGTTCAATGATTTGTAGAAATGTGAAAATTTATTGAACTAGACTTTAATACCAAAAGTACAAATTTTGGTTGAATGCTGAAATGTCGGAAGAAATTTATATCTAAATTATATTTTTTTGAAAATGGAAATAAACTGGTACTTTTTCAACTTTCGAAAATCTCGACTTTACGAAATCTTTGTCTCGATGAGTTTGTATTCATTTAAATTTTTTATTCGGCAATTTTGAAAATTATTTTATTTTTCACGAAAAATTTCATAGGCTTCTTGACTTCCTGTCTAACTATGTCTACTTGATTCGTTTTTCTGTTGTTATTGAACATTATCTCCCTGGTTCTGATATTGAAATCTTTTGGTGAATTTTGCCCTGGAGCCAGAGCAACCGTAGAAATCTGACGATGAAATTAGTATCCGAGTAGTTGGTTATCCTCTCTTTTTTGTTATGTTTAAAAATGAAAAAAAAATTGTATGTAGTTTTTTACTTTTTTAAGGCAATCAATTTGAATTTCAAGTTGGGGTTTGACGTATTTAGGTCTTTTTCTTGAGTACTTGAATAATATGGTGAAATAAAATGTAAAAACTAGTAAGGCATGTCTTTTGTTGTGTTTTTGATTATAGCTGAGCTCAAAGATTGAGTTTTTTTTTTACGACCTTTTTACCACCTCGTCATCACATTTGTTTTTTAGATTTGCTAAATTCTAATATAGACTTCCGACTTTCAAGTTTCTTGGAGACTTCTTCCTACAAAAAATTGAAATAACCTGAGGTTTCCTAATTTTTTGAACGAGATTCATGCTCTCATGAAGAAGGTGAGCATCGAATTCGAGAAACACGTTGATATTTGAATTCAGTGTCTTGGATGAAAAAAAATATTCCTCACGTCATTTTCTATTTTCGATTCTGTCTCAAAATGAAGATATTATAATTTTAGAGAACACTTATTTTCCTGTTTTAAAATTCTTTGAAAAAAGATTTAATGTTCGATTTCAGTTTGAAAATTGTGTAGTTGGAAATTCAATTTTTGCGTTCTCTGAAGGAATATAGTTAGACCAACAAAGCAGCGCATGTCATGCCAGTGCGCAGCGACTTACTCGAGTCGCGTTGATAGATTTGCCTAATCGATTCACCGTGAATATTTTTCACTTACATATTCACGGTGAATCAGTTAGGCAAATCTATCAACGTGATTTTTACTTCGTTTCTAGTCTAATTGATAATGGAAATTGTAACAAGTTTAACTAAGAATTGCGACGGACGTTTGACAGTGTACAATATGATTGAATAATTTTGTGCGAGTTTGAATCTGAGAAAGGTAACAAAAATAAAAATATGATTAGGTAGTCTCAGTGTTAGTTGTCGAATTTATTCAGATGGACTGAAAAATTTGATGTATGAAAAATTACGAATTTCAGAAAATGAAGGCCTGCTTTTGTAAAAGTTGAAATTCATAATTTTTGTGTGTACTTATGTCATACTTGGTATATTTTTAAAATTTGACTGTAGCGGGATGCTCATTGATTTGTTCATTGCACTGGATGTCCATTTTATTTTGTTTGGAACATGAAGCAAGTTCAAATAAGAGTTTTGAAAATTCATTTCCAATTGGAAATTGAAATATTGCTTTCGAATCTTGTGATGAAGGGAACGCCTTGTTTGAATTTTCTCTCCATTGTATTGAATATTCTTTCAAAATACTTTTTTAGTTTCTGATAAACTATAGTAATTTTATATCCGCATCTTTAATTAATTTTTATTGGTTTGTTTTACAGTGAAATGCTTCGAAAAATCTAGTAGGAATCGTAATGATCAGTGCCTGACCTACCACAAAACGATTAATTTCACGGTGAGAGTTTAATGTATATTTCTAATAGGTATAATTTTCCATTCAATGTTGAATTATTTTTATTTTAACGGAAATAATTTCGCTACTCTGAGCTCGTCTTGAAAATATCAACTTTTGTGAAAGTATCAGAAAAAAAAAACGATACCTACGTAGATCGGTAGTCATAATCTTATCGTGTTGGCTTTTTATTTTTGCTACGTCAAAGTTGAGCTTAGTTACCGATTGATTTTTTCAATGTGCTTGCAAATCTGTTACTGAATTTTGGCCATTATAATTCTGATTCTTGTACCTTTCAATAGAGGCAATTTTGTCTTCATTTTCTAAATTCATATCGAGCTCTATATTTATGTTATTGATACGTGAATTGTGTCTGGTTATTTATAAGAAGTGTATATTTAGTTTTGTTTTTGACAGACTTCTGCCTGATGGTTTTTATTTAGTATACTGACTGATGGAGATGGTATTGCTCATTACACCTACTTAATAAGAGTAAAAACCAAAGATGAAATTTTATCACGTTGTGTAAACGAAGTACTGTTGACAAATTATTGCCTGTTATTTAAAATTTGATATTCGGATGATGTTGATATTCAGCTTAATTAGTTTTTGTATTGAGCGAAATTGTAACTATAATGATTTGGCCAATTTTTCATAATTCTGCGTAATGCATTTGGTGATATTTCATTTCAAATTCTCCCCTTCCCCAATTCGTTTGAAGAAGGAGATAATTTTTAGCGAATTTTCTATGTGGTATTCGGGTATAATTGGTGGCCATGTTTGAAGGCTCTGTGACCTTTAATTTTTTTCAAATTTTTCTTCCTCACATTCTATAATTTTCGCGTTTTCGTTCAGATTTCCAATTTTTTTTTTTTTAAAGAAATATTTAGGAAGTATTTTCTCCTTAGGGCTTTGGGTCAGAATAGGTTAGGTATGACTTTGGCGAACCAGTGTTGGAAGGTTGGTGGTACAGAGTCAGAGAATATCAGTGTCATATGGCATTGGTGAAACCTTCAGATTCTGTTGGTTGCCTGATGTGATCGTGCTCAGTAATCTGGGATTTCGGCGTTCAGCTCCAAACATGGATCGGAGGTGGCTGTGGTCTCTTGATCTTAAAGCACCAGCCCTGCTTTATTGATCACAAGAGAGCCAGCCGATATTCTTCCACGGTAGGCTCGGTACTGTGGAAAGAAGCGTCTGCTGCGGGTTGAAATTTCTTAGGCGCCGGTGTCGGTATCTGTGTGAACCTGGAAACCTCACGACATCGGAAGAGACCCCTAGTTTTGTATCGATGCCTGCCAATCGTACCGAGAACACTGAGAATGGCGGTATTTCTCGGCTCGGGTTGCGCGAAATCCCAGGGTCGTACTTAACGAAGGGTAGGAGGGACGGTCGGCATGGCATGTATTAATTACAATCGAAGGTCGTTTGAATCGCTGATCAAATGTTCAGAAGTATTGTGTGAATGTACCATAGGGCCCGTTTGGTTTTTTTCAATCGTTAGGTCTGTCTAGTCTGTCCCATAGGTACTACGTACGCGTAGAATTCTTCAGTCTGTCCGTCCTTGTCCAACTTTATCAGTTTTGGTGCTTGTAGCAGTCACTGCATCGCCGCAAAAAACTGGTAATGCAAAATTTGATATTTTTTTTCTATCTCTCGATCTGAGCTTGGCTCCCAAATGGTCACAACTTTCAAAGGAAAGTTGTGCCGTTCTCTTCTTCGGTCTGACTGGGTATGCCGATGAAGTTGAACTGGTCCATGCGTAGGTGTTGTTAATCAGCTTCTAATTTCTAAGAATATGGTGTTTGTTTGAGCATCTGGTAAGGGTACGTAAGCGTCTGGTTAGACGTTCGGTTTTTTAGGGTAACCGAAATCCGAAGAAAGCCCGAGAACGCGCCAATCTCGACGGCACCCCTGGCCGGTTTAGTGATGCCCTTTCTTATTATAGTAGGATTCTAGCTCGTTTGACGTACATGGTATGGCATGTGCGGTATTCGTGATTGAATTTACTATAATCGGAGTGTCATAACGCCTAACCGTAACCATAATGGCTGGGGTGGCATGGATATGATAGTTCCCTAATAGTGTCTTGTCTGTGGTTTTTTTTTTTTTGTTGGAAGGGGTAGGTGTCTGACATGATATGATATGTCTGGTCTTATATAATGTTGTGTAATGTTGCTTTTTTTTTGGGTGCAACATTACCAGTGGTGAGTGAGAGTGAGTGGATTTTCAACACCAGAATGTGAAGTGGCCTCATTGTTGAATTCTTCAACATCCCAGGCAAACGAAGCGAGCTAGTGCGTGTGTTGATCAGGGGTTCTGAAAACGATCTTTGTTGTAATTAAAGGTGTACATGTTGTCTGCTGCAACAGAATGTCTTTGTGGTCAATTGCGAAGATAGCTTCTATATCTTTGGTTCTGTAAAAATGTACTGCAAAATTTAAAAAAAATTGTTGGTCTTTGCTGCGAACTGTAAAAAGTTAAAGGTATATTTTGGATGTTTGGGTGGAAAATAGAATGTTTTCAATCTTGAATATTTCAGATTGAAATGTGTTTGATTTTTTTGGATGTTGAAAATTTAAAGGAACATTCCATGGGTGGAATTATTCTTTTCATAATAATTCTTTAGTAAAGGAAATTTTCCCCTCTGTCCGGTATTCTGGGTGGAAGTAGGGAAAATTACCGGTGGTGAGTGAGAGTGAATTTTTGACGCTATAATTTGTTGTAATGAGATGCGTAAGTCTTGTATTACTTCTATTAATCTGGCATGGTTTATAAATTTTGAGAAATTTCTTTAAAAAGTCGAATTTTTTGGCATCTTTCAATGTAATTTTTACCATTGCGTTCAAAAAGATTAATTTTGCTTTGGGGTTTCAAATTTTGCTTGGCATTTTGAACGAAGGGTAGTTTTGAGCTTACAAAAATAGTGTATAGGCTGAAATTTGGAGATTTTCGAGATATTTTTTAAGGTATTTATTAATTTTATGCAGTCGTGTTTAGATGTACTTATTATTTAATTTGTAAGATTGTGAAAACCAATCACGGTTTTTTCCACTGTCGAACGGCCGTCAGTGGTTTTTTTAACCCAGATTGGTTATAATTTAAATATTAGATTTGTTATGTATTCTTTTTCTTGCCGCTTTCGCAAAGAATAATTATGTTTGGTTTTGGTTTGTGTTACTTTTTCATCGCCACTGAATGGTTTTCGACCAACTGTATTAGGGAAAAAGCCTATACATATTATCAGTGATTTGAATTTTTTACGTACCTACATTATAGGCATTTCATTTCTTACTTTTCTAATGGTAAATTGTTCGGATTAAAAGGAGAAATAGAAAACTTATATGTAGAATGGCGATACTCAATCCATTAGCGAAATTGCTTTTTTACCTTCTAAATTTACCTACCCGCCTATTTTTTCAAAGTAAATATTAATTCTTTTTTTCGGCGTTATTTGGTCAGTATGAAAGCCTTGGTGAGTAGTCGGAAGGTAGCAATATGATCGATAGCGCGTTATTTTTTAGCAAATGTTTTGATTTTTTTCGAAAACGTAATACGAGTAGATTTTCAAAACTGAGTAAGCAACAATTTTTTTTCATAATATCGAGGTGGTTTTTTTTTTCAATTGAGAACTGATTTATTTTTCAGGTAGAAAAGAACTAATTTTAGTGCACGTTTATAATTCTCTGTGTATCGTTGTTTTCGCGTATATCCTTTGCAAAAGTTTCTACTCGATAGAATGGCCCTGTTTCAGTATCAACGATTGCGCTGTCTGGTTACTGAGCTGGAATCACGTATCAATCGCTATAATTATTCTGACTTCAGCATCGACGTTTCGCCGAAGAAAAACCATAAGGTGTTTTAACGAAGGTGGATTATTAGTGAGGAAATGCTGCGAATCTATTCATCGAAAATCCATGCAGCAAGTTTTGTACTATTTTGGGACAGTTATTACGGTATTTTTAATGAAAACTGTCACTTCTTTGCTCTACAACAAAAATATCAATCCGGTAGTGTTTTTGGTCTATAGCACATCGTATTTAGTGCCTTTGGCGATGGAATGCTTGGTGATTTGTTTATGCTGCGTGGTCAAAGATACCGTTGAAAAAATTACCGAAATTTTGAATTGTTTGGGTGTTAAAGACTACTGTTTCGTTGTACTCGCGTTGAACTTGAAACGTGTCATGAAAATACATCAGGAATCGTGTAATTTTTTGCGCACCGTTACCAATTGTTTCGATAAAGACTTGCTGATCGATTTGACCTTTAATATGGTCTGGTTCGTCGTTTATATTTATATCATTACGGTATCTTTGTGGAGATTCCAAAGCTACGAAGGGGAATTCTGGAAAGTATGGAGTGTCCTACTGGAAGTGTTGTTTTTAACGTTTAGGGTGTGCTATTTGTCGTATTCGATTAATTGTATCGATCTCCAGGTGAGTTATTAATTAATCATAGTCGATGTAATTACTTGCATGATCTGGTAAGTAATGGGTTATATAGACGCAGAAAATGTTGGCAACGTTGCGGACCTTTCAAGAATCGAAAAAGTTGAATTCGCTTTGCTCTAAATTGGTAAGTAAACAAGAAAAACTGACATTCAACCGTTATCATGCATTAATAGTGCAATTATCTTTGAAAATTCGAATTATAACGGATTGAAAAATAAATATTCAACTCTACGAATGTCAAAATTTGATATGAATTCCGAATTACTTATACGTACAAAGAAAAGCGAAAATGGTTATTGAACAAAAAATGAATCCGAATGATCATTCACTGTTTATGATGAATAATGTACTTACCACGCATCGTTCATTCTTCAAGAGAAAGAAACAAATAAAAAACTGATTAAAAATGAATTGCACCTCCGAAAAATACGATATGCAACTTAAATAACATCAATGAAAATGATTCAAGAGAAATAAGAAAAAAAATGTACAAGTTACGCTATCTATAAGAAAAACCACGAAGTTTTGAATAAAATCAATGTAAAATGATTCAAGAGAAATGAAGAAAAAAAATTGTATAAGTTACGCCATCTATAAGAAAAACCACGAAGTTTTGAATAACATCAATGAAAAATGATTCAAGAGAAATGAAGAAAAAAAATTGTATAAGTTACGCCATCTATAAGAAAAACCACGAAGTTTTGTTCTGTATTTAAAAAACGAGGTTGAAAAAAAATCGAGCGAAATCTAGATATGCACGTGGCGCTATCTCTCGGAATAATGAAAGAACTAAACGAAAAAATAGCCATCTCGACGTTGTTTTGTAAACACCAGGTGCGACAATGGACCGAAAAATCAACTACCCCAAATGCGACAGTCGACCGAAAAAAATGACCATTTTTTCGGTCGAGTGTCGCATTCGGGGTAGTTGATTTTTCGGTCCATTGTCGCACCTGGTGTTTACAAAAGAGCGTCGAGATGGCTTTTTTTTCGTTTAGTTCTTTCATTATTCCGAGAGATAGCGCCACGTGCATATCTAGATTTCGCTCGATTTTTTTTCAACCTCGTTTTTTAAATACAGAACAAAACTTCGTGGTTTTTCTTATAGATGGCGTAACTTATACAATTTTTTTTCTTCATTTCTCTTGAATCATTTTTCATTGATGTTATTCAAAACTTCGTGGTTTTTCTTATAGATAGCGTAACTTGTACATTTTTTCTCATACTAGATTTTTCTGCTTATTGACGCATTGGAAAAATTTCTTTAATCGTTTTTTAACCTTGTCTTCTTTAAAATAGAACACTTTTTCGGTTTTTTTCCCATTAATAACATTAATTTTTACGTTTCTCTCTCGAAATTGATTATATTACTTCAACAATCAATTATTCATGTTTTTAATCATTAAAAATTGTCGATTTCATTACTTGTCGAGTTATTTTCTCGTAGTTTTCATACTTTATTACTTTTCCCACTTAGTTTTTTTCGCTAGATGTTCTTTTTTTCACAATTTTTACAATTTACGTAAAATTTGGAATGCAAATTACAAATAATTAATAATTAGACAATTTTTATGACATAAAAACAATTATAAATCAATTATTGAAAGAAAATTAACGCGTTCATCTTTGCAGACGAACCAGTTCCTAAACCAAATCTTGGATAACAAGATGAAAATGCAAATTTGTGGCTGTTTTTACGTAGATCTCTCATTCATGCGAGGAGTACGATCTTTCTTACCCTAATACCTCTTTCTCACACCCCTTTCATGACTTTTCTCCTCACAGGTAATCGGCTTAGCGACCACGTACTTAGTAGTATTCATTCAGTACGGCCTGGGAGAACCTGCCAGCGGCAAATCCGCCAACAATACATCTTCGTAACACCCAACATCGGGTCAATAAAATATTTAATATAACAATATAGGAATTACAAATTATCGTTTTTTTTTACTATTTAGCTAGCAACAATTAAATTACTATTAAAAAAAGAAAACAATACATGAAAATAAATCACTATATCACATTCGAATATTAAAATTATTGAAAAAAATCATGATTATTTTTTAAATCGCCGCGCTCAACACACGTAACAAAAAAGAAAATAAAATAGGAATAGAATAAGATTTCCTTTTTCGCTTTTTGAAAATATACTGCGGATATTGCGTGCCAGCGAAAAAATATTTTCAAATTCAAACAAAAAACAAAAAAAATGCATTTGTTCGTATATGTAAAGGTAGGTTATTTTTAAAAGATATGTAACGCGTCGGGCTAATTTCTCCAGTCGCCATCGTTAAAATAATACAAAAAAAGCCAGCCCGCCTTAGAACGTAACCTTAAAATTTAGAAGCCGATAACGAGATTAAACTTTTTTTTTTAGAAAAAACAAGCTAAGCGTAATAAATACATCATTTTTCGCGCTACTTAGCATAGTATACGTATCACTGAGGGTTGAAAATATTGCCATGATCTTTTTTTTCCAAGTACCAATCTGTGATGTCAAAAGCCCTTCATATTTTTTAATACTGACTAGGGAGAGAGGATAAACAGGGAATTGATATTTTCGGGTCTTAAAAATAAACTCATGTAAGGTTTCAAACCGGTTTAGAAAAGGAAAAAAAACAACGAACGAAAAATAATAAAAACACAATAACAAAATAGGTAAGTACCTAAAATACGCGATTAAAAATCTGAGCCAATATTTAACTATACTTCGTATCAGTTTTATCAGTTCTCTATAATAAATAGTAATTTATACGTAGAATAATACGCGAGCGTCGCCGATCTTATAATTTTTAACAGTACGTGAAAAAGTAGAGAAAAATAACGAGTGCATAGTAACATTTTTTTTTTTCATTTGTGCCTGGAACGTACGATTTTTTTCGAAAAAAAAGGGGGTCAAGTACTGATCGCTGTGATTCGATCACAGTATAAATATCAACGACGAAAACCACACTGATATTGAAAAATACACATACACGTGCTCGTGCGTAACAAAAACCTAAACCTAGAACTCCCTACAACGTTACAGTATTATTAAAATTCAAACTATGGTAAGGATTATTTACATACAAGTACGTACATAATTATTTTGGAATGTCCCGCATTTATAGAGAAAAAAAAGCAAAAAAACACGATATCAAGACAAACGGATAAAAGTATACGCGAATATTTCATCTGAGATTCCGTTTTACTCCACCGAGGGAGCTTGAAAGAAAGTAAGAGGAGGGCGAGGAGTATTAGATCGGCCTTTGATGGGAGTATTTCATCGAGTCTCTTTACGCTTATACGCTCAGCGTACCATATCTCACCGAAAAACGTACAAAAGGATACGGAGTAATAATAAATACAATATTATAATATAACATACGTAGTAATTCAGTCATAAACGAGGAATGATGCGCTGGTATGTTGAGGTATTTATAGTACGAAGTTTCTGTGCTTCTGTGACTCGTCTCGTTGTTATCGTCGCAGACGAAAGGAAACATCACCGAGATGGTATCCTGCCCTTTGGCGATGATGGCGGGTGACGACAACGATCACTGATTTGCTTCTCCATCAGAGAAAGGTATACGTATAAAGAGGTAGGAGACGAAATAAGGATACATTGTGACGTCGTCGATGCTGGACCTCATCGGATGCCGTGTTTTTCATAGGTGACGATCTGCGAAAAAATAAAACGCAGAGATTAACAAGAGGATATTACGAACTAAAATGGGGGGGGGGAGGGAAGGTGAAAACAGCATGCTCAATGGTGTAAAAAATTCTCATTTAGAAAAATTTGAGACTTTTTAAAAATTAGTATCGGTCAAGCGGCGTTGATCCCGTTCATATCCCAAGAGTACATTCTTCTGGTGAATAATTTTGACAACAATTTAGGACCCCCTTTAGTATTTTGAGAAGAGGGGGAGCCAAAACGAGTGTTTTCTGTCATAAATTTCCTATTTTTTTCAAATAAGATTAAAATTCTGAGTTTTTTAGACAGATTCTAAAGAGGGCGAGGGGAACCTTGCAAATTTCTTTCAAAATACTCTTTTCATCAAGTCATGTTCTTTTGAAGAAAATTTCAAACCCTCTTCCCTTTCGTAATAAAGGGTCAAGGGTGCAATTGTTTATTTTTCTTCAAAGGATACACGAAGGTATGAAATTGGAAATAGTAACGAAAGAAATGTGCAAGACTGAAATCAAAAAATTGATCAAAAATCAGGGCATCAAAACCTTCTTTTTTTAACAACTCCCAAAAATTTTTCAAAAATCCTCTTCTTGAACATGCTGTAAATACAATCATTATTACTCTCTTATTCTGAATCACTGAAAAGTCAATGATGAACTGTCAGAATTGCAGCACAGAAACATCCAGCAGAATTCACTGATTTTCAGCGAATTTTCACATATTTTTATTGATTCTTCAAAAATTTTCACTGATTCATCAAAGATTTTCACAGATTTTTCAAAGATTTTCACTGATCAATCAAAGATTTTCACTAATTTCCAACTGATTTTCTCCTGTGCTGCAATTCAGACAATTTCTCAGCGATTTTTGATAATTATATCACTGATTTATAAGTGAGAGTGTAGATATATAATATAAGCTCCATTGAGTGCACCGATTTCCAATTCGAATCGTTGAAACTTGGTACGACAGATACCATAACCGAAATGTTAGGTAAGGTTAGGAAAAATATAAACCAGAAAAAAAAGAGAATACCCTCAGACCACGTTATTTGAAAAAAAAATAGGGGTGAACAGCTTACGATTAGAACAGAGTGAATTGTAAAAGTCATTCCAGTACGCAAAGATAAAAGTAAAGTTAAATTAGTTTGGAACAAATTAAGGATATGCAGGTAGGTAGTAGGTACTAGGTACAAATCTCTCAGTATGATTTTCATTGGAAAATTACAAAGGTTACCTCGAAGCAGGCTCAATATTATCGAAACGATCAAGTTGAGAATCTCGGTTACGGTTCCCTCGTATTGCCTCGTGTTATCGCGCTAGTATACCTGAGAGCTTTTATATAGTGCTTTTTTGTTAATACGATATTTTTCTTTTTTTTTTTTTGAATTAAGAATTCGATTATTATTTAAATTTACACAATATAAAAATCAAAGACTGTTGATCCAAACAGCGCAAAAGCGATAAAAATTCAGCGAAAATAAAGAATAGCTGTGACAGAAACTTCAAGTGAACACATTCTTGGTTCCAGTTATTTTGAACAGTGTGCTTGATTGAAGTGGCTTCCAAAAAATTACCTTTAGGGCCAAATTTCACTTGAAAAAAAAATGACAAAAATCCTCGTTTTTGCATTTATTATTTCATTAATTTTTGTGAAAAGCAAAACGATTGAACAGGTTTCAAAAATTCAACAAATTTTCTAAAAATTGAGCGATTTTTCTAAACTGGGTCATTTTAGTTCCAATGACCTAGGCAATTCTCCAGAAATTTCACAATCACCTAAAATTTGAATTTTTTTTTGAAAATGAGTCATTATAGCAAAGTTTTCAAAAATATTTGGAATTTGAACAATATAATTTTCTAAGCATGGTGCGATTTTCCAAACATTTACTTATCAAATACTTGGACAGGGGTTTCCAAAAAGTTGACAATTTATCAAAATTGGAGAGAATTTCAACCTTTCAAAATATGGACGATATTTTTGAATACTCAAGCAATTTTATCCAAAAATTAAACACATCGGTTGAATTACAATTAATTTATTGAACCTTCAAAGGCAAAAATAATGATGCTTGTTTTTCCCAAACATTCATTTCTGATATACGAGAACAATCTTCGGTAATGGCAGTATTTTTTTTTTTGATTCAAGCGAGCATTTGATCAAAAAAATGGAACAAAATTGACCAGAAATGAAAAAAAAAAAGAGATCAATCAAGCACACTGAAACGTTTTCCCGTTGATTCGATCAGACACACGAAAGCAAAGTAATTTTTCAACAAAATTTCAAAATCTGGACTGATGAACATTTCTTTGTAATTGGCAACATCTTGTAGTCAAAAAACGTTTTGGGGATAAGGAAAGGGTAAAAAATTGAAGATTCGTCACAGAAATCAATTTTTTCTGATTTATATCACACAAATGCAATTTTTCCCAAATTTCTACCAAAATTTTCCCAAACAAAGTCAGTTTTTGCAAATTTTACTATTTAAACCACATTTTCTCAAAAGAAGCACTGGAATGAGCCAAAAATTTTGAAAAATTCGCGACAGTTTTTTCGTCCTTTCAACTTGATGATTTTTTTTGCTCTCATAAGTTTTTTTTATCAAATATTCATTCTTCTTTCCAAAAATTGACAACTTTTTAGTTCAAAAATTTTTGTTCATATTTCCAACCGATTACCAGGCTGAATTTTTGCCAAATAGTATTGAAATATTCTCTAAAAATCAAAAAATCTGCATTTCTGGTGTCAATTGAAAATTTTCATAAAATGTCGCAGGTATTTTTCTGAATTAAAATTAGTAAAATTTTACAAAATTCTGCTTCCCAAAACCAATGAAATAAATTTCATTTAAAATCAATGATTTTCCAATCAACCCAATTTGTCAGAAAAAAAAACCGGCAATTTTCGATTGAAAATCACTGATTTTCAGTAAAATTCATTTCATTAAGAAAAAAAAATCAAATTTAAGGAGGATCCTGCCCCTGCCCAATACGATTTCAACAAAATTCGAACAAAACATCGCCAATTCGAATAAAAATGCAACTAAATTCCAATCCAGGGACCGCGACGATCAACAGTCTTCGTAAAAGCGTAATCACAAACACTCATCGCGCATATAAATTTTATAAACGAAACAAAATACACGACGGATTGAACTTACCTTCGTAATTTACACACTGAGATCCTGTATTTTTAAAATAACATTATAGATGAGTCTGTAAAAAACAAATAATACAGAAAAAGAACACCACAAAACGTAATAGTACATGCAAAAATCTAGAGAAAAGAAAAACAAACGTACATAAATTACAAAATCGAACTAAAATTAAAACAACCCACTAATTTTTAAAAAAATTCCACCCTATACTACTCCATTCTAAACTAAAAAATGTTATTTTCAATCCAATTTCGAGTACCCTCTCATCAATTCATAATCGTACATATATACAAATGGCATGCAAAAAATTACACAGTCGTTTTGAAAATAGAAATATTACAATAAAAGAAAACCCATTTGAAAAACCTCTGTGTGATATCGTAATAAATCTCTTGTCATACAGAAGAGATTGATTTTTAGTGTGCTCAAAGAAAAAAGTCAGTACTGAATAAACAAGCTTCAACCAATTTTTTTTTTTAATCAAAAAAAGTGAAGTTTCTTTCATTTTTACATTCTCAATAACAGTTCGCAAATCGCCAATTTCAAAAAGAAGGAGGGTACCAAGTTTCATATCCTGTCTCTCAGTACAGAGTAAAAAATAACCACAACTCCAAAGAAAGAAAACGTGTAAAAATTTACAAATTTACTTACAACTTCGGTGACTTCTTGAGATTCGATTTCCGAACACGTGCTATTCACCTCCTTCCGATGAACGGATTCGATTTGGACTTGACGTTGGGTTACACTTTCCCTGGTATGGATGACCTCGTGCGAGCTAGTACGTTCCCTGAGATGTTCCTTGTTTTGCCCTCTTACTGGAGTCAATGGCCAACCTACGTTGTAAAAAATCCAATTTGAAAAATATAATCTCGATCGGGATTAAAGCAGAGAAGCTTGAAAACGCAGCACGGTTATGCGAAGCGTTCGATGGACACGGACAATTTGCGAGTACAAAATACAAAATACTATCACTCGGTGTTTGTACGATAAAAAATATGAATTTTTAAATGATGCGAGGAGGGGAAGGGTTAAGGTGAACCGATGGGAGGATGTAATGATTACTATACCTATATCACCACTACTAGAAGATTCGGTAAAACTAGGAGTACCCTCGGTCCAGGTAGGCGTGCTACCTTCGCATGAAGCCGGAGGCGTCCACGTCATTGGCTTCTTGTGTCCGGCCGAAAGATAACTGCCGCTGGCTGAGCTTCCAGAGCCTACGCTGAGCGTTGATCTGTTTTCGTTGTCGAGTTCGCATTTTACATCCGAAACGCTGCAACAGGAAAAGGAATTCAATCACAAAGGAATAACGAACGAAGTTGATAAATATTTTACTTATTTTAACTCGAATCAAAAATGAAGTCTGATCTCCCGACTTTGCTCAAATTCATTTTTACAAAAATTTACTTTCCTGGTCCAGTAAACTGAAAATCATAATTTCCATCTTGATCCATTCTTAGATTAGGGCACGGATCGGGAGAGAAGTCGGAGAAATGATGGAAGAGGAAGGAGGACCCTTCCAAACAATTTTTTCAAAACCGAAAGCCACTTTTTGAAAAAATTCTGGAGCCAGAGCGACTTCATTTAAAAAACCTTGCAGCTTGAGCCGGAGGAACCATCCCCCCTTCCTTTCGGATCCCCGACTGTCCCGGGATAAGGAGCAGAATCGGAGATAGCAGGGCCTACTACCTGGTAATTTTTTCGGAGTCTGAAGCACTTTTATGAAAACCCCAGAGCCGGAACTGCAGGCAATGTCAAAAGTCCTGAAGCGGGAGGTATTTTAATTAAAAATCTTGGGAGCTGGAGCCGAAGGGATCAAAACCTATCCTCTAGATCTTTGAGGGTATGGACTGACTGAATCTCCCCTATACGACTTCTGTACGTGTTCAAGTACTATGAAACTTGATTTTATTCCCATAGTGCGAATGATTTTTTTTAAATTTTCAAATCAAAAAAAATTATTTCCTCGTAATTTTTTCAACTTTAGTATCTTTCTCTAAAAATATTTGTCAACTCAATTTTTTCCTAATTCTACATTTTTTCAAATTTTTCAAAAGTATTTTTCAATTATTAACATTTTTTTCTCAATATTTTTCTCCAATACTTGAATTTTTCCACAATTTTTTCAACTTTCGTGATTTTTTTCTAAAAATTTTAATTTTTCAACTCTTAATAATTTTTTTTCTCAACTCTTGAATTTCACCTTTAAAGTATTTTTTACTATTATAGATCTTTTTCAAAATTTTTTCATTCAATAAATTATTTCAATCTCAAGATTTTTATACTTGATAAAATTTTTTTTAAATAGGGCTGTTGAAACTGACGTCACAATTGAACTGGTGGGAAAATTTTGAATTTTTAAAGTATTTTTTTTTCTTGCTACAAATTTTATTATTTTCACATTTGTCATAAAACTTCATTTTTTTGGCAATAATTGATAAATTTATGAAAATTTTATATAAATACGCACGAAATGAATGATTTTTTTATTTTTCCCACCAGTTCCTTATCACATTTTTTGATAAGGATGACGTAGTTCAACAGCCCTATTACCAACTTAGAAATTCAATTCTTCAATGTTAGAATTTTAAAAAAACTTCAAATATTTTCCATTTTTTTCACTGATAAAACGTCCCAGAACTCAGAACTCTCCATTCAAAAAAATTGAAAAATTTCAGTACCTAGAGTTGGAGTCCTTTCGATATTATATATATTTTCCAAGTGGTTATTGATACTTTTATTGCCAAAATTTAAACAAATCATAATTTTTCGGGTCGAATGAGTTGCTAATATAAATTGAAAGGCAAATCTGACAATTTCAATTTTTTCAAATTTTAGATTACAGTACCAATCTAAGACTCGTATTTCACTTTTCCCCACTGAACTAATATGGCTAAGATGATATTTTTCTGGAGAGACAAAATATTCCCAAATTCGAAATTCTCGACTTTAAAACCCCAGAACTTCGTACCTACATCGCATTTTTTCAATTTTTCTCACAGTACTGCTTTCCTTGAAGATGGAGAGAAAAAAATGACCCCTAAATTTGAAATCCTCGACCTAAAAACTCTCGAATTTCACACCCTGTCGATTGTTTCAATTTTTTCCAAATTGGTATCAGTATCGGAGAGATTTTTTTTCAATTTTGAATTCAGTGTGTAAAGAACCAAAGATAGTGGGGCGTATGAACTTTTTCCTGTTCTTGAGATCTTTATTCTATGAGAATAAATTTGATGAACGGATATTTCACTCATTCGGTCCATCATGCAACCCCTTTGAATTCTTCTAGAAGTCTCTTTCAACGAAGTCAAAACTCTTTTTTCGAAAACTTAAAAGGAGGAATGCACAAAAATTGTATATCAAGTTTTCAAAATTGTGTTAAAATCCCCCTCCTATTATACTCCATCACTCCTCTCCATTTGGCTTTTAAAATGTTTCAAAATCTATATGTTAGTTCAAAAAATTTTTAAAAATTGAAAAAATTATCATTGGTGATGACTTTTGATTCCAAGTTTTATGTTTCTTCAGTTAATTACCAAGTTCAAAAAATGGGAGAAAAACTATTTGTGAGCGAACAGAACATTCCTGAGAGTGGTTTTTACCCATTAAGACAACAGGAAAAAAATGTTCACCCCCTACTTCCCTCCACCCCATTTTCAGAAATCCTGAAATTTGTTATTTTTCATGTTTTTGTCTCTTTAGCAAACCTGAAGCAACCCTGAAGCACACATATCTCGACTAATTGACCTAAATTTTTCATCATAGCATCCTCTAAGCTTTCTTAATATCACCTGAAAATTTTAACTCATTTGAACAAAATCAACTATTTTCAATAAAAATCAAATTTTCAAACGGAGGCCAAAAAAACGAGAAAAAATGCAAACATCACTTTTTAGGGTGAGAGTCGGAAAAAAAACATGAGCGAAATTGAAAGATCTGGTCTCATTTTCGGTTCAACTGACATGGAAAATCAATAATAAAAAGAAAAACTCACTTGACAACATGAGAATGCATTTTCTTGCTTCCTTTGGTAGGTGTAGACGTGTTCGTCGGCGGCGACATCGTCACTCCGGACGAATACCTTTTGGTTGAAGAGCTGGTAGAATTATCCGCCGATACGGCTCGCCTTTCCACAACGTGATCTTGTATCGCTTCATCAAATCCAGGTGGTGGAGTAGAACACGACGGTATTCCGGCCGGCATTATGTAACCTAAATCAGCCACAAACATTTCAAATTAGCATCCCTTCGTTACATAGCTCAAAATCCAATCAATCAGCGAATCTACGAAATTCAACAAGCTCATAATTATCACCACCTTTACCAAATCCTTGATAACGTTTCGCCGCTCGTACTCCGCGAGGAGGCACAGGAGGAGGAGCTCGAATATTACTAGGAGAGCCTAAATTCAAAGGTGCCGAATGTCGATCTTTCAACACCGACGGATAAATAGGAGGTGACACGGGAGGTGTGGTATGTTGAGATAGAGGAGAGGTAACCGGTAGAGCTTGCGGTGTGGAAGATCTTTCTACAATCCGCATTAGCAGCGTGCGAAAATTTTCACAAAAAATTACATAGATCGAATTCGACGATTTTTACAAAAAATAACACAGAAAAATGTCGAATTTCAACCCAAAACTTACCATTTGAATCCACGTCGATGTCGTATGAAGCACGAAGCAAAGGTCTCGAGAAACTTTTCCTCTTCGAAGGCGAATGTTTCAATGCTGTAACACAATACGTCATCGATTAATTTAAGAAACTCGTCGAGAAATTTGAAAATACGACGCGTTCAAAAAAATACTCAACCATATTTTATAGCAGCGTTTCTAGGTATTTAAGAAAAAAATAAGTGAGATGTACTTAGTAAGCTATAGTTCCAAGGAAAATCTACTATTGATTAGTAAAAGTAAATAAGAATGTATTACAGAAGCTGTAAAATAATCACGTTACTTGAAATAGCGAAACTTTGAAAATAATTATGTACAATTTTCATTTTTCCTATTTTTATGATAATGTAATAAAGGAACAAACTACAAATGTAAATAGGAATGAAACGATTTTTATGTATTCAACAAAAATTGATATCGACAGAAACCAGAAACATTCGTAGAATCTAGAGTATAGTTTAATGAGAAATCAGCACAAAAATGAAGTGTAAAAAAGGACCTGAGAAGATAAAAATTCCTCTGGTCTATACGAAAATAGGGTTTTGATTTCAATTGGCGATTTTGGTAACAGCTTTAATGCTGATCACTGAAAAAACATTGAAAAAATTTCAGTATTTCAAAAATTTTCCACAATTTCAAAGTTTTAAAATTTTTCAACACACACAAAATTACACCTACGACTCAGATCTTTTTTATTTGAAAAAAACGACAAAAAACGACCATATTTAGGTACGTTGGATCCGTCGTTTCCTGTCGTTTCTTCGAAAAACGACAGTTTAAAAATTTTTCAACGCTCCTGAAATTACTCCTACGACTTAAAAGTCAAAACCAATAGAAATGCTTTTTCCGGAATTGAATTTGGATAATTTTTCAAGATATATTCAACATTTTATACACTTTTTAATTTTTTTAAACGTTCGAAATCAATTTTCTAAACAAAAGAGATCTACGCACAAAAAAAAAGAATAGCAAAATAGCACATAATGCAGATTTTGTGAAATTTACTTACAGTACAGACCGAATCGTTTTTTTTCTAGAAAGCCAAGCTTTAGAAATATTCATTCAAAAATTCAAAGTTCAACTTTTATCTCTGAATATTAGTGGGAGGAGGTGTAGAGGGACAGTGAACGGTCAAATCTAAAAGATGAGCAAATAGTCGAACTCAGTGCCCTTGAATACCTAACAAACGACAGGTCACACGCTTTTTCAATTTTTTTCAATTTTGGATTTTTCAAGGGAGCCAAAATGAGGTTCAGAGGGGTCAGATGAAAAAACTGAGTACATATTTGAACTCAACGCCTTCGATTTAGTAGAAATCGATACGTCACATCACCTTTTCCATTTTTTTGAATTTTGGTCAAAATTGTGGATCGGGTGCCCCCCCCCCAGAATCTGGAGATCCCATCTTGAGAATTTATTGGTTGAAAAGAGGGTGAAAAGGGCTGCTCACTGGAATTTTTACAGATTTTTAAACAGTAGCTCTCATCTTTTGTTCATACCATGGGCTCTTTTGCTCAAAATTTCACACACAAAAATGAGGGGCGAAGAAAAATTCAAACTAATATAAACAACTAAAATCATGCCCAAAATTAGCACGAAAAATTAGATTAAAATCAATTATGCAGGAAAAATTGTCGAATTGCCAGCCTGTGATAATAATAATACAACTATTTGAAAAAATCGATTTTTTGGAAAAAATCAAGCTTCAAGAAATTTATGAATAGAACATGAATTTTATTGTACGGTACGAAATTTTCCTCCTGTACAGTTCAAAACGTACTTTTTTTTTAGGTTTAACTAGTTTTTAAAAAATTTTCAATAAAAAATAAAAGATGAACTCTGAATCTGAAACTAAAATATCTCGAAAACTAAGTTTCCCAGACAAAAAAAACTAATTGATTTCACAAAAAGGAAATTTTACATTCCAATTCCCGTTCTATTCATTTTTTTCGAATCATCTTTTCCTTGCTTAGAAAATCGACAACCTTCAACGAAAAATTCAACCCATTACGAAAAATTCTGAGGTGATAAGAGAAAAACTGAAATCATATTTGAACTTGACTCGAACATTTTTCAAATGAAAATAAATACAAAATATACAGGAAATGTGTTATTGTAACAACGCAAAACTCAATATACCCAACCTATTATCTATTTTAGATTTAATTTCTCTGATTTTTTCCTGGTTCTCCTGATTAAGTTCCCCACGTTTTCACATAAAATGAGTAGAAAGCTTTTCAGCGTGTTTCAACACCTTTTAATTAGAAAAATTTACCATTTTGTCCATTTGTATTCATATTTCCCCGAAATTGGGAAATCTAACAGTTGTGATCATTTTTTTAATTCAAAAAATCAATTTAAATCAGGAAAAATTTACCGAATGGGAAGTTGAAATTTCCTCTATGTTACTCAATTTTTTTACCTAAAAAATGATTTCATAATTAATTATTTGAAAGATAAACTCGTAAATCTGATGCCAGCGATAGGGTTAGATTATAAAACTGAGGGGAAAATGATAAAAAAAAACCACACAGGTGTTTCTCATCTGAAAAACAGAATCTCCTGAGACAGTTTTAAAAAATAATCTCAAGTGACACTATTTCGGTTTTTCAACTTTTTTAATAAAATTGAAAACTAATTTAGAAAATATCTGCAATAATTATTGACAGTCTGAAGGGTTCGAAGATCGTCTTGGACTGTTCACAGACAGTCTTGGGGGTTTGAAAATTCATTGATTATAGAAATACTATAATCAATGTGAAAATTACCTCAAGATTGTCCGGGAAGGAGAGGGGTATTTCTAAAATTACTTCACGCTACTCTTGAAAAATTTAGGCTGGAAAAGTCGGAAAATTTTCAGGAGACAGTGACACGGAAAATTTTTGTTCTCCAAATTGGCTTGGATTTGGTTTACAGGTAGATTTTTGGTCGCTGAGCTCGAATCCGGCGCCCGTTTTTCATTAGAAGTCGCGTTCTCGAGATATTCGCCCGGAAAAGTCGGAAAAATTTCAGGAGACAGTGACACGGAAAATTTTTATTCGCCAAATGCGCTTGGATTTGGATTATAGGTAGATTTTTGGTTGCTGAGCTTGAATCCGGTGTCCGTTTTTTATTTAGAAGCCGCGTTCTCGAGATACTCCTCCGGAATAGTCGGAAAATTTTCACGAAACAGTGACACGGAAAATTTTTATTCGAAAAAATGCGCTTGGATTTGGTCTACTAGTAGATTGTGGTTCGCTGAGCTCGAATCCGGCCTCAGATTTTGATTTGGAAGTCGCGTTAACGAGATATCCGCCCGGAAAAATGAAATTTAATTTTTTTTAAATAAATTATTGTTCATTTTGATATAATTTCGACTCCAGTATTTTTTCCCACAGAAAAAAAATCAAAACTGAGACTTGTAAACATTTTTATAAAAATAGAGCCAACAAGAATAAACCCAACGAAGAAATACAAAGTTCAAAACGAAATCGTTTCGAAATTTTTGCTCAGTTCAAAACCTAAATATGTAATTCGACACCACACGATCCTCGTTCGAAATATTTTCAAAATTCATTCATTCAATAAAAAATCTTTCATCGCAAATCAATTGACATCGACTCACTCTACTTTCTTCATTCTCCGACAATGGGTATCTCTCACAAATCTTACACCCAGTCGCACACTTGATTATTTTAATACAGAGACATTCATGAAACAATGAAACTATTATCACAACCAAAACATGATAAAAGGCAAGCTATAAAAAACCGAAAACAAAAACCGAAGAAAAAATCAACTATCTACAACAATACTGAACAATACCCGATGACTACTCGAAACAAAAATTAAAAGGCGATCTAAGCTAAGAATCAGTGTTAAACAAGCGCCATCATGGTTATTAATTTTACAAGCTACGAATTATACGACAGCGAAAGTCACGTGGTGTAATTTGTTTCAACGAAAATAAAAAAATAGAAAAAAAAAACATAAACTACGATGAGACAGAAACAAAGAAAAATAAAAACAATAGAAAAACCAACAAAACGAAATGATTTTCAAGAGTAAAAGCATTTTACCTATGTAACTAGAAACCAGGGTACGAAATTTACGATGATTTCCTTTGATTTCCGGTAAATCCACTAAAAAAATTTTATGGAAGACAGAAAACACGTGAATTACAACTATACACGCTTTACAATTAAATAAATCAATGAAAAAATATAGAGAAAAAAACAAAACAACAACAAAACTCTATCGTAAACCCAATACGTATGTATTAATTCAAAAAGACACGTTAGTATTGCTACCACGCTTTAGTGCAATTTGTCTAAAATATTTGCACCACCTTTTCCCAAAGTGAATAATTTCAAAAAAATACAAAATTCAAAGAACGCTACGCGTTGCTTTTTTTTACACGGTGAGAAAACTATACATTTGAAAAAAAAAATCATGTAAGGTAATTTATGTGGCCACACCTGTGTCAAATTTCAAGTGCCACATTTGTGTACGTAAATGCTGCGTACACTTTACGAAAAAAAGTTTACGACGACACGATTACAAATTCCAAATTCCACATCAAGGAAAAGAAAAAAAAAAGGAAATAGTTATCGAGTGTAAATTTTTCTGTACTTACAAGAGGGTATCTTTTTAAATACTGTTTTCGCCATAAATTCTTGAAATCTTTGTGCGTAAAATCCTGGCTTATGAACCGATACAGTATCCTGAAAAAAATATCAATATCATAAATGTGAAATAAAATTAAAGCATATAAAATAGGTAAATCACAACAAGATTTTTCAAAAAAAAAATCAATAAATTTTTTGAGTAAGTGCAATATAGCTCCAAAGTTTTCAAAGATCAGACAGCCACCAAGAAAAAATTGGAAGAATTATGCGACAAATTCCTTCGAATTTGTTTAAAATCACATCCCAAACAGCTCTTCCCTCTCCCTCCCTCCCACCCAAAAAAGATCAAAAAATAATAAAATTTAAATAGTCTAGACCTCTTTTTTTTCCAATATTTGAGCTCGACCATAGAAATGGTTTTGCTTAAAAAATGGTATTTTTTCGAAATTCTGAACATCTGACTCCACAGAATGGTTCATTGGCATCAAAAAGTAAAATTCCAAAATTTCGAACACCTGATTCAATTAGATTTTCAATCTCCTCCTCCTCCTCCCCCAAATACATGAAAAAGGTATCAAAACACTTTTGAAAATTTCAACCGAAATTTAAATTTAACTAAATAGTGAAATAACCCAAGAAAAGAGAACGAAAAAAAAAATCAAATTCTTTTATTACCTTGTAATTTTTTTCGTTTTTTCTTCAATAAAGAAAATTTTCAATAACCCCTAGAAACTTATTACAGACAATAAGGATTAAATCCCTGTAGGAATTTCGCAAATTTAGTAAAATTGACACTCCAAGCAAGATTTAAGGTCCTCCAATCTGAAAAACAACCAAAAACACTTACCCCATCGTGAATAAGCGCTTTAACCGTATGTTCCAGTTTTTTCTTGAGCCTGTAACTCTGCAAAATATCGATAATACCGAGAAACAGCAGTAATCTTTCTCCTTTGGCATTTCTAGCAGGAATTCCACCAGGTCTACCAAATCAAAATTTTACAATCAATGAACAGTCCACAATCAACGACAATTCTCAACAGGAATTATTTCACTTACGGTAAATTTTCAACTTCGTCTATGGGATCGCTTTCTGCTTGGATACTTTCCATTGCTGTTGAATGGGCGACCAGTTTCTGTCTATTTGTTGATCGTGATCGAGCTAAAGACGTCTGATTCGATGTACCGGCGGCTTTATCTTCCGATTCCGAACCCGAATGACAATTCGAACTGTCGGCTTCAGTTCTATCGGCGCCTCCAGAAGAGCTCGATACTCCGGTTTCGTTGATCGCTTGATTATTACCGGCTCTTTTATCCTATGATAATATAAAAATCGAGCGTTGTAGACGAGGAAAAATATTTTTCAATTAATTACAAAAGTGCAATACCGACCATTTTATCTTTCAACGCCAAATCCAAATTATGAATACCGACTAGTAAACTGTAATCCATGATTTTAAAACTTTCCAGTACCTGAAACGATGAAACAATGAAATTAATCATCGAACAAAATGAGCCTTAGAACTACTTTATGCCCAAGAACTCACTCGACAATCACGTTGTATAGTTTTGACTAGAGCTTGATACGTATCCGCTTCTAAAAATAGGCCTTCAGGATGCAACTCCATAAAATCTAGATCTTTAAACGTTGGAGAATTTTTCTGCCTTTCTGTTTTTGAAGCCTATAATTTACAAGATCAAATTATTACGATCGAAGATGACGCAAAAGTTTAAAAAATTCAAGGGAAAATACCATAAATTATTTCATAACGTACCTTTCGTTTATACGTCGAACCTTTCAGATCGTATTTTTGGTGGATTTTTATATTCGACGGTAACAAATTGTTCATAGCGACTAATCTAATATTTTTAGAATTACACTGAAAATTGAAAAGAAACAAAATAGGTTAATCGCTGTGTTCCTTTTTGTTTTATTCATTCATTATTTCTTGATATCATTACTCATCCAAATAAACGATCGATTCTAATCGACGAGTTCACGTAATCATGGGTCATGAAAAAAGTTCATTTGCATTACTCATAAAAAAATTCTCTTACACGAAGAAATCGATAACGATTCTCGGAAATAATGGTTTCGATTTCTTTTCTAGCAGATTTTAGCATTAAAAAAAGAAAAATTTTGCAAAATAACGTGGCCTCTTTCAAAAAACCCATGATACTGTAAAACTACGCCGATTAAACGCACCGCCCAGCGTACAAAAAAATTACGACAAAATCTTCGGCCTTCACTCACTTGATAGCAATACAATCCGAAGAATTTAGGTAACAATGTACGAGGATTTTGGTTCAAGTTCTGCAACAACAGAGAAAAAAAATTAACAGTAAAAACACCGCCAAAAAATTTTTTCCCTATTAAATTACGTCCGTAATAGACCAACCATATAATATCCGGGCAATAATTTTTGTAAAAATTCGCCTTCTTTATGCTGAACGGTTTTCATAATGAATTCATCGTCCTGAGTTAAATAAAAAATCGATCCGCTTGCTCCGGGATTAGATAATTCTCTCAACGGAGCACTACAGAAGGAAATCTACCAGTGAAAACAAACGTATAGTCATCGCGTTAGAAAAAATTGGAAAAAACCTTGAAGAATCTAACGGCTTAACGGTCTGTTGCGTTTGGCCTCGAGCCAGGCTTACCAGAAAATCATCCGGTTGGATACCGAATAAATCTCGAAAATATCTAAACGCTATTGGAGCGTAAGTTTTAAAAGTAAACTCCGAATAATGATGAGCTGGCGTGTGATTGGAACCGTCGCTAGTAAATACTGTTGTCTCGACTGTCATGAAATCTTGCATTAACAAGTCTCGTTCAGGTTTAGAAGCCAGGCCTCCGACCGCATGCTGTATTCCGAGCTGAATAGATCCCATGATTTGGGTCGTTTGAATCTACGTACCAATCAGACCGTAATTAGCGTAATTATCTCAGCATTAACATAAATATCAAACAGCGGCGTTATCGCGTCCTTTTGTTTTCGATGTAATCGCGTGTGCTGGCCGAAACAACGCGTTTAATCTCATCTAATTAGTAACCTAATCGCAGATAACGCCGCGTGCCTGTGTAGACACAAACGAGCTCTATATTACCTTCTTATACGTGATTTCTCCGCCGACACCTACGCGCCGATGACCCAATTTTTTCTCCTTTTCGGTTTTATTACTTCGTCTCTTCATGGTGCTCTGGAATCGTCGTAAAATAAACACGTATTAAACAAATGTCCAACGTTCGATTGTACTAATAAATCGAAATACTTTAACGATGTTTTATTACGAATAAAATTCTATTCTACTTTGATACCGCAACGATTGCCAAAACGATGAATCATCGTTTAAATGATCTTTTTTCCGATTTAAGAAAATTTTTAATAGGATACAATTTAACGGGTGTCGATACGCATGTATGTAGGTACATTCCATACATGCGGAAATGACACGCGTACTACAATACTTTAATTATAATTAACCATTGAAAAAAATTCTCAAAAACGGGTAATACGAGTTTACAGCAACAGGTTTTTACTTTCGTATTGGTAAGAACAATCGGATATTTAAGGTGTTCGATAAAAAGGACACTTATAGACTAATTCAAGGTGAGAACACGAAAAGTGAAGTACTAAAATTATACAAAATATTATTCAAAACTTACTTCCGAATTGCCTTTTTCGTCATTCTGGTCACTCATCGCGTCCCAATCTGCAAAAATAAACAATCATTCGATTAAAATTCAAAAATAACTAAACCAAAACCTGTACCTTTTTTCAATACCAATGAATACCACCACGGAAATTCCTTACCGAAAGACGGACTCATCATTCATGGGGCAAAAATCGATCAAATTTCGCAAAAATATTTAGCAACATCATAGACAGAAACCTTTCAGCAACAGTTTTAAATGATAACAGCACCGAACGTAGCAAACAACACTTACGTCAAATGAATTTATTCGACATTATCGCGATGAAATAATAAGTTGAGATAAGAAAAGCAAATAATGCAAGCGTTGATTCATAATTCACGACATGAGATAAGGGTTTCCGTAAGCTTTCAAATGTTCTATACAAGGTCTCATTGTTGACTCGTCGTTAACACTCGATGAAATACTTTGCGTGAAGAATTTCGATCATAAAGGACATTCACACTTACATAGTACTTGTAACGACGAGCCTCAATACATGAAATTCCCCAATAACTCGTCAACAATGAGTAGATGCACTTCATAATGAAGTACATTTTTGGGCGATTAATCATCACTGAATCATGTTTTGAAAAGGGATCCAGGTATGCTGGATAACACCCACTTGACATTACACACTGTTGCTAATGGTAATACACTCGTAGTCTGATTTAAAGTTGAACTTCAATAAAATTACCATTTAATGTTAAGGTGAAGACGTTTAAAAGTAATTAATATTTACGTACTGCTATCATCGTCTGCATCTCCTGCATCTCTAGTGGAATTGGAAGGACTATTAAACGACGTTCCAGCTACTTGGATTTCATCGACTCCTCCAGACGAAGTCATGGTTACAACGGTTGTTTAACTAACGGCAATCGATACATGAACTAAAAACACCACATTTCAACGTAAAATTTTACAATTACGATAATTTAATCGAACATTTTAATTCTTTTTAATAAATTACCCTAATGAACGTTTAGAAATTAATAACAAAATTGTCCAAAATCAAAAATGAACAAACACCTAAATTTTTTTTCCTTTCCTAAAATGTTGGCTTTCAACAAGTACGGAGGCGATTTCGATGATTAAGTAGGTAAAAAAGATAGGTGAAATTTCATAACTATTATAACGACGGTCTTCCGAAAATCAATTTTATCGAATTAAATTCTCCAAAAAGTCGCAAAAAGTTGATAAAATGAACAACTAGTTCCATTTTGGAAATTTTCTTTAAATTTCAATCATTTTTGAATCTTTAATTGAAATTTTAAAACAATACGCTGGAAAAATTCCAATAATATATATTTTTTTTTAGTCATACACAGCGATATAATTATTTCGGTTTCGGCAACACTGCCGAAAAATAACAAATTCCGACCATTCACCCGTGTTTTTGTTTTCAAACAAGTTAATTCTTGAATTACGATCTCAACTTCACTAGAATGCACATTGTGTAAATTTCGTTAATTATAATAAATCATCGTTAAAAATTATACTTGTACTAATATCGAAATCGTGGCAGAAGCTAATTACATCATGTCAAGCAGAGTAAGTGTTTTATTTTTCGAATAATACCCCGACATTCGAATTTCCAAGTCTCTGTTTCAATGTGTTTTGAACCTTCTCTAATGAATTTTTACTTTTCCAGAGCGTTGATTCGAAACGTGAAGAGTTTAGAAAATATCTAGAAAGCGCCGGAGTGATGGATACCATCACGAGAATCCTTACCATGATCTACGAAAACACGGATAAGCCCGCTGATCCTTTGCAGTAAGTTGATGATTTTACATTACGATAGAAATTTCGAAACCGATAATAATTTTTGACGTGTTTTCGTTAGGTTTCTACGCGACGAAATTCTTAAATCTTCGCCGACTTTAATCGAAAATCACGCGAATTCAAAATACTTAGAAAGTGCCAACGAACGAATCAGCATGTTGGAAGCTGAAAATGAAAAGTTGAAAAAAGAATTGGAAAGTGAGAAGTTAAAAAACGAGCTGGACAGATTGAAAGTCACTTTTTCATCGTCTCGACTTCCTAACGAGGAATAAAATTCCGTTACGTATTAATTAGATTTAAGTAATCGTTACTGTAAAAACCGAAATCATGTTTATAGAATAAACTCCAGTTATCAAATAATACAAATTCTCAATTCTTTCGTTCTTTGTTAATGCAAATACTTTTCAGTGGAATAACAAACGGAAAACGTCATTTCACTCAACACCCGAAGTGAAGCACAGGTGACACTATTATTAATAAAGTTCCGCTTACTAATAAGTTAGCAAATTTATGATATAAAATTGCTGAAAGCTCAACATTGGTAAAATTTCGAGTTATTAAGCAATGCTGTGTAAAGGACCTACAACTTATCACAAAATTAAAATAGTAAGTGCTTGGTACTAACCTCTTACAACAGAGATTCGTTCTTAGGAACGTCATCGTGTAGAATTACCATCGAATATGTTTTGAAAATCATTCAACCCGGAAGTAGGGAGTTTCTGAAATACACATTTCGAATACATAGAAATTTTTCACGAGTGAAATGCAACACACAACACACTCGGTTGTTAAGCTAAAGAGAAAAATACGATATTAATAATTACTCCGTACTTTGATATCGTGAGCACCATTTTCCAAACTTCTGTCGTTGAAATCGATCCTTATTCTGGATCCGAAAGCTTCTTTGTTTGCTCTGAAATTGAAAAATTTTAGAAATAATCAACTGAAATCACTGACGTTTCATACGTAAACTCACCGGTATCCTTATTTCGAATTGTGAAAAACATTCATCCGATGAAGAGTAAAAAATGTTAGCTTCTTTCACTGAACGCAATTCTTCCAGTAGTAAACTCAAACGGTACTGATGTAATTCTTTCAGCGCTTGTTCTCGGTGTTTTTCAGCAACCTGAAAATTATATTTTTCAATAAACACACAATTTTCAGGTTATCAATCATGCAAAGAATAGGTAAAATCTACAAACCTCATCATAGGTAACACGAGCCAAAATGCTTAAAATATTCGTAACTCAACTCATCTTCTTCTGTTTCCAATTCAAACTATGGTTTATATTCTGCACCATCGGAAATGAATTTTCCTTGAGAAGATCTAACACCAGAACTGATGAACTTTGGAAAACGACAACAACAATATTGACAAGAATCCGATATAAGTGATTTTTTCGCTAGTTTGATCTGCTCACTTGATTTATTTGGATTATCTTTAGTGATTTCTTGAGGTATAATAAGAGGAAAATGAATACTTCTATAAGATTTACTTCGTCTTCGCAGGCCATATTTTGTTCAATTGCTCTGTAACATTGACGTATGATTATAGAATAGATATTTAAAAATTAATTCTGAAAAACAAACGTAACACCTATCGAACTCACCTTCGATATATCTATGTACTGATCACTGAATTTTGAAAAAGTTTAATTTCATCAAGTATTTCGAACGTATGAAAAGGAAAACGATCAACTGATAAAAAATCGGCTCCAATTTCCAAGTTCAGTAAACTTTCAATGAGTCGAACTTTTGACTGGATCACATAATACATTGAATGTGCATCTTCGGCGATTTCCGACAACATTCGAGCCTGTTCGTATAACTTGAATCTTGAATCGTGTGGATTTGATTTGGCAGACAAAACTGGTTCTCTCACGTTTATAAAAAAATTCTTCTTTCACTTCAGGTACGTGATTCTGGAGCTGGAAATGGAGGGAGAAAAATACTTGAATGTAACACTCACATTCTCAATGATAAGACATTTTCTTTTATTTTCACGCGGACGCTATTATCGCCTAATTGTTGAATAATTTTAGCGTAAATTTTTAATTTGCATTCGACATCTCTCAACTAACAAAAATTATACATATGAATTTAAATGTCGTGCACAGTTATACTGACTTAATGGAGATGTTGAAGGCATTGTCGTTTAAAAAACCATGTAAGTACGATTTACTTTGACATAAATATCATTCTATTTTTACGTATTACTGCACCTTCTTTTTCTTAAAGGATTTATTCCATATGTTTTTGGACGTCTCTATTACTCACCTGGGTCACCAGCGAATATGTCGAGCCAGGTCCCAAATACCCTTGTCCTAAAAACCGAATTTTTCTTCATCCTTGCTCGTGCATCAAAGGAAATGATAACGGAATTACTGTTCGATGTGAAAACTCCAATCTTGCATCGCTCGCTATTGGACTCTCAAATTTGGCTTCTGTTCGACTACCTATCGAGGACTTGACAATATTCTCCTGTAACATATGTAAGTACATAAAATATCTTATAAAATTCAAGTTTTCAAATCCTGTAGGCAAATTAATAATTTTATTAAAAATTTACAGCTCATATTTATGGCGATGTTCTATACTCCTTGAGTGTAAAAACACTAAATTTGAAAAATGTACCTCTGAGTGATCTGCACAAAGATGTATTTTTGGGAATTGGAAAATCTTTAAGAGAGGTCAATTTCATCGATACAGAATTAAATAAAATACCCAATACTTCGTTCACGGTAAGAATACCTCATCATCATTTTTCAGCTATACCTTTGATACCTACTCGACGAACCTATTTTCACAGAATGTGCCAGATTTGAAAATTTTAAAAATACAAAAGCACACAATCACATTCCTATCAAATGATGTTTTCACCACTACCTTACAAAACAGCGTGGAACGACTTTCTATCATCGAAGGGAATATTTCCTCGTTAAATCAAGACACGTTTCAATCGTTCAAGAAACTAAAAACGTTGGATTTACATTCGAATGATTTATCGACACTGCAACGAAACCAGTTCAAAGGCTCGAAAGAACTGGAATTTCTAGATCTATCGTTCAATTCTATAAAAAAAATTGATGGGTCGCATTTCGCCGATTTGACCAAACTGACTCATCTGAATTTGTCTCATAATGAGCTCACTGACGTTCCAAGGTGAGTTGACTCATGAAATCTTACCTAATTTCTGACGTACTGTACGTAACATGATTTTTTTTTCATCGTTTCAGGGGAAGTTTCGCTCGAAACAGTGTTTTACGGGTGTTGAACCTAAGCCACAACAAATTGCATAAAATAGATGGTAATATTTTCAAAGGGTTAAGACTACTAAGACGATTACTTTTAAATAATAATGAAATCAGCCAAGTTGAGAGGGGAACTTTCGATGTCATCTCACGTATAGGAACCATCGATCTGTCTGAAAACAAAATCGTTAAAATTGACTACCAAATGTTCAGCGATTTAAGATACGTCGAGGTACGTACCTTGGAAATAATTTCGAAAAAATATCTCCATTGATTTTTTCATTCTTTTTCTGTTTTTTTGCAGTCCATCGATGTATCCAGGAACTTGGTAACAAAAATCGAAAAACTGGCGTTCAAAAGTTTATACCTGGTTCACATAAATTTATCTTATAATCAAATTACAACTATAGAACGAGGAGCATTCGATAATTGCGCCAATATTACCAATTTGGATCTATCTCACAACCTAATCGCCGGTTTTGAACGTCAAGCATTCGATGAGATCACCTATGCAACGGAGTTCCACTTAGAATATAACAATTTGACCGATTTATCGCAAGTAAGCTCCAATTTCACGTTCATTAATCGAAATTTCGACCAATTTTTCGATTCTAAACTCCTTCCCTTTTGCTAGGTACCTTTAGCAAACATGACTGGATTAAAGATTCTCAACGTAACCTTCAATCAGATCACAACTATACCGAAAAACACCTTCCCAAAATTATACGAATTACATACAATTGATCTGAGTAACAACTACATTAAGAAAATCGCTCCAGAATGTTTTCAAGTATTATTCGGTCTCCGGTACTTAAATCTAAGCGTCAATATGTTAGAAGAAATCACTTCGAGGACTTTCGGCAAAGTACCTACTTTGCTGGAGCTTTCACTACGTGATAACCAAATCAGCATTATAAAAAAAGACGCTTTTGTGTTCCTAATCTCTCTTCAAGATTTAGATCTGAGTAATAACGCCATACAAGATGTGTTCACATTATCCAACACATTACTGAACCTGAACTTGAGCAGTAACTATATTAGTTACCTAACTCCTGGAAAAGTTTGGCCTAGTATGAATACTTTGATATCTCTCGATTTGAGTAACAATCTGATGGGTGATTCGTTAGAAAAGCAAGCCTTTTCAAATTTATTCGTACTGCAGAGGTTGAATTTGGCTTATAACAACATAACTGTGCCTCCGAAGGATAGTTTGGAAGATTTAACGTCTCTACGATACTTGAACATGAAAGTAAGTCCACAGATGCCAAATCTAAACAATTATTCTTTGAGAGTTACCAATTAATCAACACTTTTCTAGGGAAATTATCTGACGAAACTGGAACGATCCGCATTTGGAAATCTGCCAGTGGTATTCGAGCTCGATTTAGCCGACAATCAGATCAGCGAGATAGAAGATTTAGCATTCACTGGAATGCTGCAGCTGAGAGAATTATACCTGAGAAATAATCAACTTAGCTATATTCCAATTTCAGCGTTCAAAGGTTAATTCAATTCTGCTGATTATCTGAGAAATAGTCCAATACCTATATTCTTCATATCTGCTTATTTTCCACAGGACTCGTAGCTCTGGAACATCTTGATCTATCTCAAAACACTTTGGAATCTATTGATAATAAGACAACGAGCATTATCGAAGACTGTCGATCATTAAAAACAGTGAGTTGATTTAAAATAAAATATAAATTCGAAAAACTATACAATTCTTGTGATAAATCATCTTGAGAATCTTTTTATTTCAGCTGAACATCAGCCACAACCAAATATCATTCTTGACGCGTAATTCATTCCCAACGATGCAAACTTTACGATCAGCAGATCTCAGCTACAACCAAATACCAGTTTTGACGAACGATTTCACCCTCTGGTTGAAAAAACTGCATCATTTGAATCTAAGTCATAATATAATAAACGAAATTAGAGAAGGTAAGAATAATAATTTTGCCGAGATAGCAAAAAATCAGATAAACTGTTTACTCAACATCTGCATTTTTTTCAGGTGTCCTAGAAAATCTGACATCGATCATATCGTTGGATTTATCTTACAACGAACTTCCATCCATCACATCAGCATTACGTTTCGATTTTCCTAAAAATTTAACATATTTCAAAATAACAAACAATTTTCTTACTAAATTACCAATAACGTCGGTTCTGAAACTAAAAAATACTCTCAAATTACTCGACATTAGAAATAATCAATTACCTATTTTCTCAAACGAGATCATGAAGCTTATCGAGAACGGTTCGACGGTCTTGTACTCAGGTACGAACTTCTACCTCATAAACTGTCCAATAAAAACAATTTTTTTCAACTAAATTCATCCATCGCAGGTAATCCAATTATATGCAACTGTAATCTGAGACCACTTCAGCGGTGGTTATCATCGCAGCTTCGCGTCAACGACGAATGGAAATCTTTGACTTGCATCGATTTCGAAACATCTTCCAACAAAACCATTCACGGATTACCTGAGGACGAAATGCCATGCGATACCGTTACTCTGGATCAAAATCACGATTTTCAAATCACACCGGATGTAAAATTTCGCGAAATCACAAGGTACGTGGTAACTTGATAGGTACCTATTCGATACAGAATCTCTTCACCATCCAATTTTTCTTCTCTAGAACAAAAGACGGTACATTGATTATATCCTGGTACGTTCCAAAGAACAAAGAAGACATAGCCAATTTTCTGCTAGAAATTGTCAATAAAACCAACCCGGAGCAAATTTTTTACAAAAAGAATCTGTTGTACGATTCGAGAAATGAAATCGTCAAGCCTCGATTCCCCATAACTGTAAATATCACTGCTAGCATGCAGGTACTCGACAAACATTTCCATTCTAATTTTATTTTATCGTTTCAGAAAGAGGCTGAAATTTGTATCGCAGCAATTACAAGTAATGGAACGCTCAGAAGAATGGTTCCGAGTCAATGTCAAAATTTAGCAACTGTGTTACCATATGTTTCCAATGACTGTATCAGTATAAATTCTCAACTAGCGTTAAGTTTTTTTTTACCTTTTGTATTGTACAGTATTTTTACGTGACTTGTTGAATAAATCATTTTTATAGGACTTATCAACGATGATTTTTAATTCTTCGAGCGTTCTGCTTCATTCTTGTAACTTGGCTTCGAAAAACTCAGTTTATATAGAACCGCCTTCTGGAAACTGAAATCAAAATCAACATAGAAATTAGAATTAAATGTGAAAAATAATTTCAAAGTATCTAAATGAAATTAATAATCAAACATTTGGTAGGTTGTCTCAAGCACATTTCAACCATCTTCACAAGCTCATCATTGATTGCGACTTTTGACACTGTATAGTCAAAGATTGCGACGTTCAAAATTTATGATGACCTCCAGAGTTTCACGAAAAAATTTGTAAAAAATTGATAATTTGCGAAAACATCTTCCTTTAAAAAAATCCTAACCTCGTTCTAAACAAAATTACAATCTAAAAGAAAAACTTACTATCTACAATGTCAAACACATAGCTATTTTCACTAGGAAAATAACTATGATTGATACGAAAGAACAATGTTTATTAAATTTGTTTTTACAAGTAGATAACAAAATTCGTAAGTACATTACTTATACAACCCTTTCAAAAAATCAACTTTTAAGTTCAACCCCCTTCTCTTTGAAGGAATGTGTATAATACATTTTTTTAAAAAAAAACTCGTTATACAAAAAATATAAAACAAAAGGAAGAAAAAACAAAGTAACAGAAATATGAGAGGAAAACGTAAAAATAAATAAAACACACGCACATACAAGAAGTAAATCGGGAAACTATGAGTAAAAGGTATTTCCTGGACCGAAGAAGGGGTATTAAAATCGATAAAACATTCGAAAAAGGGGTATAAAAATACACTAAAATATTACTATGGTAAAATTCAATTTCTTACGTATCGCAGATCTCTCTTAAAAATAAATAAATACCCAGAGATCATCACAAAATAATGAAAAAAAATCATGAATTATGCTAGACGAAGAGTATGTTTCAATTCAAGCACGGTTTGATGTTGCTCATAGTTCCCAAGATGTTCATGTTACAATTCAGATTGTAACCGATATGGTAATCAATAATATTGCAAATGAATATGTACACATTTACAAATATTCCGGGGTGTAATTTCCTAGTAAAATTTCTTAGCTTGACTTTCCTTGTTATCCCTGCAAAAACAAAACAAAAAGACATTTTAAAAAATAAATAGCATTTGAAATTTAAAAATTTCAGCACCAAATATCCAACCTGTAGAAAAAATATCCGACTAGTATCAGAATCTGAACAACAGCAAATATGATGAACGTCGTTGTCGTAAGGCATGGAATATTCGGACAACTTGCGGCCTGCATATTGTTTACTTTTTGAGTAGCGAACGAGACGTCTCTGCGGACAGCGCTGAAACCATCGAGAAGCTCTCGAATATGAGCACTGCTGTCGTATCCGATGGATTGTACCTGGGCGGTTGGTTGTTTGATTTGATTATTCAGAACGGATTCGGTTTTACGGTGCACTTCGACGACAAAGTTTCTGAAATTGGAACGAATCGTTAGCGTCGATTTTGTTTCAACGAAATGGTAAATGGGGTTCTCAAATACAATGACAGGTGATGAAATAACACTGCCATATGGTTTACGACCTTGAAAAGGGTCTCACATGCATTTACAAATAAAACAGATGACGAAAACCAAACAAAACATTCTCAAACTCGAAATTTCAAACGAATTACCTTATTTCTATGACTGAGTTATATAGTTCTTTTTGAGAAGATAAAATGCTATCGATTTCATGACGTTGAACACCTCCGGCAACTGGTTGCACTGGTACGCCACCTGTAATTAATAAATCAACATTGTCGAATTTAAATCTCAAAGGATGACAGCTAAATACGATGAATTCTTTACCTTGAGGAACTTGCCCGGGAGGGAGGGCACCACCGACACCAGAATGAACACTCGATAACATACTCAGTGTTCTCTCTTGTCTACCAATAACCTCGTCTAATTTATTACTTAAAACTCTGATTGCTTCGTACATCTGCGACTGGACGGAGAACACTTGTCGTAATTCTCGTTGGCTATCAGTTTCGAACCATTCATCAAAATCGCTGTCGGCTTCTTTCTGTTGGACTTCAGGATGTTCTTTCTTATACCTGATGAAATATTCATTTAGATAAGATCACGAGCGAAAAATATACTCATGCAGGAAAAATTATAGAAAACCATACTGTTCTTTTTGCAGATCCAGTTTACGTTGGTATTCGGCATATTCGGCGGTGAGTTTTTGCTGATCTTCAGGTTTAGGAGGTTCCATACCAGGTACTTGAGGTGCTACAGAGCCTGGAGGGTATAAACTGTGGGTAAGGAATTGTTTGACGTCGTGATCATCTGTGAAAAAAATTTCACGATTACAGGATGGGTTTTGACAAATATCAGTTCACGTTAGATCTCTGATTTCAAATAAAATTTACCGGCAAGTCCTCCTGTAGCTGCTGATACTCCGAAGAAACCGTTCTTAGGCAAGAATACATTTTCGACTCGCAAACATACTTCAAAATCGTTTTCATTTTGAGTATTGCCGTTATGGAATAACACCTAAACATAAAATCAGCATTATCGTTCGATTTTCTTCTCATTCAAACACCAAAACAGGATAAATTACCGTCAACGTATTCTTATAGAACTCGATTTTAGCTCTGGTAGAGAATGGCTTATTCCTAAAATCTCTCAGGCAACCAGCCACCATTTGGTTAGCACCATCGCTGCGAAAAATTCAACCAATCAATAACCATATTTCATAAATTCATCGATAGTTTCTAATCAACTTTATACTCACTTCGAATGATCGAAGACTTTCGTACCATCGTTGACAACAGCCATAATATAAGGATTGTTGTGCTTATTATCGTTATCGAAAGAATCGAAAAATATTCCTAGACCGTTCCATTGATCAGAGCTACCAAATACTGTTCCTTCGTAATCGCCAACTTGGGCTGTGTACCAGAAAGCCTGTCGATGAAACACATTCGATAAATATGGTACAAAATACCACCTTATTCATAAATATCAATATGTTACCATTCCATCAGCTCCTATTCTACCTCTACCGGTAATCCTAAACGTAATATCTACTTCCCACCAATCAAAATTGACAGGAGCTTTCGTCCATATGGCACCTAAAACATACATTTCGTGTTAAAATTTTCCTCACAAGATGTGATCGAAAAATGAACAAATATTTACCTTTTTGACTCTTCAACGAAGGCGCCAATCGAATATTATCGGCACTAGCGATGGCATCTGTAAAAACACAATTCATTTTAGAAAATCATCTTCCAAGTTAAATCGAACATAGAACTATACCTATGAATACTTCGTGACAAGAATTAAGCACACGTAATTAGTTTTTGAGGTACTTTACCCTAAAACCCGTTATTTTATTTTGCTGACGATAGATTTAATCGATCGAGTTCTTCACTCATCGATTAAAAAACTACGTCCATAATCGAACACCGGATTTTCAAAGGGATATCAATAGACACTCCAAAGATCATGAATATCAAAATTTACAACTTACTTCCGCCGTATTTCCAAAACGGAACCGATCCATCTCTTTGGGCCAAGTACGGTGGCTTGAAACTGAACTTGTACTCGAAACGCCGATGGGGTATTTCACCGAAACATTCATCGATCAAGAATACTAACAATATTAAGCGTACGGATTTCGCTAGCGAATACATAGTTCGACGGTTTTTTAATAAAAAATAATACATAAATAAATGCCATTCATCGACGCCACATCATGCCCGTGTAGTAAATTGCAACCGCTGATAGCACGATCTACGATCATTCAGTGGATTTGTGGTCGTGTCACTAGAAAGTTGGTAGTAGAGCGCATGCGCAAGAATACGTACGTTATCAGCACTAGAGTAGGTCTATTTATAATCGGGGAAAAGACTTTTTTGTGTGAGGTAGCCCATTTTCGAATTTTTGAAAAAAATTCCCATCTAAGTTCAATTTGCTCAAAATTGTTTCCAATATCAAATTTACTTCAAAAAGATGTATGATTTTTAATTTTTTCAATTTGTTAATTTGTTTACCCAGCAAAATTTTTTTTAGAAAATGTCCCAATCTGAAAAAATCAAAAGATCAAAAGATATGATTTGATAAATTAACCACTTCTAAAAACGTAAAAAGGAAAACAGATGTTTTTAGGTACTTATTCATAGGTAAATATGTAATTTCAATTTCAGTAGGGTATTTTCGACTTTTTGCAAGCCTCAAACTCAAATTTTGAAAAAAAAAAGTAACTTTAGTAACCATTTTTCATGAAAAAAGTAACCAAAAAGTAACCTCAAAATCCTTAATTTTTAGGAGTTTCAGTGGAATCTGGAGGGAAGGGGGTGTAAAACCCAAAAATTTATTTTGTTTTTTTCTGCAAATTTCAGCAATTTTAGAAAATATTGAATTTTTGGAAATTTTTGAAGATTTGAAAGTTTTTGCACGTTTGGAAGAATCATTTTCATTATTCTACTTTTTCCAGCACTTCAAAAATAAATTACAATTTTCAAATACCAGACGCGAAACGTTACTTTTGGTTTGGGGGGGGGGGTCCACAAATTTGCCGAACTCAAAGTTCTCCTCAAAACATGGACAAAAACCTTAGGGTGAATATAAAAAAGTTTGCGACCAATATCTCTAGGAAAAAAACCAAAACTTCTTCCAAAAAGTTGAATAATTTTAAAAATTCTTTAGATTTTTATAAGTACACGAAAAGAATTGATTTTTTCACTAGCAAATATTGAATTTTCTGGGCTGAAAAGGAAGAAAGTTTGAATCGCATAATATTATTTAAAAAAATAACTATATAAATTTACTGAGCCCGAGCGAAGCGAGGGCGAAAATTTTTTTGAAGAAAAATTCATTTAAAACTAGAATTTCTTCATTTTAATTGGTATTTTAGGTTTTAAGGGGAGGCAGGTGTGCCAGATTTGAAAAATGTAATAGTAAAATTTGCGGACTTTTCCAATGAGGAAAAATTTTGAAAATAGTAACCAATAGTAACCTCTGAAAGGAAAAAGTAACTTTTAGTAACCAAACTCGAAAAAAGTGACCAAGTTACTTAAAAAGTAACCCAGTTTGACCCCTGCTTTTTGAGGCAAAATTTCATCAAAACAGAAAAATATGTAAAATTCGATATACTTAATTCTAAATGTCCAACAAAAATTGTAGAGTGAAAAGCTTAACTTAGCTTGACCTTTTTCCATGACTTTTTCATGGAAGAGTCCCCCCTCCGCTACACACACAAAAAGTAAAGTTGATAAAATTTTCAAACACGTAGATAAATATTAAAAAATTACGAGTTCCAAAATTTGATTTCAGTTTCAGTAGGTACTTACACAAATTCAAACCAACATTAAATTTAAATATTTAACTCTTGATTTAAGATTTTTACATATGTATGAACATATCTGAAAAAAATAAAAACGTTTTGTTTCCAAATTCAAATTTTTTGTCAAGAAAGATAGGACTTTTTTTTTCAATTTTTGAAAAAAAGCTTGATCCTCGACACCTCGAGTCAAAAAACTTGACTTCGCATGAATGTTTGGTCTCTTGGTCAAATACTTGAAATATTTCGACCATTTTGACTTTGCCTGATCATGAGATACTTTGTAAAATTTTTCTCAGTTCGTCAAATTTTCATAATTTTTTTTGGAAAAATTTACGAAATTAAACTTTCTGATGTCAAGTTTAATTTTCTCAAACTTTTCTGAAAATTCAATTTATCAAAAAGGTAACTCATTTTTCAAATTTGATGCTTTTTTTTAGTTCCATGCATTCTATTGAAAAAAAAATCAAAAAATTGATATACCTAACCATCAACTTTTCTTCGCGAAATAAAAAAACGCGTTTTCATTTGAATTTATAAAAATTTGAAAAATCGAAAGATATGAACTTGAAAATATTTTTGAAAAAAATAAGAAAATCAGAAAACGTCAAAATAGTTTTGGAATCGAAACGAATTTTCCAATCAAAACTCAGAAATATTTCGAGATGTAAAATTTGATTTTTACATCGAAAAAAAAAGTGCACCACATGAAACAAAATCATCCTTTCTGTAAGTACAAAATAGCCGCGTGTATCTAAAACGCCACGTTAATTACAGGTAAAACAAGACAGTAAAAACTGATTTTTTTAAAAATTAACCAATAACAGATAACAGCAGAACCATCGTAAACTCGTGGGTATTAATTTTAATCGAAGTACCGAGTACATCCAGCTGTCTGCTGTCTACGATGTATAAAAAAATCATGAAGAGAATTGAGTCCTACTGTTGAAAATTAAATTCAAACTGAATCATTAAACCAAAGTCAATCTCTACCACTAACCACCTCATAAAATAGAAAATTATAAATTTCTTCACTAATAAAAAACTAGACCACTCAAGCCTAGCCCAATACAACGTAGTAGATACCAGATTACCAGTTGTCTTATTTTTATTACGTGGTGCTCACTGATGGGTCAGTATTACGAACACATGAACATCATTACCACTAGAATCAATCAAAACACCTGTTTATCAATATTTTCCCCACCGAGTAAAGTACGAAGTGCTTGAATTAAAATAAATTTCAAACATCCCACACGAGGAAAATAAATGAATATAACCTACGTCACAGAAAATAATACAACAAATTATATTATTTTTTCTTCACACAAATAAATTGACAACCTAAAAATCATTCACCGATAATAAATTAACGTATAAAAAAACAAACAAAATTAACACCGAAATAAATAGAAATCTCCGTTGGCCTACCAAGAAAACCTTTGTGTAGTACCATCAGGCCACTGGAATGGTAATTGTACGAAGAAAGAAATCGTTAAGAGATTAATAACAGAATTGAAAAAAATTTCCAAACATAAATGCCACCACTTGAGACGATGAAAAGTAGCAATCCTATACAACAAATAAGGAACAATAAAATACCTAAATTCTAATAATTTCTGAGGAACTAATACTATGACGGTGGCAAGTATATATCCTAGCTTCGTGTACGCGTCAACGTGACTAGTATTTTCAGAGATACAATAAAGTGAAACAATGTACAAAGGTATAACCAGATACCTGCCTAGAGGCTTGGCGAATACTCGTTTCCAAATATAAAAAGTATAGTGACGATTGTCTGATAACAGAAATATATGTGCCATTGTATTAACACCTACGACAACACCGATAAGTATGGATACCAGGATAATATACTTATAAAATCTGCGACAGTTTTTCAATAATTTGAGAGCAGGAGATATACAAAGAGGAAACGAAAACGCAGCTGTGAATAAGGCAAAATATAACAACTGGAGGAGATGAATGACTGTAGTATGGTTAGATTTATCACCCAGAACCAAGCTGCCATTTCGAACGATTAGCCATGCGAAACTTAGCACAGCTATGATAAAGAAATAAGTTTCTTTCAATATCAGCTGAATGAAGTAGTACACAGAACGTCGCTGAATCAGACTCCAGCATTCTTTCACAATTACCTAAAACAATACAAAATATCACGATTAGCTTACGCTTATCGTATCGAAAATTCCATAAATTGGTAGAAAATATACCCAAACGTATGATAATTTCCTTCGACTAGCTTCGGTGATCGATCTATCAGCTCTATACATTTCATTTTCAATATTTTTACAACATTTGATCGATGCGAAACAGAAAAACCATACTAAATTGGTCTGGCGAATCGTTACCGATAAAAGACCTAATGAAACAAATCAACGATTATGTATTCTCATGGATAAAATTCACTCTAAATCAACCAAACGTACCAACAAATCCAGCAGCATGACTGTAGTCGATATTATACAAATGAAACGTCAATAGAACCAGGACTGCTGATACCACGTCAGTATAATAGAAGAACGAGTAGAAATACAACACTGGAAGTGAGCAAATATTCAACGCGACCCATAATTTTTTAATATTCGAGTAATGATATATCTGATTGAAAAAAACATAACGACATGAAAATTGATTCAAAACACATAACCAAAGTAACTTTTTACCATCTGTACCTGAACTTTCAATATCCGATAGATGAGCCAGAACAGCAACAACGAAGCAACAAGATTTATAGATCTCAACGTATTAACCGAACATTCCAAATCGAATATCTTCAGTACAGGAGCCAATGCCAGAAGAGTTAGCACATACAGTCCTGGAGGAGTCGTGAGTTTTGGATCGTACTACACAAACAAATTTGAATTACCAAAACTGTAATGATCTAATGATTATTGGTATTGAAATATATGATCACTCACGACGAAGAAATTTCCTCGACAGTACTGCTGGCATTGTCCGACGTGGAAGATTTCATCGATATATGGAGACGGTTCGGTAATGGAAATAATGTAGAAAATCAAACATCCTATGGCACAGTAGATGGCCGGGATTGAGTAGAATATCAACAACGTATCAAATTTGGCGTTGAAAAAAATCATGGCTGATAACTTCCGCTACATTATCAGTATTTAACAGTAGTCCATTACATCGTTAACTTCGAAATTGAAAGAAAAAATAAAAACGAGAAAACGAACAGATGGACACAAAATCACAAAAATAGAATATTACTTTTCACCAAAAAATTAATATCAGTGTAATATTATCACTTATCAGCAACAGCAACGTAAACATTACAAACACTGCCTCGCGGCTACTAGTACGAATAAAACACGGGAAACACGGGAAATGGTGTCAGTGTAACCAACGTACCGCAACTTATTTCGCATTTCATCACATATTTTTCGTAATTAGCGGAAGGATTCATTAGAAATTAGGATTTGGCGTAAACTTAATGAGGAATGCAAAATTTATACCAAGTTGATGCATTAATACCGTAGCTCCGTTCTAACCCTCAATTGGACTAGAGAAGGGGGGGAGAGGAGGAGAGAAGGGCTCGTAAATTTTATTGATTATTAATTTATTAATCGATTTTTCCCAATTATTTTTGAAACACAATCGATTTTGCATCGATTACAATCGTTGCATGCAGTCAGTGATGGAAAACTGAAAATATATTAGTTCCAGTTCCAGTTCTCAAAATTTAAAATTTTCAGTTTCAATTACAGTTCTAGTTCTGAACATTTTCTAGTTTTAGTTTTCAGTTCTTGTTCCAAATACTATTTTTTCTCAATTTTGAGAGATGAAAAAAATCCAAAATTTTTTATAAAAATTGAACTTTTCTTTTCAAAGTACAATTTTTTCATTTTTCATATTCAAGCACTACACAAAAGATTTCTGGGGGAAAACCCTAGGAAATAATTTTTTTTTAAATTTTATGACTCCTGGTCCTGACTTGCTGAGTCCTGATGTCCTGAATAATTATTCAATAAAAAAATTAAAATTTGAAGAATGTGTGCGAAGATGATTTTAATTGGATGGATTTTTCAAATTTACAACTCATTTTTTTCTTTATTCACTTTTCTAAATAAATTTTCAAAATTGGTTTTAGGTCGTTTTTGTTTTTCAATTTTTAGTAAAAATTTTTTAATTGAATATTGTGTATCTAAATTTTCTACTTTTTCACGTCAAATTTTCAAAAATTTGAATTATTTCTGCTTTTTACTCCATTTGGAAATTTGTTAACAAAACCTTGAATTTTTCGAAAATAAATTTGGTGTGTAAGATGTAATGTAAGAGAAGATGATTTTTATTGAGTAAAAATTTACTTAATTAAAAAAAAGAAATATTGCAATTTGCAAAAAAAAAATGCTGGAACTGGTATAAAACTGAAATTCATCTTGTTCCAATTCCAACATTTTTTTGTAAATTGCAAGGTTTGGTCAACTCCAAATCGAGTAAAAAACAGAAAAAATTCAAATTTTTGAAAATTTGACGTAGAAAAGTAGAAAATTTAGATGCCCGATATTCAATTACGTTCAAGAATTTCAATAAATTAAGAAAAATGGGCCCCCAAAGAGACTGAAATTTTGAAAAATAAAATACACGAATAAATACTACATACAAAAATAGTCCAAAATTCATTTTCGAAAAAGAAGAAAGGGAAGGATGAATTTGAATTATTATTACAACAGTAGGGTTAATGTTAAAAATAGTCATTTCAAAATTTTCAAAATCGAAACACTTCGGTTATGTTTTCACGAGCGATTCAAAATTATGAGTACTGCTAAACAGAATTTCACAGAAATTTTAAAGAAATTTTAATTTCTATTCTTGAATTTGTCTTGTTTTTTGGTCAGCTGGAACAAAACATTTTTTTCATTTAAAAAATAAAAAACAATATATTTTTATTCTGGGTGCAAAGTGGTCGTCAGAATGCATTCGAGGTGTTAACTATCATTCCTGCAATAAATTTATAATTTCAACTTCTGTTTTGTATTGGGCGATCTTTTTCATTGGTGTTAAAAAAATTGCATAACCAGTTCGCCGTGAATGAATGTTATCATAGCATGCCTCTTTCCTGTCATCAATATTTCGACCCTCTCCTCCCCTTCAATCTTGCTCTACATGACGGCTAAAAGCTCTAAAAATTACCAACTGGAATCCGAAATGTATTTTTCATTTTTATCACTGAAAAATAGAAATTTAAAGCCGAAAATCACGGATTTTTTGTAAATATCCAGTTTCTCAGAAAAAAAGAAACTGTAATTTTGCCAAAAGATCAGCGAAAGATCACTAAAAATTAAGCCAATTAAATTCATCGATTCATAAAGTTGAAACTATGCCTACACCAGCGTCCATTGAATTTTGAGATCCCCAATTTTTTCTAAAATTTTCAGTCAATTTATTAGATATGTACTTTTAGTTGCACTTATAAATATGTAAGCATTCTCGGGAAAATTTCAGATTGCTGCAACGCTCTTGTACGTAATATAATAAACCTTTGTCAATCAAAAAAAAAGGTCCGTTTCAATATTTTATAATTTGAGGAGAAAGATGAAGAGTTTTTACTATAATTTCAAAAAGAAAAAACATGTAAATTCATTGAGACTGAGCGAAAAGGGCGATTTTTTTTTTTTTAAAAAAGGCCATGCAGAATCTGAAATTTATTTATTAGGTAAAATTCGTGCTTCTTTCGTGTTTTATTTTGACTTTCAAAGAAAAAAACGATAACTATGGACTTGTTTTCTGATTTTCTTTCAAAAAATCAAAATATTTTTGAAAGTTAGATTATAAATGAGAATGAGAAGGACAATTATTCTTTCACTTGAAAATATTAATTGTCTACGCTGGAAAGGAAAAAGTTTCATACCATCATTTTGAAAATAAAATTATTTAAATTTACCGAGCCTGAGTGAAGCGAGGACGAAAATTTTTGAAGTAAAGTAAAAGGCATTCAAACCCTGTATCATTTCTCATCATCTTACACAGTCACTAACGACATTTTGAATATTAGCTATTTATTTTGGCCAATGGGATCTCCAAATTGTTACAAAACCAGACCTTTCACTGAAAAAGTCCCAAACAGGACTTATTAGACACTCTGGCCCAAAACAGGATCAATAAATCAACAATGATCTCGCAATTCACAATTGCACACCGAAAACAAAAAATTTTGCAATTGTCAATTTGAGGGGGAAAATATAGCAATAAGTAGGCAAATCGAAATCGAAACATTATGTTTTGTACCACAAACATTGCAAAAGGGTTTTCAGATGCAGAAGGACAGCAAAACACAACAACACTGATTCTGATTACACAAATCTCTTGTGTATGTAATGTACATCTCGATTAATTCAAGCATTTGAAAAAAACCGACTATCATCTCGAACACAAGCAACAGAGAAAGGAATCAGATTCAGACAATTAAAAAAAAAATTAAGATAATGTATAATAATGTTATCAGTAGTTCCCAAAATAGCCACCTGATATCGTTAGCTACTTGACGGAGTAAAAAGCAACAGGTTCTCAGGCCTTTTCAGTTTTCATCTTCACTCCTTGAAATAATGAATTCATGAAAAATCTTTGATAATTTTTGATAAAAAACTCAAGAATTTTTCTTACATCTGTAGCTTCTCAAATTTGTAAGTTGACCAAAAAGTAAATTTTGAAAATTTTACGCATTCATTGTTTTCACATTCTTCTTATGATCAAAGCTCGCTGAAGGTGATGAAATTTTTCGCCAAATCTTTGTTACTAACCAACCACCGGTATCGTGAATGAATTCGAAAATGATTTCGTTTTGTTTCCAATAAAAATAGGTAATAATATATTAGTTCTTACCTATTTTTTAAAAAAATTTAAAAAATCGATTGAAGAAAATTCTTATGGCTAAAAAAAACCATTAAAACATGTACATTTCGATGATAAACTGACATGACGAAATTGCTTTAATAAATGGAAAGGAAACAGTCCAGTGAGTTACACTTTTGTATTGTGTTCAAGGTACCTACGAAATAGATTATCATTTTCATTCAGTGATATTTGAAATGATATGGAATATCTTTCCAATATTTAAATTGTTTAATTTTTTTTGTAGAGAACCCGGAATATCAAGCTCTATTTCGTAAAATGGAAGATGAGATGGTCAGTCAACTTGTGTTCGTTATTTGCTCAGAATTATGCCAATAATTTTGATGTGAATTCATGGCAATTGTTGCCCCATCCCATCCCTCAAACGCCAAAGAACCAATGAACCTACCAGCAAATGCTGCTAATGGTATGTGTCCCTATAACAACATATTATGATGTCTGCTTCTCGAGCTCCTTTTCAAGTCAACTCGATGACATCGATATCACATGCAAGACACCAAAAAGTTGGTAAATAGAAGACAACTCATTAAGAACTAGGTACTTACTTCGTTACTTCGACGATACTGACGTCTTGCTTGTTGTGATGTTATTTAGCAATACGATGATATTTCACTAAAAACCAGTTGTCTCTGATGATAAGGGGCATGTCCTTGGATGATTTGTTGCCTTCTGAGTTACTGCCATCGTTGAATCTGTATCTGCACTTCACAAACGATCACAAATCACAATCCATCGCCAACTTATCCGGAACATCGTAATCCTTCGTTGCAGATTTCCAAAAATAATATTCCTAAAAAATAAAAATTTGTGAGTATCAACTAGACTCGAGCTTTTGTACAATTTAACACAATTTTAATAAACATTGTTGTAGGTTTATGTGACTGATCAGAGGGTTAGTACATAGATGCATTTCGAATCCTTCGACGCCAGTGAGTTCACTACCTTTCATTATCAGTAGTGGTGTTTCTGTCAGTTGTAAACAGCCTAATAATGGATCGATATTATATTTTTTGCTGCATCCTCCCTCCCCCCCCCCCCACAAGAATTTACTAATCAAAATGTAAGTTTTCATCGAATACCTGGATTTCGTTTCTCCGATTCGTCGACCTAATCAAACCTTTCAATTTTTAGGGTACGAGAATTATTAAAGAAAGAATCGACGACGATACGAACGTATTGAGAGATCATGTCAAATGTCGATCAGTGCCTTTTCAGTTCACATCTCATGTACCCCTAGATGAATCTCAATTTCATCAATATCACATGGTTAGTTTATTGACAATTTTACTGATTATTTTTCTTATATTTCAATAATAACTCCGATTTTGTGTACTACTTGTAGGCAGACAATCCAACGGTCATCAACTTTAATTTCTCTTTCTCTTCATTTCGTATTTTCCAGAAAAAAACGAAGAAACCCTTTAATATCCTTGAGGCATGGACTGATGCTGAACCAAAAAACGATGGATCATCAGCTGCTAATAATACAGATTGTCTTCTGCTATAAATCCCACCACTTTTCATAAAGACCAATGAAGATAACTAAGATCGCTGCGTGATTGCTCATAGAAAGAAAGACTACAAGCGAATGCGAATCATGTTCGCGAAAGGTATTCTAAAACGCTTCTGTATAGGCGGAGATAAGCGGGTGGCATAGGGGGGAGGGGGCTCAAGCGATTGCAACGACCAAAATCTAAATTCATTTTTTATTTCCACAATTTTCGCGAACTATAGACACCTTGATACTAAAATATTGATTTTAAAAAATGGAAAATCCATCTTTTGAATTCTTTTTTCCCAAAAATTTTCGCCCTCGTTTCGCTTGGGCTAAATTTATTTCCACAAATTATTCTCAAAATGATGATGTGATATGAACCATTCCTTCTATCGATTCTTCATATTTAAATAAAGTTCAAGTTGAAATAACGTAATGGTAACGGTTGGAAAAATTTTTAAGGGTCAAAAATAAACATTTTTGATTCGAGTTTTTTTTTACCCGAGACTCAAGCGCCCCCTCTCCCTCAAGTAACATTCCATCTCCGTCCATACGTTTCGGTTATCAGACACTTTTTTTCATTGGTTTAATGCTATGACTTGATCTCGAAAGCAACTGATAGGCCTGGTTTAGATATTCAATAATTTTTCCATCTCTACTATACGGAATTTTTACTTGCATATTATTTGTTTCTGTGAAAAAATTCGATCTACGATCACGTCGTACAAAATATTCCAAATGTTATTTGGTAGCCTATTTGATTTCTGGAAGAGGTAAATGGCTACTCCGGGGCATAAATTATTCCCAAAGTAATTTCATATTCAACTACCAAATTGTGTTGCAAGCTGAAACGAGTAAAACGTGCCTCGAACAAACCAGTCTAGTTCAGAAGCCTTTTATTAGAGGAAATCGAGTGTACTAAAAATTGCTCTTTAAGGTGGTCCAGCCAAATGTGTAAATCATAGATCTACGTGATTATTTCATCGCTAATGATCGGATGCAAAAAAAAACGTGATTTTGCCTTATCCCCTCCCTGCTTTCATTCCACTGCGTACCCAACTATGGAATAATCGTATTTCAAATTATTTTTTTTCTATTGTTACAGAATCAGAATAAGGAATATTATGTCAACGAAGCTCTCAAAAAAATCGGACGCATGTGCATGATTCATTTGAAAACCGATAGGTACACATCAAATAAAAAACAAAACTCTCCACTTTAAATACGACTGCAGAAGTGATCATGTCGATCAAGCAGAAGTCAGAGGTAAAAATCTAATTCATTGAAACTTTAAAAATATGATGAAATTTCACATTTTTTGCCACCACCCCTGACAGAAACTTCCAAAACCAAATCTGACTGTACCCAGCTCTTCTGGATTCCTAATTTAAAAGCTGGTCAAAAATACATCCGTGATGTTTCCTCCAAGATATGAGGCCAAAAAATTTCTCGTTCAATCCTAATCGAAGGGAAGCCATAACACGATTTTTCCAAATTCAATTCAATTTGGGTGCCTTCTGATATGATTCAAAAATAATTTTAAAAAATTGAAATCGCATTGGTGATTTCAAAATGACCGAAAATGGTTATTTAAGTTTACAAGATCGATATTTTAGGTACAAAATTTCATAAAAAATCTTTTTTTTTTTTTCAAAAAAATAATAATTTTGTTTAAAAAAAATTTCTTTGCGAAAATTCGCCTAAAATCAAGATATCAAATTGGACAACTGAATTTTATAGATACTGAGTGCTCTTTCGAACGTGCTTTTTCCAAAAATCGCGGTCTCCTTCCAATTAGAGACGAACACCTTAAGTAGTTCTTTTTTAAAAATAATTCTGACAAGAAACCTTTGCACGCTCCATTTGATATTCCAGTTTAAAAATCATAATAAACACTCAATAAACTGAATTTTAATTCATTACAGGACGTTAAAAATGGATTTGCTCACAGCCAAGGAATCTGCAGTGACGTCATTCAATGACCGCCATCGAAACTGTCAATGTAAGAAATTAAACCTCGTCTAGTATTGCAATTTCGGTTTTTTCTCTTTTTTTCATAAATTGCATTGATTACTGTTTCTTTAGCTACTTTTTATCAACCCAGTAAATTCCGTTGTAATATCAAATATTATGGCAAGTACAGCAATGTCTGTTTTTGTTCTTTTTTTACACTTGACAATATTTAATATCAATTTTTTTCAGTAAATATGACCTTACTCTCTTTCTATCTCAAAAAATTAGCGAACGAAACGACCAATCGAACGAGAATCGAAAAGAAAACCCAAAAATTTGTAATACATATTACACAAGTCGATAAAAAATATACTTTTTTTCTAAAAATTGATTGCTATTATTTACACGATAATTTTAATTACGAGTAATAAGGGACTGCTCGAGTCGAGGTATCATACGCGGAAGCTAGATACCATATAAAACAGTATAGTGAAAATAGCAATAAGAGCAATGCTGCAGTATGAGAAGTCAATTACGTGCACCGGCAATTTTCCGCCAGTACTAATTAAGCTTGAATTTTCTTCAGTCTTTTGTGAGATGCTCGACATCGCCGTAGTGTGTGAGCTTACTGTATTGTTGGCGAAATAACTCAATCATATCAGTACCTCGGAGAGCACAACCAACTACATTGTTAACGCCCATCTTTCTCTAGCTTTTTGCATTCGTAGGTACAGGTACAATGTAATGAACATGCATGTGTGTGCGAGTGTGAATGTGCAAAAAACCGTGTACCATATACATTACAACGGCGTTAGCCAGCATAACGAGTGTACGACATTAATAATGTAATTTTTACAGCAAAGCTATTATTTTTATAACGACAGCGCAGAGTTACCATTTAGATATTAATGATAACCTTAGATGCTCGCAATATGAAAAACTGAAAAGATTAGGTTGCTTTTTTTTTGTTGCGGGTGCCCGCGCCCGATCCGGAGCCCTGCTTGCGACCCACCGTTGTAATTAGCCGAGTAATTTTTTTCCATTTTGCTACTCGACGGATTGTTGAACTTGATGCATTATTTATCGAAAGAACGCGAAAGGAATTTTTAATTCGGATATGACCTGTTATCGAACCAAGAGATGGGTGTAAATGTGAATAATATACAGATTGGTAAGCCGAGCGAGGTGCAATGAACGAAATTTATTTTTAGGTGAGATGAATTTAGTATCGCGAGAAGGATACTCAAGCTTTCAGCGTTTACAAATTTTCGTACAAAAAATCTTTATGATCACTATTACACATCAATATATAAGTAGGTTAGTACTTACTAAAAACTGGCATTCAAGGAGAAGGATGAAGGAAGGGAAGCGTACAAAAAAAATGTATTTTTGCAAGAAAGCATCTATTTTTTTCAATTTTGTTAATTATTCTTGATTTTTTCAAAATTGAACCTAATTTAAATATTTCTCCAACAGTAAAATTTTTTGGATCAAATTTCTCAAAAATTTTCCAAGTTGAATTTTCAATTTTTTCCTAATTCCAATTTTTTTCCATTACGTACTCGTTGAATTGGAAGAAAATTTTAAAGGCAATTGACAATTTTTTAAAAAACCCAACCAAATTCGGAAAATATTTCAAAGTTGAAAAAAAAAATAAAGAAATCAAAAATGCTAAATTTTTAAAACTAAGAATTTTTCAACTTTGATTTTTCCATTCTCAATTTTTTTTTTAATTCCATGTTTTCCGAAAATCTTTATAACTTGAAAAAATATTTCCCGATAATTCATTGATCGTATATTGTGTAATTTGTAATAAATTTTACAACAAACTGAAATTGTGATGGTTAGTGGTGTAAGCATTGAAAAATGACAACCCTAGGGTTGTCATTTTGGTTTCATTTTTTGATTTCATAAACGAAAAAGTGACCGAACAGTGACAATTTTTCCTAGAATTTTGCATAGGCGGATTTAAGGGGGGCGGGCTTAGCCCCCCAAGAGTGAAATTAGCCACCCACAAAAATTTTTTCGTGTTTAGTTGTCAAACTGTTTGACAATCAAACTCGAATGTACCTACCATGAAAAAAAATGTATTTTCTGGGCATTAAATTCACAATTTTTTCAAAGCTTCGCCCTCGCTTCGCTCGGGCATGAACAAAAACTCAATTCACAAATTATTTTTAGGCAAAGTTGAAGAAGCAGGCTCTTTTCCTCAAAAATTCCTTCCGGTACTTCATGTCTTCTTCCTCAATTTTGTATTCTCCCCAAAAAAGCTTCCACCGCCACTGACTTCGCAGGGTGTCTAACAAACAGGACAAAATCCAAAACAGAACCAAAAGGACCTTCAGCAGCACCCTTAAAAATAGGTACGATAAATTTTGTACCCCCCCCCCCCCCCCCCAAAAAAATCCCCCTTGCGTATACTCGTTTTAAAGGAAATTTCAAGCGCTTTATTATCTCCTTCTTGGAAATACTCTTCTATTCCATAGAAAATATCAAATTGCAGCAGCATTGCTAGGAATTACTCAGAGAGAATCAAAACTTTCATAAATTGTTGGGAAGTGCTGTGCTATGTTCACGGTCATGCTAATTATTTTGGCCTCAAAAACCAAAAATAATAACAAATCCAAGTAGTGGGTGTCGAAATCTTTTTTTGAAGGGTACAAAATGGCCATAAAAAGTTTGATAGGAAAGTTATTTTCCCGTATAATTGCCTCAAAATAATTTGTTGGATTGTAATATTCTCGCGAGGGCGAAAATTTTTCAGAAAAAGTATCCAGAAGTTCAAATTTTCTCATCAAAATTCAATGTTTTTTCATGCTCTTTTTTGACATCCAAAAAACAAGAAATTTTGTAATGAGCTCCTCTTCTTCCAAAAGTATTTTAAAAATAATTGTAAAGTTACTGAACCCGAGCGAAGCGAGGGTGAAAATTTTTTATAAAAAAATCCAAGTTGAAAATGTATTTAAACACAATGCTTCAACCGAAAAATTCTTGAAAAACTGAAATATTTTGAAAAAATTTGCAACTTTTACAAATTTTTGGTCAATTTTGCGGCTTTTTCGCGACTTTAGCGATTTTTCGCGACCAGTAGACACCTTGCCCACCCCCCCCCCCCCAAAAAAAAAATTAAACCTATTAAAAAAACATTTTTAAACAAAAATTTGCAATAATAATTGTTAGAAATCAGCGTAAATTTATTTCAAAAATTCAAGCATAAAAATAACCGGATTTTTATTGTTTCGTTTCAAATTCCTGACGATCTCCTCTTTCCAATGAGTACCCACACGATTTTTTTTTTTTTTTTAATTTTGGCAGCTAGATCACAAAATTAATACAAAACAGGACTTTTCTCTAAAAAAGCCTCAAAGCAGGACCAAAAGGACCAAAACATGACCACTCAGCTCAAAGCAGGACCAACAGCACCAACAGGACTTGTTAGACATTCTGCTTCGAATATGTTCTCCCTCCCTCTCCCCCTAAAATAACATCAAATAGCAATTTTGAAATCATTAACACACAAAAAAATCACTTTTATGGTCATTAAAAATTCAATTTTTCAAAGCTTCACCCTCGCTTCGCTCGGGTAAAATAAAATCACAAATAATTCAAATTATTTGAGATGACAGTGTCAAAGAAGGCCCCCTCCTACTTCTTCGTAAGATTTTTCTGGTATTTCTAGTCTTTGTATCTATTTTGCCGTTTGCACCCTTCCAGAAAATTTTCTAATGCCATTGACCTGGGGCTTAGCCCCCCCACCTGATCCATTTTTCTAAATCCGCCTATGGAATTTTGATGAATCATGAATCAAAAAAAAAATTTCTCAATTTTTACCAATTTTTCAAAGCTTTAGACCAAAAAATGTTTGAGATTTGTTGAAGAATTATTTTTGGTTGTCAGATTGGTTTAATTTTTAGATATTCTAATCTAACTGAGTAGTGGCGATGGCGTCAGAAGCTTTTATTTCAGGTGTGTGCAAAATGAGTAAGAAAGACATGGAAAATCAGAAGAATTTTTTGGGGGAGAGGGGGTAAAAATGAGCCTCTTTTCGCACTTTCGTTTTGAAAAGTTCATATAATTGGAATTTTGTTCAAGCCCGAGCAAAGCGAGGGCGAAAGCATTGAAAAAATTGGATTTTCAATCCTCAAAAAAGGCATCTTTTCATAGTTTGGATGCTGTGAAAATTTTTCTTTGATGTGATTGAGGAGGGGGTGCAATCCACCACTTGCATCCCACTTTCCGACGCCACTGCAATAGATGTTGAATTCATGAATTGAGCATATATTCAAATTAGAAAATCTAAGCTAGCCTAGTATTGGTTTATCTAGTTTTTTTTTTTTTTAATTTGAATTCTTCGTTTCTTTTTCAGTTCAATTTTATTTATAATCTGAGATATTACTTGCTGAGTAAAAAGATAACGATAAACGAGCGAAATAAAACATTTAAGATGTCCAACAAATTCTCGAAATCAACAGGCAGGATTTTTGCAGGTCTTTTATACGAATTTTGCAGAAATTTTCCTCAAAGATTTGGAAAAACATATCCCCACTCTAATCCTTAACGTTTTTTCGACTGATAAAATAAAAAATAAAATACTAAAAATTACAAAATTGAAAATCTTCAGTAGGTATTAATACATAGGCATTAGTGGTGAGGACTTGGGAGAGTCGAGGAAAATGCAACGTAAATGAAAAGATAGCTGATGATGTGATGAATTATCTTTGGTGGGTTTCCAATACAGGAATGAATTGTTATGGGGAATAAGAGGGAGTACCTCCTTCCCCTTCGATAACGAAATTGTTTTCTCAATTTAAAAAAATCAAATTTCGATTCAATTTTTAAAACATTATGGAAAATTTTACACTTTAAGGTTGAAAAATATTCTACTTGAACGAAAATTTTCAATTTAAAGAAAAAATGTAGTTAGTATTCGTTTAACATTTCAAAATTTCTTGAACTTGATTATACCTATCATTTTCAAATATCTAGCTCGTTATCGACAGATTGGGTATTGCATGCGATCACCAAATGATATTTTTAATTTGTTAATTGAATGTTGCCATGCGCAAAATGCAAAAATTCCCAAAATATTCAAAATTTTTAAAAAAATTGTAAAATAATATAGAAATTTTGGATGATAATATTTAAATAGCCATCAAATATGCAGAAATATGAATTTTTTGCAAAATATTTGAATAATACCGATTCAAAACAGAGGTAGTTGGATTATTTTGAAAGAAATTTTCAAAATTGAAAATTATTCCGTTACTTTTCTAATCGTAATGCTGCAAAAAAGTACCTAGGTATTCAAATAATAAGATATCTGTTGGGTTCCCTTATTATTAACTGAAGTCTACATTTAATGGTTGTGGTTTTGATTTTGGCTAGCCGTTAAAATGGATCAGAAAATGAGTATCTTGTTCTTCATTTTATTCGCATTCAAAAGTAATTATTCCTTCTTTCGACTTATCCTTTAAGGTGTGCCACCATTCGTTAATTGTTACTGTGAGAAATAATTTATTGCGAATCAATTAATTTTGAAGTTTTATCAACCTGCGCCAGCGTCAAAATAAAATATAATTTAAAATGGAACGATTTTCACATACAGATTCATGCGGAGATACTAAGCTTGCCAAGGAATCTTTCAGACAACTGGGACCGCAGTTGCCTTTCTCAGGTGTGAGGCCCGAGTTTCCCAAGCAAGCTTTCAGACAACCAGGACCACAGCTACAATCTAACGTTCACGCAAATAATGAAATTAAAAACATTCACTCGAAAATAGAAGCTAATAAGGTAAGAATTTCAATTTAATATAATGTCATTGATGTCCGCATCGAATAGACTAAAGTACACATCAGTGAAATGAGTACGGTACCAAGTTATGATAATTGTAAAGTCTGAATTTAGTGAATTTAATTCAACTATTCCACTGTTTTTAGAGATTGAAATTTATCAAAGCGAATATAGAATCTTTTAAAATCAAAGCCATACTAAACATCCTCAAAAAGTCGTGAAAAGGCCGAGAAATGAACTTATTGCTGAATTCGCTGATCGAAATGGTAGGTTGCAAATATTGAATAAGTACTGAAAATTTTTACAACCTACATTTTCTTTTGTAAATTGATTAATAAAAAATTTACAAACGGACACATATCCAACTTGATTTAGATATCTGAGAAATTGATCCTAATTCGATTAAGGGTATCATCATTGCTACATATATCACACAATTTTTTTTTTCTTCGAACTAAAAGAAATTGACCTCATACTTTTCCCCAAAAAACAAACATACAAATTAGTTCAGTCAAATTAGAAAAAAAACTTTATACTGATACGAATAGGCCTCAAAATGGAAAAATGGTTGAAAAAAAAATGCTAATAGGCATTTTGCAATCCTATGGGAGGTTCAAAACAGGCAAATAAATGCTAGTACCTACATAATTGTTAACATATGCTAGCATAATGCTGGAAAATTACCAATAAGGATGTTGCCATTTTTAGTAAGACAATCTGTCCTCTCTGCTCCGCCTCCTTATTCGGTTTGGTTCTGGAAAAACTTATGCATCTGTACTTCAAAATTTCGATTCATTCATCGCATTGAACAGGGAATGACAGGGTGTCTAACAAAATTTTCGGAGAAAAAATCTCAACTTAGCTTGACCTTTTCGAATGACTTTTTTGACAACCAACTCCAAGGAAATTTCAAGCACTTTTTTATCCCTCCCTCGAAAATACTAATCTAAGAAATTTTTAATATTTATCAATGGTATCTAAATGAAATTATTATGATTTTTGGAAAAAAGCTTGACTTTTCAAGTAAATAGTAAAAAAGCTCGACTTTTCGAGACCAGTGGGACCGCAGGGCAAAAAGCGTAACTTATCGGATCACCTTGGCCGGTTAGACATCCTGAATGAACGAATAACATTACTGAGACCCGACCAGATTAATCAAAGGATATTTCCAGAATTTTCATCAAGACTCACCGCATGCCCTTTCACTTCATATCTCCTCATTTTATTTGAAGTGATTTCGATTACATCAACATCAAAAAAGGTCACAAGAGTTCGAATTATGTCGAGTGTCCTAATCGTGACCGCTCAAATAAATGTATATTGTATTTGAAGAAACTAAGTTTCACTCATAGCGAACGAAATCTGCTGATGGTCGAGAATAGGAATTAAAAATTTCAAAATGAATTTTCGATTTCCTTTCACAAAGAAAACCACAAAAAATACCAATAAATATCATATCGATTGAAAATTTTAAAAGATGGTAGAGGAGGGATAAAGGTATTTTTAAACCATCTTCGATGTTTCCACTTCAATAGTCTTTGATAAGTAGAAAATCGCAAAAAAGATCTAAATATGGCACCTTCACCCTCACATATTTCTTGAAAACTGATTTCCAACGAGCATTTTCTCCTTTCCTGAGAGAAAAGTTGCCCCATTTCAGGGTCTACATTTTCGGTATGTGAACCAGCGAGCAATATAAGCAAAAAACACAAAAACAAAAAAAAACCGAATTGAATCAACAAAACAAATATCCTGCCCATGAGAAACTCCTAAACCCCAAAATCTCCCAACGGGCAACTATTCCGCCAGAATACGTAGAAAAACCTGAACCTCTCAGTCTCAGCCCACCGCAAGAGGCGAATCTACCAAGTCCGAAAAAACAACAACAAGTAGATAGTAGATGCCAGATACACGTAAAAATATGCGAAGGCGCATTTAAAATGCCACTACCACGTATATCCTCGTACAGCACACTTCTCTAGTAAATACCGCTAACTTGGCGTAAGCAAACCTCTGCCACTCCTCCGGCGTGCCAGCGTCCATGTCCGAGTCCATCTCATACCACACCATCTTCTCACCCGCCCACAGTCGGGCAAAAATTCACGAAATCTTGTATAACTGTACTCCGGTCGCACACGAGCAACGTTATCATTCATCGTTGAAGAGTTAGATGCCGAATGCTTGGCACTGGATACCTACTACCATTATTACGACTAACGTTTTCTTGGTACGTGTGTACTTGCGTGGCTGTCTATGTGTGAACGTGTGCACCAGTAGGAGACGGCGGAGAGAGATCTTGGCGCTCGGCAGCTCCTCGCCTCCGCTGCTGTGAGTACGTTCGCGGGAGTTGAACCACAAGCTCAGCATACGTATATCGTGGTACCAACGGTGAGCCATAAGATAGAAGGCAGCAACACACAGCCAGGTATGGCGGTTCGAAAAACGGTACCTGTATTGGGTCAACGACCGACCGCGGCTGTTTGGTCTAGTCAACAACAACGGAACGACGAACGCCGAACAGCAACAGCCAGCCGAGCAGGTCGACGTGTTATGACGTTTTCTAGCTGTTATTCTTGCGGTTCCTTTGGGGTCGCTGGTGTGTGCAGTTGCGTATCATTAACCGTTCTTCCTCCTTCTTGTTCGCGCGCTCGATCATCATCAAAGCGCACGTCTGTGTGCGAGTGTGAGTCCGCACAACGACCATCGTACTCGCGAACAGCAGCACAGAAGAAGAAAAACAACGACGACGCAATCGAAAGAAGGGATGACCTGGTAACCGAACGTACACAGCCTCAACTCTTTGCCATAGTATTCCAACGGGAATTTCGCGATTTACGGTACTTCTTTGGTGCCCGCCGCCGCCTCTCGGTCTCCTCTTCTTTTAACCGACTCGGTGTATTCATCTTGCGTATTACCGACTTGGTGCCGTACTCTGAGCCTAAGCTGAAGATCGACCTTCTGATCAATCTATGCATGAAACAGAGTTCACGTATGGTCCATTGTGGACTATGGGTTCCACAATGTTGGAAGGGTTATTTGTCCCCAGGTTTATTGGAATTTTTCTCCAAGATCTGGCTGATTCTCTTTCAAACATCTACATTTCAACTGCCTCATTTGTGGGTCCAGGGATTGGAATCCAATAGCCACCATTTCTTGAGATCCCATCACATGAGCGCTGGAACCGTTGGATTTGCCAACTCTTGATCTGAAATCGTTCTAGTCATACCATCTGGGTAAGTATAACTTAATTTCAGTTCCATATTGATGTTCAAAGAACAATCTAACTCTTCAGTTTGAAGACCATCGGCAGAAAATCATGGAAGAGTCATCTCAGAAGAACTGAAGTTTTCCAAAGGTCTATTGGTTTCGAAGTTGATCTTCCGCCACCAATTTTTATTCATAGATCCAAGCCTGAAGTCAGAGATGGTTTCAGCTTATGGAATAACTTTTCAGGTAAACGAAAAAACAAAATTGCTGACAGGAAAAAGTAAATAAGCAAAAAAGTCTTAAGAACGTTGAATTTGCTGACTGGACGCCGGAATTTACCAACTATACATCATTTTCGCCAAATATTCGCCAATTTGCCGATTGAAAAATGTTTGAGAGGATGTTACACCCCCTCCTCTGCAATCGTCCCTGTCCGAAATTAGGAATTTTCAAAAGAATTGAAGATGACGCAATACTGGAAAAACAAATTCATACTTCTCCACTCACGGAGCAGTGAACAATCAAAACTGCAACCGCCTTTATCTTAAACGAATCAAAAATCATCTTTCAACACTTCAAGGAGACATAAACGACTGGAATCAATAAAAATACTTGAAATGTCACGAAAATTCCAAAAAATTGTGTACCACACCAACCCTTCAATAATAAAATTTAGTGAAAATCAATAAAACTAGCTTAAACGTGAATAAAATTATTTGCAATCCCACTAAGGTAAGAGGTTCAAATATGATGTAAAGTTTGCGAATACCAAAAATATTCAAAAGGTAAGATCTATCGAATCTCACAAGAAAAAAGGTGTGAAATGAGTAAAATTTCCAAATCAAAATGTACGACTTATGCAGGATTTTTTAGGAGATATCAGTAGCGTAACTTGACATTCCCTCTTGGGGGGGGGGGGAAGAAGTTGAAGGGTGAAAATGTTTTTCTTAGGTATATACTAAATGGGCATAAAAATCTCGGATAATGGAGGGGGGGGGGGGGGGTGTGACAGAACCTTCTTTTTGGTACTGTCGGTTTAAATAAGAGGTCTGTTCAAAAAGTAAGGTAAGTGATTAGGCCAATTACAGAGAAGCGGTAAAAAGTTTTAAAAAATTAATTTTACAGAAATGGTTTTTTTGCGAAATATTGGCAACATTGTCTCTAAATTGTAATCTAAAGTTTCGATTTTCTGTAATCGGTCTTGGTATCATACTTTTCGAGCGGTTTTCGCAATTTAAATAGCGATTATTTAATGCCCGAGCGAAGCGAGGGCAGAGCTTTGAAAAAAATTGATTTTTAATACCCGAAAAATTCATTTTTGAGGGTTTTGAGGGAGGTATTTACGCTACAGGCTTACATATTGAAATTTTGAACCAGCCAAAATTAATAATAATTTTGTTTACTTAAAAATTTGATTTTTGATGTCCAAAAAATTCATTCTTAAAGGGTGTCTGGGGGGAGTTTGTACCCAAACACCCCCCCCCCGTATTTACGCCACTGGGAGATATCTTCATCCTTTCCCCTCTCTTCTTCCTCTTAAAAAAGTACCCCGACGAAGAATGAAATAATCTCAATACTTGCAGGTCTGCTGAAATTCTTTCAAAACATTCATTAATGTAAGAAATAATGAACAAAATATGAACAATGCAAAAAAAGTGCAAGGTTTGGTAAAAAAATTACATAAAAAAAGCAAATAAAAACATGAATTTTTAATTTTCAAAAAAAATATGATGACTTTTGCACCAAAACCAGGAGTATCAGGACTGATTCAGTATTTTCAGAAATTTTTCATCACTTTTACATGGGAGCAAATCTACTGAGAGGGAGGAGGGAGTTTCCTTAGAATCGAAAATACAGTAATTTGCTACATGAAATCTACCAGATCTAAAAAATAAAAACGCTTGCCATTTTATAGATTTTTCTTGACCCTTTTTTTGCTTTTTTCTAGCTCTTTTGTCAATGAAAAAGAAACAAGAAAGAGGAAAATGGGAAACAAATTCTGGATGCGCTTATGCATGAGTTCCGTGAAATTACAAACAATTGATTAAAACGAAGTTAATATTATTCAAAATATCAAAAAAATTGTTTTTTCATTAATTTTTTCGACACTAAAAAATTTTTTGTTTCATTTGGTAAGTCATTCCCCATTAGTTATTCAATAAGTAATTTCAAGCGATTTCTGAAAAAATTTCAGTTTATTTCATGTTTTCAGAACATTTTTTAGGTATCTATAAAATTTTCAATGAATTTTTGGCAATTGACAAAATTCAAATGACGTTATGATGATTTTTACAATATTTCCAACCATTTTTCGCAAATTTTTGTCCATTGTAATGAAGTTTTATCAACTTTTATCTCAATTTTATGCAATTTTTATGAGAGTTGTTTCATAACGAATTTCATTTTTCCAAAAACTGGGGGTTAGCATATTTTTTCGTACATAATTGTTTTTTAACAAATTTCATGAAATTTTTGAAACATTTCACTCAACTTTAACATTTTATCGACTTAATTTCAATGAGAAATGAACAAATATTCCAATTTTTTAAACAACTTCAATGATATTACTATGGAATTTTCCAATAGTTTTTCATATATTTTCAATTTACACCATTCAAACGATGATTTTCCACGAGCTTTCATCATAAATTTACCTTCTTTAAAATAATTTTTATCAAACCAATCTGCATACCTCGCTTCACTTGGAACCCACCCTAGCCTAACTGTAAGATCTCCGATCGTCTGATATTTTCGCCTAGACCACCCCGACAACTCATCTGCAGACCAGGAACCACCACTTTATCTCCACTACACCATTTGCATTAGCAAAAATCTCGTATCGTGACCACACTACACGTACACACTACTTCGAACTATAATTTCGGGAAGGTCAATGCCATCGCCAGAGCAAAACTACTCGAAAGCGTTGTTGCCAAATACAGTATCCATCTTCATTACATCTTTTTAAAAAATCCACCCGAAACGAGAATCCTGCAAGTCGAAGTCGAAATTCACCACAACAACATACGGCTCGACATCAAACACCTTGTCTTATTTTTTCTCGACAAAGGAAAGGTCTTCCTATTGTCAAACCGCAACCCGAGAGAATAGACATTTATACACAATTCAGCCAAATTATAGTACACGCTACAAAAGACTCGAGTTTAATGCTCCTTTTGTACAAAGGCTTTTTTGAACAAAAAACCACGCATATTGTATCCCAACTGACGACTCGAAGGAGACATTTCAACGTTGATATTTACAACGGGCTATTTTTTTTCGTCCTGTCGTGTAGCGTACCAATAGACACGAGTAATTTACAGTTAGAATATATCGACGGCCGAATAGAGAATAAAATTCGCGATTCCGACAAAATTATCGCTCGTAGCGATTCCCATTAAAATGACCATTTTTACGGGAATCGTTACATCACCTTCGGCCGACGCTGGCCAGGTTATTGACATCGTGTCATCGGTATAGCGTATACCCAACGTACTGTATAATATCGATGAAAATTTCGCGATAGCTAACGTCATTTTTCGTCTAGATTATTTTTTTTGGGTGTAGGAACAATGGATAAAGGTGGTTACAGATATGATTCACAGATGTATAAAATTTATACGTCTTTAAGCCGGCCCGACGAACCGATTGAATATTTTCAAGTACATTCGCACATGTACGCAAGTGACAATGACCTTGCGGCGTTTTGAGATCCTAAGAGCAAGAACACACCAATCAAATAGCTGTGAGTAATGTAGGAGCCGGTGTAATGCACTTTGGCGTGCAATAGAAGCGTTATGTTGCGCAATTTTCGTTTCGTCCGTCTCGTTTCGTCTCTTTTTTCCATGAAAAAATTACCGGTTGTTAGGAATTTGGCTAATCGAATCGTTGAGCGAAATAAAGTTAGTTTGCAGGTTAAAATAATCAATGATATGAACCAAACGATAGGGAAGGGGAGAGATGAAAATTTTCGGAAAAAGTAAAATTTCTTAAGATGAAGATTTCTCAATAAATTCCCAATTTGTCAGAAAACATCATGATTTCTGACTAAAAAACCGTGAAAAATGATCAATTTGAAACTTTACCCCCTCCCCTTATTTTTTCAAATTCTTAGCTCCTCCTTTAATCAATTTCTGGGTGCGCCTATGGCGGAAGTGCAAAATTTATTAACCTAATCTAATGAATCAAAAAAATTGTTCATACAATTCTCAAAATGAAAATCGAAATTTCATATCAAAAAAATAACTTTATACTCGTAGGAAGTTGAAGAAATTTTCCATCATTAATGGTTTAAACACGTCAAGAGAGGCCGATACGTTTCCGAAGTCTTTCTCAAATCCACTGCTATTAAACTTACCAATAACTTGAAAGTTAGTAGGTTAACGTTTTTGCGACATAAGTTTTTAATGAGAAACTCATAGACACACAGACTTATTTTCCACGAACCACGACCTTTAGAGTTCTAAATGGAAAGAAACCCACGCAATAGAAACGTCGTCGAAGTCTTTATGGAAAACGCCTTCGCACTCGAATAACGCACAACGAGATGTCTAACATGTGAACGATAATTTGGCGTAGGGCAATAGGTAGAAAAATATGTCAGGAGAGAAAAATAATGGCAAAATAATGATACTCAAACAAGAAATAAAATAAAAGAACAAATAAGAGTTCGTACATATAAAAATTGAGAACCAAAATAAATTTTCGTGTTAATTTCTCAATACTGGCATGGAGTAATTAAAGAGGCATCGAAGGAGGAAATTGGAGAAAAATAACAAAAAATACTTTCAAATTTCTTACTTTGAAAATTTCAGGAAAATATTCTTCATCAATTTAGTCTTCCTCACCGTATTCGTTTTATCACCTAACAAGCTGTCAATTGAGAAATTTCATCTGCAACAAATGTGAAAAATTTTAAAAATTAGGGGCGTGATATTTTTGAAAGGAAAAAAATCACAACATCTCTAAAATTAATAATACTTCGGTGTTGTACATGTCGTGGACGAATTCGAATAAATTATCAATAATTCAAGGATTGAGTAAAAACAGCAAAAAAATGAAAAATCAAGGAAGGGAAACCAACTTTACCTACCAACTACTTAACAAATCCAGAATCCACGGAAAACGAGGTGAACTTTAAAATCTCTAATTTTTATTAAAATTCGCAAAAACAAAAATTTCAATTTTGAAATTTTAGCAGAAAAAAACATTTCTTTACAATTTTATTTCAACAAATTTTCAAAATTAAAATGGAAACTTGAATGAAATTTTATTTTATTGATGGAAAATTTTTATGTTGGACAATTTTTCCAAATTTGGAAATTATAGGACAAATTACAGCGAAATTTTGAAAAAAAAAGAATAAGAGTTTAACGTCGAAAATTTGTCAAAGCCTCAAATTATTTTAAGCAATAAGAAAACACGTAGAAACGATTCCACAAATTCAACTCTTTAAATCTAAATCAATTTCGTGTAAATACATAGGAAATTATGCTTTTTTCAAAATTTCATTACGAATTTCTAGTAAAAAGAATTCATTAATTTCTCCGTCAGTTCTCAATTGGTCAGAAAAAGCAATAATTTCAACTGAAAGGTGAGTGAAAAATCACTATTTTTCCTAATTTGACCGACTCAGATTCAAAGAGAAATCAACTTCTCTCTAAACTAGGTTGAAAAATCAGCAAAAAACCACTAGGTATTAAAGAATTTTGTTACTTCCCCTTGTGCTGAAATTCTGACTTTTTTCAGACACTTTTCACTCATTCAAAATAAGAGAGCATTAGGTACACCGAGAAAAGTAATTCATTTTCCTTGACAAACAGAAACCAGAAAACGTGCTCCATAAATCTCTCATAATTAGTAAAATTCTACCTTTCTGGATCAGTGAAAAAATTCGCTGAAGCAGTAAGAAAATTTACTGAAAATCAGTAAAAAAAAAAAATTACTGAAAATCAGTGAAAAAATTCAACGAAAATTGGTAAAGAAATTCACTGAAAATCAGGAAAAAATCACTCAAAGTTAATGGGGAAAACACTAAAAATCAATGAAAAAAAATCATTCAAAATAAGAGATTTGTCCAAAAATTAGGAAATTGGTAGAGAAATCAGAAAATTTTGATTGAAAAATCACTGATTTACAGTGAAGTTCATTTCACCGATTTAAAAAGGCAGAATTTTATCGAATCAAACTGATTCAGAGTTAGATATAGAAAATAGTACCTAATTCAGAATATTTTCACAGTCACATAGGCAGTCAATGAGTCAATGAGGATAAAGAAGATTCTACGAATTTCGTAAGATCATATAATTACCCGACTATAATAATATGAATTTAAAATTTTAAAATTCCCCATAACTTTTTCAGTTTTTCTAATTCTCTAAAAATGTAATCCCTAATTCGGGAATTCCAGATTTTCAGCCCCCCTCCCCAAACTTGGGTTTTTTCTGAAATGGAAATGGTTTAGAATGATACAGTAGCAAAAATACTCATAAGAATAGGTAGACCAATCCAATAATTCAATCTCTGCTTCAATATCACAGACCACTCAAACAACAACCAATTCTTCGGTTCGAAAAATTCTTCGCTCAAAATTCCAACAAAAACTCCAAACCACGACAATAATTTCTCCACATCCATTTTCTTCCATTTTCTTCCATTTTCCATCATCTTCCCGTTAAAAAAATCCTTCGCATTCTCAACCAAGCTCATTTTACGACTCACACAATCTGGCCAGCGTACATAAATTAACCCAAAATATCCGTCCATTCATATAAACTTTTTTCCGCTCTGAATGCTTTTCAATAAATTCCATTGTTACGCCACATTCGTTAACCTCGATCTTGAAAACAACACCTCGATTCTTCATCCCTAACCCATCCGCATCACGCAGACCTAATCATCGCCTACTCCTTCTATGCCGAAAAAAAAATAATCTCACACCCATCATAATCCACCTCCTTAGACACTCGTTAAGAATTACACAGCCGAGCACACCGTAATCCATAATCGATGCGCTTCGTCCTCGTCTCGGCACCGTCGTCGCCGCTGCGTAATCACCTCGTACGCGTATTTTCGTAATTAAAGTTCGCTGAACCGGCAAATTCCGAAAAATTCATCGACACCTGAAAATTACACGCGAGAATTATCGCGTCTGCTATTTCTCATTGGTCAAGTGACGCGTTGGCCCGGGCCCCGGCAGTTTACGGGGTCATCGTCGAGAGTATCATCGTACTGTAGCAACCGGGGGAAGGAACTCGTTCGGGGTATTATACTAGCATAGAATGGCGCGATAAATCAAAGGATTTAATTAAATTCGGCGTTTATATGTAATTACAGAGCTTATAAGGTAGATGGAAACTGGTCGGGGCGCCATAAGAGGTGGTGACCAATTGGTTGGTGTACGTGATTTGGCCGTCGTCGTGGGGTCTCCTCTCTTGGAAATGGCAATCTCATCTACCAACTATTTGGTCGACTAGGTACTTCCAGTCTCGAGCACGCAGCAGCTTCGAAAAAAAAAAGGAAAAAAAACACAAACATGCATAAAAACACATCTTCCTCGGTAGTATGCGGAGAAAAAGATACGGATCTGATGTTTTGCTCCATTATGTCTTAAGGATGGCGGAGTAGGCTTGGCGGAGCCCTCGGATACTACGTAAGAAAACAAGGTAAACGTCGAGAATACGATGATTTTACTGTTATGTCAACAACTGTTCTTTCTCGATCATCGACCAACAAGAACAATAATCGTCTCTTTCTATAACAGGTATCTTCCAAATGTTTCCTCAACCTTTTTACTCCCTCCATCGGTGCATCGGTCATTGTACCCAACATCAATAAACTAAGAGAGGTTAAACCAAATTCAAGATAGGTAATTATTTTTCGGTTTCGCCCATCGACTGCGTTGTGACGTCACTCGGAAGAAGCGGATAAGTAGGTAAACGCATTCACGCGTTCATTTTACATTGAATAGACATAAACAAACGTATTTTTTCAACTTTACATTAAAATAACTCGAAATTTTGAGTGAGGACATAGGTGTTTGAGGTAGGGAAAATGATCTACGTTGAATTCTCTACAAGATGGCGTAGGTTTGAAAGTTTTCCCGATAACCAAACAAAAGCTATCGAAGCTCAAAGTTACGAAAGTGAGATTTTATCGAAAATGTTATGGATTTTTTCAACTTTAAATTAAAATAACTCGAAATTTTGAGTGAGGACATAGGTGTTTGAGGTAGGGAAAATGATCTACGTTGAATTCTCTACAAGATGGCGTAGGTTTGAAAGTTTTCCCGATAACCAAACAAAAGCTATCGAAGCTCAAAGTTACGAAAGTGAGATTTTATCGAAAATGTTATGGATTTTTTCAACTTTAAATTAAAATAACTCGAAATTTTGAGTGAGGACATAGGTGTTTGAGGTAGGGAAAATGATCTACGTTGAATTCTCTACAAGATGGCGTAAGTTTGAAAGTTTTCCCGAAAACCAAACGAAAGCTATCGCAGCTCAAAGTTACGAAAGTGAGACTTTTATTGCAAATATGATGCATTTATTTTTTTCAACCATAAAATTTATGGCATAATTTTAATTTTTTTAAAAAGAATATACAGATTTACAACAAATTTTGCTGTTTAGTAAAACATTTTTTTTTAATTTTGGAAAAAAATAAAAAAAAATACAATTTTTTTTTTAAAAATCTTGCTCTGTTGGTAAATTTTTCGACTTTTTATCACGTAAGTAAGTATTTGCTTACCAAACATGTATTTAAAAAAAAATTCAAAAACGAAAAAAAATATTGAAAACGAAATTGTAAAAATAAAAACAAAATAGAATTGAAAACCAAAAAATTTTTCATTTTCAAAACACTGGATTTCTCATTTCTCAATAATTTTTTTTCCAGATTTTTTAATTTTTTATATTTTTCAAATGAAATTTTATTCAAAATTTTCGTAATTCCCATATTTTTGTTTTAAAACGATTAAAAACATCATAATAACTTGTTTGTCAAAGTAGTTGAGAAGTTCAAAAACCACAAATTTTCGACCAAAATAATGATGAAAACTTTATTTTTTATTCTGTGTAAGATACGACCTCATAAAATTTTTTATATGTCTCATAAGTTCGTCATAAAAATGAAAAATCATTAAAAAATACAGGAAAAAGAAAAATTTTTAGAACTTTCATCAACTATTTCCTTTGACAAACAGAATACATATAAAAATTTTCATAAATTTCCTACATTGAGTGGGAAAAAATTCGAGTTGTATTTTTTCAATAATTTTTTTCTCCTCATTACGTTCAATTTTACTAAAAATGACATTTTTAATTCGTTTCAAATTAAATCCTCTTCAACTTTTTTGTAATTCTCATATTTTATGCTTCGAAAATAATGAAAATGTCATTCTATTTCATAGCTGAAAATATTAAAAAATTCATAACTTGTCTAATTTTCAACCAAAAAAAAAGTTTTTAACGTCATCAGAAAGCATTTTTTTTCCTCTTTAAATATAGATCTCTTCAATTTTTTTTAAACCTCTCGGTATCGTCATAAATGTGAAAAAACCATAAAAAAATATGCATCCGCCATATAAAGCGTTAGAACTCTTCTTCCCAGTGACGTCACAATTCTGGTGCGGTAAAGAGGGACGGGTTCCTCCGTTTTTCACGCAAAACGGGTTTTGGTATAACCTCTCTTAGTTTATTGATGTTGCATTGTACCTACTCGTCAGCTGTCGATGATTCTGTGCTGCGCTGTGCAGGTATCTGTGCGTCTCGCGTACTCACACAGATCTCAACGCTCATCCACTATCTCTCGCTCTGTCTGCCTTTAGAGATTCAGGGTACTTTTTTCTCTCCTCTTCGGCTGCATCTCGTGTACGGTACGCTGTTACGTAGTATTCCGTTCCATCGCCGGCTCCGAGAGAGGTACCGGTATAATGTCGAAGAACCGCTTACCAAATCGCCGTTCGTTCTCCCACCATACCTCTCGACTGCGAGTCACCAACACATTTTCGTCCGTATCTCTTTTGCCCAAGTTCAACAGTGTTTGCCGGCTTTGGCCGTGTCCGTGTGTTCCGCGTTCGCCGTATTCACGTTGCGTTCTCGTATCGTAGGCTCGCTACGTATTTTGCTTCTTTCTCTTTCTCTCCAGTGGCCCGCGGCCGTCCGCCTCCCAGCGCGAGTGCCTGCAGAGTATTTCCGCGTCCGTCGCCTCCGATGACCGCTACATTGGCCGTCCGTTGCCGCGCCGTCGTTGCCAAACCCGCGTGAAAAAATTTTCTCCAATATTTGGTACGAGTAGCGCGTCGCTTCGACACCTCTCTCTGCGTGTCCTTCGCTGCGCCTTCGAAAGCTCTTCTTTCGGGGTAGCTACCCCCTCCGGTTCGGGCCAAGTGATCGCTTAGTCGGCTATTTTTTCTTCAAGTGTTCGCGACCTGTTTTCGCCAATCGCGCCGTCGTACTTTGCAGTTTGTTCGATTGTTTACATAGTTTTGCGTCGCAATCGAAAATTATAAGCACGTTTGGTTCGCCAACATCGTTCGGTCATCGACGTGAAAATCTCGCCGTTGGCCCCGTACAATCGACGATTGTTTTATTATTCCAATTAGTGTTGCGATTTCGCTTGAAAAATACGACCAGGATTCGCGAATTCGCTTACGAGGCGGAAAAATTTCATTTTTTATCGCTAAATCGCCGTTATACGCGGAGCTTATCTCGGTACGCGCGTGTACGGTCTTCTTTTATTTTTCAGTTCTTCGGTTTGTGTGTGGTTTTGGTGTTGCTGCGCGGGTGTTTGTGATTTTCGAGTGTCCAAGCGGTAAAATAAACCTCGCCGGAATTGCACCAAAAAAAAAGGCGCTGCTGAGTTGGAAAAAGATGCCAATGGCGTGCTGCGTATTGCGAATGTAGGCATGTCTGAAGCGGTTTGGCCGAGTCGACGTTTTCCAATAATATTCGCCGTTTTTAGAATTTTTCCATCGACGTTTTTCTACTCGTCGAGTATTTTCGCATCGACCACGCGTATGATACAACAACAAGCCACCACCACGTTTACACCTAAACATTGGCACGTGCTCATGAATAACTTTAACGATAAGGCGAGCCTTAAACTCGGCTGAAGTGCGGATACCCTTCTGAAGCCGACGTCTTGTATTTTTAAGGCTTTTTCATTTTTCTTCCCGTTCGCCATCGTCCATCTTGTCCTCAGCATTTCACCGGTGTCCAGAATCAACTCGACGTAAACAACACCACATCGTGTTAATACCGACAATATCAGATTGAAATGCCGAGCACCATTAGAGGTAGATATTTTCAATTTTTCTTCTTTTTCTGTTTCCTTCGCTTTTCAATGGATGTGCATAAATGATGAGCTGTGTACGTGGAGAGAAGTCTTCTGTATCTTCTTCATTCATCAATCGTTGATCATTTGAGGTAGCTCTGGAAACCTTTTTCAGCTTATCCGAAATCTAGCCTGCTGCTGCACTGATGGTTCAAAAATAATATGGATCAATCGATCAATCAAATAAAAATTAATAAAGATTTATCAACTCCTCTTTCTCACATACTATGAGCAAATCTCATGCGAAATATGACGACTAGAGCGCAAAATATCATCCCAAAAGGCCTAAAATGGATAAAAAATGACTCATACGATAATTTTAGGAAACTTCAAATCTGATACAACTGTACCATATTCTCTAGCCTACCACAATATGAAAAACAATGGTAGCTCTGATTCAAATCTTTAAAAATGTTCATTCAATTCAGCATCGAAAAAAATATAATTTATTATAATAGGCAATGCCATCAGAAATTTCTCAGAAGTGCAGAAAAAATCGAGGCTCAATGGGGGAAAATGTGGGAGCAAGAAAAAGGCTGAAAGTCGATATGAGACGTTGAAGCTAAATTTTTTGTTTGAGGACCCTGGTAGTGAAGGCAGAATTTTAAACCCTAAAAACTCGGGTTCAGAAGGTAACCCTTTCTCTTTCCATCTGCATGCTCTTTATTTTATAAATCAGTGAAAATTATCGAAAATCTCTGACAATAATACCTACATCAGTGAAAAAAATTCACTAAAAGCAAACAGTAAAAAAATGGTTGGAAATTTAGTAAAAATTAAGTGAAAAGTCATTAAAATATCGGAAATTCATGAGAAAATCAGCGAAATTTTTTGAAAAATTAACGAAACTCCACTAAAAATTGAAGAAGTTTGCTGATTTTCCTGTGCTGTAATTCTGACTTCTTTTCAGAGAATAATCATTTCGAAATGAGAAAGTAGGTTGCCATATATATACTTACTTCAACTTGAGTGAGAAATTTTCCAATACCTAGATTTCAATTTCATTTAAAGAAGCAGCAGTTCAATCGGTTCAAAATTTTTCAGCAATCAAGAATACAGATAATTTCTAGTATTAAAAGTTGAAGAAAACTGGAAAAAGGGTGAAACGTTAAGAAGGCAAAGACTACTTATAGGAGCAAAAAAAGACAAAAAATTGAAATTTTTTCACTCAGATATATTTTCCCCAACTTTTCCAAATTTGGTATCTACGATTTTTCCTAAACTTTTCATTTAAAATTCTGAGTTCTATTTTCAAAAAATCGTCCCCTCCCCTTTTTTGATTCCAACCCCAATTTTTCTGAACAAGGATTCTATTCCAAGAGAGTCACCTCTGCTTCGTTCTCTTCCCATTCGATTCAGTCCCCAGTCAGTATTCTGATGCGTTGAAAAAATATTAGTCAAAAATAAAGCAAACACAAGAATCCTGAATCATTTGAAAATCGAAAAATATAAGCATTTCTCTTCGTTTCATAGTTTTATTAAAACTTGCAAAAAATCTCGCTCGAAAATCTCAAATTTTATCGAAACAGCTACCATTCCAGCTCAGAAAATTTCAATTTCACACTAGAAAAATTCCAACAAAACCCACAAAGTTAACCACATACAGTTCAAAAATTGAATTGAAGGATGGTCAAAAAAATAAAAATTTTTCCGATTTTAAGGAATTTTTCCCATTTTTTCATACTCAGCTAAATTTTTCCTTTTTCTCAACTCACACTGTATTTTTTTTTTCAAAAAATCACTTTCGTACATTTTCTCATTCAAACTAAGTAATGTTTTTGCATACCTACAAATACAATTTTACAATTTATCAGGATCCCATCTTTGTGTCCTCCTCCCATCATTTGATTGAGTCAATTTTTCACCCATCAGAGAAATTACAGCCAAAAATAACGTGAACAAAATACTTCACTGTTTCATTCAAATCTGCTAGTATCTTGCTCGAAAAACACACATCACTTCCATTCTACTTACCTGAGGTCAAAATCTTTCAATGTTTTTCTTGAAAAATTCTCTCAACAACTAGAGGGACAAGACAAAGATGAACCAAAATTGGGAATATGGATGGAAAGACACTAAGGACAGAAATTTAAATTTTTTGGAATTCTTTCCAATCAAGAGTACAAGTTTTCTATTTGAGTGAAAATATGAATTTTATTTCAAAAAATAATTTTTTCGCCTATAAAAATCAAATTTCATGTTTTTTAAAAGAAATAATTCATTTTTTACCTTAATATATTTCGATGGTGTATTACCAATTTCAACAAAAAATTACTCGATTAAATAAGCATCGAAAAATTGAAAAAATTGAAGCATTTTTTTTTTACCTATTTCTTTCTATTTCCATCGACACCTACGTACTTAGCTAAAAAAATAAATCTAACAGAATAATACGTACTCGAGGTCAAAAAACTATAATCTTTCATTTCAAAAAATATTCCCTTCAAAATAAAAAAAAATTTCATTCCTCGATCGATACAAAATTTGCCAAAATTTACCCTTAGAGCAACCAAGATTTTACCTTGGCAACCTCCAATTCGGCATTCACCAGACACAACGATATAATACGACGAATACGAAACGCTGAACTTGTACACCGACCTGCGCTAAAGGTCATTCAACCATAGGCCTCGGTGGTTCTAAATGATTCCACAATTTAAACGGAGTACGAGTATTAATACCTTTTACCGGTATCTCGTGGTTCCTTTTCGTTAAAACTTGACAAAGCAATAAATAAAGTAAAAGGCGAAATTTACTATTCGAGATTTCAGCTCGAGGGTAAATTTTACGAACGTAGGAAGTTCTCAAAGCGATTTAGGAAATTAACCAATAAAATTTCAACCTCAAGCTCCGGTATAAAAATTTTGAAAGATGTTCGAATTGCTCGTTTGCAATTTTTCCATTCGACAGGAAGGAATTATGGGGGTAGACGAGTTGAAGTTGAAAATAACCTACACGTTTTCCTATGGTACCGTATAGAGAGGTTTAGAAGTTCATTTTGGAAAAAAAAAATTTCCACGGAAATAAAAATTTACGATATGGTACGATACGCGAGAAATTCGAGGTTCGGCGAATGAAAATATTTCTCGGACGAGAGATTACGCGAATGGACGAGAAGGGAATGAAATGGCAAGAAAACGAAATTCATTCTGCTCGTTGCATTGGTAATAAATTAAAAGAAAAATTTTCTCCCGATAAAGATATCTATACTCGTCTCGTATTTTATTTAATTAAAGAAGGAAGAGAAAGTCCCTGTTCAGAAGTCGTTAATTTACACCACGGACTATAATAACGTTAAATTCTTGCCCGATGATAGGAACAGGGTTGCCGATACCAGAGCATAATATCTTTCTATAAGTATAAGCCCATTAAATAATTTATTAACAAACTTTAGAAGGAATGATTTTTTTTCTATCACGAAATATTATTGCTGCATGTTTTTCATAAAAAAATTGATAAGTTTTTTACATTGTTTTTACTTTCCTGTTGTCTTTTCAAAAAAATTGAAAAAGTCAAATTTGAAAAATCCAAAAATAGAATACATACGTACAAATTACTTTTGAAAGAAATCAGTGAGTAAATCATTCTACTCAAAAATTTCAGCCTCACCTTTCATTTATATCTCTTCCAGATCCCTTCAACACGAAATAAACAGTAAATATCCAAACGAACGATCTTAATCTTAAAGATGACTGTGATGTTAATCCATAGTGACAGGCATGTAATATTGTCACGTTCAAGGTCGAGGTCAAGTTCGAACCTCCCCCTCATCAAAATACAGATTGAAATAATATCGAGCAAGAGCAATGGACTGAGTTAGATTCATGGCCATTACAAAATCAAATCAATGTTCAAAATCAGTGAACAACCGAGGGGCAAAATTCAAGAATTTTAAACCAAAATGGATTTTTTTTTATCTTTTCAGATCAGATATTATTTTTCCACCTTTTTTTAGAAAAAGCCATACAATTTTTTCCACCTAAAAATGAAATTCACCATTATTGGAGAATGGCTGCTAAATGTTTGATCATAAGTAATTAAGTATATTAATTTTTCTAGACTTTGCAAGATTTTACAGAATAATTTTTCAAAGTTTTACAGCCTTGTATTTTTTTATCATACAAAAATGATTTTTCTGTAATTTTCCTCAAAATTATTTCAACTGATTTTTTTTATTTTTGATATTTGAAAATTAAACTAAGTTAGAAAATTGGAAAACCTGTATTTCAAATCGAATTTTTCAAAAAATTGAGGAAAAAATTGTGGAAAAAAATATTTTAAAAATTTTCCTTTTAAGCTCTCAATTTTACATTAATTTCTGAAAATGATCTTCAAGAATAGTATCATGAATGATCATTAAACAGAATGATCCAATTCTATATCGAGTGATTCAAAACGAAACAATTGTATTTTCTCATTGAATCATTATCCATTTTTTCCCCATAAATCTGCTCTAAAAATCCAAAAAAAGTATTTAATCAAAAACATGAAAACAATAGATCTAAAAAATGACACCAAAAAGTAGCAAAATTAACCAGCATTAACATAAAGTTTAATTTCCAATCAAAACTAATCACTTTTCAGTTTTTTCCATTCCATTAGAACTCATCTTCGGCATATCTGCACTTTTACATGCACCTTCATCTACAACATACAACTTTACATCTTCCCTAACACCATCAACAATAATCGATTCATTCTTCAACTTCCAAAACTCACAACTCGAAAAAATACATCGGATTCGCTAATGAACACCAAAAACCAAACTTCACACACCACACTTTTCGACACCGCTATCCTAACGCAATTTCGCCGCATACATTTAACGAGTAAATAATCTCAACATCGCGGCAATCATTGGAAAGACCAAAGACCAAAGACCACCCAAATTCACGCTAGGAAAATTCACCAATATACCATCATCTCGTACTATAAAACCGAGTCGATCAGACGATCATCATAGGTACTCGCAGGTTACAACGAACCACACCATGGTAGATTTTCTGCTCGACCTTGCCAGCCGGTGCGAACGTCTCATAACGGGAAACACAGTTCTTTAACATAATGAACCAACAAGAAAGAGAGATGTGATTGCTTGTATACCGTATACAGTTACTTTATTAAAAATTAAATCTTCAATTTTTTTACTGCACCTTGTATACAGAGCTATATTTATACGTATAGATTGTGTACATTGATGTACAGTTATATACCAATGAAAAAATTATTTTTCGCCGACGTATAGGGCGCCATCGAGGCTCACCTATAGTATAGTCACCAAATCTATACAAAATCAGAATTCTTATCTAGAAAAAAGAATCTGGGTTTCACACACCTTCTGACGTAACACGAGGTAATGCTCGAAACGATATTTTGAACATTATTTATAAGGGAAGACAACTCTCGGAAGCGGGTGTATCGACGAAAGAGCCGGTTCTCTCTCGATCATCTGCCTTTTTACTTCCGCTTCGCGACTCCAGTTATCAACTAAGTATCTGGTTCTAATGCAAACACAACATTGTCGCGAACCGCGAATTTTTTTCACCTTTCTAGGCGTTCACCGGCTGTCAACCGGTATCTGACGACGTCGTGTGAAAAACGACCTCGAGAAAAGGAGAGAATCGAGAATCAGCGAAAAAGTACTAGTTTAGAGGTATAAAATGGTCGCGCATACATATGACGCCAGTCAAGTCGAGGCACCCAATACAGATGACAAGTTGTCCACAGATACTTTCTAATAGCACAACTTATCCTTACGTGAAGGTATTACGAGGAGAGACCGTTGAATTTTTACCAACTCGTAATGACGTAAATGAGATTTCGACGACCTGAGTTCAAATTTATTCCAAGTTCAAATTTCTTCAATTCTAATTTTCTTTCAAAACTGTACCCGATTTTAAAATTTTTCCATTATAAAATTTTTTCAAATTCAATTTTTCTCACAATTTTTACAAATTTATGTGCTAAGTATATTTATTGATGAAATGAATAACTAAATTTTAAATTCGAATTTCAATCTTTCTGTATTTTTTTTTCGATTTCATATTTTCATCAATTCTTCAAGTTTTATCCAATTACTCATCGAGTTGGAAGAAATTTCAAAAAACGTGAAGTTGAAAATTTCTTTTAAAAAACCCAAAGAAAGAAAAATTTGTACGGTTGTAAAAATATCGAAAAAAAAATTAATTATTGGACAAAAATCAAAGTTGGAAGAAATTTTGAAAAATATGAAGTAGAAAAGAGGGCAACTCGCAAAAAAAGTCTACATGTAAAATTGTAAGGAATAAAATTTTCTTTCGATAATAATGTGTCATTAAATTTATTCTAAAAAGCTGTAGTTCTCCAGCTCCTTGCGCTCAAAGTTGATCTTGGACCTCCATTATGCCCATTGGGTACCGTTTTTTGAGTAAAGGAGTCAAGGAAGCCACTTAGGAGGTTCAAATTAAAAAACCCAGACCAAATTTGAAATCAGCAACCCAAAGTACTTGGTGGTCTTGCCATTTCAAATTCTGGTCTGGTATCCAAGTTCAAAATTTTGAGCCCTATGCCTCTAAAAGATTCAGGTGGTGAAATCACAAAAATGGTATCCATATCATTTTTCAAGTTATTTGAAACTTTGGCGTAATGTGCATAGGGGTGTCTGGAAGGGCACAAAATAAAAAATTAAGGCCAAATTTGAAAACAGGAAACTAAATTTCAATATGGTATGCCATCTAAAAAATATTGCTCAAAATTGAAATTTCGGTTTTTCTGTTTCCCTTCCCTTTAAGCGTTCTTATTTTCCTAAGGATCAGATTAAAACTTTTAAATGCCAGAATGCGAATTTTGAGTTTTAGTAATCCAAGATAGAAAAATTTTTCACACCAAGTTTCCGTTGCTATATATGAGAGTAGATAGACGTAGACACTAGACAGGTTATTCAGAGAATGGAACCTATCTCGTTTTGATTTAGATATTTTAAAATTTTTCCTATTTTGATTTAATAACTTTTTTTTCAACTTCATATTTCTTAAAATGTCATTCAACTAAAAATTTTTCCCCATTATTTCAAAAGTTTTCCTCAATTTTTTCGACTTTGCATTCGAATTTTTCTTCTGTTTGTGAAGCTCCATAAGAAACCATACCTTAGGGTGAAAATATGTTTTCGTGAAAAATGTCGAAATGGGTCAAAAATTGATTTTATTAAAAACGATTTTTTTTTCTTCAGAAATATGTTCTTTGATACCCAAGAACATTTTAAGCACTCAACCAACTTGTTTTCGTCGATTTACAGCTTCGTATACGAGCTTTAAAGTTCTCTTATAAGTTATAATACCTAATTTTTTCCTCCAATGAAAAAGTTTACTCTCATAATGTTTTTCAACTCTTTCGCAAGGTTGGCTACACTGTGTGACAAGATATGGACCTGAAACTTGCACCATTAATTTCCTCACAAAATCTCACTCCAGGATCACTAATTTTTTATCGTAATTTTATTTCTATATTTCATTGAAGTGTGGAAATTGAAAAAAATTTTCAAAAAGGTGTTTTCAACATTTCTCAACATTTGACTCCAACTGAGCTGCGGTTTGCTTCATTTGACTTCTAAATTATATCAAAGAAAATCGAAACCTAATTTTTAACCTCCTTCGCCCTAAAGTATGGTTTCTCATCTCATGGAGAATCCATTTCATTTTTAGAAAAATTTTTCCAACCTAGAAATTTAAAAAATGTAAAAAATTAACAAATAAAAATAGGATAATTTTGAGAAAGCTGAAGTTGAAAAAAATATCAAAATAAAATAGGAATTAAAGAAATTGATAAATTCAAAAGTTGAAAAAAACTGAACTTGGAAATCGTCAACCCCCATTTACGTCGAAATCATTCAAAATCTAGTGAATTTTCACCAAACACGATTCATTACACCAGACCAGGCCTAATTACACGCCACCTGTGCCACCGTGGCTCTGATGCCGCACACGGTTCCACGAACAATCGCATGCAGACACAGATACGAGCATTAAATCGTAATGAGAATTTTTTCCCATCTGCTCCTCTCCCCCAGGACACATTCTGCAAAAAACCTGAATGTTGATAATCCATTGTAAATTGTATGTAAACTAAAGGTATACCTTCGAGCACAATCTGATACCCTATCATTGTCTAGCGAAACTATAGCGATATTTCCTTCCGTTGCTTTCTTTGTTTCCGCGTGTATAATTTTTTTACTTCTATTTTCCTAGAAAACAGGTACCTATAAGAATCGAATGTACGATTTTTTTTCCCAATTCGCGAATAAGATACTCTTTTGTATTGAAACTTGTTGTACAAAAAATATTCTCGTATACATGATTTTTTTTAGTTTCCTTTTGTCCGGACTCCTCCGAAGAGCAGAATCGACGATATACTGGTACTCGTGTGCTTTAATATGGTTAATTATACCTATATGTAATGTACACGAGCTAACGCCGTGCGCCAAACGTCGACTGATACCCTTCCATACCGCACCATGCCACATACGAGTATACCTACAGTGTACTATGCATAATGCACTGTGTGATTTTTAATAATGTAATTATAATTTTTACGACCGAACGAACCGCAAAAGAAAATGTTATTTTTCCGTCAAAACTGCGAAAATAACGGTTCGTTACATTAATTTAACGCTTCCGATTAACGCGAAATTTTCATTCGAGATCAGAGTTGAGATTATGGACTATGTAAGCCGATTAGGTACCTAGTACCGTTTCCTGCTGCTACTGTGTAGTTTAGATAACTATACACGAATGATGATGAGGCTGGGCTGGATTTTCATTTTATTACCTATCAAATTGAGCGGGTAGGAATTTTTAATGAAATGGTCAAACTTTAATTTTTTTTTTTGTGATAAGATCTTATTCCACCCATATGAATGGTAGGGATTGTAAAATTCATGAATTTTGTGATGATTTCAAAATACAACCATTCGGCCGGTCATGAACACCAGATTGGTCAATTTTTCTCCATCACGTCGTGAACTTTTATAATTTGAATTTTTATTTGTTTTATATTTTTTGATGATTTTTGACCCTCAAAGTTCATTTTTTGGCCAAATAAAGAATCCTACGAAAAAATCATTAGGTCATAAATTAAATCCACATCATACCAAAAAAGTATTTTCTTGAAAAAAAAAAATCAAAATTAAATTTTCAACCTTCCGTTTCACACCTTTTCTTCTCTCGTATTAAAATTTCACAAATCGTAGTAAAAGCGATAAAAAAAAATGTAAAATTATAATTCCAACAAAACATTGGTCTTCATAATTTCAACACAAACTTCGATCACAATTTCAATAGATTTTCGAAAAAAAAATTAAATTTTTTCAACAAAACTTTCAATACAATTTATAAAAGAATCAAGTTTTTAAAAAAATTGTAATTTTCTCAAATATTTATAAATTTTTATGAAGAATTTGAGTTGATGAATTTTTCTAACGTTGATTAAGTAATATGGAGAGTGGAATTTTTATAAGTTATTTATAAGCTCAAATATTAAAGGGACTCTCAACCGGTTTTCTAAGCAAAAAAATGTAGGTTCGGTACAATGATCCGGATGTGTTTGTACCCTACGTGCGGTTCGATTTCTACCAACCACTCTCTCAGTACTCGAAATTTTACCAATTTATTTCAAAATTTATTCCAGATTTCCGAACACAATCAGATAAACAATAGAAAACTAATTTGACAGCATTTCTTTTTTATATATAAAAAAAAAATGACGATTGTCAATTTAAACCTCTTCTAATAATCTTTATTTTTTATAATGCGTGCGATCTAAATTGGCCAACTTGAATTTTACCTGAAGGAAAATGATACACACTTTCAAACGAAACACAGCTCAATTTTCTAGATTTCACCATACCAAACTTTCTCCATTCAAAAATATAATTTTGTTAGGGTGGAGAGAGGTAAATTATACTTTTATTTTCAATGACAAAATTATAAAATTAATATACAAAAATTAGTTTAAGCGGAAAAATTGAAGAAAATGGTAAAATGCAGTTGGTAAAATTTTTTAATTTTTTTACCTGCTCAAAACTTAATTGGGTATTGTAAAATATGTGACCTTCCAGGAAAAAACCGACCTTCTGTCCGAAAAAAAAAATTGAAAAAAAAAGTGTCCCAATCAGTCCAAAACCATGATTATCATTTTTGTTTTGGATTGATTTGGACACCTTTTTTTTTCAATTTTTTTTCGGACAGAAGGTCGGTTTTTTCCTGGAAGGTCACATATGTTTCATTCACCAGTTCAGGTCTTCAGATTTCTCAGATGTTTTTCCAAAACCGAGTTGGTCTATTCTTTTCAAAAATTCAATTTAAGTACTTTGTAATGTGAATGTACTCCTACTGTGCTTAAAAACCAAAAAACATTTTGAGAGTCCAAAATATTCAAGTCGAGATATTAATAATTTTATATGAATTTAATAAAAAAAAAAAGAGAGGAGAGAAATGACGATAAAAAATTTAAATGATTTTCAATTCGGATTTCAGTTTCTTTTTTTCTCACAATTTTTTCAGTTTAAGCTTTGGTTCTTCAATTTTTCAATTTTCAATTTCTGTTTTCAGTCCTCACAAAATGAAATTGAAAATGAAAAGAAAAAAAAGGGAAAAAACTACAAAATAGTAAAAATTATAATCAAAATAATAGAAGGTAAGTAAATGAAAACATAAAATTGAAATTCAATTTCCGATTTTTACTGCACGATTCAAATAGTGTGGAGGCAAAAACAGAAAAAAATATCGGGAAGACCTGAAATTATTCAACTTACGTTCTTTTTTCCTATCTTTAGTTTGCGATTTCCAATTCTAAAAGGTTGAGAAAATAAAACAGTTCTTGCACAAAAATAACCTTGAAAGAAGACCCAATTTCCAAAAATATGATTTCCAACTCAATTCTAAAAATTTAAATCACCGCAATACTTCCATTCAAAAATTCAACTGCTCTTAGATTGTTCAAAATTATCTCAAAATTTATCAGAGAAAAGTATTTTTAACTTTTGAATGAATTTTTAAAATTTCTCATCCAAATTTGGTTAGATACCAGAAAAAATATGTAATCTTGATATCTCACAAAAATGCATACAATCTCATTTACTTAATTAAGCTTTACCTCTTTCCTCTTCACAACAGAAAATTACGACCCACTTCTACTCACATAGCCGGCGTTTACAGCGTAGCGTGTGTAGCAAATGCTACACATCGGCGAATTCGTGTGTAGCGACGCTACACATCGGAAAATAGCGGGGTTCGAACCTCCTCCCTCCCCCCTCCCCATGAGGTCAAAAATTTACGTGAAAAAAGGCTTTTTCAAGATATTAAAAATCGAATTTTCTCTAAGCTTCGCCCTCGCTTCGCTCGGGCATAAAGAAAATCTCAATTACCTATTTAAATTGTTTGCAATGATTAAATATGCGAAAAAGGCTCCATCTTGGTATTCTAAATCTCCATACCTATTTATACCTTCCCAAAGAAAGCTTCTGACACAATTGCTTGAAGTTTCTGTTACTATTTGTTTTGTAAGGTCCAAATGATTAGTTTGAAAGTTGCTTGTTCCAAAATTACACCTTTACCGAAGTTTTTTCTCTAAATATTTTATGCAAATTGTATAAAAAGTAAGAACTTGATACCACCCGTGTACCTAGGTATATTGTGATTTTTTGATACCTACATTTATGAATGAAAATGTTTCAAATTATGAATCATTTACTGTTCTCACAGTGTATTTTTTAGGGGTGTGGGTGAGGGAGGAATGGTGAAAAGTGAACTAAAAATTTCTCGAAAAGGGGGGCGGGGGGCTAAGGGTATAAAACCCCCAAATTTTCTTAAGCTCGGAAAAAAGTTTTTTTTATTGCAAAAATATTTTAAAAACGTGCATTTTTTTGTTTTTCAAACAGAATTTTTTCAAAAAATTTTCGCCCTCGCTTCGCTCGGGCAATATTTTCATTTTTTTATATTAATAATTGATAAATTTTGACAAATGTTCGAGGCAAAAATCACCGACTCCCCACATTGTCAGAAAAAAAAGTAATTTTTGACTGAAAGATCAGTAAAAAAGAAAATGAAGTGAAGTTTCCTCTGAAAGCTCTCATCCTGACTTCTGATATTAAGTTAATTTCAAATAAGTATATAATTTTTTTTTTTTCAAATTTAACCCTGCATTTTAACACCCATGTCTTAATATTGTCCGGAGGGGACGGAGCAGAAAAAACCTTGCAATTTGACACCCATGTTGTGATATTGGCCTGGGCTGAGCAATTTTTTGTTTGCTACACATCGGAGAAATTTACTTCGCCGGCTCTGTCTACTCATAGGTTTAATAAACCATTCAAATCGCAAATTTTCAAAACAAGATGAAAAAACCAATTACTTTCTACTTTTGAAGTCGAAAATATTCATTTACGACATCAATGACAGCTACACACGCCTCAAAATTGAACCCATTTCTCTTCCAAACGCAATTCTCAAATAAAAAAAGATTTCGCTGGAAAGCAGCCCACCAATAAATAATTTACTACCAATAAAATAAATTCGCAACGCCGCAAATGAAATTCACAATGCACATAAAATTTTTCTGCACCTCTGCGACTCTAATTCATACACATTTTACGTTCAAATTTACCGACTCATTTCACCAAAGCGCCGCACATCGTACAAAGAGCATAAAGAAACGACTGAAGCGAAAAAAAAAACCAGAATAAGAGGAAAGGGCAGGGTAAAGTTAAATCATCGCCATTGAAACGCACTCTCTCTCGTGAATAAAATTTGAAACGACTCTAAATACCGATACTGTAATCCGCAAATCATCTCATATAAGCTCCTCTACCTCTACTCCTTTCGTTATCAAACACAAGACACCGCAATTACGGTACTTACGGTATTCGAGCATCGCCAGAGAACAAACATAGAAAAAAATTCTTCGACTGTAAAGAGATAGTAATAGAGTGACGGAGAAAGAGTAACAGAGAAGGGAATTCGAGTGGCCAGGGTTACGTGTTAACGTGTACAAAAGACAAATTGATGTTAGATCGTGCCGGCTTGTTGAGCAGAGATGGATACTGACGTAGGTGGACTTGAGAAAGTATACGAATCGGTATGATTCCCATTTGCTTACAGTCGACTAACACCTGGAGCTTTACGAGAAACGACCAACAGACTCACGACTATACTGAAAAAAACAAAATAATAAATTTTATCCAAAAAAAAAGATATTTATAACGAAATTGGTGAAATTCATTTCCAATTTTCCGTAGCATAAATTTTATCAAATTTCGCGATAAATTTTTTTTTTCGATAAATATTAATTTTTTTAGAATAAATTTTACCAAATTTGCAGATGAGAACCTATTATTATTTTTTTGATTACAACTCATTTTTTGAATAATTTTTTTTTTTTGATGAAATTAAGTCAATTTCTGTAAGTAATTTTATTTTTTCAGTGTAGAGTAGAAATTATTTTACATTTTTCTGAAGTTTTATATTTTCCAAAAAAGCTCGCCCATTGCACCTTAAAATTTGAACCTTTTTCATCTCCTCAGAATCCTGGATCCGAAACTCTTCACTTCTCATCGTCAAATTCTCTCATCCGAATCTCGACAATAGTTAAATATTCACTTTCGGTGGAAACTAGAAAATGAATAGATGATTACGCCTCTATACGAATTAATTAAAATCGCACTATCTAACGCCTTTTTCTTTTCAAATACAACTTCATCGTCTCGTTTGAACGTTTCTCCACATACTGGCTCGGATACGAATATATTTATAGTACATATTATATACGAGATCCATAAATATGTACACGCTTGATGGAAATATTCTCAGCAACTTTCACTCTTTCGTTATTTTAATCTGTTCAACAACAAAGCGATTTTATATTTGATTAAGACGTCTGGTCGCCGTACATACGACTGAAATTATCCGTTATTTCATTCTAAGTATTCGTATTTATAATGATAATGATTCCCCTCAACAACATCGTAAACGTTCGCAGCAGTAGCTAAGGAAGAAAAAAACTTCATCAACTTCCCTACTTCCTTCAGGTGAGACCACAAATCAAGGAGTAACTCGGTAGACGATTTTGGAAAAGCTAATCTGAGGACTACAGAGAGGAAATAGTATAGTCTCGAAACACTATGTATATGATCGCGAGGTTAATAACTTTTAAACTATCGAAGACCGGTCGTTTTTAACCGGTTTCACTATTTAAGGGTATTAATTGGCGGTTGTTTTTGTTTCGAAGCTACGTGGGTTGTTGATTTTCCTAAAATGTTTACGTCGTGACATTTTTAAATACGTACGTTTAATACCGTTAAGTATTGATCCCAAATACCAATGTGTAGTGTAACGGTATCTTCTTTCCATTATTGTACTTTTTCCCATTCTATTACGTATTCTCCTGTTTTTTTTTATCGTATGCATATTTCTCAGGAGGAGCTCTGTTGTGTTAAGTGACTCTAATCTTTTGATATGGCGAATTCGTATACGAAGAAAAAAAAACGAGAATAATTGAATACGAAGGGGAAAAAGAATAAAACGAAACAGAAGACCATTGCAAAATACGATTCGTTTCAGAAAAAAACAGCTTTTTGTAAGAGGTTTTGTTTCAAATGACCGTACATGATTTTGTGGCGTCTCGTCTATGTATCTACTACCTACTAAATAAATAAAGATACTTCTTCAATAAGGGCGAGTTATAATCACAAAGGCACGTACCAAAAATTTAACAGTTCGAAACAATAAGTATAAAAAAATCATTCAAAATATTTTACGTAGGTAAGAAATTCAAAAAGCTAATATCTTCAAAAAAAATGGCATGCCGAAAAAAATTCATATTTTTTGAAAATCATTCAACATGAAACATTGACCGTTAAAATCAATAACAAAAAAATATAAAATTATAAACGAATCACTAAATTTTTCGTATGAAATCTCATTGAAATTAGAAAATTACGTAACTTAAATCGTCAAAATTGGTTCCAAAACTGTTCAAAATGTGATTTTTCGGGAAAATATTGCTCTGTTTCAAAACACCTAAATTCATTGTTGATGATTTTCAAGCATCTTTGTCGATTTTTTTAAAGGAAGGTTGGTAATAATTATCAAAATTCATAAAGTTGAAAGAAATTTTCAAATCGAGAATTTTTGAAGGATCTTCACTCGGTTAAATATTTCGACCATCTTTTTTATCCTTACAAATTCATAAATTCGAAAAAATTGACATAATTCATAATTCATACGAACTTTGCAAACCTGGTTGAATTGAAAATTTTCAACAATACAAAAAAGTGAACGAAAAATTAACAAAAAAGTTCAGAAAAATTTGAAAACTTTTTGAAAAAAAAAATTTAATGAAGACTGTTGGACTTTTTCAGCACTTTTTCCATAATTTTCCAACTTGCAAAATTGTTATACTTAATTAATTCATCACGCTTCATTTTTTTCATTTTCAGATGAAAACGATTTTCATAATTTTTGAGTACCTAGATTTTCGATTTTTAATTTTCCTTGAAACTTGATCATGGACAAACCAATGAGTTTTTGGTGGAAAGATGATGGAAGGAAGAGGGAATTGAAATTTTTCGAAGATGGGATTTTTCCAAAATTATGTACTTGAATTACAATTTTTTTCAATACAAATTTCTAATGAGAACTTACCATAAATTTCTAAACTGCCAGTTTGCAACAAATTATTTCTTTGCGAATTATTGCTTGATCTTTTCAAACTTTAGACAGAAAATATCATAATTTTTTTCATAGAAAATTTGCTCAATAATTTTACTAAAAGCCCAACAGTCTTCAAAATGCATAAAATTTTGAAAAGAATGAAAAATTTTACATTTAAAAAAAAAATGATAATATTCAAAATAAGTATACTTATTTAAATTTAGAACCTACCTATTTAAAAATTTTAAGCTAATTTTCAAGACATTCACAATTGCAAAAACGTTTTTGATATTTTACGAAATACCATATTGACCTGCTCGAAAATTCAACAATTTTATTTTTTACATTCTCAATTTTGGTAAACTGTGCCAGATTTTCCCCCCTCGATTTAAATGCTAACCCGAGGAAATTCTCCTAAAAATACGAAATTTGTTTCTACTCTCATCAATCATAACAATAGAATATTTTCATAACTTTCTGTGACGTGTTATAAATTTTTCTGATGTCTTTTTAGCTACTTCAAATAAATTCAGGTCAGTTTTAACGATGTTATTTATATTTTCGATAATTCGGACCAATGTCAACTGATAAGAAGAACAAAAAATCCTAAATTTCCAACAGAAATGGATTTTTTTTACAATTTCCAACTCAAGTTGTTAACTAAATCTCAGGGATGAAAATTTTTGTTATTTTCATACAATTATTCTTTGGTACTTCAAATTTATACAAAAATGAAAACCCACATTTTTCAACTTTTGACGGAAAAAATCAAAGATGAAGCAGAATATTAAAATTTTTTTGTCATTTTCTAATTTTCTTGCTTCTGACTTGAAATTTTGGTTAGGTAATTTCTGATTTTTCTTGGTCTTCTGGTCAGTAGACACTTCGCGACTCAAATATTTTTTTTTCCACTAAAAAAAGGATTCATTCATTATTAGAAAGGGGAAGGGGAAGATGGGTTGTTTATGTTATGTCTAATCCATCCAACTGCCGAATTTAAGATATGGTCAAAATTTTTGTCCAATGCATGAACTAGGCAATCGCTTGCCCATGCAATTTATGAAATTTATAATTTCAAAACCTTCTACCATTTTTCTTATTTCAAAAAGTCAAATTCAAGATAATTTGGCATAGAGAACTATTGTATTTCAAAAAAAAATCAACCAACTACTTCAATTAGAAGATTTTTATACTGCAAAAAAGGTTTTTCATGTAGTGTAAACAATTTTTGATTGAAGTTGAATTTTTTTTGAAATGCAGCTAAATGTTAATTTACCATGCCAAAATATCTTGAATTTTCATTTTTGAAATAAGTAAAATGGTAGAAGGTTTTGAAATTATAAATTTCATAAATTAAGCAAGGCAAAAATTTTACCCACTTCATAAATTTGGAAATTACACGGATTAGGCGTAACATTTACATTTTCAACTTTTTTTTTCGTATGTTATCAACTTCAACAGTCTTATTTTCACACAATTCTCAAAAATATATGTGAGCCCGAGTATAGAAATTTTCCTTAGGCACCAAAAATGTTTTTCGAGGTAACACTGATTTTGAGCCTTTCCAAAGACAAAGAATCGACAAGATATCTCAATTTGAAAACTGAATTTTTGAAACCGAAAAATGATTTCTATATCTGAGCTTACATGATATTTTTAAATTCTACTCATTTTGAGAATGTTCAGTTTTCAAATAACATAGTCACAATATCTGAAAAAAAGATCACCCTTTCTCCCAAAATATTGAAATTGTAAAAATTTTCGATTCAATCGTATATTTCTATTAAAGGGTATTTCTCAAAACGGGTATTCGGCTCGTATCAATATCTGAAAACTTGAAAATCGTAACAGTTCGACGATCATTTAAAAACAGAAAAACAACATTAAATCGAATAAAAAAAAGGGTGTTTTCGGACCAACCCGGAAAATTCTCCAGTAATAAAGATGCTTCTTCTCCAACACTCGTACTTTTCCCCCAAAATCTTCCCTCATTTTCGACTCTTGGCTCCAGTTTCCAGTAACCTACCCAAACAACGTGTTATTTATCACCCTCTGCACCTTGCCTCGACGATAAATCATTCGATTACCACCGAGAATCGCACTCTCCAGCGTCGCCATTATTTCAGACACCGTGTTCGCAAGAGAAAGGGAATCAGAAGGAAGAAAAAACGCCGAGCTGAACCTAATAGAGAGGAATTTGAAAGTAGCAAAACTCGTTTGAGATAATTTAATTTTAAAATACTTTAATTTTCATAACTTTTCAATACCGTACCCGAGCCGAAGACCGGCGAGGACACCGCGACGCGACTTTTTCCAACTTTCTGTTATAATATTCGAAGCAATTTGTAAACGTACGTAATCACAGATAGCGCCTTAAATATACGCATTATGCAACCCATTGAACACGCGTTTTTTCCGGCCGCCGCACCGCAATGGTTCCCAAAATTCATCGCACAGACGCAACGGTACCGTATACCAAAATAAAAGGTCAATGACCGGCCGAACAATCCACCCTGTTCGTAGGCCGCACACAGAACACCGAACCGTGTAGGCATAATACAAAGCGGTGGTAAATTTCTAAGGATAAATTAATTTACCGAGTCAATTTTGATGTCGTATCGTGTCTCGTAATACCGTTTTAGCATCCGAAACTTACGCCGGTATAACGTACCGCTGCCAAAACCATCGTATTTTTCGCCGCATAGTCCTTCCACCATAATTCCCGAGCAGCGTGCTGATAAAGACCTTTCTTAACTGTACATCATCGGTACGTATAATTTGATCGTAACATCATCGTCGTGTGTACCGTTACACCGAGATACAGTACAAGTCGAAGGCGAAGCCGAACCAGCGCGAATATGCGTCGCGATGTTCGTACACTATACTCGTATTTTTTTTTTTTTTTTCGAATAACGGTGATTTTTCTTCTTTATCGTTTCGACGCATGTTTAATTGGTACTTCGTATAGTACAGTAGGCCTGGATCTTCTAAAAATATAATGTATAGGCCTAGAGATCTACTGACATATGTACTTGGGTCGCTGTCTATCATCGTATCGCGATTTGGAACCCGCTATGAATTCGAATCATAGCTGTACCAAAGCCTACTCGTGAAGTGCTCGTTTTGTAAGGATACTATCTATAAAAGACTTTCACAAAATCGACGTGTGATTTCTTTATTCGCTAATTGGATCGTTAATTGGATTTATGTATTTGTAGTAGGCGTATAAACTGAGTCGATAGAATGGATGATAGGAATCGTGGGATATACGAGAGTATTTCTGTAGAGATCTCATCCCTGGGGAGATTATTTGTTTTTCAGACCTTATCTGAATTTTGAGAGTTGAGAAAATATTAAGAGCAAAAAATGCAAAGAAAAAGAAAACAAATCAAGATCCGTGAAACTGCTGAATGCTTATTCACTTCTACATTTCTGTGCAGAGTATCAAAATATTTTCGATAAACATTAACGTAATGTCAAATGAGACAAACTAAGATAATTTTTTCAGAAACATACATCTAGTTCTTCAAAAAATGGTACCTAGGTGAATTTCAAATTATGTGGTGGAAAAATACAGAGTTCGAATTGTTTAGGTATAGAATAGCAAAAGAAGATAGGAATAGGGCTTGAGGCTAATTGCCTAACAAGGTTGAAAATGATTGAAAAGTAGCAAATTCTGCAATAATTTCAGTTTTATTACAGACCTTCCAGTTCAAGCGTTTACTTTTTTCAAAATTGTTTTTCCTGACTTTTTAAAATCTTTTTTCCCCATTTTTTTCAAATTCTGAAGACTGTTTCCCAAAGTGACCAACAAAAGCTAGCAGAACTTTTCTCTCTTTATTTTTTTTTAAGAAGGTGCTCTACGTATTGCGGGTCGCATAAGCATGAAATTTGTAAAGCGAAAATTACGTTTTGAATTTGCGTTTTTTGAATTGTAATGAGGTAAAATGATGAAATAATGTATGAATATGATTTTTATACGTGAAATAAAGAAACTAAAACTATTGAAAAGTTCCAGTGGCCAATATAATGATTATACTGGAAATTCAAAGAAATGTAAAACCCGTTGACGGTTTTTACAAGATTTTTCGGAGACTATTGAACCAAATTTGATGAAATTTGGATAAGAGGTGTAAAAAAAAGTGTATTTCTGACAGGCTGACAGAGCTCTTTTTTCATTTTTTTCAAAATTCTGAAAAATATTCCAATTTTATTTTATTTTTTTTTTTAGAAAATCGAAAAAAGGGCTCCGCCAGCCCGTCAGAAATTCTATTTTATACAACTTACTGAAATTTCAACAAATTTGATTCAGTAATCTCCGAGAATTTTTGTAAAAACCGTCATCAAATTTTACATTTTTTCCAAGTTTAATAAAAACAATTATAATGGCAATTAAAACTTCCAAATGCTTTCATTTTCTTCTTTATTCCACGTTCTAAAATCATATTCATTCATTTTTTCATCATTTTTAGCCTTTTAAAATCAAAAAAAAAACACGAAAATTCACGGTGCGCCTTATAAGTTGAAGATAGGCCAGAATTAATTCCCGCAATAAGTAGAGCACCCTCTTAAAGCTACAAAAGAAGAAGAACTACATTTTTTCAATTTTTTTCGGCCTAATCTACCTTGATAGGTGATTTTGTTCTTCTTTTTAGTGCTCAATTCAAACATGATTTCAGTTTTTCTCCACCACGCTAGGAATTTTCAGGATTCGAATTTTTATTTATTTTACATTTCTTGGTGATTCTTGACACTTCAAATAGATTTTCAGAGCAAAAAATAGTCCGAAAGAAATAAATAGAATATAAATTGTAGAGCGTAAAATTCTCTCTATCTGGAGTCCAATTAATCTTTCCCAGTTTTCGAAATATTTCAGATGAAAGTTCAAAATTCAATTTCCATCTTTTACTGAAAATATCTCAAAAACTAAGCCTCCCAGAAAAAAAAAAACGAATCAGACTCTAGAAATGAAATTCTACATCAGAAGGGAGCATTCGTTGAAACGAATTTACCAAAAAAAAATTAATCCATTAAGTACATAAAATATTCACATTTCATCATTTTAAGAGAAACCGATGAAAACCAAGCAAAGCAAGGGCAAAAAAATTTTCTTTACATTTCCTCGACGAAAAAATAATGTTGAATTTTCAAAAAAATTTCCCGATGATATACAAAAAAAATATGTGTCGTCGACAGATATTTAGTTTAATGTTATCAAGATCATGCGAGATACTGTTTAATCAAAAGTAGATTTCATTTTTCTAGAAAGTCGATAGCAACTTATTTCTCATATCTGCATACCTCGATCGATATCTATTTAATAATACATATCATATCAAAATAATTACCAGAGCCCCAATACGCGTAAGTACTCAGAAAGAAGTACATATTTACTTTACATTATAATGAGTATATCTGATTCAACAAAAATGCTGTTTTTCCAAATTTTCAACATAGCATTGCTAGCTTTAGGTAGGTACCTACTTCAATCATTACGAAATAATAAACTTTTTTCAATAGTATAGTTTTCGGTGTTAAATATCATTAGTTATCACCTACGTGTCAATTTTGATGCCATTTTTTTGTCAACGAGTTGGGTGCCATTTACTTTCAAGTGCACCATGCAGCATCGCAGAAGACACCACCCAAGGACAGTTGACATTTCAAGAACAACTAGATGCGATCATGAAGAAAGTGAACTTACTTCAGAAGAGGGCGATAGCAGATGCAGAGAAAATAGCGTTTCTTGAGAAGAGGGTGACAGCAGATGCAGAGAAAATAGAGTTACTGGAGAAGAGGACGATAAGAGTTATTGGAGAAGAAGGTGAACAAAGCTGATGACGACTATATAAAGCTAGAAGAAATGGATAAAACGAACTTGAACTCAAAAAAGACGATCAACAATACCATCATGATAACTGACTGACATGATGCTGAAGGTAATCAATTATCATGTTTGCAATAAAGCAAAGAACTCCACATCCAATTTCAACTTTTTTGAATACAAATTTTTCGATAACAGGATATTAAATGAAAAACGTGGCCCCAAGAGTTCAAACGAACTGCAATAAAAATTGGTGAAATATCGTGCAAGTTGCTTGATCCAAGAATCGAAGGACACAAGCCAAAACAGACAATTCTAGTGCCAATAATAATCCTCACCACTGCAAAAGGAACGAACCTAAATTACAACTATATGAGATGGTTTCAAGATATTCGACATTACTTCGCCCATACAAAAACCAAACCGAATTGTAGTGAATATGAATACGCCGAAAAATTACTCACAGATTTGAAGAAATCCATATATAGCTAAAGAATGTAATGAAAAATTGTTATTTCACTACATACCAGAAAAAAGATTAGATGAAATGATGAAATACATTCAGGATTTTTGTCACATCTACCAAGCAAACGAGCTGCGAAGCATACTGGTACCACACGGAAACGCAACAACTCGAATACCTCACCAGAATTTCACTCCAAAAATACAACACCAAAAAATAAAAAATATAAGAAATATGAACGAAATTTTAAAAAAAATTTTTGATATTTTATGCCATTCGTGTTTAAAAAAAATTATCTCAAAATGATTTTATTTTTTGTAGTTTTGTAAAATTTAGGTATTCATTTAAATTCTCGAATTTCGCATTCGTAAATAAAATTCTATTCTTTTTTAACGAGTGTTATATTATCTCTAGTGTTTTAACGTGCAAAGAGGTGTATCAATTTTTCATTTTTTTTTTCAATGTTCACTTTCAGTGGTTGAATTTTTTTTGTTAAATTACTCGATGAAAAAAAATCATTCCAGCTACGTGAAAATTTCATACTGTTGGAATATTGCAATCTGCAACTTTTCAAGCTCCTGGTAGACCTCTGATAGTTTAGGGACCCATCGCATCGCACCTTTCAAGTGCTACGACCTACCAGCAGAGGAAGTTTTGAAGATTGTTGTAAAAATGAAATTGTTGGATGTGAAAGGGGGGGGATCATGTAAAATTTTACAGCTACAATCTGGTTGAGAAGGGTTGTCACAGAACAAATCAATATTAAGGAGCTACTTACGCTCATTTTTAATGATTAAAAACCTGAATTTTCGTAAGATTGTACAATTAAAGTTAAAATGAAAATTTTTTAAAACAAAACCCATTACAAGACCATACGATAGTGTTGAAATTGCAGATAGATTCGTTATTGTAGCTGATGACAGAAAATCTTTGAATTCTCCATTTGCTTTCAAAAATCAAATAGTATAAGTCGAATTTCATCCACTCTATCGATTTATCTATTTTTTTTTATTTTCGAATTAAGTAGTACCATCAAGAATAGAAATGAAGAGCAGGAAAATTAATAACTCATATAACTAAAATTTGTTGAATGCTATTTCTTTCAAAATTTTGAAACAATTTTCAGTGAGATTATACATCAATTTTGCAAGCTACACGTTCTGTGCAGCTGCACTTTAGATTACGTCCTGATAAGCAAAAATTTTTGAAACTACGATTTCAAAATTTTCTAACCCTTTCAAAATATCCAAATAACTTATTCTAAAAAAACAACCTTTCGAATAATTTCGCCTCCTTAAAAAAATTTCAATTATGTACATAATAAATTTCTAATTCTAAATATTCAATACCAAATCCTTCATTTTCATAAAAATTCATCAAAAAATGTTTCCTATTAAATCTCATTTTCAAAAATTCTCAAAATTTCAACCATTTTACGTTCATTTCCTAAAACACCAAACACAGGCAACACTGCCCGACCAAATTTTCCAAACTATAAAGCATTCACTCCAAGTCGATATAGTAGTTACGACGATTTAAAAATTAATATCGCTTATGAAACTCTTACCGAGGAGATTAACGTGACGGTAAAATTGACATGATCTTATTCTCCCTCATTTTTAATAGGCAGGTAGTAAAAATAACCTGTTAATGGAATTTTGTACACTGAAAGGCTCATGGTAATCGTACACACGGTAGTAGCCAATCTGTAACTCAAGCCAAGCAATATGATACGGTTTTTCAACTTTCGATTTTTTTTTTAGAAAGGTTAGGTATAGTAAAGTTCAGTCAACCGAGAAATCAATCGTAGGTACGAAATACATTCATACTACAAAATGATCAATAAAACCAAAAAAAAATAATAAATCAGTAAAAAAATAAAATTATTCCTCCGCATCAATTCGCAATCACAAACACCCATTCGAAAAACCACTCTCAAATTCTCAAACGACGAAAAAATCCATTCACCGAATAAACTACGCCTTCAAACTACACTTATGCAATATGAAACCTTCCCAGACGTTAATATTTTTGCATACCCTACGCCGTGAATACGACTGCCATCTCGCCTTGCTTTTATATTTATACCCATTAAAAGTCATACCCATAACGTACTTTTATTATTCCTAGAAAAGCTGAACTTGGCGACCGAATTTCTAATAATTGATTCTTCGAAAACTACCCGTCAATATTAAACAAGTTAAGGTAGTTAAAAATAACTACCAAATAAAACTCAACCCTCCATCTATCCTTACTCATCAACGGTCACCTAGACGACATCCCAATGGTTAAGGGCAAACTTGAACGAACTCTTTAAGATAACTAGGTCAGTAAAATATCGATTTTCCATAAAAATATTAATCACTCACCATTATCAGTGGCGTCCTCTTTCTCCGTCGACAAATTTTTCCAGCATTCTGTAAAAAGAAAAATCGCACCGGTGAATTAACGTGCATTCTTCAAATACAAAGGGGGGAGGGCTGGCGTTAATTGGTGTATAACATTTCAACGCATTTATAAACATTTGTATCCAGTTCAAACGGATTATTGCGGTTCGCATCTGTTTCTGTCTTCGTTACTCTTACGCGAGCTTCGGCGCAACTCGCTCATAATCTTATAAACGAAGGTACTTTTTTATAATTTTAAACATTAAAAGGAAATGAAACATTACGAATGCCTCAAGCAGTAATTTCATTTCCTCTTATAGTATAACTGCTTACAATATACCGTGTTGTTAACCTGCGCGAATTATCGAATTAATTTATCGTAAAATATAGTATAAGAGAGATAATTCCTTCGAGAATGCTGCTTTTTATCTGCTCGTTTTGAAAAAAACCAAAAATTAATTTGACTAAATTAGAAAATTATCGCGGATTTTTTTTTCTTCGGTAATTCGACGATTTATCATTTTTTTAATTTATTCGCGGCAATTTTTAAGAACAATTTTATTTTCGAATGTGTAATGAATTCAAATTGCCTGTGCCGCCGTTACCAAGGTGATAATTTATTTTAATCAAGTTCTTAACAAAGGTTGAAAATCATACGTGCAATTAAATTGTTGTCTATCGCGTCAAAGGTTGAAAAGGGTAATCGAATGCGAAACTTGAGACTTGAAAATGTTGTACCGCAAGTACCAGTTTAACTGACCTATTTTCTGTACGTTGGCTAATTTTAAAATCAATTGTCGAAAAAATTGATGATTTTTTTTTTAGTAAAAATTGCCTGAGATTTTGTAAAAGCTCTGAAAAAGCTATTTAAAATTTTGAAAAAGGTTGTTTACAATTTACATTCGTCAAAAAAATTCTTGAATGTCACAAAAAAGTTATAAATTGACAAGGGTATTCATGCAGGTTTCGAAACAAGATTCTACAAAAATTAGTAATTTTAGTTGTAACCTTTTTTGAACCAAAAAGTAACCATTTTTTCATCTATTTTAAAACCCTACCCCTCTCTCCTTCTCATTTTAAATATTCAATTCATCAAATGTTTGACTTTTACAAGAAACGCATTTTTTTTTGGTGCACAAAAGATAAAAAAAGTACTTGAATAAAAAAAAACAGTTTTCATAATAAAACTTCAATCTTTTTTGTTCAAGTTGATTTTTTTCCCAAAAAAATCAAATTTATTTTAAGAAGATAAATTTTTTCCGTTTCAAAATATTAAGTTTAAGATGGAAGAGAAGAGAAGAGAAGAGAAGAGAAGAGTTTTTAATCACAATTTAGAAAAGAAAAAAGTATATTGTAAATTTATTAAGCTCGAGCGAAGCGAGAGTGAAAATTTTTGAAAAGTGGACACCCAAAATCTGAAATTTCTTCATGTGTTTTGTTTTGACTTCCAAAAAAATTGGACTCGTTCCTGATTATATCTTGGCTGAAAAGGAAGAAGTTCCATACCATAAGTCCGAAAAAAAAGGCATTCGAAAGCTGAAATGTTTTCAAACACCCATATCATCAAAATTAAGATATTATAGTGTTTCCACTAAAGACATTTTTTAAATATTTCTCAAAATCTGAAAAAGGACTTTTTTTATTCAAAAAACATAAAATAAGGACTTTTTAAGGATCAAAAGGACCCTTCAGCCAAAATAAGGACCCAAAGGACTTGTTAGACACCCTGTAGTTTTTTTGTTACTGAAGTACAATTCCTACTATTTTCTTGTTGGAAGACACCTGTCCTGGGGTGTCCTATTCTACAAGTGCAGTCTTTCGAATTCCAATAATTTTTCATAACTTTTATTCGTTCATTTCGTGAAAAACGAAAGTAATGAAAAATCTTCTTAATTAAGACAGATAATTTTTTAAAATTGATATTTTTTTCGCATTACATGGCTTAATTTTTTTTTTGAAGTTGACATCTTTTATTTTTAAATTTTTCAAATTTCATAATTTTTCCCAATTTTTTTCATTCAGAATCTCCCTCCTATTTCTTGATTATTTTTTTCGATTTTTATAACTTTTTTATGTCTGTTTATGACAAGTACTCAGTTACTTTGCATTTTTTCCCTCATCAAACGCTATAAAAACCAAGTTTCCAAAAAATTAGGGTTTTGAATGAATTTTTCAGTAAGAAAGAATTTAAATTATGCCCTAGCGGAGTTAAGGCAATTTTTTTAATGAAAAATTCATAATTTAATGGACAAAGAAATATGCGAATATCAGTTTTTTGTACATTACGGTCAACAGAGGCCAAAAATATAAAAATTACACTATCAAATTATGAAAATTAGCAGAGAAACACTTTCTAAATGATTCATTCTTGCTTACTTTTCCAGATTTTAAAATTTCAAAATTTTTAGAACTTGTACACAATATTAAATAATTTTTAAATTAATTATCGAAAAAATTGATGATTTTTAGACAAAAATTTGTTAGAAATTGAATAAAAAACAAAGATAGATAGCTATTTTTTCAACTAAAAAAAGATAGGAAAACGGATATCACCCAAAAATGGCCTCCTAACAAATTCTCAATTTTTTCCTCAAAAAAAAAAACATTATGAAATACGAAAATTCCACCCAAATCACATTCGTGTAACTAGAAAATCCGTCGAAAAATTACAACCACAAACGCACAATAAATCCGTCCGAAACCACCTCTGATCTTATCAAAATTCAACCCTCGGATAATATTTCCCGGCTCGACGGTGCAACGCTCTGCGAACCCACCTACGTAAATTAACCAGCCATTGAACCGCTCAATTAAGCGAACTCGAATACATATTTGTGAAAACTATCGATTAAGGCGATAAAACTATAAACATTTCGGTTACAGCCTACTAACGTCGGTCGAAAAATAAAAGGCGTCGGGAGCGTTCGTCGGTGGCCATAAATCAGAAAATATATAATTCGCATAATGTATGTAAAATAGCCTAATACGAAAATATTATTAATAATCATTTACAAACATCAGATTTAAGGAAAAAAACACACGTTGACGTTAATTGTTACTCGCTATGACGTCACACAGGCTAACTTCTCAAGTCTGCGGCGGTAACAAGCGGTACAATGAATGTAGTTCATTGAACTTGTACAGTTCACTGGGTTTAAATTCGTATTAATTATACGGGGTGAGCTTCGCGGCACGACCGCGCTCTTACATACATTGTAACTAATAGAAAAATTGACGGTTGTTAGGAAAAAAAAAATTCTTCGAAAATTGCAACGTGCAAAAACACTCGTCAAGTCACGATTTCGTTATTTTTTTCAAACCGACGAACATTGTACGTATTCCTTAACAGAAGGAAAATAGCTACGTTCGTACAGAAAAACTTATACTAAGCAAAATTCAATTTACTTACAGAGACTTCTCTTTTTTCGACTCGCGTGTACGGCGAAATATTATATTTTCCTCGTCTCAATAACGTTTTTTGAATATGTTCCAAAATTTCCACTCGCGGATCCATTTTCAAACTTTTAGATGGGTGTAAGAGCATTTACGATGGGACGAGACCCGGAATTCTCGCATCTATCGACTAAAACATAAGGAAACAAAAATTTCGATTAAACCCCATTAATTTTACATTTGACACGTTTTCAAGCTGCCGCCGCTTTAGCACTATGCCTCGGAAATAACGAATGTTTTATATTACTCAACTTTTCAGCCGCTGAAAAAAATTTTCCAGCGGTGAAATTTTTCCCACAGACCATAAATTTTCCATTTCATAACGAAACATCTTCGCCGAAAGGGCGTGGTGAATTTTTCAAAACTTGTCGAGCTCCGATATTTATGTTTGGGCCGGTATTAAAGCGAAACCTTCTATGATTAATTGGGTTCCTACTACCTATACCTAGCTACCAAAGTTGGCCAATTTTTATTCATTTCAATGCTCCGGACTTAAATCTTGGAAATAGCTGATTATCGTAAAATGCTACGGGATCAATAAAGCAAACATGTCGGTGAATTTTATTCAGACGTGATGAAGTGACTGGAGAAAACTTTGAATGGATTTTAGAAGCGAATTTCCCGGAGAAAATCAGGGCTATTTCAAAATGTTTCTAATAAGTATTCGAAAAAGATTCGCGCAAGAAATGATTTGAAATAAAATCTATCAAAGAATGAGAAATTATTCATAAAAATTGGACTATGAATCTAAATTCAATTTTTGTGTAGAATTTAAAATTCTTGAATGATGATGAAAAAATTGAGGCTCACAGTGAATTATTAAAAAGGACGATTTCGTTTTTAAAAATCAATTATTTTGTTTTTTGAAAATCAATAATTTTATGTGCAAAACGAATTTGAATAATCGAATGAATGTTTCCACAACGTCAAATTATTGACGACTCTCGAAAAAAATAAAATTGCAAGAATAATCTCTCATTTTCCTTCGTTCATTCAATTTATTCTTTTGATTTAAATTCACCATTTTTTTCCAGCATAATAATCGAAAAACGAATATTTTTTTGTAAAAAACCAGTATCTGAATCGCCACTATTTTTTTCACCTTTTATAGATTTGAAATCGTCTGTCTTTTTCTACAACCCTTCTCCATAAAACGAATTCATCTTTCCAGGCACCTTAATCCAACAAAACAGCCAATTTTTGGTCAAAAACACATCAACGTACAAATCAGACCACGAAAGAAGGTACAATCCCAACTACTCTCACTCTCTTAACCGAACAGAAAATGAAATCCGGCTATTCTTCTGGAGCCCATAGAGCAGCACACGTACCGAGATTTTCTTTTGGGCTCGCAGCTATGAAAAATTCACTCGAGAGCGATTCAATTAAATAATTCAATTAGAGTAAGCGAACGCTTGTGGGGGATTTCCTTGTTTTGATAATTAGGCATTAGATTTCACATCATGTATTGCACTTGAGAATCGCTTATTCATCGCTAATAAAAATCGCTTAAGTAATCAATATTCGACCGTGAAAACAATTTGTATACACGGTGGCCGCCTTAATTCAAATTAAATTACGCGTCTCGTCTTTTATATAAATTACCTCTTACATTTAGTTCGAATGGCCTAAAGGCTTCTCGCGAACAGCATCACTTAGCTAAATTTTCCAACACCCCGATCATTGTTGAACCATTCTCTTTTTCTCAGGCGTCTCTGCACCGCTTGTATTCACAATACCCTGCGAAATAAGAGAAAAAAAATAAGTAACTACAACTTTCAAACGTGTACAAAAAAAAAAGCGTCTATAAACTAGTTTCCCTCGTTTCTTACCACACCCTAACAGTATTTTTCAAAATTATATTACAATTCTCTCCGCGGGCGCGATCGCCAACGAGTTTTTGGTATATTGCGAAAGCGTTCCACCGCCGCGACCGATCGTGTTCAGCTCGAGCTCGTTGTAACGGCAACGACGTTCGCGTATAGCATTTTGGCGAGGCCGGTTTTTCGGATTCCTACACATACACGAACGCAGAATGTAAACAAGACGCGCTTTTAAAAGAGTACCAACACTCCAATACCTACGGTTTTTTTTCGTGGAGACTATTTTTTTCCTTTTTTCTCCTTTTCGAACGTTGTACGCGTATAAACCGGATCGCGTGCGTTATATCGTAATACAACGTATACGCGATCGTCACACGAATAATTATAATTTCCGTTTCAGTTCATTAGTAACACCGAACACACTCTCCCTTCTCTAAATCGTAGAACCCTACACACAGAGACATGTCAAGCCAGCGTAACCACCAGCACCAGTGTTTCGTGATTTCTAGTTTTAGTTCTATGAATTTACGCGGATTTAGATTAACGTAGAGTAATCGGAGCCGCAGTTTCGAGTCTCAGTGCGGTAATCGTGTTCTGTGCATGTGTGTCCGATGGGTACGTCGTCGACCGGCCAACCATCCATACCGATGACGAAAAATTATACTTGTGTAAGTGCATATGTGTGTGTGGCCGCCGCCGCTGTCTACCTTCGTTACATCGAGATGTTTTCATGTTCGCGACCGTTGTTCGTCCGTATATTATATTTTTATAAATCGAATATGATTGATTTCGTGTGATACGACGCTTCACCATAGCACCATCACCATCGTCCATACCTACAACATCACCATACAAAACGGTACATCAACCTTTTTTAAAAAAGAAAAAAAAACGTGTACCGTTTATCGTCGTAAAAATCCATACGTACCCGCCGTTTGGAAATGTGGGATTGCGACGAATTTCTAAACACAGATGAAGATTTCCTAGACGATAAAGTCGACCAGTACCGTCGAGAGTTACATGATAACGGTAATCAATCCGAAGAAGAGCATTACAACGGGCTAGGAACCATCAAAGGTAATTTTCAATCCGGCTACGATGGTATCGCTGAAAAATGTCATATCATTAAACACACCGGCAAACTACGATTATTCGTCGGTCGTCGTTATCGAGTCGCATTTGCATCGACGGTTTTTTCATTTCGTTGTTTTGTTTTCGTCTCATTTGTCCTTCGCTTTGAGGGTCAACGACTGCGTAAAACTGTGTCAGTTGTTACTCTTTCGTGCACACTAGCGGTGTATTTGCGATTCGCGATACCGCGCCCGGGTCAACGGCATCGACTCTCGATCTGATAAAAAAACACACTAAAAAAACCGTTCGCTTACATTATCAAACCATTTTGATTCCAATATTGCCAACGCAGACGGATCGTCTCATCTCGACATCTTCGCCAACCGGTATTACCCTAATCCTCTGCCAAAGTCACTCAGTTCATAAAGTTTTTAATTACTGTTCTTACGATCGCTAGGTGATTACCCGAGGAGTAATTTTTACATACTACTCGAGAGTTTGAGTGTATGTACACGTACGAAATGCTTTTCACATGCAAAACCATTCTCTAATACGTATTCCTCGTTAAATGTATTAAGTCGCCTTATAATAACCAGCTTTACGTGGTTTACCATCGTTCTCATACGTACCGTCAATTACTCGTTTACGGTTGACTAGTTCAGCGTTTGATATCCAGCTAACATAACTTTTTTACTAGTTACCAACGTATATACGACGCGGATACTACATGATAATTATTATTACAACCATGTGAAATGCACGTTTCGTAAAGTTTCCTTCTTCAGGTACGACATTACTTACACATACTGAAACAAACAACAAACGCGTTCGAAATATAGAACAACCGTCTAAATGTGTAAATTCACCAACTAGAAACAAAACTCAGTACGAACAGTCGACTGATATTAAAATTAAAACGAACTTTATTCAAAATGAAGTTCGACTGGAAATCTGTTTCGAGTTGAATATTACTTGGTTCCAGAGTCACATTACGTTAATGGAATGCATATTCGAATACGTTACACAATTTATACTTTAACTAGCACTATTTTGGAATCATTTTGTATAACATAATGCTTATTATTACTTTGAATCACGCATAACAAGTAACAAGATAATTATTCCAAAATACGATAGATGAGTATAAACTAAAAAACAAAGTAAAAAAAGGCAAAAAACCTCACCATGTGACACAACCAAAGTAATATAGAAAAAACAAGTAGTGTCACTCAACGCAAATCGGAGTTGAGAAATGGGTACATGCCCAGAACTTGTACTTTTGACCAACTGCAGCGCTAGTATGCGCATTCCAGGCCAAAATACACACGTAACATATGGAAAATGCATAGCTTTCTCGTTTTTTTCGGTTTTAATTTTTCCAGAGAAATTTTTTTTTTGTATAAAAATTTATTTTGCCATTAATGGGAGTTATGCTACCCCTTGCACCCTTCTACCAACAAACTAGCTTCAAAAGTCTCATCGAAATCAATCAAAATCCCACAGAGTGATCGAAAAAGGTATCATTTGAAAATATTACGATTACATACTAGGTAATTTATTCAATTTCTAGGAGGGAAGAGGGATGGAATTTAAATTTTCTACAAATAGCTGATTTACAACTTTATTTCTTTTAAAAAGGGACAATTGAACAATAATAAAATTCAAGATTTTATGTGACGCGACCAAGGAATCGAATGCTGAAAATAAATTTTTAAGAAAAAATCTCAAAGTTTTTCACAGTATTTTTTCAATTTCTTTGACTACGAAGTACAGAAATGAAATTGTGATGAAAAATTGGTTTTTTATTGTAAAATTTTATGAGAGGAAAAATTTAATGATGTGAGTTTCAGGTTCCTATCTCGCCACCCAGTTGAAAAAAATTACGAATTAAATTTCTCCTCTCGTAGAATTTTACAATAAAAAAACCAATTTTTCATCACAATTTCATTTCTGTACTTCGTAGTCAAAGAAATTGAAAAAATACTGTGAAAAACTTTGAGATTTTTTCTTAAGGGTATGCTTTCGTTTGTTATCAATAAGTAAAATTTAGGATCGCGATTTCTCATCCAATATCGAACGAATTTTTATGAAATTTTCGATAAATGCTTTATTAATGCACTGTCTGTGGAGGACTTTTGCGATATTTCCAAAAAGTATTATATTAATCGAAAAAAAAAGATTTAAAAGAATAATTTTGCAGACTGGAGCAGACTTTTCCACAATTTTATGATTTTTGTAACGTAATTTTTTCAAAATTGGAAGGATTTAGGTGAAAAGTCTCAAAAGTCCTCCAAAGATCTCACTGTACAGAAACGAAATATTAAAAGATATTAGAAAAATGTTGAATATTTGCTGAAATATAACGATCCTAAGTTGTCTAAATTTACCGAAAGCATACCCTTAAAAATTTATTTTCAGCATTCGATTCCTTGGTCGCGTCACATAAAATCTTGAATTTTATTATTGTTCAATTGTCCCTTTTTAAAAGAAATAAAGTTGTAAATCAGCTATTTGTAGAAAATTAAAATTCCCTCCCTCTTCCCTCCTAGAAATTGAATAAATTACCTAGTATGTAATCGTAATATTTTCAAATGATACCTTTTTCGATCACTCTGTGGGATTTTGATTAATTTTGATGAGACTTTTGGAGCTAGTTTGTTGGTAGAAGGGTGCAAAGGGTAGCATAACTCCCATTAATGGCAAAATAAATTTTTATACAAAAAAAAAAAAATTATCTGGAAAAATTAAAACCGAAAAAAACGAGAAAGCTATGCATTTCCCATATGTTTCGTGTGTATTTTGACCTGGAATGCGCATACAGCGCTGCAGTTGGCCAAAAGTACAAGTTTTGAGCGTTTGCCATAATCCGATTCCGAGTGACACTACTTGTTTTTTCTATATTACTTTGGACACAACAAGTGTTGTTTACGGTTGTTTTCATCTAATTATTTGCGGAAGTAGCCGAATACTCACGAATGTTACCGAAGTGTTTTTTGGTAGTTTTTGTTAATTTTAATTAATTTTTGAATTCGATTCGGATTTGCGATCATTTGATAATTTTGAATTTTCTATTAAAAAAGTAATAAACTCGCGATAATGTAAAAAAAATATCGAAAATGATGAAATGAATGAAAATGTAAAATTCTAGGCTGGATAAAAAATGGTGAAATGTCCTTATCTTCAGATCTTTGAAATTTTGTGGAAAAATTTTCCTTCATACCTCAAACGATTTTTTTGGATCTTTCGAAAAAAATTCTGTTTTGACCTTTTGACTTGACTCTTATCGAAAGAAAAAATTTCATTACATTGGAAATCTACAATTTGTACAATTCATTGATGTCCTCTCAAGTATAAAAAAAATATTGACAAAAATGAAAAAATAATGAAAAAATCTCAATTCGAATTCGATAGATCGCAATATTTTCCCAAATGAGTTATGTTTTGAAACTCCAAAAATACCTCAACTCAAAAATGTCGCCGCTCATCACAGTTTTTATTGTGCCAAAAATAAAATTAATATCAGATTTGTGATTGATCGGTCTAAATTAATCAAAAGGTCATCTTAATTGTAGGTACTTTTTCAGCAATTTTTTCAAAAAAATGACTGATCAAAATGAAATGTCGAAATTACATCCATAAATCATACTCGTTTATGTGAGTTTAAACAATTTTTGAAATTCACGTCAAAATTTATTTTCAAAGCACCTTAAAATATCAATTCTGACCAAAATTTTCAGTGAATTTATATACCTGCTCACAAAATAAATTAATCATAATAATTTGTCATAGTACTTATTATAATTTGAAAAAATGGATCATTTTGCAATCAGTTGACAAAAATATCGAGTGATGTGGAGAGGGGTGGAAGGACAATCCCGAAAAAAAAACTATTTCAAGTCCTCAATTATTAAAAAGAGTCAAAATACAATTTTCAATCAATGAATCAACTAAATAATTTCACATACATAAAATTGTAAAATAAAAAATCCAAAATTCAGATTTTAAAAAATGAGAAAATGTGACCAGAACATGAAAATTGTGGTTTTCTGACATCCTTAATACATACCTGGGATCATTTTTAGGTATTCAGAAGTCAGAATATTCACTTTTCGAGGTAAGAAAAAATATTTAAAATTGAAAACTATTCTGAAAAAATTTTCAATTTTAGATTCTACCCTTAACCTTGATGGTTGGATTTTATGATTAAGATAAAAAATTGCGTTAAATTATAGATTCAGGAAGTCAAAAAACCTAGATTTCTATACTACCTACTTGCGAATTGTCAAGATTTTCGAAAATTGAAAAATTCTTTCCTTACCTCAGAGAAAAACGTACTAGCAAAGTAATGATCATAGATCAACATGATTCTATCGTGTTTTTTTTTGCAAAGGTCTCAAAAATTTTCCAAATTTTCAATTCTGATGATGCTTTTTTGAAAAGACTTGATAACCAATTTTTGACCTCTGAATGTATCATTGTTTTATAGGTCATTCAAATCGAAATTCAATTCAGGTATAAAAATGGCTTTCCTTTTTCAATGCATTTTCAATTTTTATTACATCAAGAATTCAATCAATCAATCAATCAATCAAATATTTGTTGACGATTAGTGCATTTTTGCATTCTTGAGATATTTTATTTTTGAATTTTTAAAAATGACTGTTTTGGAAAAAAAAATTGTTGGATGTTTTCTTAGATTTTAGAAATATCACAATTTCAAATTTTGTTGTTCATGTCGATATCCCCTCCCTCCCTTCCTCTCACTCTTTCAAAAACAAAAAAGGAAAATTAAAATTTTGAAAAAAAAATCGTGCGAATAAATCCATAGCATTGCCCAATTGAAAGTTTTTCATTTAATTCTAATCAGAATAGTATTTTTCTCAGGAAACTCTTTTTTTATGTATTGTTGATGAGGTGGGGAAGAGGGATAGAGAAAAAAAATTTTGATCTAAAATTATTTCCAGCAAAACTTTAAAATATTCCATTCATTTGAATTTTGAAAATCTCAGAACAAGGAAATTTCACCATTCTCACACTGAAATACTCCTTAGGTACTAAATCGTTGAAATTTGAAAACCATTTTATCAGAATATCATCCCAAAACATTTCACGTTAAACATTTTAAAATTTGCGCATTTCATTCATAATAATTAATTAAATTAAATTACTTAAGTATAACTACTCGAAAATAAATCAACTTTTCATACTCTAATTTAACCCACCACCATTCAACAACAAATTACCATCAAAAGTTACCAAAATAAATTATAAGCAAGCTCGAATACTCAACCCGAGTAAACATTCAACTCAACTCTACATCTTTGATGAACCCAAATTAAAATTCAAATGTAAAAAAAAAATCGCAACTCCTAACGACTAAGTAACTCCCTCATTGTAGAATTTAATCGACTCGAAAAAAGTACACCAACTTACGTCTTTGTATAAGTAAAGCTTTCATCGCACAAAATACACAAGTACCTTTCAAACCACGTTTCGCGATACCTTTTCTAAAATGCATCATCTTATACTTTGAGCGAACTTCCAAAGTTGTACGCTTTTCAAATTCATATCTTCAACTTGACTCTTTGGAACAAGTTTACTAACTCGGCACCTCGTACAAGAGCTGCATTTTCCATAATTTTATTCGCTCAACGTAAACTTTTTCTTAGCTTGGCAAAGTAATTAGTACACGGCGGTGAATTCGATAAAGAGAGTCGGTATAGCGAAAAGAGAGACAAACCGTACCGTGCTGCAAACTGAAAGCAAGTATTTATAGAGTAACTTTACAATACAGCTCGATTAAAGCGAACACTTCGCTATGGTATTTCCCCTTTAAAAAGAGAAAAACGTTTTAGAACGATACAAAGTGATAATTAAATTTTACAAGTTGTTTTAGTCGCAAATTAATCCATATTAATTAGATATGGTAAAATCGAATTCGCTTCCTTTTTATTCTCTCATTTTCGGAAAATTCTTTACCATTTTCTGGTCGTATAAGTGCTTCGATGTACAAAGCAGGGGAACGGGGGGTCGTTAGGGAGCTTTTGCGTAACCGCGCGCATTAAAAAAAATTACCAGCATCGATTTTGCGTGACAAAACGCCTCCTGGCACAATGTAGTCTTTTAATTACATTTCTAAATTCGTTATTAGTGCTTGTTTTCGGAGCAGCGGCACGTCGAACGAATGAACGCTTCAAATTAAAACTTTCCTCGGTATAAATGTGTTTCTTCGTGAGCATGTTGCCTCCGTAGATCTACCTACTCGCTACAATACGAGAAAGGTACTAACCGGTAACATTTTCCAGCATCCGATTTCATTAAGAAGCTCGTCGACGTCATACTTAGTCGTTTCCTCTTCAAAATAGCTCTCAATTCAGTCGATTAAACGTAATACCTGCCTACGTTTTTATCTCGAACGAGTATTATGAATTTTCCAAACTCGTGCCTCGACCGCACGATGATCTCGTATACTTTCTGCTCGTAAACCTAACAAATAAAAATTTACTCTTTACTGACTAGAACTTATCGATCGAATCATTCGTACGTAAATAGTATTAATTCACTTCCGCCATTTTGCCACAACACGACGCGACGATAAATTACCACGTCTTAGTCTTAGGCCATTTCAACGACGACTTTCTATAGAAATATTCTCTACTTTTTTTTTATTTCTCTATTACTCACTTTATATACAAAGTATTCCAGAGTTTTGCCACGGACCGGTCTAGTTCTTACCGAAGATACAGCATCGGTCAGTTGCATTGTCCACCTACACAGAAAATTTATTCATTTCTATAATACACGTTTGAAAAAGATACAAAATTTCGATAACTCATTCTCTCGCCTGCTAACATTTTAAACGATTTTGAATTGTCGCCAGTTTTCCTTCGCCATACGTTATGGGAAAACATCACCCGAACACGATTCTGGTCATAATTTCTGCCAGTCTTTACTTTTTTCCTACTCTAATCTGAATTTATAACTCGTTCGGATAAAATTATAGCTCAGCAGATTCCACATATCAGGTCATGCGTCCGAACGGTGGGTTAAAATCGAAGCCCTCGGTGAAAAAAATTCTTTCCCTAAACCATCGTTCGTCGGTGTAAAGAACATTCGTGACTTTGGCAATCTCGTGACTTTAATTCGCGCCACAGTCGAACACCGTGGACTCGTGATCATTGGCAGAATAGGTACGATTTCAAAGTTTAGTAATTAATTTCGCCGTGGATGTTACGCGATTTCCTGGCTCAAATCCACAGCACGATGATCGTCGACGGGTGAAGATTTTTATTCTGAGGTGGATTAGGTATTGGTTTTGTAACGCGATGAATTTTCTTTTTCGAATTTTGAAATTCTCATTACCTGAGGTGGTACAATTTCTTCTGAATATTAGATTCTCAAAATTTCAGCTTACTGCATCAATTAGGGGTCACGCATTGAGCCTTATTTTTTCTCACCAAGCTAAAAACAAAGAAAAGAAAAAAAAAATTGAGGAAAATGATACAAAATTTTCAAATGTTACTTAAAAATATGAAAAATAGGCATTTCCATTATTCAGTTTTTAAGGATGATTTTTAAATCCAAACAATTGTCCCAAGGGAGGTTCAGAGAGCCTGTGTGGCCCAAAAAACACAATTTTTCGAGAGAATTGCCAGGTTTAATAAACTTTTTTAATTTAAATGAAGTCTAGTGTAACAGGAGAAAGTAAACAGCTACAAAACATTGATTTTTGCAAAAAAAAAAAAGTGCTTCTTGCACTGAATAATAATTACCTATCTGAAATTCAGTTGATCATTTTTAGAATTCAAAATAAAGTCGAAATACCTACTTCCTGAATTTTTGGCAATTTTTAAAGAATTGAAGGCTTTTGAGCGATCAAAAGATCATCATTGATTTTTAATTTTTTAGGATGTACAGTCTCCTTAATCAAAATTTTGTATTTTTGATCCCCCTCCTATGTCCTATTATAAGAACACTTTTTGCTCTTCAATTCCCCCCCCCCCCCATTCTCACTCCACGGCCCGGCCCTATGTTTTTAGAAGCAATCTAATGAGCTGAAAAAGAATCAGCTATCAATTTTTCAAGTACCTAAAAATTTCATATGCAGAGAAAATTACATTTCCAATTTAAAAACCAAACTTACAGTGAGGTATTGTAAATTTGAGATTACCAAAATTGATGAAAATTGAATGAATTTGAGTCAAAATTACTTGAATGATATGTAAAGTAAAACCATAGGAACAGCCAGAATTGCAGCACAGGAAAAATCAGAGAAGAAATTTTCGCTAAAAACAAAATAAATCACTGGAAAATCAGTGAAAAATCAGTGATTTTTTTTAAAATAGTAAAATTCTTTGAAAAAGTAGTGAATTTAGCCAATTTTTCCTCTGCTACGATTCAGACTGTTCATCAGAGACTTTTCACTGATTCAGAGAACAAGAACATTTGAAAATTCCATTCGAGAGCATCATAAGACTCCAGATAAATGAGTGGGAAAAAATTATTCGTTTCAAAATATTAAATTGTCTGGAATGGAATGGAATAGAAGGAAAGATGGTTCAAACCATAATTTTGAGACTGAATTCTAGTGTAAATTCACTCCCTTATTTATAAATCAGTGAAAATTATCGAAAATCATTGAAAAACAGTCTGAATGGCAGAACAGGAGAAAATCAGTGAAAAAATTTCCACTGAAAACAAAACAGTCAGAAAAACGATAGGAAAATCAGCGAAAATTCTTTGAAAAGTCAGTAAAATTTATGAATTTAGCTGGAAAATCAGTGAACATCTTCGAAAGATCAGTGAAAATTCGCCTAAAAACAGTGAATTTTGCTGGTTTTTCTTGTCCTGCAATTCTGACTGTTGATCAGTGACTTTTCACTGATTCCGAATGAGAGAGCATCGAACTCGAACGAAACAAAAGTAAAAATTTTCAAAGATGGAAAAGGTCTTCAAAAGCTGAAATTTATTAATTTTTCATCAATATTTTGATAGAAAAGGGAGATTCGAAAAATTGACGGAGTTCAGATAGAAAAAAAATTTTCAGCAAATTATTGCTTGAAAAATTCTATTTTACATAAAGTAAAAATTTCTTGTTTTTTTTTTCATGTTTTTATATTTTTTTTTCTTATTCTGTGTTTTTTCAAAATTTTGTAGTAAATTGGTACATTTTCAAAAATCCAAAATTTAAAAATTCGACAAAAGATACACCTCAATAAGAGATACAATACATAGGTACTTTTACTTACAGATTTACTCGCAGCTAAGCAGCTTGTGTTTTCATCATTTAGACGTAGCCTAGGAACATAATTCTTTGAAAAAATTGACTTCTCTCCACCGCCTATTGCACATTCTTCCATCTCAGCAATACCTATTCCATCTATCATACGTATTTAAACCTGGAAAAAAATATTTACACGAATTCATTATTTTTGTTTCAGGTGAGTAATCACAAAGTGAAAATTATCATTGTTGCGGTATCAAAAGGTAAAATATATTACATTATTGCGTCATTAAAAATCCATCAATGATTATTATGACGACGACCAATCGAACATGGAAAGTATATCAATTACATCACTCGTGTAAATAATTCCATTAGTGTAGATGTTCGAGAGCGTTGCTGGTTATTTTACCTCGTACGTGGACGACCAACGTAGAACATACATAAACATTACGAAAGTTTTAAACTTTCCGAAGTATTGAAGTGGTCGACTGAGCTCAAGTGGTTTCAGGTTTCAAGTTTGAACAAGATAAGGGAAAATAGACATGTTGTGTGTTCGCCCTGATGCATAAAAATTGCCTCGTAGAGAAGGGCGAGGTCCGAATTGACGGAGAAATCGAGTCACGAGTGCGAATCGTGGGTCGATACATTTTCAAAATTTTATCATCCTCAATAAAACGTTGAAATGTTATAAAAATTGCATAAAATGTTATAAAAACTAGTAAATAATGAAGTGAAAAATGTACTAATGTTGCGAGTACGATAAAAATTGCCGAAGAAAATTATGCATTGTAAAATTCGTTTCAATTCTAATAAAAATGTTCGGTCATAATTCTAGAAATATCACGGAAAATGATGGAAAATTTCCACGAAAATAGTTTCAGAATTAATTACCATCCATTTTTTTTGAAGGCACAATCGCTTCCAAATAGTAAAAAAAATTTACAATTTAACGTTATTTTGAGGATATGTATAATTGTAAGATTAGATATAAAAACCACCTTTTAGTGGTCAAAAAATTGTTTATTGAGTTGAGATTTTCAATTTATTCTTGAAAGGCCCAAAATCAGTACAAACTCGAATTAATTTTTAACCTGAAGGGTGGTTTCTAGATCTAGGCTGACGGATGATTAATGCTGATTTTCAAATTGACCAGAAATGCAAACGAGAGAAGGGTTGGAGGACAACTCGTTTCAATAGCGACAAAATTGTGGTTTCAATTCAGAATTAGTTTGAGTGGAAAATTGTTCGAAAACAATGACACTTTCCTGAAATTATTAAAAAACAAGAGAAAATTTAAATTGAATAAAAAAATTGATTGCCATAAAAAATTCGTATTTGGTTCAACCGCTCAATTCTAAAAATAACTCAACAACATGGTGTATTTTTACATTCTTAAATCGGATTTGGGTTGTTTTAATCGCTGCCTATGTACATTTAACCTTAGAAAGATGGTGGCCAAAAATTACAGAATGAGTCATTGATTTTCCCCCTAAATTTTGCATGCGAATTGCGATTGCGAATGGAAATCATTAAAAGGTGACGTTGGGAGAACTATTTTTGGTTTCTTTTTCAAAAATGCAAAGAGGGAAAAGTTGATTATTTTGCACTTTTAATTTTTTTTTTGGTTGAACGGTGAGAATTTTCGGATTTGATTATTTTTGCTCAAAATGCAACAAAATGTGGCTTAAATTGTGTTTCCCTTGAGTTGTAGATGTTTCTCTCCAAAAACGATTTTCTTTTTATAAAAAATAATTTGTTACGGTTAATATTTTTAAAAAAATGATAAAATAATAGTCTGCCATCAAAATTAAAAAGACTTCTAATTATGAGTATGAGGTATCAAAACCTAAAAAGTTTTATTTTTGTGTAAGTACAATTTTCTTTTTTTAAAAAAAATCTCTTCGCATGGTACTGAGCTATTTGGAAAAAATGAAAAAATTGGATTTGATTTTTCATTCACTTCAAAAAAAGCTCATTACGTCAATTTCATACCAAAAATTTCAAAATGCATGGGAAGGATTTTTTCTAATTTTTGATAATTTACATAGATCATGATGAAAAAATATGGTACAAACACCAAAAAAAAATGTTCAAACTCAACTAAACTTGTAATTTTGTCATACTTGAGGCATAAATTTCAGCAGGTCATAATTTTGTTATTTTTTGGTGGGAGAAGGAGGAGGGATGGCGGTGAGCAGAGGAGGATACACCGAAATATAGGTATCATTAGTGAATAACTCTAACACCAAAATTTTCATTTACTGCTTTCTTTCAACGGCTCCGACGCTCCAATCTCCATATAGATTCAATCTTTCCGACAACTTTGATCGTAAAATTAATGACATATTTGAAATAAGCATCATATGCCCGAAAACCTACACTGATAGCAGAGTTTGATTCGAGAATGTCAGAAATTACTCATGAACTATTTTTTTGATCAATTTTTCAATTGAATTTTCGAAAACTGAAATTCGCTCTTTGAATCTTGAAAATTCTATAACGACTAACGAAAATAATAATTTTTTGAAAATTATTCCAATATATGACGAAGGGGAGCAGAGTGATAAGAACATTTTTACCAGAAAGAATGGACAATGTTTTTGAAAAAACTATAAAAATTTGATGTCAGTGACATCATACCCGTCAAACATTTCGCTACCGAATTGGTGCCAAAACGGTAGTTTCGCTACTATTCCTGTTTACGGTAGCAAATTAGAATTTTCGCTACTCAAATACAATGCAATTTTGATAGCCGCTACCGTTTCGCTACCAACAAAACGATGGTAGTTTTGCTACGGTAGCCGCTACCAAAAAATGTTTGACGGGTAATTTTCACCTTGCAATACTCTTTTCGAGAAAAAATGAAAAAAATAACTTCAAGTCGGAAAAATCTACCCTTAATTGAATTTTTTCATTTTTTACACCCTCCTCTCACACAATTCTTCTATTCGTTCTTAAAAAATCACCCACCAACAACCAACACATTCATAAATTCTCAAATCAAAATAACATTATTCGTACGATTACATTTCAACCTCATCAAATCCACGATCAAATATTGCATCATAATCCACAAAATCTATTCACCTTCATACGTAGGAACATAAATTTCCACGATACGTACCCACGTATAAACCCATATCAAATTCATCCGGATTTTCTTCGTAATCGAATTCGGACCACTTTGAAAGTCATAATTTTATCAATTCTCTCGTATCTATCTCCTAAATCAAATTTCAAACAATAAATAAACTCGAAAATATTCCACATCCGTAGATTAAACGATTCCGATCATTCACCTCGGCTGGTTACTTCTCATTTGGGGAATCATCTTTTGAATTCGGCTCGATTCCTTTCGCAGTTTAAAGGCCGTACAAAGGCAATAACCTCTTAATACCGGAAAATCAATTCAGTAGAGCTGGCTTTTCGACGTGTTATCATTGATTGATTTTAATTCATGCCGTCGTCGAGGTACCTACAAGCAGATAAAGAAAAATACAAAAATACCGAAGCAACGAACAGAGAGACGAAAAAAAAAACCTAATAATAATTCTGGCCGAGAATAATTTTCTTATCAAATCATCATTAAAATTTCGGCCTTCGGTTGCGGCACGGGTAGTTACACCGCTTATTGAATCTGTCCCCGGTATAAACCGCATCCGAATCGAAAGTTACTACACCGAATATTTTTACATTATGTCAACATATCAAGCAGTTATACCGGGATTGCGGTGGGAGAGAAGGTGGAGTGCAAAAGTACGCTGGTATCGCATACATTACGTCTCTCTATCGATACAAACGACGGTGACGGGCGACTGGCGGCGGAGAAGGGCAGCGATACAGTCGTTAACGGTGTGCACACGAAGATTTGGGAGAAATCTTCAAAGAAGCCAGTTGTTCGCATGGTTGTTCGTAAACAGTTGCGCTGTTATCGAACGTCCTTGCTAAATATATGGCAGTGGAGCGCTTCCCGTGCTCGTGCTCGCGACCGGTCGTCACGCAACCGTGTGGAATGGAGAGGGATGGAACTTTTGCCTGTTGCAAGGAACCCGCGGCCGCGGATCACGGATCGAGGGCCGAGGAGGTGATAAAGTCGCCGCGTATAAAAAAACTTGGTTCGCTTAGTTACTTGTCGTTCGGTTGAATAACCTACGACGAACCACGCACGCATAAGATACTCGATTACCGTCGTCGTCGTCGACCAAACGATCAACGTTATTGTGTTCATTAACCGCGTCCGTGTCCCATTCCGCCGCCACCGTCGCTGTCCAACGACGTAGAAAAATTTTTTTCTACCCGCAGACACGTAAAAAAAAATTCGTACGCCGCAAAATTTTCAACATCGGGATCGATTCACTTATCGTTGCTTCGCCCGTCGTAATCGTAACCGGGTTTAATGAACTTTTTATGAATTGTAACGCACACATGCACGGATTCGAGCCACCAGCGTGCAGACCGAGCCTTATACGCAATTTTTTCTTACCCTTTGGACGGGTATTATTCGTCGAAACGTAATTAAAACTCATCCTATTAAATTCCCTTACGAGCAATTAATTCCAGTATTTGATAACGCGTATTCTGCTCCTTTTTTTTTCTCATCGAGTCTTTTTCTGATGGCGAAACGAGGCGAGAGCAGGGCCTACGTGCAAGTATCTGAGATTGTTGAACTGTATTCGCTTAGGATGAATTTTTTCCTCCGTTGAATTTCAAGCGGAATGCGAGTAGGTCAATTTTCAACGGTTTCCTCGGATTCCAAAGCGATGTCTTTGAACGAATGTGATGTTCATTTCGTATTTCTTAAATTTTTTTTTTCGAAATTGTTGAACGACGAACGGTCCTCTGAAAATAAAAAAATACAAATTAATCTATAAATCAACTATCATCAACAGTGGTGTAGGAAAATATGATAAAAGAGGTACATTGCACCCTTCCCCATAAACAGCTGAGGTGCAAAATTTCAAATACACATTACAGCCCCTTCCTTTCACCAAATTTCATAAGATAGAAATTTTCAAAAAAACTGGAGCACAAAAAATAATATTTTTTGGGTATTAAAAATTCACTTTCTTGTGTAGGGGTGACCGTTGCCCGTACCAGCTAGGTGGTACTTTCTGTATTATCACAGCTACAGTGGCAACACTGTAGCTGCGTTCGAATTAGACGGCAGCGTCGGTGTAATTACGACGCTCGAACGTCAGTACCAAATCGTATTACGTCCGGACTCCTTTGTGGCTCATGCCAAAATAATGCAATACTGCTAATAATTCTGATAATTCGCATAATTCGATTAATTCACGGTTAATTCATTTAATACGCGTTGATTGTTTTATAGTTAATTAATATTTAAGAGTGTAATTCGTGTTAGACGCGTGTGATATTGAAGTTTAATACATGTAATTCGTCCCACGTCAAACGTGTTATTATTTGAACTGTGAGTGTTGCAATAGATCACCTTCCAAGTAAACTTTGCTTCAACCCCGTTAGGGACCAAAGTCAAAGTTTATCCCTTCATTTGGCGCCCGAAACGGTTATTATCCTGAATTACCCTCAGGTAACCTGCAAAATTTTCCCGGCGAGCGAATTAGATCCGAGAAATCAGTGAATTGAAGACGTTCAAGGAGCGGTTCCAACGTGAAAGTTTGCTCAGTTAGTATTGTAATATTGTTAAAATGTGTCCGGTTTTTGAAACCACGTTGTGTATTGAGTAAGTGAGCCGTTTTTTGGCAATTATTGTCATATTTTGTGATCGTAATATCGATTAAGTACTTTTTAAATATTCAACGAGCGATTTTTTCGCGAAATTAAACTTTTTCTTAGTTTTTTCTAGATTTTAAGTCGACTATCTGACGTTCGTGTCAGTTCTAAACGTGTCACCTCGGTGAATTATCGGCCTGTGATTATTTTTATCGAATTACATCGGCAAAATGACTGGAAGTGACAGCAAAATTCCAACGAAAACGGAACCTGAGAAGAATATGACAGAAAACGACAAGGTATTAGAAAATAGAAAAGCTAAGGATCAAGCTACAAAGAACATCGTGGCTACTAATGATATGTACAGACGCCATAAATCGGCATCCAGCTCCGGGGGATCTGGAGCTTTAAACGACAGTATCCACAATATCGAAAATAATCTGGAGAAACTGATCACGTCTGGCAGCGGAAAAAATCTCGAAGTCGAACTCACGCCTGAAATGATAGCAAGACAGCAATTAGATGCAGAATTACAAGCTCTAATGCAATATGCTGAAGGTAATAAAGCGGCGTTGACTGAAGTATCGAAGAGAGTAACAACTGTAGAATATCAACTAGGTAATGTAGCTGCCACGAATACGAACTTAAAAAATCAAATAGATAGTATTGAAGATCGTATGTGTGAAAATAAAGAAAATTTCGAATTAAGAATTACCACCGTTGATAATAGATTGACAGGGTCGATTGATGACGTACGTGACAAGTTAGCTGGTTATCAAACACGCCTAGAAGAAAGGTTCCGAGCTGAGCGTACTCAGATGCAGACCCATACCACTAATACGATCTCAACAGTGGAGAAAAGTGTATCGTTGACCATCAAGCAAGTCAACGCATTACGAAAAGATGTAAATGAGCTAATGACGAAACCATCTGGGTCATCTGGATCGCAGCAAGTAATGTATAGGAAGCCTAAAAAGATTGACGTCCAGCAGCTCAAGGATATGGGTGTAGAATACACGTACGCGGAACGTTTCCACCTGTTTAGCTTCTTGGAATTATTTAATCTGTACACAGATGATCCGGACATTCCAGACAGCGAAAAAGTCATGGCGCTGAGATTATTGGTCACGAATAAGGATTATATGTACTGGAGAAATGCAAGTATGCGTATTAAAACGAACGCTGAACTCCAGAAAGACCTTATCAGAGAAGTATGGACTAGGCCTATGCAAAAGAAAGCAGTAGCCTACCTCGACTCGTTCAAATTCACTGGCAATACGAGACAGTTTATCGAATTTATCGGTAAATGGCATAAAGTATTAGTCAAGTGTGAAAAATTGGAAGATAGCGAAAGGGTTAATAAGCTGAGAGTGAAATTACCATCGTATTACTTCAACCAGTGTTCGATGCATCATCGCGCTTCGCTGGAAAACTTCATGGAGTTTATCGACATGATGGCGGAAGATACTGTCCACAGTGAGGATACGTATATACCAGCGACGTTGAGTGATCAAAACTGGGAGAATACGTATCGTGGTAATAATCAACGTTGGAATAACGACAACCAAGTTCCGGCGGCACCAACTCATCAAGCGGTTAACTCTGGAGCGCAAATCGTTGCGGTTGGACAGAACACTGGAACAGGAAACCGTAATAATAGTAATGGTAATTACCGTAATAACAACAATGCTGGTAATAATACGAATACTGGCAATAGATACAATACGAATAATGTATCGAACGCGAGATTTAACGCTAAGAGTGGAACTAGTGATATACCAACGGTCAATTTCATCCTAGTGGAGGATGGCGAAGGTAATGGAAATTCGGGTCCGCAGCCAACGGTCGAGGAACCTCAAACGGTGATAATCGAAGACGTTGGTCCGGAACATAACTCGAATTCTTTAAACTAAAGGCGGACGCGTACAAGTTAGTACAAAGCAATGCAGCTAGAACTGCTTGCGACGCCAAATACAAAGCCAACCCGAAATTCGCAGTACAAATAAACGGTCAAATTTACCTACTAGTCGGTGACTCGTTAGCCTATTTTCTGGCCAGACGTGATAATAACCCAAATCAGGAATTAAACCAGTGCCCGTATTTAAAGGAACAGATATCGCTCGAAAATCTGTACCTAGCGCTGGAACATATCGAATTTGACCACGACTATATTATGTTGTCGATGCTGCAGTTTGAGATGAATTATTCTTCGAAGCCGAATGATTACATCGAACAGACTGTAAATAAGACAATACGTTTGTTAATATCGAAAGGGTTAAAACATATCGTTGTTTTAATGCCGGTAGTAAAACCAAGACGTGAAGGCGAAAGTAGTGTTAGTTTAAATAGGTATTATGCCTACCAGAACGCATTACTTCGTTTAACTAAACATCAAGCTGTCTCTGTGTGGCGCGATCCAGCGCTGTTATTCGTAGAAACAGAGAATAAAATGGTTGACGGCAAGAAAACTGATATTAAACACCTGAAGATAGACGAACGTAGGAATGTAAAGCCGATCGAATCTTGTTATTACTGGTCTGGACATTACAGAAAGTATTATCCTCGTCAAGCGATGAAGCCCAAGGTGCTGGAATCGATGGCTAGTGATCACTGGAAGTACACGCAAGAACGTGAGCGTACGGAACGACAGCGAGCTGAAAAAAAGAACAAAAAGCCGCATACGACGATTAAACGTGATTTCGTCGAATCGATAGTACGTGACGCTACCGGTGAGAAATACTTAGTGACCGAAAGAAGAGTAACGACTAAGAGGAGGTTGTGCAAAAATGAAGAACAACCAACCGAATTACGTAATATTCAAACAGAGGATGTATTAGTAGCTCCCGAGTGTAATCACGACAGTAAAGAGAAGTGTACCGCACCGGAGATAAATCCAGAGAATATTACGTCAACGTGTAATGTAATACATACCGGGCAAGAATTCCAGCGACAGGAGCAGAACTATCTGCCGCCGGAAGAAGAAAATCGGCTCGATTGTAATTTCGTTCAGAATGAAATTGTTCAAGGCCCACCTCGTTCGTTTGGCCAACATCGTCCTGAACCAAATTGGAAAAAGAAATACGCGAATTGTCCAAAACCACAAGTTTCGCTGCTGAAAGTAATGGAAGAAATGGATAAACAAGTATTAGAACATATTGAAAAAACGGGTATTAAATGCGTAGTACCTGTGTTTATCGGTGAACAAAAATATGCGATGCAGCTCGATACAGGGGCAACTCTGAATGTAATATCGATGGCGATGGCTCGCGAATTAACCGAAAAACATCGAGATAGAAATATAGTTCGATATATGAAGGTAGATCCAGTAATGGTGTCCGTAGCTGATCAGCGAAACGTGCAAACAAAACATCATGCACTTGTGGTAAAATTCAACCTAGGGGAAAACGAATTTGAAGTACCCTTTTATATTATGAATGGAAATAAGAAGATACTGATACTCGGAACCGGTTCGATGGTGATAATGGGAGTTCAGCCAATTTTGAACGGAGGCTTCGCCACTGTACAGCCAAAGGGTGAAGTAAAACGTAATGTGGTTGAGTACATGTCATCGGCCGAGTATAAAGATCTGATAACGGTCCATTCGATCGAAGTAGAGGAAGACGATGCTCCTCACGCAGTATACATGGTGGGTAAACATACAAAAGCTACGAAATGGGATGACCCGCATCCAGACGACATCGATCACGGTCCTGAAAAATATACACGGAAACTTTGGTCATCGTTACAGCAGATGGTCAACGAACGTGATATACACATGGACGATGCATTAGAAGCGTATAATCTGCTAGAACAGAAAGCAGCGGCTTTTAGTGATTTTCCCGGTCGATATAAAGGAGATCCGGTCCATTTTAAGTTCAAAGATCCAGCGAACATACCGAAGTTTCGCGGCGAAAAGTACAAGCCAAGTAATAAGTTATTACCTGCATTTCGAAGAAAGCTGAAGTTAATGTTACGTAAGGGTTATGCAACACCATCAGATACCCCGTACATTAATACTACCACGCTGCAGGTGAAGAAAAATGGAGATATTCGTCCGTGTCTGGATCCAGACGAGTTGAATAAACTGCTGGAGAATGATTATAACGAAGCTCCGATGTTGGATCGGGTGGTGACAGATTGTCCAGAAACGAAATACTTTTCTACGTTAGATTTCGTGTGTGCTTTTTGGCAGCTGGTGCTGGATGAATGGTCGCGGCAGTTTTGTGGTTTTCAGGTGGACGGCCAGGTATACCAATTCGATCGACTACCGTACGGCCTGAAGATAGCATCAGCCGAATTTATCAAGGTCATTAATAAAGTAATACCTGATCGCGAAGATGTAGCGAAATATGTCGATGACCTGTTATTAAGAGCAAAAACGTTTAAAGAAATGGTTCAGTTATTAGCTGAAATACTCGATTTAATAATTGAATCTGGACTTACGCTGAATCCGGAAAAAACTGAATTATTTAAGAAATCCACCGAACATCTGGGTTTCAAACTTGCTGAAAGTAAGATAAGTAAGCAGAATGCGAAAATTCAGAAATTCCAGGAATTCAAGCTGAAACATACGAAAAACGGAAAATTCTCATTAAAAACCGAGAAAGATATCCAGACATTAGTAGGATTAACTGGATTATATCGTAGATTCATTCCTGAGTATCAGGAAATATTAGAACCGTTATATCGTATGACGAAGAAGAAGGATCGTGCGGTGTGGGGGGAAGAGCAGCAAAAAGCTTTCGAGAAGCTAGAGGAGGAATATTGTAAACCCTTCGATTTAATGCCACCCGAAAAGATCGAAGCGATCTACCTTGATACAGTATTACACTGATCATGCCATGAACGCGGTAATGTATCAGATAGTAGAGGAGCAGGGCAGACGAAGTAGTAATGTTCTCCAGCCATACGTTCAAGGATTATGAACAGACTTACTCCCGTATCGATAAAGAAATACAGACAGTAGTAACCACACTCCAAAAGTTGCAGATGTGGTTGCATGGGAGTAAAAGACACGGTCGTTCTGATCTGAAGTGAATAATTGAAATTTTCAGGGCATGGCACAGACGCACCGCAAGGCTGCGAATTGGATTACATACCTGAATGGTTTTGATTTAATTTTTGATTTAAAGTCAAAAAAGGCTTTTTACAAAAATCAGGCTGAAGATTTGACGGCGTACTCGATTGAGACAAATTTAGAACCGTTCGAAGTGAATTTCTTTCAGGAAGACGAGGAAGCGTTAATACAGATGTTAGATAGTATTCATGTTTGGCAAGCTCAAGATCCAGAATGTATGCGGATTATTGAAATATTGACGTCAGACGATGAGGAATTAAGTGCTAGACAGCGACGAGCTAAGCGGGCGAAAGCGAAGAAATTTGCTATGCGCATGCGTGCTGCTGACGAAGCATATATCCTATATCGAACGTACGGTGATGGTACCAGTGTTCCTGTGTTACCTGATATGCTGTTTACGGATACCGTCGAATATCTGCATCATATGTATGGACACGTTGGCGCCGCCAAATTGGAGAATATCTTCAAAAGACTGTATTATTCGCCAAACGCCCTGAAATACATAAAATGCATTACTACGAAGTGCGTAATTTGCAATATGAGTAAAATCTATGGCAAAAAGAAGAAACTCGAGTATGCACAGATAGAATCGTATGGTATTGGCGAAGTATTATCGGTCGACCTGTTTGGCCCGGTAGCAAATAACGATGACGCACCACACTATCTGTTTGTAGCGAAGGATATATTCACGTCGAGGATATGGATAAAACCGATGATGGATATGAAAGCGCCAACGGTAGTAGATAGGATGGTTGAAGTTATCAACGAAACGAAGTACGTGGGAGTGAAGATCAAGAAAATTATCACAGATAATGGGGCCCAATTTACATCGGACCTCTGGAATAAGACCTTGAAGCAATACAAGATCAAAGTTGCGCACATTACTCCGTATTGCGCGAACGCCTCGAGCGTTGAACGCAACATGCGAAGCATTGGTGATAAGCTGCGTGTAAAAATCAATATACACGAGGAAGATTGGGATTACACTCACCACGGATGGGAGCAGTACATCGAAGAGATCGAAGATGAACTGAATAACACTCCCTCAATGTTTGGAATTAAACCGAACGAGGCCTGGGGCATTCGGGATCCGACTGCTGATAAGCTGCCAACAGAGAATCATACGATTAATGCAAAACACGAATTAAAGGTACTAAGAGACCAACAAAGAGCGAAATTGAGACCTTCGATAACTTCGGACCAGCTGCCAGATGGAAAAGTTGACCAGAAGTATTGGAAAATCGATCGAGATGGATACGTTCGAATCGCTGTCGATGGAGCCTGCTCCAATAATGGTAGAGATAATGCCATAGCCGGAATCGGTATCTGTATTAAATCAGATTCTGAAATTAACATCTCGGAGCAAGTTAGCCACGTAGCGTACGAAACAACTAATAATTTAGCCGAAGTATTAGCTGTAATAAAAGGCCTTGATATCATGTACGAAAGCGGTGTAAAAAAGTTGAAAATACTCACCGATGCGAAATACGTTATAAAGCCATCAATTTGCACATGAGGAAGTGGACGGAGAAAGAATTTAAGAACTCCGCTCGCAAACCAGTAAAACATGGCGAATTATTCCGGCAGATCAAGGAAAAGATGCGAAAATTCGAATCCTGCGAGATAGTTCATGTATTTGCGAGAACGTTCGAACACACCAACATGGTAGCAGATCAACTTGCTAAGAAAGCTGTATATACGAAGCAGATCATGGATCAAAAGATCGATGATATGGACGATCTGAAAGCAATACATGAACTAATTAGAGAACGCAGACGAATTAAACGCGAGCAAGATGAGCAGCTGCGTAATAAGCAATATGGTGATCCGACGATTTTACAACCGAACGATCTGGTATTGATAACGGCACATTCGCAGTCGAATTATGATCGCGGAACATCAGCGAAATTGTATGCGAAGAGATACGGCCCTTACCGAGTAATATCGAAGGCTGATGCGAACAGCTATAACATCGTAGCGACTGATGACGACGAAGACGAAAAAACGGTAAATATACGACAGCTGACGTTATTCTTGACTGCTGTTCAGGTTGCTGAAATAAAAAGTGACCCGAAGTTACGTTCGAAGCTGGATACTAGGTCGCTGGAAGATAGAATCCAATTTTACCTGAATAAAAACAAACCATACCGCAATAGATTAGAAAGCAGTGACACTATAGTTGACAACAACGCGAAAGAAATAAAACAGAAAGCTGCGATTAGAATCCGGTCAGAAATAGATCGGCCAGAACCCGAATTTCCAGACATTCCAAACACAAATAGTAATAAAAATGATCCAGCACCTAGTACTAGTGGAGTAACTAATGCAGTACAGAGTAACGGAAGTACATATATAACGAAAAGTGGACGTAACACCAAAGCGGTGAATTATGACGAGTCATCTGTGGGACGAATTAAAAAACAGGGTAAATTAATGAGAGCTGTGGTAAATCTAGCGATGAAAATACTAAAAAAGCCACCAATTGAACCACCGGATTGACGATATTAATGTAATAATTTTTGTAATTAAATTTTAAGAAAATGACTAGTTTTCAATTCGTAAACACGTGAATTGTGATAACAACTGCAATGTGCGTAGCACATGGTGAGCTCTACCCTCCGCCCAGTCTGTAACTTACGAGTGGCCGAATTATTACGTATTACTTGAGAAATGCATTGCATTATTTCGATTCTCAATTTTTTGGAACAACATATTGAATACGTGTATAGTTCGGCCGAAATATTGACACGTTTTGTTAATTATTAGAATTAACAGAATAAGGAATTATTATGTACCTGTTGAAACAATAAAAGTTATGATCGAAGATAAAGATCGAAAAAAGCAAATTGAGTTGATTATTTCAAGGAGTTTTGATTTATTTTTTATTTTTTTTTACATAAAAATACAAACAATAGTGCAATAGAAACAACAATTACCAGAAAGTTAATAGGCTTGATAGCTTCTCCAAAAGATAATAGCCATTTGGTTCGGAATTCATGATCGATGAGCGTGCAATCAGCCGGCGCAGGATGATCCAGTCAAGATTCCCAGGAACCTGTGAAACAGTATCTAGATTAGTTTTGTACTCGTAAGTTTAGGGGTGGGTGGAATGTTACTTACCTATTTAGTTGTTAAGTTATTTACCGTATCTAGGTGATTATTCGTGGGTTTTTCTGCGTCGCATCGGATTATTGGAGTATAGGTCAACTTCCAGCATGACCGTCGGAGTTGCAGAAGGTCGCCGAAAGGGGCAGAAGCGTCTCCCATCGTAGATGGAAGATCGTGGTAGTCACCCCTATGTTGGTTTTCCGCCGACTCCTGCGTTCCCCGCCGGAAAGGGGCATATGTAGGGGTGACCGTTGCCCGTACCAGCTAGGTGGTACTTTCTGTATTATCACAGCTACAGTGGCAACACTGTAGCTGCGTTCGAATTAGACGGCAGCGTCGGTGTAATTATGATGCTCGAACGTCAGTACCAAATCGTATTACGTCCGGACTCCTTTGTGGCTCATGCCAAAATAATGCAATACTGCTAATAATTCTGATAATTCGCATAATTCGATTAATTCACGGTTAATTCATTTAATACGCGTTGATTGTTTTATAGTTAATTAATATTTAAGAGTGTAATTCGTGTTAGACGCGTGTGATATTGAAGTTTAATACATGTAATTCGTCCCACGTCAAACGTGTTATTATTTGAACTGTGAGTGTTGCAATAGATCACCTTCCAAGTAAACTTTGCTTCAACCCCGTTAGGGACCAAAGTCAAAGTTTATCCCTTCACTTGCATGAATTTTTTGAGGCAATAGAACGAAAAGATTTCACTTCCCTCCCTCCCAAAAAGTTCTTCTGGTTTCCAAGTTTCCATATCCGTTTTTGCATCCTCTCCAAAAAAATTTTGGTGCCTAATTTAATAAAAATTTCAATATTTATTCCCTTCCCATCTCACACATGATTGGGAAAAAATTCTACATTTTCTATTCGAAAGTTAAACTGAGTAGACGCATTAGAGCACTTTAAAGACCACTGAACATTAATTTCAGTTCTGTTTTTCTTTTCATTGTTTTCATTTCACAATTCGGGTGGGGTGAATAATGGATTCTATTACTTTCAGACGAAAATACGTCATAGTAATGGATGTATGCATCTAAAAATATTTACATAGATTTTTTTGAACTTTCGACAATATTACACCAGGCCATTTAGATAGCGAACATTCATCGAATTAACGAAAAATACCATTTTTGATGACAACATTTCTAGGAATAACATTCGTAATCTGATAGCTTCACACGTGTAATTGATTTCAATTTACTTGGCAACCGAAGATTTGGAATTTTTGAGGCCGTTATTTCATTTTACTCCTCCCTCTTTTCTTCAATTTTTTCAAAGAAAATTAAAATTATGGAGTCATACTCGGATCATTTCAGTGGAATGATACAGCGTGTTAGAAGACGAATGATCAATTTTTCACGCGCTATCTCCTCTTGACTTTCTGTAAAAAAAAAAAAACATAAAATAGATTAAATTTATGAAATACGAATGATTAATAAAATTCATAATTCTTTTATTAGAAAATTGCAATTATGGATAAATTAAGTGGTAAGTACTTGTTTATAAACTAAAAAATTACTAAATTTAAATATTTCAAAACAGCGTGACTTGACTATCGCAAGTCAGCGATAATCAATTTTAAACTATACATACATTGAAACAAAAAGTACCGAGGAAATGATACATTGCCTTTTTCTAAACAGACGAAGAAAACGAGCGTGTGTCTGAATGGAAAAATTTACCGACTCCTACTTTTTCCCCGTAGAATCCGAAATAGAATGTTTATCTAACCCCCTCCCCTAAAACAAGAATAAACCAGAGAGAGGGGTAAAAATGAAAAATATCCTAGTAAAATAAAATTTTTCCATTTTTTTCGATTGAGTAATAGTGATTTTTTCTCCTTAAAAAAAAAAACTGAAAACGAAAATTTTTAGAAAAATTTGATTTTTTACCACAGGAAATTTCCCTATGCTTCAACATCACTTTAACATTTTTACCTAAAATTTTGCTCTAACATGAATGAGAAAGGGAGAACTGTCTTAGTATTTTCCGAAATTTTATTGAAATATTTGGGAAAGGGGTGAGGATGTGAAGAAATAGAAAAAGTGCCTCGTCCAACTCGATAGTCATTTTAATAATAAAAAAAGAAAATGAATTGTAAATTTGAATGAGGAAAGCTAAACAAAATTTAATGTTCGTTTCTCCAATAAATTATTCACTCTTTCAAAAAAGATCAATCAAAATATTCATACTCTAATTACTCTCAGTCAAAGAGAAAGAAGAGGGAGGGAGAAAGAGTAGAAAAAATCAGTTATCCGAAATTTTTATCTATGAACGATTTTCAGATGGTTTCATAGTTTGTGTTTTTTCTTTGAACAAGTAAATGAGGGGGGGGGGGATTAGCTGTTGAAATTAGAAGTTGAGAAGATTCTGCGGAAGAGTCAAAACAAAAAATTCAATTTTCATTTTTAAAAAAAAAACCACAAACACATTTTCATACAATTTGAAAAATTTTAAGGAGGTGGAGAAGGGTAAAGAGATGCATTGGAACAAAAATCACAAAATTGATAAAGTTCTATTTTGTGTAATCTAATATGGGAACAATTTTGTTTTCACCATTACCCCTTCTCTCCCTCCAAAAATACACATTCACGCAAAAAAAACGAAAAAAATTTAAAAAGTTGCAATTCTAGTTAAGTCACGATTTCAATTCAAATTAAATAAAATCATCTATTATTAAATTTCTCATTAAAATCAAGTTTGATAAGTTTTCCCACCAATGTAAAAGTACTTGAGATGTCGAGAATTATATTGGTAGAATTTCCGTTTAATATTTGAAGCAATTTTCCATGTTCTGATTTTTTTTCAAAAGATCTTTTTAAAAAATTCATCAATTTTTTTGAAAATTTTGAGATAATGATTGAAAACATTATGTTATGAAAAGTCTGGTTTTTCGTAAGCCTCGCGGCCAGTTCGACGAAAAATATGTTAAAAAACAAATCCAGCGCGAATTCGCCCTTCGTATCTTCCTCTGACAGATGCTGCCTCCCCATCAAAAAATCATAGCTTTCATTTTCACCTCACAACACATCGTTTTTCTCTCATTTCCTCACTTCATTCCCCATGCCGAAAAATGTCCGGTCACATCTTCAAATTTTTCTCTCCAATCCCTTCATCTGTTTAAAATGCTCGGTATTCCTTCCATAAATCATTTCACCTTCTGTAAATAATTCAAAATTAATCGCGGAAATAAGACGTTGAAAAGCGAGACTTACGTATCCAAGTTCCCTCACCCCCTTCCGCCCAGGGCCCAGGGGTAGGACCACTAAATAGGCAACTTCGATTCTTCTACACAACTCGATAAAAAACTTTCGTTAACCATTTTAACGCCCTCCTTCATCTCCCCTTCACCATTCAAAAAAGCTCGCAGCTCGATAAGAATCACTGCTGCGGTCCGGGGGTGGCGAGGGCGACGAGGAAAATAAAGTTAAATATTTCCGGCTGTGAAACCCCTCGAGCTCATTTGGTATTCGCGAATACGCGCCGCAATCTACGTACGTGTATAGATCGTGCCAACGCAAAATTTTTCACGTTTAATTACGCCTCGGCTCGGCGACGAGGTATACGAGTTTAAAACTCGGTGTTTTTTCCCCCTCCCCTCCGAACTGTTTACAGCTTAACGCAACGCAAAGTTCAACGTACGTGTGCTCTGGGCCGAACATCGTTCTGTACGATATTTTCTTGATTTTCCGGTCTTGTAACATTGTGTAAACTGGACTTAAAAAGCGCACGTATTATGTAACATTGTTACCGAGCGCGCGAAACCATCGTAGATAGAAGCAGTACCGTATATGATACTATAACGCTTGGCTAAGCCAGATCAGCGGCGCAGTACGTGTAATATCTACGACAGAGAGACGCTTTCTACCGTCAATTACACTACCGAGACATTCTCCAACATTGCACTCGACTGCCTGCATCTGAAACTTTTAGGCATCCTGTGCGAACTTTTTCCATCAACTAGACACCATAGCTTAGGCACGCTTGGTACAGCGAATTCATTAGGTATTTAAATCACGACGACACGACGCCGAAATATCCAGTGGAATGTAAAACATCGGTTCCTATACTGCACCGTGTATAAATATTCGGCTACGGCGGCTCGCAACGCCAAAGTTCATTAACTTTTCAGCACAACATAGAACTGGTTTCGCAGCCGATACCGGCGCAGCGTTGTCACGTCACTTTGGCAAATTCAATCGTGCTAATTGTTCTTGCCCATACTGAGGAAATTTCCGTCTCTTCGACGACGACTCTCTTGGAAATTCATCCAACTCGAGATACCAAACTCGTTCTCGATTTCCGCCTGAAAAAAATTCGCCAATACATTATCTCTCGAATATAATTAACTTAATATTATTTAAATTCATTAAAAAGATAATTTTATGAAAAATATTATACCATGATTCCTTCAACAGGCCAGGTAAAGGGAGGGGGCTCTTTTTCGATAACCGTTCGATATTCGAACAGCCGATATAAAAATATCTAATTTAAAATGCAATCGTATCGAATATCGATGTTCTACTTTTTTTCCTCAACAGCTTTCAACCTCTACGGTGCGATTGCTTCCTTGTTCGGTACACACATACGTATACACGTATGTATAATTTCTCGTCTAGATTATGTAGAACGCCACCGCTGCAGCAATTTCCCCTATCCTCATGCGACGTTTAGTATGTACTTTGAGAAACTCGATTATATATTTTCATTACATTCGTGTATATTATAATACATTTTATACCTATTGCCGCTATTGTTCTGTATAATATTAAGTATACATATACGAGAATGGCTTTTCTTATATACCACATACGTATACCTATAGGTAGTTTGCAGTTCGTTATCTTTAGGTAAATTTATTACAAACGATTTGTTTATTTATATTTTTCTATACGTAGGTATACTTACTGTATACATTGAAAACACTTCCGTGTGATTTTCTCACCTGAACCTACTGTGGTTTCCTTTTTTTCGCCAGACAAATGGTGCGCATATGTTGAATATTTGTAATGCCTCGGTTCATTGTGTTCGGCAAATACTGCAGGTTGTCACTCTTTTGGTCGCGAGGCTCTTGACTGGGCAGATGGTCTCGGTGATTCGTCTTGGAGAAAGTGATTCATCATTGTGGAATTCATTTTATTCATTTGTTCGATGGAATTCGCTGGAAAATAAAAAAAAGAGCATTTTGGTAGAATTCGAGATTTTATCATAGAATTTACAATTTAGCATATTTCAAATAGATCTGTTGTTTTGAGATGAGAAATCATTCCCTATTTTTCCGGTGAGGGCGAGAAGGAGGAAGAAGACGGAAAAAAGAAGGGAGGCAATGAAAACATCAAAAATTTCCAAACTCAGTTTGTTTTTCAATTCAAAAAGAAAATTTTTCATAAAATCATTACTTTTCTAAAATTATCTGACTCATACCTAATTTTTTCAAAAAAATTACTTTTCTGGAAGGGAAGTCTATGATGCTACCTCAATCAGTACAGCCCTGCACAGTAGGCCAATTTTCAAAAAATTGAACAATTTTTGAAAAAAAAAAAGAAAAATTGTTGATCAAAATAATTGAGGCTCTGAAAAATTTTCGACATTTCAAAAAGCATAAATTTCATAGTTATCTGGTAAAATTGGCAATGAATTTATTCAAAATTTCTACTGTAATTCAATCAAATTGCTAAAATTTAGAAAAGTTTGTTAAATCCTAAAAAATTTGATTTGAAGAAAAAAAACATGTAAAGCATAAGTAAAGAAATGAATGATTTTAAAAACAATTCCTCACGAATGCATCAATATCTAACATCATATAATTTGTTGAAATTTTTCAGAAAAAATGACGATTTTCTAGAGTAATAAATTGTTAGAGAGGACAACGAAATAAAAATTAAAAATGTGAAATTTCACGTAAAAATTTTTCGGTAACGCAGAAACAAAAACAGACCATAAAAATCATGAAAAATGGTGAAAAAAATGATTAACCATAAAAGTTGTATAGAAAGATCATCAAAATAGATTAGAAATCATTATTTTCAACAAAAAAAAATGCAAAAAATTACAAGAAAAAGGTGAATTACATTATTGGAATACGTATTATAAATTTTGCTCCAATTTTCAAAAGAAAAATCTTAAAAATAAAAGCCAGACTGAATTAGCAGAGGGAAGGAGTAGAGGGGTAGACTTCCCAGAAGCAATTTCAATTTTTCGACAGTAAATTTTCGAAACTGATGCCTTTTTTAAACACAATTTTAGTTTTGAGACGGAAAAAATTGGAAAAATTGCTCTTTGAGCAGAAAAAATGAAAATCACAAGAAATCGAGTTTAGTTAGAAATTTTTGATTTTTTTATCTCTTCAATGAGTCAACTTCAATTCGTTCTAGTTCAAAATTCAAGTATGCAGTATTTGCCAACTTTTATGGAAATCATATTGCAATCTTGAAGGAATAATTGAAAAATATTCAAAAATATTGTTATGATTTAATTTAGTCAATTTTTGAAAATTTTCAAACGATTTATATCCGTTGATTAGGTTCTATGAAGCAAATCTGAACAACTTTTCTGATATTTTGTACAATTTTGACAATTTTTCCATTTTTGATGGTTCTTATAAAAATTTGAATAAGTTTCACAAATTCAATAAAATTTTTTATCAATTTTGATCACTGTTTCGACATTTTGAATAAGTAATTTTGGATGATATTTTGACGATTTTTTAAACGTATACCTAGGTAAAATAATTCGACATAATTTCAATAATTTTCTCATTTTCCAATGTTTCGGAAGTATAATTTGAAAACGTTTTACCTATGAGCTATTTTTATTCCCTTATTTGAATCAGTGAGGTCACTGAAAAAGGTCAAAATTGCTGTACAGGGAAAATAAACATTAAAGTTCTTCGATTTTCAGCAGATTTTTTCTAATTTTTCCGCAAAATTTTAAATACTTTACCCCGTATATTTAGTGAAATTTTCACTGATTTTCCATCATTTTATACTCAATGAAAATTTTTTCGCCGATCTATTACATGACTGAAATTCTGACTGTTTTCCACCGATTTTTGATAATTTTCACTGAGTTTTAAATGAGATAGGACGTAGAGTTATAAGAAAAATTTTGCAATTCCAGTGATTTAAACAATTTTCGACGCAATTTTAATTTTTTTCAACGTTTTGAACAACTTAGATGCACTTAATTTCAATTTTTTTAAATTCCACAGCAAGAACTGAAGATGGCATAAATGGAGAAGCAAAAAATTTAATATTTTCCACTGTTACAAAACTTTTTCAATTTTTTTGACTCAAAATACTTTTTCTCCTTCTGATTGGCTCTAAAAAATATTTGCCTCAAGACTGATTATCACATTTAGGTAACAAGTTTTTCCGATCAAAATCCAAATTTTTCTCTTTATATGAGCTATTCCGCTCTCGTTTAACCATCCTTGGTGTTTTCGTGATCACTTGAACCACTCGTAGTTTTTTTTTTTCAATTTTAGACTCATTTGAATCTATTTTCGAATAATTATCTTTTTAAAATTTCTTCGTCTGGTACTTCACAACAAATCTGAGAATTTTTCAATCATTTCAGTTATAAGACTTTCAAATGTAGATATTTCTATTTTCACGAATTCAGCGACAATTCCAGCAAAAATCTCAACTGATTGCATTTCCTTTTGATTTCTCAAAACCATGAATGTGAATTTTTACGGTCCCATGGTTTCAAAATCATCACAAAATCTTCTTTCTCCTTATTCCCGCCGCTCTCAGAATTTAAAAAATGCAACCACAGTTTAAACCTGCCAAATGGCTTACTAAATCAATTAAATTAATACCTATAAGGTCATCACATCGAGACATCAGACATCGAACCTCAACAATTCATCGAGTTTTATTTACAGTCGCGATAAAACTCAATATTTACTCGTACATTGGACGATTAGACCAACGGTAGCATATTCTCCAATTTACCACTTCGCCCGCATCGATTCTGTCTGGAGAAGCCGCCAAATTCTTTGGAAATCATTGGCCTAACGCCGCCAAAGATCCTGCCAATTGATCACATCCAGTCGCTAAAAGCATAAAACGAAATTAGTACCTACACAATCAAACTATCAATAAACCACGACGAAATTATCGTCTACGATCGCAATTCGCCCAAGTTCAACTTTTCTGACCACTGTTCTGTCTATCCAGCTTTCAATTTCCGTTCACTTCAACTGCTGCCTTGTAAACGGGCCCTAAATGAAAAGCCAAAGAGGCGCGTAAGGCTTTATAGGCATCCGCGACCGCGCTGCTTTTACCCGGGCGGGAAGGGGAATTACGTGGAAGGGAAATGGCACAGTACGAGAAGTCGGTAGATCGGTGCAAGAGGGGCGAGCGAAATACACAAACCTGGTCGGCGATATTCGGTAAACTCCGCGCTATCCCGTTAATAGTATAGTTTCGTCACTAGGCTAAACGTGATGGTGGTACTCAGGTCATTGAACTAGGAAGGGCGTTCTCTCTTGTGTGTTTGAGGAACGAAACGTGCATACACGTACGTATACGAGAGAGAGAAGGAAATACCGAAGTCGGCGAATTGTTTTTTCTCTTTTCTCTCATCTATCGTCATTGTCGTCGTCGTCTGGTAAGACGGTATAACATTTTCCCCGAAGTCGAAGAGCCGCCGCGAATTTTGCGGAAATTTCTCTTTTCGCGGTGTGAAATTTCGTATTTTTTTTTCCCTCTCGCCAGTGTATATCGATTCTGCGCCTCGGTATAATTTTTTTCTGCTCTCGGTTCGCGGGGCTCCGTTGTGCTGCCGTTTGTTCAATTTCCATACCGTAGTTCGCCCCCGAAAAAATACCCAAGCGGGACCATCTCTTCGGGGTGTTAATTTTCTCATCTGTCACGTGCGTTCGGCTGCCTAAAAGCCTCGTGTTTCATGTTTTCTACCATTTTAAATGCTCGATAATTCGAAATAAATTTCCGTTTGCGATACATTCGCCATAATTTCGGTCGCGAATGTAGTTGTGCGATTCAGTGTATCTTTCTGCTTCTGCTGAGTCAGTGGTTACCCTTTGATCAGGGGGAACGCACTATGTGGTTCGAGCTGCAATCGCAGAATTCTACGCCTTAGCCTATGTGCGAAAATATCCAGCTTGGAAAGAATACACCAGCATCTCCATAAGTGTTGCCCAGCGTTAACCATTGTCTGTGTACGTCAAGCTACCTCGAACGTGTCATTATCGCACAGATATCTCCAGCAAGTGCTCAAATTGCGTTGTTCGTTGAATATTTTCTTCTTATATTGTTACGCGTATCGAGCTTTTTTTTTCTCTGTAATTCCTGCCGCGTGATTTTCATTGCCGCTCTGTCGTGTTTTCTTCATACTTTGCCGTAGAAAATTGTCTTCTTTTAATTATGGTGCATCGTAGAAAGCGAAAATTGCTTTTAAACGTTGATGACGTAAAATACGTTACTCGTATTTCATAATTCGCTGCCGGTAAATTCATTTATATTTTGCATTCGAACCAAAAAAGCAGCCTTGTTTCTTTTGTTCCTCGACGAATTCGTTGGTCTTTTCAGAACGGAAAAAAGACATCAGATGCTTCATAGTGTTCTATATTGTGAAAACGCTTCAGCTAGATTCTCTCTGTAACATGACAAAACAGCATGGTATAAAATCCATAAAATAATTCCTCGAATAGGCATAATATTATTACAATAGGCTTTTAAAGTTCGCTTTTCTATGCGTTTCGAAAAGCTCTTGGAATTTGAAATTTTTCTCCCGTAGGGCTGATTTATTTACGATTATACGATACAGTTGGCTGTTTTTAATTTCCATGTAAATGGTAACACTGATGCCGAATTTAGTAATTAGTGCGCAAATATATTGTGTATGGGAATTGTGTGCGTAAGTAATTTATTCTTTTTATTTTTCCTAATTTAATTATCGCTTCGTTTCGTATGTGTAGCTTTTAGCATAGTTCTTATTCCGATAATCGAAGCTTGTAGATTTCCTACCCTTTTTGAACACCCTTTTTTCGGGGGGTAAGCCGAGGTAAAAATCTCAAAAAACGAGCATAACCCCTCTCCCATGATCCAGGGGCTTCGAAGATTTATTATAGATTCGGCGGAAACTACGTTCAGTGCACTATGCGACGACGAAACTCGCTCTACGTACGTTAGAAAACTGGGTCAGTGGGAATTAACCGCTGTAAAAACCAAATTCTTGTTGGTTCGACTTGGCGTTCTAGCGTACTCGTATTTTCTCCACGGTAGCGAAGATCACCTTTGAGATTACATACCCTGAGCTCGTTTTGTATTCTGTATGATGTGGCAGGAGCAGGAGCGTGGATCCCTGGCTGGAGCACCTCTAGACGAAAGTTCGCATGATTAGTTTTCTATTCGACGACAGTCGAGCTCGAGATATCGCACAGAAAAAGTTAATTACGTCATCTTGCTGGTATCTTTTCTTCTCTCCGGTGCTGCGAGCCTTAATAGGTTAGCGCGAGATTGTAAACGATAACGTGAACTCGAGGCGAGAGCTGCGGCATGGCATTACCGGTGTTGATTTCTTTTACACAACCGTTACGTAATCGTGTAGACAATTTCCGAAATTATGACGTATTTTTTTTATTATCATTAGCGTCGTTATTATGCTGCGAAAGTAAAAAGTTGTCGGTTAGCTAGGTATCTTCGAATTCGAGTCTCGATCGTACTCGCCGCCGCAGATATCAAGATTTCCTGAAATTACCGTGCGAGAAGAAAGCAGCGCTGCTTTGAATTAGATTGGGCCGACCAGAGAGGCTTAATCGTGCCACTGAAACGAATGAAAGGCCATCGCAGATTTGCAAAGTCCTATCTTGAAATTATAAATGATCCTTGGTTAGAATTCGATACGAGAAAGTTTAGGCAGCTGACGATGTTGAGGAAGTTTCATCTTCGAGCCTAAAACACAGAAACAAATTCGGTTGATAAAATGAACGAAAAATCAATAACTACAAAGGCAATCTAATCGTAAAGAAAATTTTCAAAATTCTAATATCGATATTTTCATGCATTAAATTGTCCGATACCCTCGTCAAAACGCAATTTGATGGTTATCGCGAATTTTTAATTTATCGCTATGACTTACTGATAAATACTGATCGCTTCGCAATATTCAAAATAAAACATTTCCGTACATTGAGTACTTTAGCCTTCGTATAATCATTTCATAATTTTGTCATTAGTTTGAAAATGCCACTAGAATTCGATCAAAGTAATAAATAAACTTTTTTGGACCCCTAAATTGACCTTTTTGGTTTGGTTAGTTACCTAAAATTTCCAAACATAAATTTAAAATAGGTCTCGACAGATTAACTTTTTTATACTAAATAGAAAATTTTTCTCAAGGTAGGTCATTTTTAAGATATTTCTCCTCGCAGTGAACTTTCAAAATATCCAAGATAAGCCAAAAGTTTTCCTTTCGAAGTAATCAACCAATTATAAGTCTTAATATTGAAGTTAGCCTACCCACGAGTCAGTAAACGATATCCGATTTCTAATTAATCTTCCTTGGTCGTATAAATTAGACACCCTCGAGTTTCGTCTACTGAGATAAATCAATTATAAGTGTGCTGTAAATAGCAAGTTATCACGATAGCTTCATCTTTTAATACTCTTATCATATTAATGAGCATCCTCATAAGAGAATTTTTTTCCAAGCCTCAAAATGGCTTAACCTTGATATTACATTCATCAATTCCAAGAAGATTTTCAAGTTTATCGATCTAACCTGGAAATATTTTCGAATGCCAGGACAGAGAACCTACGACACTGTCTGCAGATTTTACGAGCATTAGTAAAGAATAAGCTTCTAAATTAGCATCCAAAAATCTTCCAGTATAGTAGTCGCTTTCAAAATTTTTTTTTTTTAGGTCTCAGATCTGATTCAGATTAGGTCTTTAACTAGATATTCACCATCATTTTTGGTGCTGTTTGTATTTTGGAATTGCTCCTCGCTCCTCCACGTGAAGTATGAATTTTTTTGATAAAGTATTCTTCATCTTAGCAGTTCTCGAGTTTCTCAATTTCATGAATTTGTTTTCAATATGGAGTCTTTCCCAACAACGCAACGGATCCTGGTCTGTCCAATGTCAGCTGCAGACTGTGCAAAATTTTTCAAATAAATCTCAGAACTGGCAAACGAAAATTTTCCAATTCGTAGCAGGAATATTAATATCTTCCATCTTCGAACTCAGTTGACTTTCTTTTTCAATTAATCTGTAATAATTTTAATAATAATTTTCTGTTTAGTGATTTTCGTAAAGTACCTAATGTTTTAAAGTGTCATAGGTCTTATTTTCACAGCTAGCCAATTTTTTCTTTCAATTATTTTATATTTTTCATACGAAAACTTGAAGTATCCGCTTTCAACTGGAATGAGATTCCAATTTTCGGAAAGTACAAATACATGTCTTAAAATTTTCTACAACCAAAATTTGAGTTCCCTTAGTCCGATGATATCTCAATTTTCGAAAATTTTCTGGGAAATTTTTTCTACAAATTTATGACATTTAGGCCCTTAGGTGGAGCTCCCGAACCTAAATTTCACTTTTTCCAGTAATTTTGGAATCATCTTCAACGTAATTTAAGTTTTCTCCAGCATATTTTTGAGTTCCTCAAAAAGGCACCTAAATTAACTAGAGTAGCTAAAAATCGAGTTCCTGCATTCTTTCAACCTATTCAACAAAAAAATCCATATTAGGCCCGATTTTCAAGCGTTTACCTCAATAAAGTGTATTTTTGATCAATCATTGAACAGGAAAACATGAAAATGATTGAAAACTGTCAGATTGTTGAACCATCGAACAAAACTGCCGGAAAAGAATCATTCTCAAAATCAAGTTTGGAAATTGTCAGATATTCTAGAGCATCCAATATAATTTCGATATTCTCCAACATTTTTGAATTTTTTCAGTTGAATAGTGATTGCTTCCTTACAACTATTTCAACGAAAAAATTTACTTTTTACTTGATTTACTCATGAATATTTTCAACTGTGTATTTTTGCCCTATTTATTAAATTGAAAAAAAAGTCTGATGCATCTAAGAGAAATTTGAGAACATTGGAGAAAATCAAAATTGAGCTAGAGGCTGCAAAATGGTTGGAAATGGTAAACTTTGGATTTAGAAGTCTGATATTTCGATAAAAACTTCTTTTCTGAGGATTTTTACCCTTTTTTAATTAGTCAAAAATTCTCAAAAAAGTGAGAATATCTACTTGGGCAGATGAAGTTTTGGCAATTGGCTCTAAAGAGAATTGAACACAAGTTCTTTCCAAAAAAAAAAATCCAAGCTATACACCTTACTTGCTCAGTACCCAGATTTTACCTTGTAAACTCCCACAGAATTGAAGCCTATTTCATAAAATTTTGTTAGAACTTTAAATTCCCAACATGAGAATTTTTGCCCAATTTGAAAATTAAGGAATTACTAAAGCAAACTGATGAAAAAAAAAATCTTCGAATTTTTTTAAAAACTTAACGTTCTTATATGTACTATTCAAAAATTAATGCAACATCAAATCTAAGAATTACTGAATTAAAAAATACCCATCGAGTTCCTCTCACCCCAAAACTTCCATTCACAATTCATAATCTACCCAATACCTACCTATAATTTCAATTTCAACCACGTACCTACCGTAACTAATACCTCAAACATATTTTCTCTCAATACAACGCACAAAAAATATCTACGTCGGTATGTGAAATTACGACATAAGTCGCTTACCTCTAACTACGTGTATTTGTATGTATTCCTCGCGTGAGAAATTCGGACCGGTATAAAAAATTACACGTTGTAGATTTGAAAACAACGAGGCGCGAACAAAAGCTCTGATGATGGGAAAACCTTCTGCATTGGTCGATATCCAACCAGATAGGCGCAATCACATATCTACAGCAAATAAATCTGAAATCAAACAAATCTCATTTTAATATCCCCATCAAATAAGACCCAAAGGGATTTTATTTAACCACTAAGAAAAAAAATCAAATTTCATCCCTCGAAAAAGCTTCTGAAAACAATTCAAATTTTCATTTTGGAACCCAGACCAGAAAAATAATTGTTTTTCTCTCGCTTTCACCGCATCATAAAACTCCTGCTCGTATCTCGATTCGTGATCGTATCCGGAGTAAAATTTCGATATAAAATTTCACTAGGCTGGCGGCGGTTAACCGCGATGACAGCTACAAACTTTCGTATCGATTTTCAATTTCCATCCAATGTACCTGAACGCACAAGTGCCTACGCGGAAAACGCTCGTTGAATACCACCAATTCTACATAAGCTCGTTGCAAGCAAATGCGAACATTTAAAACTCGCAGTACCTTTTTATTACCGGAGTTTGAAAATTTTATGCCAATTTTTACGCCAACCTGGATACCTATTAAATATAAATACACGTACGTGAGTAAGTTTATCGATTGTGGAAGTCCACGCTGATTTGTGCTTTTTTATTTCTATCTTGTATGCTTTGATATTGTTATGTCGTGTCTGTACATATTGCATCGTTCAAAGCATTATTTTAAAATTACAAATCTGATGCACGAATCTCGCTTCAAACAAACAGAAAATTGAGAAATAATCAAAACGTATGAACATGTTTTGTGAAACGTGCTTTATATTTTTTGATTATTTCCGGAATTATGGAGCGAAAAATTTCAATTCATATTATCAAATCACATCACAGAAACAGATAAGCAAGGTGCAGAGTCACGTTTTCAAAGACATTTTTTTTAGCATATTCATGAAAATTTTATAAATGATACAGGCGACGATTCGAAGGAGGGGGGATGAAGAACGATCTTTTTATGATTTTTTTTTCATTTTTTTGAGAATCAGGGGCTAAAATTTGTTAGAAAATAAAAAAAAGGTTGTATGATGAAAATTTTTAAAAATGACGTGATTTTTGGAACAATTTTCTAAAACAAAAATACTTTATTCAGGTGAATGAAGGTATCATCATGTTTAAAAAGTAAAAAAAATGACATTCCATTTTAAAAAAAGAGCCAAAATATCAAAAAAATTATAAAAAATCATGAAAACTGTTTGAAATATTCAAACTGTTGGAATCGTATCTGCCATTGAACCTTAAACTTTTTTAGTCTAAGTAATTAAGTATACAACCGAAACGATTCGAATGATTTGAAATTCAAAAGTGTCAAAAATTTTATAAAAATTATTGAAAAAATATTCTCAAAAATTCATCACGATCATTTTTAGGGAAAGATCAAAAATTTGATACCTACCTAAAGGATAATAAAGAATTTCAACTAGTTTCAAAAATACTAATCATAAAGGGTTGAAAACGTCATCAAAATCTTTGAAAATTACGTAAGTTTTTAAAATGCTATGAAAATTGTTCATGAATTTTTGAATTGATGAACCATAAAAATTCATAATTTTTTCACACTTTTTTAAAATGTACCAAAAAATTGTCAAAATGACGGAAAAATCATCACAAATAAAAGGATTCTTATTAAGAAAATAAATTAAAAATGAGAATTGAAAATTTCAGGAGAATAATTATTTAAAATATTGCTGAGGTTAAAACTGAAGAAAATGATTACTTAATCTAAAATGCAAATTTTTATACAGAAGAGGGAGGGGGGAACATTCAAAAATAAATTTTTCTAGCATTAAAGATCAAATTTTTTCAAAGCTTTGCCCTTGCTTTGCTTGAAAATTTAATTTTTGGTTACTTTTTGTTCATTTCTTTGGTCTCTTTGGTTAGGTAATTCTTGCTCAAAAACAGTTACTTACTGTAAGTTACTTTTTTCTTTCAGAATTTCGCTATGATGCCTCTTGATACAGAAACCACTCTCAGAGGTCAAAAATCGGTTTCCGAGATGAGACTAATTTTGAACCTCTCAAAATCAACAGGAACCTAAGCTCAGAAACCAATTTTTAACCTCTAAAGGTGGTTTTTATATCCAGACTGCGGACTCTCATATGAGGAAAATTATCGGGAAATGTTGCAAGCCTATGCAAATAGCCATTTTGACAGTGATTCAAATTTTTTTTACAATTTTCCCATCACTATTTGAAACTTTTGATGACTTTAATGACACTTCAGCCCATATAAATGATATCTACAATTTTGATCCTACCTTCAACAATTTTCACATAATTTTCAACCTTTTTATAGACATTTCAAAACATCATCAATTTTCACTCTCTTTCGGAATTTTTTTGTGATTTTCAAGAGTTTTAAGAAATTTTCATTTCAACAACATTTTTAATAACTTTTATAAAACTTGAAAGATATCAAAAAAATTTCAAAAAAAATTGTTAAAAATTTTATGCTTCACTGAGAAAATTTTCCAGCTAAAATTTTTTTTCCAAATTTTTCGACCATTTTTGCAAAACTTCCAATGATTTATTCAACTTTTTGAAAAAAATTTATACGATATTTCAACATCTTCCATAATATCTGACAAGAACTGTGAAATTTCAATGTTTTTAATGAAATTTTTAGACAATTTTCATAATTTTTCAACAGTTTTAATGATATTTCAACAACTGCCACATGAGTTTGAATAAGTTTTGTAAGATTTTAAGATTGCCTTTCTAATAAAACTTTTGATTTTTTTTAAATTTATCAACCATTTTTACGATAGAATTTTTCTTTTTACAAATTTTCAAGCATTTTGTAATTTTTAAACATTTTTGTAATATTTTAACAATTTTTACAGCATAATCTGATACCTTTAAAATTTTTCATCATATCTTTATAAAATTTTACTGTCACATTTTCAACGATTCAAAAAACACGACAGCAAAATGGCATTTCAAAATTGCAGAGAAAACAAGAAAACTCCAATTTAAAATAAATTCAACATTAATTGGCAAAGGCTCGGCACAGCTTGGGGAACCAAGACTAAAAACATTACATTTCATAACATACCTACAAATAAATTTCATACCCTGCTTATTAATTACTCCAGAGGATTCTTTCCTCCCAACTTAATCAAAAATACCCTCCGCAAAAATCCTCCGGTTACTAATTTAAAAACAATCGTTCTCTACGACGCCTATTTGAAACCCTCATCTTCATTTAAAATTCACTCTCGTACCTCAATTTCAACTTTCCAGCACCTATACGAAAACGATACCTACACTCGAACGTATCGTTGCCAACACCCAGGATAATTTTCCTTTCACTGCAGCTCAGAAAAAAATTTAAAAACTAGTTTTTTTCACATCTCATATCCCTCTCTTACTCTGGCACACGTACTGGGCAGAATTTTTGCACAATACCATCGACATCGTCGCTTTTGCATTCGTAATACCTCTTGGAACCGTTCTTTCTCTTATTCTCTCGGAGAAAGCCAAATAGCGTCTTCGCGTAACCAGTTTACGTATAGCGTTGGTTTTTTTTCTTTCCTCTTCGCCATACTTGTTTATCGGACCAAGCCTGTGCGCCTTTCTCCATTACGTCGTCATCAAGAGTCTCGATTCTCTTCCTATTTTACGTTGCCGACCGCGCGCCGCGCGTGATTGTAATTTCACGCTACAGCATTCGTAATATTTTTTTTCCTTTCGCTTATAAAACAGCCAAGTGCCGCGCAGCCAGCAAAAAAATTCAGTGCGCAGAATCGATCGCGTACTCACGGAAATTTCGTATTCGAGTGTAATTCACATTTTTTTTTCTCTATCTCCGTCGTTATCCTAATTGTCAACTGTAGTCTAATTTAAAGTTCATGTTAAAACTTTGACCTAGAATGCAACCTGACCTAGCTCAAGGACGTTTTAAGTAAGAATCAAACTATTCGTGTTAACGATAAAATATTATACAGAGGTGTACATTAAACACACACGTCAGACGCGATGATGTATTTTAGTCGAAGAATGCCGAAAATTTTCACATTTTTTCCTCGTCTGCGGATTTTCATCTCACCCCTTTTTCATTTTCGCTACGTCGAGCGAAACTTTCGTAATACACGATAGACCCATGTACATCACCGAATGTATACTTCAATTAATATTTCACTTTTTCAAAAGTTCACATTGTGCACGCATCTTTTTCATGCTACGATGTCACTCGCAGGTCGTCGTACGTATTACGAATTAAAGCATCCCCCTCACTCCAACAATCGTGTTCAATTCGTGCCTATCTAATCTTTCGTATAAATCAAACCAAAGACAAACCACTCGAGCGAATTTTTTTATTTCAAAGTTTTCACGTGAGTACAAAAAGAAATTCTGCCACCAAAAAATGGAAGCCGACTCGAGCCAAAAAAAGATAGAAAAATAACCCTTCTTAGTATAAAAAATCGTCTATAAAACGGTGGGCGAGACGGAAAGCAAAATTTATGAGGCGAAAGAAATCACGTTTTGTCTATATCATCTTTTTCTCCTACTTCTGGCGGCTCTCACGCAATTTCGAACATCATTTTTTTTATCGTCGGCACGAAATTGAACCGAACGATCGATGGAAATGGGAGCCGATTTTCAAAAAATAAGAAAAATTGTGCCGAAAATTTTCTCGACGAGTTTTCCGTTATTCCCCGAAGCAAAGAGAATGAGAAGATTCAAGATATGAAAATTTCAAAATTTTACCATTTCCTATCGCTTTTCCGAATCATTTCCCTTCTTGTTTACTCGAAGAAAATAAATTCGTCAACTTTATTTTTTGTGCGGTATGAATGTTTGTTTTCCTTACAGAAATTATCATTTATTACTCACAGTTACGAGTCTTATCAGTATTCAAACTTGAGGAAATTTTCCACGAAATTCGATGTTTTGAAAATATAAAATAGCTCGCCTAATTACCTGAGAACAATTTTATTCCGAAAATTCAAAATTTCGATCATTAATGGGTCAATCCATATCAGTTTTACAATTCTTGGATTTTTTTTTTCCAAATTTTCCATAAGAGTAAAAATATTTCCTAGATAATTCTAATTAAATCCTTAAAATTCACTTTTTTGCTTAAAGGATACCGGCGGTTAAGATAGGCGAATCTGCCCCCGAGCTGAAATTTGAAACTAACCGACGGAATTTGGTCCTTAGGGTCTGAAAACCACCTGGTAAAAATTTTGGCCCCCTACCCCTTCCCTAACCCGAGTTATGGGGCAAAACGTTACTTTTTTCAGCCTTTTCATTAAAAATTTTTATCTCCCAGAGTTTTTAACCAAATTTTTTCAAATTTACGTGCGTTATACTCCTTACTGAGGAGTATTAGTGGGTGGTTTGAAAAAAATTTTTTGATGATTTTTTCTAGCCAAAAATCGCATTTTAAAACTTGAAATCGAGTTTTCTACATGATGTTGCAGAGGTGCAAAAATGAAAAAAATATATATCATGTATCTAGTCCCTATCTACAACGTAATATTTTTTTCAGAATTTTTTAGGTGGGTGGAAGACCTTCAAAAACGCAAAAAACCGCATTTTTATCACGTTTTTCGCTCAAAAAATGGTCATTTTTGGCCGAAAAAATTGTTCGGGTAATAATATTCCAAAATACGCATTTTTACGCCACTTGCCCGATTTTCACTTCATTTCATTCGTTTTTGGATGATTTTTGCAATTTCAAGTAACCTAAAGCGCAAGACTTAAAATTGTATGTATGTAACTTTCCTTATACCTGTATAAAATTATCATACGGAAAACACTGAAAGAAAATTTGTGTTCAGTAGCTCGAACTACCTTCGAAAAATTCATTTGCATGAGCAGAGCACTCAAATTTCGAAAATTCACTTTGTAGCTAACAAATTTTTCAAAGAAAGGGGCCAAAATGTGTTTTTTCAATGGATTTTTCGTATTTTGTGGTTTTTCGCCAAATGTAGATAAAAGTTTCGAGTTTTTTTAGATGAATTTTAGGGAGTTGGAAGAGCCCTAAAAATTTTTTTTTCAAAATTTTGGTTCATTTTCGCCGAGTTATGGCATTTTAGAAATTTTGAGCGGCCATTTTCTCTTGAAAGGTCAAAGGTAGCCTAGTTATTTTTGGTCTGAACCTCGAGAACATTGAGTGAAATCTGAATTATTCTTAAGAAATGACTATGCCCTATGTGAAAAAACTCAAAAAATGAAGAAAGGAAAAAAATATGAAAAAAATCGAAATAATTCAACTTATTTCCAAAAACGAAAAAAATGACCAAGTACCTAGTCGATAAAAATGTGAATAACTCCGAACAGTTTATTTTTCAAAATGAAAAAAAAACACGTGTCATCGGTAAAAAAAAATGAAGAAAATCGAAAGAAGTAAAAAAATGATAAAAAAATTGAAACAACTGAAGCTTTCATTTTAAAAAATTACCTCAGACCATTTTGAAAGTTTCACCTTGGAGAATTATTGCGAGAAGAAACTTGCAGGGAAGAAATACTTATTCAAATCAAAGTTGAGTAGAGAAATGCCAATGGAAATGCAGAATAGCAAAAGGTAGGAATAAAAAATTGTTCGGTTTGGAAGAATTCACTACCTCATATTTTTGCTAATTTGAGCAATTTCTATATGCAAGGAACAAGGCAAGGGAGGAAAGTTCATTGAAACCAGTTTTGACTGTTCCTACCTCGAACAGTAAACCATAACAGGAAAACATTCCAACAAAAATTTTGAACCCTTTCAAAATATTTTTCTATTTTTGAGACTTGTTTTATTATAATAAACGTGGACCCGTGAACGTCGTACTTCCCACGAGAGTGCCGTGGGAAGCGCAACGTTACTGTACGCGCTACATGCGAGGGGTGGTTAGTTTTTATTTTTTTTGACCATGTTCCACCACTTCGATTTTTTTGAAATTTTTGTGGTATATTTATGAATGAATGGCGTATCTTTTGGGGGGAAACGTTCCATTGTACCTTTGACCTTTCAAGAGAAAATGGCCGCTCAAAATTTCTAAAATGCCATAACTCGGCGTAAATTAACCAAAAATTTTGAAAAAAAAATTTTTAGGGCTCTTCCAACTCCCTAAAATTCATCTAAAAAAAACTCGAAACTTTTATCTACATTTGGCGAAAAACCACAAAAATACGAAAAAATCCATTGAAAAAACATATTTTGGCCCCTTTCTTTGAAAAAATTTGTTAACTACAAAGTGAATTTTCGAAATTTGAGTGCTCTGCTCATGCAAATGAATTTTTCGAAGGTAGTTCGAGCTACTGAACACAAATTTTCTTTCAGTGTTTTCCGTATGATAATTTTATACAGGTATAAGGAAAGTTACATACATACAATTTCAAGTCTTGCGCTTTAGGTTACTTGAAATTGCAAAAATCATTCAAAAACGAATGAAATGAAGTGAAAATCGGGCAAGTGGCGTAAAAATACGTATTTCGGAATATTATTACCCGAACAATTTTTTCGGCCAAAAATGACCATTTTTTGAGCGAAAAACGTGATAAAAATGCGGTTTTTTGCGTTTTTGAAGGTCTTCCACCCACCTAAAAAATTCTGAAAAAAATATTACGTTGTAGATAGGAACTAGATACATGATATATATTTTTTTCATTTTTGCACCTCTGCAACATCATGTAGAAAACTCGATTTCAAGTTTTAAAATGCGATTTTTGGCTAGAAAAAATCATCAAAAAATTTTTTTCAAACCACCCACTAATACCCCTCAGTATGGAGTATAACTCACGTAAATTTGAAAAAATTTGGTTGAAAACTCTCGGAGATAAAAATTTTTAATGAAAAGGCTGAAAAAAGTAACGTTTTGCCCCATAACTCGGGTTAGGGGAGGGGTAGGGGGCCAAAATTTTTACCAGGTGGTTTTCAGACCCTAAGGACCAAATTCCGTCGGTTAGTTTCAAATTTCAGCTCGGGGGCAGATTCGCCTATCTTAACCGCCGGTACCCTTTGTTTTGAAGAGTATAGGCATAAAAAGACCTGCTGAAAACGAATCTGATCATTCTTAATTACTCAATTTCGGTAAAAATTGGAATAAAAAGGTATTTTTGAGAGATTTTGAGTATGCAAACACTCAAAGAAATATGAAAACATTCAGATGAGCTCAGAATCGTATCAATTCTAGTACGTGATTATGAAAAAAAAAAAATTGTTCAAAATCAACATTTATGAGTGAATTGAAATTCTCTCCCCCCCCCCTCAAAAAAAATGTTCCAAGGTCATTTTTTTGAGTTGGAAAAATCTGGTGTTATCAACCTGAAAAAATCCTGAAATAATACTTATGTGAAGTGTAAAATTCATATTACATTTCTCAAGGTCATACCACCTTGCAATGGGGTGAGATTTTATTATTCATGTATTGTAGAAAATTAATTTTACTACCTACCACAAATCGAATTTTATGGAATAAAATTATTAAAAATGTAATTTACAAGGCAGCTTATTGAGCTTATACAATCTGCCTGAGTCTTTCAAGTTTACGAAAAGTACACTGAAAGAGTTCAAAACTGAAATAATTTTGAACTGATGAAGTTGATTTTTTGATTTTTGAAGAATTTTTGAAAATGATCAAAACAGCTTATTACAAATGTACCATTCAATTTTTCCTGAAAATTATAAACCATGAGGTAAAAATTTGAAAATTGGTTTTTATACTAAAATTGGTCTCTTCATTGATTGTGAATATTTTCACGTCGATTTGGAGCATCAATCGACGTGAAAATGGTCGCAATTGATATGATTCGGGAAGTCGATTCTAAATAATCGAATTCTTAGATTTCTTGAATCATCATATTTTTCATAAAAAAAATTATCTTGAGGTATTTTCAAAAATTCAAAAAGTAATTGAGAAATCTACGTCAGGTACCCAGAATATGGTTCTAGTGTGTGAATAAGCGAAATTCTGGCTAAATCAACAAGGACGGGCTGTAAAAGTTCCCTCGTTCAGAGGATTCATTTTTTTAGAGCCTTTCTTTTTAAGTTTGGAGAACAGGCAACGACAAATGTCAAAATTCCAATAATTAAATAATTTACAAAAATGAAAATAAATTTTCTTTAGATCTAGTTCTACACCCTCTCCCCCCCCCAAAAAAAAAGGTAATTATTACGCAAGTTTTCAATAATCTTCTTCTCAAATTTCAAAGTTGGACTATTTTTTTGAAATGTTTGTTGCAGGTAAAAAAGAATTTGTTCAGAATTTTCTCTCATGGAGGTTTTAATCACAAGTCTAAAATTTTTAAACATCTTCGAAAGACAAAAGAGGCAACACAGATTTTGTTATTACAAGTCAATTTTTCTTGGAATGTAAAATTAAATTTAAAAAATCTCAAGTTTCAGAATTTGATTTTAACCTTAAATATCCTCACTTGAAATTTTCAGCCATTTTTCGTAGTTTTATAATCTCAAATTCTACACAATATTTAAAAAAAATTGGCTTCTATCACGTAATTTTTGGTCGAGTTGACATTATAAAAATATCCCCATTCTGAAAAATTTTTGATAGGCGACTATTTTAGGACAAAACAACGAAGAAAAAAAATAGAACACTCTATTTAACGTTTTTCCCAACATATCCCTTATTCGACTACATTCGTCGAAGAATTACTCAACTTTCCGCGAATTTGTGCATCAGACCAGAGGCCACCCGCGATGAAAGTTCGTAAAAACGAAACGAGCATGGGAAAAAAAAGGCGAGGCATCGAAAACCACACCGAAACACTTATAAATGTACTTTCGATGTACGCGATATTTAAAAAAAAAATCGAACGTCGAACGAAAATACTCGCGCGAACGTATATCGATGGCACACACATAATTTTCCTCGATTTAGGTGTATTTGTAATAGATAAGGAGTCATTGACCTGGCGGTTAATCACCTCGGCTTACCCATTTATTATCAGCTTATATGTTTTGTATTGTTTGAACGTTTTCCGACCAAGTGTAATTAGATAACCTAATACTGCAAAGCTTCTCTCTTCGTCGTCTTACCCCTTTCATCATCATCCTTGCTTTCTTCTGATTTTCTCTCTTTCTCCTCGCCTCTTATAAATTTATTTACACTATTATAAATGTAATAACGTTTATTATATGTACATATGCTGTACATACTGTACATCTACATACATATAATACAAATATGCCGAAATCGAACAAAGTCTGATATCGCGAGCCCAACTCTTATCTCATTCTCGAGTTGAAAAAGTTTACGTACGCAGACGTACATAAAAATTAATAATATAAACGTTCGCCATTCGACAACTTGTTCGCACATTTATCTTTCATTCTACTCATCCGTCTAACTCCCCCCTCTTCTTTCGACAGCGATGCAACCAGTGATATCGCGCAGAAAAAATGTTTAAATTATGTTTTTCCTCTTTGCCTCTCTCAGTATCATAATTCATAATATTCAATCTATACTTTTTTTTTTCAACACACTTTGCCTTTTAATAGAAAAAAATAACACTCTCAGAAAGGAGCCTAGAAATACGATTTTACTAGGAGATAAATCTTGGAAAATGTCACTCCAAAATAATAAAAGTGCCAATTCAGATTTTTTGCTCTCAAAATAGATGACGAAGGAAAATTGAAGGCAAACAAAACTGGTTCATTTTTACAAAAAACCAAAAGAAGGAAGGTTCGTTTTAAACAAAAAGTTTTTAAATCTTCAGTTTGAAAAAAATGACATTTTCAAAGTTTTTTCAGGCTTGTACATTTTTTTTTTTTTTTTTTATAAGGAAAAAAGATTTTATAAAAATTAAATTTCAGAGCAAAACCTTTTCAATCATGGATATCCATGTTTAAAAATGCTATAAGAGGTTTAATTTTTTTTCATTTATCTAATGATTTTTTGTTGAAATATGACAGGTATTTATTCAAGTATTTTTCTTCCCTTCTAATTTTCAAAAAAAAAAAATGACGAAATGTTGAAAAATTACAGAAATGATACATCTTTTATTATTTACGAGTATCAGTTTTTATTCATTGAAATTTTTTAGCGATTTCGTAAATTGAAAAGAGGAAGCCGATTAAAAATATCTCACACCAACAAAAATCATGAAATATAAAAAAAAAAGGATTATCTAACATGTTAATAAATTCTGTGGCAGTTTTGACATTTTGTAGATTTTTCATTTTAGTAAGTACCTCACATTTTGTCATTTTGACAAACTAAAAACAAGAAAAAGCAATGTATCAATTTTACGTTTTTTTAAACAATTTTTCAAGTCTAAAAAAAGTACCTAACTAATTAGATTGATCGAAATTTTACTACATATTATACATAAATTTTTCCTAACATCAAAATTTGGTCAACAAAATTTTTCCTCCACTTTTAAACAATGACCCCCCCCCCCCTCCGCTAGGAAAAATCTGTTTTTTTGAAAATATATCGATCTGGGAAAATTTGTTCGCCTCCGTGGAGCAAGGACAAAATTTAAAAAAAAAACAAACAATCAAAAACTGATTATTTTTTTCCAAAAATTCAATTATCAGTGAAAAAAAATCACAACTTCAGAAATTTTTGAGAAAATTTGAAAATTTTTAGTCATTTTTGGTACTAAAATTTGAATTGTATTTTTTGCGATTTTTCTTGACTGCGACTTTTGCATTCTGTTTCATAGCTAGAAGAAAAATTCTTCAAATTTGGATTCTGATCCAGAAAAACAAATACAAACTTTTTACAAGATTTAAAGTAGTTTAAGAATTAAGAAATCTGCTCGAAACTAGAAATTGTAAATTCAACAACTGAGAACTCAAAATTGCGAAATTATCCCCTTTGCTTCTCTTGTCTCCACGTCCTGATTTTTTTCTTCAGGCACTCGCATAGACATTCAATTTTTTTTTTTTTAAATATAACTTTTCTAATTGAAAGTTATAAGTAATAGATCGATGATACGATATCTAACAGACTATGTGAATCTAGAATGGTAAATTTTTATTTCGGAACGCGAAAAAAATTTCATCGTTGGTGCGCCACTGATACGTTAGATAGGATAAGCAAATAAGATGAGGAAAAGTAATGAATTGGAAATGAGATTTTTAACGTAATCAAGAACCTTACGATTTTTTGCTTGTTTTATTTCTTTGATTACGGCACCCTTAATCAACTATCGGATGGGTTACGAGTTACGACCTATAAACTCCCTTTTATTTTTACCCTTTTGCATCATTAAAGTTTATTTAAAGGTTGGTTAAATGGAGTATTATTGCATAATTTGCCCTATTTTTCTACACTTAATCCCATGTTACGTTTCATACCATAAAATCAAACTTTTTTTCATTAATAGGTAGTTTCTTCGTTGAAGAATGAAAAATTACGAAGATTAAAAATTGAATACCAATACGAAAAAAAATTCAATTTTTTTGCATTGAATCGATTTGAATTTTTTATCAGGGAGGTGGAAGGCAGGACAGATTTTTCCATTATTTAGAAATGTTTACACCTATACTTACAAACCATATCAGAAAGATAATACAAGCACCTACCATGACGTAATCTTGAAAAAAGCTTCACTTTCTAGTTTCCACGATCCATTGGTATCTTTAACGCTTGGGTTAACACCTGCTTTAAAATTCAACAGCCAAGCTAATTGTGAGCGAATCCGTCCAACAAATCTACAAACAAAATAACCATTAGTTAAGTAAATAAAGTGAAGTACTAGGTAAATACTCAATTAGGTCATTTTGATATCAATTTTTAATAATCGACCATTCCTACTTATTTGTAATTACATATTATTACTTACTCACCTTGGGCGAATATTGAATATCGAGTGATTGAGCTGCATTGCAAAAGATTGAGTGAACTTTATGTTTTCGGAATTAAACTACGAAAATGTTTGTTTTTAGGTTAAAAATGACATAACAAAATTACGATTGCCCCTGCCAAATAAAACATCGAAGCAGTGTAAACAAAACCTACAACAAAAACGAATAAATTAGTAATAATAAAAAATGAACAGATTAAAAAATATAATCATAATACCAAAGTAGATACCTACAAAAAACGTTTTTTGACAGGTATATTCACTTATTCAGTAAAAGGCATGATCATTGGATTCAATGAAAGATCAGAAAGATAGTCAGCTTCAAAAAGCAAAAAATTGCAGTTTTTATTTAAAAAGTGGAAACGTTGAACAGAATTTTTTGTAAATATTTTAAATAAAAAATAAAAAATATACGTTTAGGGATGCATATTTAAAAAAAATAGTGAATTGATCCACTAAACTATACGGAATGATTTTTTCAAACTTTAAAGTTGCATTATTCAATTTGATCGATTTTAAAACACAATTTTTCAAATTTTCCAACTCCCGGTTCAATCCAATTTTTTCTTGCAAATTTTATGAAACGTAGGTATCCATTCTGATTTTTTTTTTTCAATTGGAAAATCTATTTTTTTCAAGAGAAAAATCAACGGAAATTGTATTCAAATTGAAAGAATTTCAATTCCACGAATTGAGGGATCAAAATTTTTGTAAAAAGTTTCCAATTTTTAGAAGAAAACTCCCAAATTTTTTCAAAAAAATTTTCAACGAAATTTTCCACGCATCTTGGGCACATAAAATTATAAATGTCTCTCCACCCCCCCCCCCCCCCCCAAAAAAAAACATTCCACAAAAATAGTTTATAAGTAGGTAAATCAGTTGCTACGTAAGCCGCGTATTTTTTATTTAAATAATATTTTTAAAGGTGGATTTTTGAAAATATTTTGATTTTTGGAAATCAATTTTTAAACTAATTTTACGAGTTTTCATTTTCTGTTACTATTTTAGTCTCCAGAAAATTTTTATTCCAACTACAGTTCCATTTTTTTGTTGAAAAAACTCGTTTATTTTTTTTGGAAAATCGACTGTAGGGGAGGGAATCAGAACCAAACCGAAAATTTTTTCCAGACTCTTGAACAATTTCAAGTAAAAACTTCACCTTTCTGATTCAAAATTTTCTATCTCTTTATTAGGGTGGCCCTTATTTTGAAAATTCGAAAAGTTATGGGGCTACCCCCTGAAATGGTTACCTACCATGAGAAAATAAATCCTTGAAAATTTTGATCAAATCGATTAATATTAACCCGTGCCGCAAAAGGGTTAAAGTTTTGATAATTGTCATAGCGCGTCGCGTTGTAGCTATCGCCACGAGAGCTGCGTGGAGTGAAGTTAGGCAACGCGGTCAGATGCAGAGTTGACCGCGCGTTGTGTAGTTGCTACCTCGAGTAAACCACGCGGTGGAATTTTGATGTACCGCGACGTTGAATAGTACATCACAAGTCGACACTATTTTTGTGTTTGGGTTCTGCTTGTCAAATTTAGGTTGCTTTTGTGTCACTAATAAAAGGAAAAATAATTTTTTTTGACCAAAGTTAATTTTTGGAGGTGGGGACTTGGAAAATAAGATTAGATAAGATTTTCCGAGAGCAATAAGCAAGAGTATTAGAAAAAAAAATTCAAAAATTTTTATTTGGTCCAATCTTATAGAAAATTTTACGGCGAATCGAATGACGTAAACCGTAGACTTCTATCTCTTTAATAAAAAAAAGTTACAGCTCATTCTTTCAAACATTCTGTGAAAAAAATCTCATTTTTTCGTGTCTTGTCTACAAAAAAGTGAAATTTCTGAAAAAACCAAGCGTTCTAAAGCCATAATGATCATGACAAAAGTTGTAAAGAATTGAATTTTCTATCGGACAGACCAAGTGAGATTGTTCTGGGAGGCATAATTTTCAAGATATTTTGGAGTAAAGTTGAAAATTGGTGGAGAAAATTGAGAAATAGAACGAAAATTTCTTTTTTATGAGCTGTATCCTTTTTTCTACATGAGATAGAGGTTTACGGTTTACGCCATTCGATTCGCCGTAAAATTTTCTATAAGATTGGACCAAATAAAAAATTAAAAAATTTTTTTTCCAGTGCTCTTGCTTATTACTTTCAAAAAATTTTATTTAATCTTATTTTTCGACTCCCCACCTCCAAAAATTAACTTTGGTCAAAAAAAATTATTTTTCCTTTCATTAGTAACACAAAAGCAATCTAAATTTGACCATCAGAACCCAAACACAAAAATGGTGTCGACTTGTGATGTACTATTCAACGTCGCGGTACACCAAAATTCCACTGCGTGGTTTACTCTAGGTAGCAACTACACAACGCGCGGTCAACTCTGCATCTGACCGCGTTGCCTAACTTCACTCCACGCAGCTCTCGTGGCGATAGCTACAACGCGACGCGCTATGACAATTATCATAACTTTAACCCTTTTGCGGCACGGGTCAATATTATTCGATTTGGTCAAAATTTTCAAGGAATTATTTTCTCATGGTAGGTAACCATTTCAGGGGGTAGCACTTGAAAAATTCAAAAAAAAAATTTTCATACCTATAAATAAGGGCCACCCTACTCTTTATAGTCCTTAAAATACGACCACGTTCGAAATATTTCCAAACTGAGAATTTTTTTAACCATCAAAACTGATTTAAAATTGATGTTTCCACCGAAAAACACACATTTATGAATTGAAAAATTACTTTTTACGTGCCTAAGTATTTCAAAATAATCAATACGTGGTGGTTTCCGAAAAAAGAAACAGTGGCAGTCATTTTATCGTAACTCATTTTTTTCGGATTCGAGTCCAGATAACACTAAAAAATGGATTGAGATCATACCCTTAGGTCGCCAGACTTTAAAAAGTGTCCTAAAATTGAGATTTGGCAGAAGAATTTCTCAAAATCTTATTCAAAAGAAGCTTAAAAAAAGGTCATTCAATTAAAAATTCAAATGCATTTTTCACAGAATTCTGTTTTTAATGCTAAGGCGCCTTTTTTCCTAAGCCACTAACAGATTACTTTTTTTTTTTAGAAAAATTTGATTATTTTAACCCATAGAAAGGAATTATCAGTGACAATGTCTCCGTATCATACCCCCAACCTCGGTCCAAGTGGCGTCTTCTTAACAAAAACATAATCTTAATTAAACCCTTTGATACAAAGTTTAATTTTTTTACCTGAACGTGAACAGCTATAATCTGAATCAATTGATACGTCCAAAACTTGATAAAGTTCATTGGCATTCCGACATCCATTTAAGTAGTAAATTTCATTATCAGGTAAATTCACTTCGACAGAAAATCATCGTGGATAAAATCTGAAATCAAATATTACCATAATTTAGTTATTCCTATGAAATAATTCATCTTTTTTTACAATCTACTTTAAAAAAAAAAAAAAACTAAGCTAATAAGCAATTGATACATAAAAATTGATATTCTCCAATCTTAAAATTTATAAGGTTCAAAAATAACTTCCAAATTGTGAAAATAAATGTCGCTGAAGAAAATTCCTTTAAAGTAACAGTACTTTGTAGACCTTGTAAGTTCTAATAGTTATTTTGAAATTACCCCAGGGGTTGTTAAATTTTTCTTCACAATATTAGACACTTTTCCCTTACACTCGGAGTATTTACTATTTTACTCCTTCTTTAACGTAATTTTGAGCACCCATAGTGCAAATTTCAAATTACCTACGTACGATTACGTCAAAGTTTCTTAATCAGCCAACATGCGATTTCGGTATGAATATGAATGTAATGTACCATCATGAAAATACGATATAGGTACTACGTAGTAAAACATCACGCTGGCCACATTTTGATAAAATGTCTTCCAACATAGAAATAAAAACCTCATAAGATGCTACCACTGGTATATAAATTTAGACCCGTCTTTTAATGGTGACCTACATTCGAATCTAGCGAACGCACTAACGACCGAATAATGAATAAAGAATACGATAGGAAAATAATACACCGACGACTAACTACGCGCCACCGTTGTCGACGACGTCGTCTCCACTGCCCCCTCAACTTTTACACGCCCCCGCTTCGTCCAATTTAAAAGCTTTCTAATTAACCGAATGATAAAAATTTTATCACCGTGGCGAAGACCGCTCTGCCACCTTGCTTTTCCCTCCTTCATTCATGCCAATTATTCGTCAATTTTTTCGACAAAATAGCGGTTCAAATTACAGAAAAAATTATTTTTTGGAAAATTTCAATCAAAGACGGGTTGGAGAATTTTTCAAGAACGAAAAAAAAATTAAAAATTTTTGGCCCATGGGGGGATCGAACCCACGACCTTCGCGTTATTAGCACGACGCTCTAACCAACTGAGCTAATGGGCCAGATGTCTGATCAGCTGCTTATCAGCGGGGATAGCTAACGAGATAAGATACATAGACATGTGTTTCACCTGCTTAAATATTCTTTTCCTATTTTCAACTTGATTTTCTATACTTATTTCAATTTTTAAAAACGAATAGACTATTATTCGGTAAATTAGAAAAAATTGTACGAATATCGATTAAATCTGGTTCAATGTTGACCATGTTATTTAATAAGAATTCAGGAAATCATAGAAAGAATCAATTCCTAAAGCCCTTACCTTACCTTACCTTCGTGAAAATTTTCACCCTCAACAACGTTGAAATTTCACCAAAAATAAATTCTCTTTGTCGAAATACCATTACTCGAGGACATCTGTCCAAAATTCAACCTCCATCCCAAATTCTCAACAAATTCAAACAACAATCTCTCATCATCCATTTCTTCACCACTCCTCATCTCACCATTTAGACATATTTTCTTCAGCCTAAGCCCACACATTCCACGCAATTTTAAGACGTATTTCTTTTAAAAATCCCAACAAAAAGCTGGTATAAAATTCCAATACCTTTCTTTCCTCCCCCTTCCTCTCCGCTTCTTCAAACCCCAACACAAAAGAAATACCTCTCTGTTGCCTTTTCTTCATCACTTAATTCCATGTACAAAAGAAAAATAAATAAGAAAAATACCACCGCTCGAAAATCCGCATTCAAAGGCTACAAAAAAAAATTTCCAGCTCGGTTCGTAGTACTACATTCGTCGTATCGGACCCAAGACTGTGATGGGGAAAGGCAGAGAGAAAAGGCCAAGTCACAAACTACGCATCCGGGCTATATCGATTCTCAAAAGCTTCCATTTCCATTATGACATTTCATAAAAGCTCGCTCGCGCACACTTACACACTGACTTAACTTACAGCACACGTTTTATATACCCACAACAATATCCTATCCTATGTCGTCGTCGTGCTATAAAAACAATGCACTGCATTCACGTAAGAGCCAAGACGAGCTCTACCTATACAATTTCCACCGTGAAAAACACCTCTCACTTCACCGAACCCTGTTTCGATTGCCGAAAACTACGCTCGAAAATTGCAGGTATTTTAGAAATGCCAAAAGTAATTTTCTCGAGTTAGTGTAATTATAGAAGACTTTTCTCAACATTTCACAATGACAACGCTAACGAACCAGTATTTATCTACTTTAGTTCCTTATTCTTCCTTCTCAATTTTCGAATCACTTGGAAATGCACTAAGAAAGACGAATCAAAAAAAATTCTTTCATGGACTGAATTTTTTTTCGATGTTATTTTCTTGAAAGATTTTTCCTTTAATTTCGTTCAGTTATATTTTTAGAACAATTTTTAAAAAATTTTTGAATCATCTCTCCCAGGAATTATGATTTTTGCTATGAGGAATCTAAAAAAAAATTATTCATACTACCGCCTAATTCGAATAATTGAAAAATTGAAGTGAACCAAATTCGTCTGATTCAATTTTTCAAATTTGTACGAACTCATTTTTGTTTAGAAAATGGAGAGGAATGAGAGAGGGAGGAGCGGGGGGGGACAAAAATGTTTTTTTTTCTTTCAAAATTCAGTCATTTTTATATGTTTTGAGCTAAGTCGAATAATTTTTTTGTGCGATGTTTCAGACATATCAAAATTTGGTCATTTTTGAAAACTTGGAAAAATTTTAAAGGAAATTGTAAAAAATTGAGAAAATATTCAACTTTTTTCAGGAAGTCGATGCCATGGACACTCTTAATTTGAATCAGTCAAAATTGATTCATTGTAGAAATCAGTTAAAAATTTACTGATTCAATTAATGAATTTTCATTTCTGAATCGGTTATTTTTCTCTCAGCCACTGAATTGAATTAGTAAAAATTTTAATTTACTGATTTAATCAGTAATTAATTACAGATTCCATCAGTAAATTGAAATTTTTACTGATTCAAATCACTGATTTAATCAGTTAAGTAACTAAAATTTTCACTGATTCATTTCAGAAGTTGATGTACATAAAAATTACTGATTAAAAATGAAAATTTACCGATTGAATCAGTAATTTTACACTGATTGGCAGGCAAATTTCTCTGATTAACGACGGGGTCAGTAGAATTTTACTATCAATCGAATGACTTCATTCAGTCCATTTCAATCAATCAATCTTCATTTTTTGACTGTTTCAAATTAAAAGAGCATGTTTCTTTTTCTGGCATGACTGGATTTTAAAAAAATTGCAATCAATACGTACTGGATGAATTTATTCTTGAAAATCACTGGTATGGAGGGGAAAAGATGCTAAAAATTCATCATTTTTTCAAAAAGTGCATGTGTATGATTTTTTTCAAAAATATTGTATCTTTTCTAATTTCGAATTAAAATTAAAACACAAGAAAAATCCGCAAAATTTTGTGATTTTCACTAATTTTTCAAAGAAATTAAGATACGTATTTTACTGACTCTTCATACTTTTCAGGATTTTTTTCCCTTTTTGTTTTATGTAATTAATTTTGCTGATTTTATTAGGGTGCTGCAATTCTGACTGTTTTCCAGTGATTTTCAATTGAAAAAGTAAGTAGATACGCCTCTCAAAAGCAGAAAATAGAAGAAAAACTTGAAAAACTGTAATGATGTTTTTCTAAAGAAAAAAAGATTTAGATTTTCGTTGTCGTAACTCTACTGGAGTAATAAATGATACCTTTTTCACCGCACTTCTATGCCCTTCTGTATTTGTGAAGGTAAAAAATTGACTTACCTAAAACGACCCTCTTTAGTCTTTACCTCAAAATCAAAAGATGACTCCTTTCCCGATTTTATCCTGTCTATGCCATGCCACTGCAATTACACGCACGGAACTACATTTTTTTCAATTTTTTTTTGCTCGTTCAACCTTAATAGATGATTTCGATATACTTTTTAGTGCTCAATTTGAATATGATTTAGTTTTTCTCCATCACGTTAAGAATTTTTGTTTATTTTGCACTTCTTAATGACTCTTCGACACTTCAAATCGATTTTCTGGGCGAAGAAATAGTCCGAAAAAAATGAATAGAATATAAATTGTAGAGCGTAAAATTTCCTCTATGGAGAGTCCAGTAAATCTTTCTTCGAAATATCTCAGTTGAAAGTTCGAAATTTAATTTTCATTTTTCAGTAAAAACATCTAAAAAATAAGCCTTCCAAAAAAAAAAAACAAATTGGACCCTATAGAAATAAAATTTTATATTCTACAATTTATGTTTCATTTTTTTTTTTCTGTAAGACCCTTCATTTGCTCAGAAAATCCATTTCAAGTGTCAAAAGTTATCAAAATGTGTAGAAAAATTTAAAAAAAAAATTGAATTGTAAGAAATGCTCAAGTAATGGAATTTTTGTCTCTATTTTTTCTGCGACCAGCTCGAAAAATCCTATTAAAATCGCCCATTTAATTTGACCCAGTATTTTCTATACTTACCTACTTACTTATTTGTGTTATTATTACATACCTCATACATAATTAAATTTAAAATAATTTTTCACTCTCGACATTTTTACTAACCTCTTGATTTTTTTTTTCTGATTCCAGGTAATGATTTAATGTGAAATTTAAGGGAAAATATTTAAGAAGAAATTATATGTCAATAAAGCAAAGTAACTCAAGTAAGTTATGCATTACAAAACCCCAACTAAATTTTGTTGTCTATGTACGTGTGTTTGCGTCTGCGTAGACATTGAGAATTTTTTTTTAAAGCATCCAAAGCTGAACCAACGTTCATTGACCGTATTGTAGGATTCTAGTAGTTCATAGATTAGCCTGGCTTATTATTTAGAAACCTCCGTAGGTATTTTTTTCGTTAAAAGCTTTCGAGATTACATTAAGCTCAACGCTTTGAACCCTTCACCGTACAAATCCTTAACCTAGGACTCCAATTCGAGATGGAATTCCGGGGTCGCGAATATTTTTAGCTTATTAGCCTACCTACGCTATACGAATACTACACAAACGAGATATAAAGGCAGCGGAAAAAAATGTAATCAGAGATACGCTGACGATTACAACTTAACACAGCCAAAGTGTAAAATGTGAACGATCAAATTAAACAAATTGTCGAGAAGCTGCGCAACGCGATGCGATGGATCATCGCCAACTTGCTGTCCGTCATAAATCACAAAATGCGAACATTTTATTCGGTCATTCATTCTTTGCCGAAGCAACTCGCAGCGTTCAAATCGTATATTCGTTCATCTGTTTAGTTCTGTGGATATTTATACGGCTTCCTTCTTCGTATTCTCGCCCGATGCGCATCTAAATGCATTTCTCGTCTTTCTGTTTACATATTCATTGAATCTGTATACTCTAATATACAAATAATCGCCCTATCGCCCAGAAGTTGGAAAAAAATTCATCCCTACTCTGCGAAAATTTCGAAAAAGGTCACCAAAGGCGATTCGACTTGGATATAAGTCAACAAGTCTTCGTTATTGGCGCTTACGTATCAAATTGATAGAGAGAGAGTGTTCTTTCATTTGAAATTTCCATTAGATACATGGTGAACGTAGTCCTTCTCTTACGTAACACTTTACAGTACCAACAACAACAACTGCTTACAACTAGATTATACAAATTGTAGCCCGGCTCATATTATATCCATACGTCATCACACGAAAGAAAGATATGGAGAAAATATAAACCACATCGATCGATTACGTACGATTATAATAATTCAACAGGTCTAGGCCTCCGTAAATAGCTAAGTACTCTATAAGAAAAAAAAACACGTTATTTTAAACAACTACAACGATAACATGACGTCGAGAGTGTAATTTCTTCCATCTCTACTCCTTTTCTCGTCTCTAGTATTTTATACGAACCTAAACATACCTTTACCTTCCCAGTCCCTAATATTTTGTACTCGTTCACGTATAAATTTTGGACGACGTGCAGATAAAATTTTATCTATTTTTTCGTGTGCGAACGTTCAACGATGCAAGCAGATATTTTAAAAACGAAATTTACCAAGGTACTTTTCTTTCGACCTGCAATAACTACGTTCTGGTGGATTTTCGTGTTCGATAGTACGTTTATGTAATAAAGGCCCCCCTCTGGACTGCTTCTCCTTCAGTCATGACATGCCGCCGTTTAGGCGAAAGCCGCTTATGGAGTGGTATAAGATATGACGTCGCGTCGTGGAATGAGATGTTGACTTTCGACACGTTATGGCTCATAGCTCAGATGTACTTAACGAAATTCTTCAAGATACACCAAGTTTCCTTATTTTCATAATTCATTATCAATATTTTCTAAGGTATAGGTTCGGGAGAAGGGGAGAAGGTATTTTAACGCTGGAGTACCTAGTTTTACATGAAAATATCTCAACCCTCTTTCCCTTAATTTCGGAAAATAAATATTCATTTCCATAGGCGCTCTCAAAAATTAATTAAGAGATGGGCTGAGATTTGAAAAAAATTTGGGGAGGGGTCGAATTTCACATCAGTAATTTTTCACCGAACTTTCAGCCAAAAATCATTGATTTTTTTCTGATAAATTGGGAATTGATTGAGAATCTAGTCATATCTGAAAGATCAGTGAAAAATCATCAATTTTTAAAATAAAATGACTAAAATAATGCCTAAGCGAAGCGATGGATTTTTTTTTTGAAAAATACTGTTTGAAGAGCAAAAATACAATTTTTTACATTTTCGTAATAAAAAATCCTATTTCCGAGATGGAGGAGGGGACTCAAGCCCCCTGAGCCCCTCTTTGGGTGCACTTCTGTTCATTTCGATGATTATTTTCTAAAAAATTTTCGATATGAGGGAGAGAAAGAGTCTAAAATGGGGTGGTAAGGAAAAAATTGAAAGGGTAAAGTACATACTTTTAGATGTCATTTGATCAATAGAGAAATTTTGATGTATAATTTTTTACGAATTATATTCAAAAATGATTTTATCGCCGAAAATTTGTTTCGAGGTTGAATTTCGATTAATTTGGACTCCTTCAACATGAACTCAGGATTTATTCTCAATTCAAGACCTAATTTAGAAAATCGTCGTTGTATTTTTTTCTACATAAATATTTTATGGGTACCTGATTCAAAAAACTGCAGGACCATGTTCATAGCGGGGGGGGGGGGGTATATTCGCCTTATTGCTTTCCCAATGACAAAAAATGAATAAATTTTTAGTCCAAAAAAATTTATTAAAGTCAGAAAATCGGTAAAGCTCTCTCCTCTAACAATGTCAAATTCGAATCATTCCTGAATAATTTACGACTGAAATAAGAACCTAGCTCGATTTGACTCAAATTTTCCGAACTTTTTAAATTTTCTAATTGTCAATTACTTCAATTCATGATAAAAAAAAAATTATACCATTTTTTTAAAAATCATTTTCGTAAGTAATATCAATCTGTAATTTTTTCTCAAAAGCCTGTTGAAGAAATATATAAGGTTGGTCTAAAATATTCCAACTCAGGAAAAATCTGAAAAGTCGAAATATCTATTAACGAAGAAATTCTTTTTGAACATTTAAATTAGATACGCTGAGTACATATGAAATATTCGACATCAGGGAAGACTTATTTTACTGGAAAGCAATTGGCCAATCATATTCTCTTTTTGCAAAATGAAAAAAAAAAAAAAATGAAATTTCATAAAATTATTGCTTCAGTAATTCATTCATTCCGGCTAAATTTTCAGTTAGATATTTGGTATTTTTCGAATGAAAACTTACTTTAATTAGGTAATTTTGATTTTAAAACAGGTCAAATTAATCATAGGGAGGGGGGGGGCAAAAGAGGAAGTTTGCTCCTCCAAACATGGTAAAACAAGGTTGCAAATTTCTGGTCTGAAACATTTGATTCGAGTCAGAAATTCTTTGTAAGTGATGAACTGATAACTTTATATAAGCAAATTTTCGTTTCCAGGCGGAAAATTGATGTTGAAAAAAAATCGTAATTTTTGTCTAAAAATCATTTAAAAATCCCAGTTCAATCAAATTTTTGGTCTTCCTTTTCCAAAAAAAAAAGTAATTTTGGGTCGTCCCCAAATAAATTAATTTTTGAGATGAGATTTGAATTTTTCAAATATTATGGCTTCAGGACTGTCAGTGCTCAAAGATATTTTAAAAATTGCTTTGAAACAAAACTTATAAAACATAAGAATACTAATTTATTTGTCAAGAAAAATTCTTCAGAAATGTGGAAATTTCAAGTTTCTTTGAGGGATAGAAAAATCAAAAGAATAGGTACTTAGATCGGGGGTTTCGTCATACATTTTCGAAAATCAATAAGGTAGTATAGAATTTTTGTCTTCAAAAATGCGTTTTTTCGCTGTTATGCGAGCAAGAGAAAAAGAGAAAAATTGATTTTTAAATGAAATTTTCTTGTCAAAAGATATTCAAAAATATTTTTACAAGGTACCTACTCAATTTAAAATTATTTAAACCTGAGAACAGAAGATTTCAAAATTTATATCTCAAAAAATATGTTTCTAATCTATCACTAAAAAAACTCAAGTTCAGAAATCACCAACAGAGCCAATTTACCGGGGGGAGGAGGGTTGATTGGTGGCTTCAATAGTGAAAAAATCGAATTTATTATCGAAAAAATAAAATTTGAGTCAAAAAACTTGAAAAAGGAATAAGAAAAAAGCCTTAAAATTCAAAAAAATTGTATTTTGGGGGAAAATTCCATTTCAGGAAGAATTTCAAACTTCCAATTCTCATTCTCATTTCAGCCAACAATCTAGAACAGGATTTATGAATCTGGACATCAAGATTGTACTTCGCTTTCCCCCTCAACATAAACCAAACTGGACCAGAAATTAAAATTAGATACGGTTTCATTTCGATACCCAAATCTGAGAAAATTTCAGCTTCCTCAGAAAAACGATCACAAGTTACTTCACATTGTTTTTGTCTATCAATAATAAAGCATCGTTGTATCCTTTTAAAAAAGTTCCAAAAACACCCTCTTCTCCGTCCTCCTTCAAAAAACCTGGCACCGAAATCGAATACCTATTTTTCCGCAGGTATAAATTACAAAAAAGCTCACTCTTTCGTCCACCTCAGTACCATTCGTAGTAACGAGCTAAACTACCTCTCCAGTCACCAGTCCTCATCTTCCTCTCAACCATATCCGCTTTCCATAATCCCCAGCACCAGTATCACAGCAGCACCATTGATAAATTCGTCGACGTTCGTCTTCTCGCCCATCGCATAGGCTTTCTCAACCCGTACAGTACCCACACCGCCACCCTCCGGCTGATCTATCCACTGGCGAGATATATGAGAAGGGATATCAGCAAGGACTACTCAAAGGGTGGAAGAGCAGACCGGGAAAGTCATGCGAGAACCTTCTCTCGGTCGTATATTTCGGCGCCGTAACGGAGCATCCAGAACACAAAGAGCTTTACGCGATTAAGCTCGCAGCAATCACCTTTTGCGATAAATTACAGCACCGCCACTTCGCTGCACCCGCTCCCCCCGCCACCTCGCATACCATGGCGCTTTTACATCCGCTGTGGAACGTACTGCGTGTACCATCTTCTCTACACTATATTATCTAACGCTTCGTTTCGAAAGAGAAAAACGCGTATGCGGGGGACCAAGAGGGGAGAATAATTTCGAAATTCTGGGGCTTTATTTTACCATCGCCGGCGTACCGCGCCGCACCGTCGATCCCATTGTAGACGCACGAACGCCCTTCCTACGGCTCTCTTTATACTGCTCTTCGTCCGAAACAAAACTATACCATAAAACGCGCCATGCCACGGAACGAAATAAAAACCTCGTCGTAAAAACCCGAAACTTTTTATCTGCGTCAGCGTAATACTACTATACGGCAGTATCGTTCTCGCACAAACGAACAAAAAATAGTACGAAAGAAAAGCTCTCTCTTCTTGGAACGAGAATGGTTCGGCAAAAAGATGGGTCGGTCCCCGCGAAGTAATCACTTTCCGAGACTCTGGTGGCGCTTAATCTCGGCTCTATGGAGAAATTAAGCTCGCCTTTTCTCCTTCGCGTAGTCGTAGGCGACTGCGATGCCAGCGACTCGTCGTCGTAAAAAAGTATTCGGCGGAATGTCCGAGTTGATTGCTGCTATGCCAAACTGTCTATGTTTACACACGGTTCGAGACGAATTTTGAGAAATATTTCGGGGGAGGGGGTGGTGGTAATGAAAAATTTACTGATTAATATAAAAAAATTGTCAATTCATTATTTTTTCAAATTGTCCATCAGTGGTACCTACCAAAATCAAAAAAAAAGTTCGTACTACTTTTTTGATTTCCAAAAATAAATGCATAGGCGCATCCAAGAAGCTAAAGCACTCCTCTCAAGCTCGACAAGAAGATTTTCCATCAGGAAAATGCCAAAAAATTGATTTTTTGCTGCCTTTCAACTATAATTTTAAAAAAAAAATCGTCAATTTAGATCAGTCAAATTTAGTAAAATTTATGCCTTTAAGAATCACTGAAATAGATTCCTTGAAAAATCAGTTATTTCTCACCGATATTTCAGTATTTTCAGTCAAATTTCACTGATTTCTCACTCAATCCCCCTTTTTTTTTTTTTAGAAACAGATCTTCACCAAAATTTAACTGATTCAGATTGAAAAAGTACCCATCAATTTTGTTTGTTCCAAAAATCCCATAATTAGTCATTTTTTTGCTCAAATCATTTTTGAAAATTTCGTTCAAGAAAGTCACCAAGTTCTCCTATAAGTCTACTTTCTCATTCTGAATCAGTGAAAAGTCACAGATGAACAGTAAAAATTGCAGCACAGAAAAATTCATCAAAATTCGCAGATTTTTTTACTGATTTTCTCCTGTGCTGCAATTCAGATTGTCTGATCTATAAATGGGAGAGTAAGAAAAACAAATTGCTTCTGCTTTCAAGTTATCCAATTGTCTGACACGAAAGAGAAGAGAGTTTATACAATCATTTTGAGAAAATTTTCTCTTCATCGAACTGGTTTCAAAAATGAGGAAAATTTACTTGCTGCATCCAAAATAATAATTCTACTATGATTTTTATAAACAATTTTTCGACTGGTTGGAAATCATAAAACTGGTTTAAAAACTGCAGTGATCATTTGAATCAATTCGCTTTATCAAATAAATGGAAATGTCACAAATGGAACCTTTCCATGTCTTTATTTTCAAGTAAATTTTTCCGAACATGATTGAGAACTATTGAACATTGAACCAATTCCAAAAAATTTCAAATAGCTTGTCTGAGCTGAAAGATTCATTGAGCTTGAAAATTTTTCACTTCCAATTAAAAAACTGGTGAACTGGTTCCAATAATAGTAATATATCAACTTTTAAAAGAATCTCAACATTAAACCGGTTTCAAAAATATTTGTAAATAAAGTTTTGTGCATGCAACTTGTTCCAGTCAATTTTAAAAAAAATTACTTCTCAACAAATCATCAATAATGCCAATCTTGGTGCATTCTGCAATTTTTCCGAAGTGGTTCAAACCGGTTGTCAGTGAAATCTTGAAACCACTTAAATAAGTTCCAAACAATTTGAATCTGTTCATGTAAAAATTAGTACAAAATTTCAAGATGTTAAGAAAAAAAAATAATGACCAAATTTAATATGCTCTTCAACCTTCAAGATTCAAGAGTTCCCAAACAAAAATTTAGATATTTCAAATAAACTTGAAATTAATTAAATTAATCGGCTTCAGTCAAAAAATTCTATTCTTAGCGTTCCAAAATTTCGATTCGAACACTTCTCGTTTCTCAATATTTTAAGGTTTTTATTGACAACTGGTTTCAACCAATAGTTCAATTTAAATTATTTTTGGCTCCTTCAAATTTCCATCAAAAAATGCTTATTTTCAGTTTTTTTTTCGGTTCAATTTTTCTAAAACATAATTTTCTTTGTTAAAAATGATAAGTACCTACTCGATTTTTTAAATGTATTTCTCTCAATCTAAATCAGTGAAGAAGTCACTGATCAACAGTCAGAATTACAGCACAGGAAAAACCAGCAAAATTCACTTTCAGCAAATTTTGTTTCATTTCTCAAAAAATTCCATTGATTTTTCACTGATTTTGCAGCTAACTGACTTTTTCGTGAATTTTTTACTGATTTTACAGTGACTTATCTCGTTGATTTGTTTTCTGTGAAAAATTTTTTTACTGATTTTCTTCTGGCCAACAATTCTGACTGTTTCTAAGTGATTTTCGATAGTTTTCATTGATTTATAAATGAGAATAGGAACATTTTGTTCGTATTACAATATCTTAATACCTAATCTCATCATTTCGTGTAATAATTGTACCCCAAAGCTGAAATTTCTTAATTTTTTGAATCAATATTATTTCAACATTGAAAAAGAGACAAAATAAATTCTCAACTCTCGATCTCTTAAAAATATTTTTTGATCATCATATGCCAAGAGCCAATACGAAGCGTAGGCACCGATTTGAAATAGGTTAGCAAAATATGTGATTCGTTTTTCAATAGTTTTCTTGAAAAAATTCCATCACTTTGAAGCAGTAATTTGATGTTTTTTTCTCAAGTATTTTTTTACAACATTGTAAAAATCTGTGTTTTTTTCTTCATTTTGTGTTTTTTCGGACCAAGTTGCAACAAAATTTGCCAATTTTCCAAAAAATCAAGAAATTTTTACGAAAAAGTCGACAAAAATTTTGTTGAAAATTGGCACTTTATCAAAAATTTTCCAACTTCATCGCAAAATTTGCCAAATCGAGAAATTTTTTCAAAAATTTGACAAACACCATTATAAATTGGCAAATTTTCTCAAAATTTCCCAATTTACGATAAAATTTGACCACTTTTCGAGAATATACCGATGAAAATAGCTCCCCTCATATTACGTCTCTGTACACACTGTCCCTGTAAATCGTCACCGTACGTGTCGTATTATCGCGTCTCTTCACTACGAAAAGTTACACCACCACACATACGTATCTCTACTATACGGTAATTAATACGTACCGCTGGCGTCCCCCAGCCTCAACCGTATACCCATTTATCGCCGCTGAAAAAGCGGACGTCCTTTATGAGGAGAAAAATTTTTTTATACCAGCGTACACTGCACAGGTTAGCGACCTTAGTACAGATACTCGCGCGCCGCGACGTACACTACATCACTTTATAGCATACAGAGTTTAAACGTACAGAGTATATGTGGCGTACGTGAAAAAATTTTACGTAGTCGTACCTCCAAGTGTACCGTGTGCGGTGTACGAGTATTTTTATTTATATGATAATGCTCGAAAGTTTTTATTACTTTTTTCACGCTAACGCTGCCGGCTCGGCACAACGAGGCGCGCGACGCATGCTCGAAAACTTACGTAGTATTTTTTTTTCCTGCACCTCCTTAAGATTTCCATCGTACGTATAGGTGCTCCGAGGTTATCGACCTTTTCGCATATGCGAACTCGAGAAACAGAGAGCAGAAAAAAATTTCGTAGTGTTACCACCAGCTGTATATAGATTTTGTATAGGTTCTGTATGTACTTAGCACTTAGGTCTCTATACGTATGTTGTGTGTGGGTTCATAAACCACGTATGTATCTATACGTACTCATATGTACATAAACATAACTGCTGCATAAGCCCAATGTATCGATAACAAATAATATACTCGTACCATACAATGTGTACATGTTCAGTTCACTCACACACCAAGCAAATGTACGGTAGCTGACCGCTTAGTATGGCTAATTTTCATACATCACAATGTAGAAGTACCTGGTTTCTGGTACCTAACTGTTCATTTCGTTTAGTAACGAGATAATTTCTTGCAAATTGAAGAGTATTCAACTTCGGAAATTTTTTTAAATTGCATTTACCAAGCGAGTTGAAATTTCAACGAATGTGTCACGATAACTTTGTCTCAATTTTAATAAGCAGAGGTCAATGTAATAATTGAAGTTAGCGAACGTCAAGTATTCACCAGCTAAATCAAAAACTCAAAAATGAATGTGGGTAATTTTTCATAGAATTTACATAAAAATTGTACGAATCGTCGAAAATGCTGTCTGTCAAAATTATTCAAAAATATAAAAAAGGTACAAAAAATTCGACAGAACAACTCAGAAAACCAATCGCAGAAATCGACACAATTCTTGTGTTTAGGTTCCGATTGCCAAATAGGTTGCTTTTATATCACTACTGAAGGGAAGAATAATTTTTTTGACCAAAGTTTGCTTTTGGAGGTGAAAGGACGAAAAATACGATTTTTCAAATAAATAAACAAGAGCATTAGAGTCTAATCTCATGGAATTTCACCCCTCCTCCCCCCCACAAAGCAAACTTTGGAAGCGAGAATTTTGGCATTAGAACCGGCCAACAGAAAAAGTTTCGTTGACTTGTGTAATTGCTAAAAATTGAAGAAATATTCATTAAATGTCAGTGGCGTAGCCAGAATTGTCTGAAAGGAGGGGGAAGGGGGGGGTCTTGACCAATGGCGTCGCCGGAAGCTTTTTTTGGGGTGTGTAGTATCCCTACCTCCCGATTAGCGCTAGTGTTGCTAGTCCCTATCTCTTTACCTTTTGTATATTTTGTACATAATATAATTATGAAAAACCATGCGTTAATTAATTAATATTCGTACCCGCGAATATAATAGTGGCGACGAGGATGTACGTTTCTACACGCGATATTTTTGCGATATGTAATCAGACAATTATTCGTATTTCAACTTCAAAGTGCAATTAAATATTCGCCTCTCGTGTTTGCAACATGGCTCGTGGCGGTAAGAAAAACGGCACCGGCGGCACTTCAACGGAAAAAGACGGCGACCCGGATGAGTCCGAAGATGAAAACCACACGTCTACGGTAATAAATAATTACACTACAAACACTACAACTACTGTGAATTTCCAATGTGAAAAATTCAATCCTAACACCATGTTGTGGGATCGGTGGTTACAAAGAATAGAAGGAGCTTTCGCTACGTACGGAATCCCTGATGAGAAACATGTTCAATATTTAGTTCACAACGTTGAATTGGACACCTTTAATATGTTGGCGGACAAGGTGGCGCCGAAAAATCCATACACCATGTTGTACAAGGATGTCGTCGATATTTTAACGGCTCATTTTAGCCCCAAACCTCTGGAAATCGCAGAAATTTTCAAGTTTAATCGGCGAACTCAACGTGAAAATGAATCAGTTCGAGATTTTGTGGCAGCATTGCAGAAGCTAGCAATTCACTGCAATTTTGGAAACTACTTGAAAAACGCCCTGCGTAATCAACTTGTTTGCGGACTTCGCGACGATGGTGCTCAGAAACGTCTGTTGGAGGTACGAGATTTAACCTTTGACAAGGCGTTAGAAACAGCTATAGCTTACGAGACGTCAGCTCAAGGTACTGCGGCGCTAAAAGCACCCAATGACGACAAGGTACGTCCACCTCAAGCCGAATTAAATGCCCTGCATACCGGCAAGAATAGCAGACGCCAAAATAATCGAGGCCCAGCCCCAGCCCAGCTGAAGAAAAAGTTTGATGATAACAGGAAGCCCAACGATCATTCCACAGTGAAGAAAAAATTTGAAAAATCGAATTCGGATAAAAAATGTTTCCGATGCGGCAAGCCTGGTCACCCACCAGATAACTGTTATCACCGGAACGCAGTATGTAATTTCTGTAAAAAGACCGGACACATCGAGTCAGCCTGTTTAAAAAAGCAGAAAGATAAGCCAGCTCACTCAACCGTCCTAGATGCGTTAGAAGAGTTTGCTAATGTATACGTGAATGAATGTAATCAACGTATCAAGATTTGGGTCCAGCCAAAGGTCAACGACACCGTTTTGAAAATGCAGTTGGATTGTGCGGCCGATGTATCAACAATCAATTATAAACAAGCTGCGAAATTATGGCCAAATGCTGAAATACTGGAAAGTAACCTGACTATATTTTCGTTTAATGGATTACCATCAAAGTCGTTTGGAAAAATTCCAGTTCAGGTCGTGTTCGAAGGTAATTCTAAAGAAGTTTACTTGTATTTGGTCAAAGAAGAACGTCCACCTTTATTCAGTGTCGAGTGGATGCGTTTATTCAAAGTTGATTGGAATAAATATATTCCATATCAAGGCGACGAGATCTCAGCGTTATCAGTATCCAGTTCCAGTGAAAATAGCCCGCCGCCTGAAGTTTTAGAATTGCTACGTGACTGCGATTTATCGTCACCAGGTGGCGTTGGCAAAATATCAGGCGTAGAAGTTGACATTCAACTGAAAGAGGGCGCTAAACCAGTCTTCATGAAAGCCAGGCCTGTACCATTCGCTATACTACCCGGTGTTGACAAAACAATTGATAAGCACGTAGCCGACGATGTCCTAATCCCAGTTCCAGCTAGTGATTGGGCAACTCCAATAGTTCCAGTCGTAAAAGCATCCGGCGAAGTAAGAATTTGTGGCGATTATAAAGTTACAGTAAATCCACAAATCGTAATTGATTCTCACCCAATGCCAACGTTTGAAGAACTTTTCGAAGATATGCAAGGTGAAGAATATTCAAAGGTAGATCTTTGTCAGGCATTTCTACATTTATTATTGACGTTGGCTGCTCAGATTATTTTAACGTTAAATACTCACCGTGGGTTATTTAGACCTACAAGAATGATGTTTGGATTTGCATCAGCTCCAGCAATTTGGCAACGAACTATTGAGGCACTCCTAGCCGGAATTCGTGGTATTAAAATTTCACAAGATGATATTTATATCACCGGACGTACGAGAGCGGAGCATCTACAGAGACTTCGCCAAGTTTTTGAACGTTTGAAGAAACACAACTTGAAAATAAACCTAAATAAAAGTGTATTTTTCATGAAGTCTATTGAATATTGTGGCTATCGCATTGATAAAGAAGGAATTCATCCGATCAAAGCCAAGTGTGACGCGATCATGAATATGACGAGACCTCAATGCAAAAAAGATGTCGAAGTTTTTAGAGGACTTGTAAATTATTACAGCCGGTTTGTGCCAGAATTCAGTCACATTATGTACCCTCTTAATCGCTTATCTCGCGATGACGTTGAATTCAAATGGACTCAAGAATGTGAAAATGCATTTCTAAAAATTAAACAGCTGTTATCATCGGATCGCGTATTGGTGCATTTTAACCCATCGTTGCATTTGGTTCTCGCTACAGACGCCTCGCCATTCGCAGTCGCAGCTATTTTATCACACAAGTATCCAGATGGTACCGAACGTCCTATTCAATATGCTTCTCAGTCGTTAAACTCAACGCAGCAAAAGTATGCTCATATTGATAAAGAAGCTTATGGTATCGTATTCGGCGTTAAAAAGTTTCACCAGTTTGTTTATGGGCGGCAGTTTGAATTATTAACCGATTCGCAGCCTTTGACGAAAATTTTCTCACCTGAAAAAGGATTGCCAGTCCACTCCGCGATCAGAATGCAACATTATGCCATTTTCTTGCAGTCCTATGAGTTTTCAATTCGTTATAGACAAACCAAAGCCCATGCCAACGTTGATGCGTTATCCAGGTTACCGTCAACATCAGCGGAGACATCTGGTTATCAAGAGCCAGACGTTGTTCAAATTAATGCTCTGCAAGAATTACCAGTCACGCCAAAAACGATTGCTGAGCAAACCAATTTGGATCCGAGTTTGAAGAAGCTAAAAATTGCTCTCCAAAGAGGTTATTCGTTGAAACCAGCAGCTCGTTTCAATATCAATATCCTGGAATTTTCGTTATCAGAAGACTGTATTATCAGAGGTAATCGTGTTGTAATACCTTCAACGTTGAAGAATCAGTTACTTGAAAAACTGCATTCCAGCCATTTTGGCGTTTCTAAAATGAAATTACTGGCGAGAAGTATATGCTGGTGGCCTGGAATCAGTAAAGATATCGAAAAGTTGGCAAATAATTGTTCTCAGTGTAATCTGTACGCGAATAATCCGGCAAAAGCTCATTCTCATCAATGGGAACCGCCCACCCAGCCGCTAGAGAGAGTTCACATCGATTTCGCCGGACCTTTCTTGGATCTGAGGTATTTTGTGTTCGTTGATGCCTTCAGTAAGTGGCCAGAAATTACTGTGGTAAATAATGAAGATACCAGAACCGTAATACGCGAATTAAACGCCATATTCTCACGTTTTGGCTTACCTAAAATCCTAGTGAGTGATAATGGAACAGCGTTTACGTCCGATAATTTCAAAGATTATTTAGCTGAAAATGGAATTCAACACGCCCCTTCAGCTCCCTTCCATCCCTCCAGCAATGGTCAAGTGGAGAGGTACAATGCTACGTTTAAAAAGGCGTTAAATACGTTGGCAGCTACGAAAAACGATGTTCAGGAGAAGCTGCAACAATTCCTAATCATGTATCGCCGAACTCCGCATACTATCAGCAAGAAATCACCAGCAGAGCTCATGCTAGGTAGACCTATTCGTACTCAACTCGATCTAGTAATGCCAAGTTTAACTCCGGCTCAAGAAAAAGTCACCAAGGGAGTTCATCGATCATTTAGCGTTGGCGATCGAGTGGCAGCTAGAGATTACTCTAATAATTCCAAACAGAAGTGGAGATTTGGCAAGATCGATCAGAAGTTTGGCTTGTTACATTACAGTGTGTTACTCGATGATGGTCGTAAATGGAAAAGGCACGTGGATCAGCTACGTAAAATCGGCTCAGAAACTCCACCCATCGATAATTCGCGAACTTCAACCCAAGCTCCAGTGGCCAGTGGTTCTCAAAGTTCGACTCAAGCTCAGTCAGCTGGCAATGAACGGCCGAAACGTTGTATTAAAAAACCAGATCGACTGAATTTATAAGTTTCATATTTTTATTTTATTTTATTTTAATCTTTTTTTTTTATTTTTTTTTCGTTTTGTACTCAGTTTTTTATTTTTTTCAAAAAGAGGGAAAGATGTAGTATCCCTACCTCCCGATTAGCGCTAGTGTTGCTAGTCCCTATCTCTTTACCTTTTGTATATTTTGTACATAATATAATTATGAAAAACCATGCGTTAATTAATTAATATTCGTACCCGCGAATATAATAGGGTGGTTGTAAAATGAGTACAGAAACTTGAAAAACGAGAAATTTTGGGAAGAGGGGTAAAAATAAGGAGCTTTTATTCGCATTTTAGTCTGAAATAGTTCACAAAATAGTAATAGCGAAGGCGAAGATTCAAAAAAATTGGATATTCAAGGCCCCAAAAAAAGCATTTTTTAAATGATTTTGTTAATGCCCGAATGAAGCGAGCCCGCGAATGCTTTGATAAAATTGGATTTTTTATTGTCTATCTAAAAAGACATTTTTTACAAAAATTTTCAACTTCGAGGGCGTCCAAACCCTCCCCTCCTCCGAATTATTGTAAAAGTTGCATAAAATTGAAAAAAAAAATCACTCAAATTGAATAACAACATAGAAAGATGTTGAAAAGAAATTTCATAAAAATTGTTCAAATCACCAAAAAAAATTTCAATTTTTTTCGAAAATTATATTGAAAAATGATGCACAAGCTTGTAAAACGTCTTTAAAATTGGGTGAAGTATCGCAGAGAATGCTTCAGAAATCATAGATAAACTTCATTTGAAAATGATAGCATTGTCATGTAATTGGCCCAAAAGCAATCAAACAGTGATTAAAATTTTCTCTTGGATTACATTCAGAAAAAATTCTCAAAAAACATAACCAAAATTGAGAAAAATTGAAATACGAGTTGATAAATTTTCACAAAAATCGAAGTGAAATAAAGTAAAAATCGAAAAAACATCATTAACATGGAAAAAAATTCTCAAAAATTACTAAAAGTAATTATCCAAAACAGTAGAAAAATTATTCAAGTTAAAGTGACCTCGTTTGAAAATAACGTAAAGATGTAGACATCTCAAAAAATGGATAATGAAATGATTTGGAAGATCAAATTTCACAAAATTTTTAACGATTTTTTAATTTTGACTGTCAATATTTTAATGTTGCAACATTTTGTGCTATTTTTGGAATAGTTTTAACAATTTTCATAATTTTTGTACAGTTTTCAATTTTTTTATTAATTTTTCCGTCGATTTTTATCTAATTTCAAATACTTAATCCATTATTCATTTCCATGGATAATTTTGAGTCAATTTTCCAACATTTTGAACCTTTTTTTCAAATGTTATATAGAATTTTTGAAAAAGGTGGGAAGTGTCAAATTTTTTGAAAAAATAATCCTTTCTGCATTTTTAATACTTTACGAAGACTTATTCAATTCTGAAAAAAATGATCTTATTTGAGCTATGCAAAAATTTAACACTGTAAAGAAAATAAAAGCTCCATCATGCACCGCCAAGGGACTGTGCTCTCATTTCAACAAACAATGTTATCGTTGATTTTACTTCGTTGCCTTCGTCGGAAAACATTATCACATCGAAATTTATAGACCGGAAATCGATTGCAATTTGCAGTCAACTAATTATTTGTAAATTCGCAAAAACCAGGTCTGTACCTAAGATTATCGAGATTCTGAGAAATTATCAGTACCTATACGTATTTGTAAATTATCACACTTGTGCTCATTTTCGTTTCCCAACCCCCTCCCTTCAGCTATTTCGTCATACGACCTGTTATGCCAAAAACTGCCCTAAAAATTGATCAACCCAATCGCAATCTACCGTTATTTGATCATTTTCAATCATCGATATCGAGCAAATAAAATATACACAGAGCTAAGAACCTACATAATTATTTCATTTCAATGAACTTGGATACAAGATTACTTATATCGGTAAATCTTTTCAGGTACAACAAGCTATGGCAATAAAAATAAGCCATAAAATCCATTCACATCGACTCTACATTCTTATTTTTTATACTACTTCGACACGAATCACGAATAAAAATCATACTAAATTTTAATCCTCCATAGTCGTATACGTAATAAAATAATTATCGTTTATTGTCGTCGTTTAATTGATGTATCCCCAAGCTTTCTTTTCAATTCCCTACTTGGACATTTTTTTTTCAAAAATAATTCGAATAAAAATTCGTGGACGAAAATTTTCACTATCTACGTTTGGCCATGGCCTTCCTGAACATATCGTTTATCGCAGCTTCCGATGATAACTGTAATGTTGAATAATACTGAAAAAATAACCGTAGACTATCGTACATTATAATTTTCAATCTACAGTAATAGAAAGGCCACGGTCATTACGATTTGTTTATTTATAAATTCGATAATTTGAAAATTTTTTCGAACAAAGCGGAAGAAAAACACGCGCGAAATAAACTTTCTCGAGGCTTTCGACCTTTTTTTTTCACGTAAGTAATTAATTTCTAGTTTTTTTCGTTTCTTTAACTCGGTCGAAAATATTTTTCATTATTCACAGGGTCAAGGTAACTAGATATATTATTTTAGATAACGAAAATTTATTTTCGAAAATATCCTCGTGCTCTCGTCTCGTCGTACGCATTACATACGCGTAATTACTTTCACTACTTATAGCCTTAGTCTTATCGTAATGTTTTCTTAATGTCTCCTCTTGGCCTCTCCTTGGCGATATGCTTACGTGATGTAAACGTGACATCCGAACTGATTCTAACTCCATGTAATGTATTATTTAATATTTAGTTTTTTTCTTTCTCTACTGATTCCTTCAAAGATGTCTCCGACACCGACACTCAGCATTTTAAACTAAGTTGATTATTTTCAGTGGTTTCCAAGCTGGTATTTTTGATTTGAGTTAATAAAGTAAAAATTGGTAAATTTTATTTTGAAAATTTGTACTTCACGTAAAATTTCAATTTATTAAAAAAAATCACAATTTTGATAATTCCACATTTTTGCCTTTCGACGCCGACATTCAGCATTTTAAAGGAAGTTGATTATTTTCAGTGGTTTCCAAGCTCGCATTTTCAATTCGAGTGATTGGAGCGAAAATTGTAAATTTTATTTTGAAAATTTGCAAAAAATCCAGAAATTTCGAAAAAAAAATCCACATTTTTGCTTTTTGACACCAGCACTTAGCATTTTAAACAAAGTTGATTATTTTCAGTGGTTTCCAAACTCATATTTTCGAGTCAATTTATCAAAATAAAAATTGATAAATTTAATTTTGAAAGGCTCTGGTGTGGTAAGGGGGTCATTTGGCCTCCGGTCCAACTTTGGAAAAATTCTTGCGCCATTCGATTTGCCATGGTAAAAGATGATTTTAGAGCGCATGAGCGAATTTTTACCTCACCCCTGGGGGGCTGGGGGGCCAAAATACGCGATTTTCAAGCCAAAAACTCTTAAAAATTCTATCTCCGCGAGTTTTCAACCGATTTTTTCCAAACTTGGCACAAAGGTAGTGGTACTAGAGGGGAATGCCCTGAAATTTTTTCAGATTTTTTTGACCACTTTAATGACCTTGAATTCGACTTTGAAGATTTCAAATCGCCCTGGGGGGCACAGCTGGGGGGCTGTCTGAAAAATTTTTTTCAATTAAAATTTTTCAATGTATTTTACATTTCTGAGAATTTTTTCAGATTTTTTCAGGTGGTGGAAAGTGGTCAAAAGCTCAAAAAACCGCCGTAATTCATCATTTTTATTGCTGTAAAATCATGGAATACATCTCCTCAAATAATAAGCAAAACCTCCACTGAGCGGGGAGGAAGGCCAATAATCTCAGGGGAATCAGGCAAACTTCAAAAACAGGTAGGGTTACTTTTGTCACATTATTTGTGAGTCAATTACGCCAAAAATCCTCGGATATGAGGCTTTTTTTTCATAGATATTCATTTCTGCTCTGAACATAACTGATAACAGTCATGAGAAACGAACAAACAAAGGTCAAAATGGGACACGGAGAGTGAATAGAATAATAATATTTTTGCCAGGAAACTATTAAAAATGAAAACTTGAAGAAAAACGTTGATTTTAAGCAATAAAAATGATGAATTACGGCGGTTTTTTGAGCTTTTGACCACTTTCCACCACCTGAAAAAATCTGAAAAAATTCTCAGAAATGTAAAATACATTGAAAAATTTTAATTGAAAAAAATTTTTCAGACAGCCCCCCAGCTGTGCCCCCCAGGGCGATTTGAAATCTTCAAAGTCGAATTCAAGGTCATTAAAGTGGTCAAAAAAATCTGAAAAAATTTCAGGGCATTCCCCTCTAGTACCACTACCTTTGTGCCAAGTTTGGAAAAAATCGGTTGAAAACTCGCGGAGATAGAATTTTTAAGAGTTTTTGGCTTGAAAATCGCGTATTTTGGCCCCCCAGCCCCCCAGGGGTGAGGTAAAAATTCGCTCATGCGCTCTAAAATCATCTTTTACCATGGCAAATCGAATGGCGCAAGAATTTTTCCAAAGTTGGACCGGAGGCCAAATGACCCCCTTACCACACCAGAGCCTTTGCACTCCACGTAAATTTCACTTCATCCAAAATAATTGAAAAAATTTCAAAAAATCCAAAATGTTGCCTTTTTTTCTTCTCAACGTATTTTTCCACTCTCGTCAAAATTCAACCCAACCAAAAGCACAACCCCCGTTAAACATTCACACAACTCGCAATACGTCGATAAAAACATCCCTACGTAAGCTTTTCCCAAAATACGAGTATTGAACGAATGCGTCGTATCGCCACGAATACGTTCACTGCTTCACATTCGCGTACAAAAACGAATGTAAAATTCCCCTTAACGACGCATTCAAAACCGACGCAAGACGCACACGGATGCTAGAAAAGGTTATAAAATTGTACCCAGGCAGGAGAGGGACACCACATGCTTACGTTTAAATTACAATATTTTTCCCAATATACATATTCGTACCATACGTTTTATTGGATTTCGCCAACAGTTCGCCTTTTTACCGTAATACACGTTATTCCATTCGAGAAAAGAAACAAATTGCAAGAAATTTTTTCCCACCAGCTGAATTTCAACTGTTCGAATGATAAACACATACGACTTTTATAATATCGCTAGATTTCAGTATTCGTCGCGAATTGATCATTTCCTTCGACAATTTCATTTTCCATTTTAGCCAATAACTCGATACAATGGTTTCTTTTTTGTTCTCCGAATAAGAATATTTCGCGCTTTTTTTTTTTCAAGCACCTCGCGAATATTTCCTCTACGTGTTTGTTCAAATTAGCATCGATTCTCTTTATTCGGTTCATCGTACGTTAACGTCGAGTAATTTCGTTTACTTTGCAAATAATATTCGTATTCGATACGCGAGCTGTTTATTCATCCCACTTGTACTTTTTTTTCAACTCGTTGTAAATTTCTTGAAGTACTTCTTCGCTGCATTGAATCGTATAACTCGTAAGACGTTATTTAATTAATTTTTCTCGATTGGTTCAACTTGAGGCGGGGGAAAACAAATTCTGTATTGAAAGGTTATCAATTATTAAAAATACCATTAATGATATAAAAATATCTGCAAAATTAAATAAAAGCAGCTCGGAAATTCGATTCGAACGATAATTTCCACTCAATTAAGTCGAATAGCGATCACACCCAAGTGGAAACAATGAACACTGCTAACACTAACACAGCACAGAAAAATTGCTTATTCATTCAGCAAGCATTTAAATTTGGTATTTTAGAACGCTTTCAAGGAACATTGGCACAGGTTTGACAAAAACTAAAACTGGATCGTATTCAGAATGAAAATTTTTTTAAATTCTAGAAAAAGAATTTGACTTAATTTTCTGAAAATGATTCAAAAGTTTACAAGCAAACAAATGAACGTAATTCAATCGTTTTTCATGCCTCATAAAACTTTTAAACCGCGAATTGTTTTATAATTGATTGAGTACCTGTGATTTGATCACGAAAGATTATTTTGCCTCAAGTTTTTTGAGTGGTTTGATCGCCTGAACAGAAAATCTAATTAATTGTCCTCTAGAATTTTGATGTGAATTGGTCTCAGGTACAGTCCTCTGGGCTAAGCACTATATTTCCAAAAATTTGGAAGCCAATTTTCATTTTGAGTTTTCAGGTTTCAAAACCAAAGTTGAAAAACTTGGGTGGCGTGGTTATGAAGTCAGAGATGGCCACGTGAGTGTTGGAACCATCTTTGGTCAAAATTCTTGAGTGACACTTCATACAATCTCGTTTTTAAAAATCAAGTGAAAATCACTGAAATACAATCAGAGTTGTAAAATGTAAATAAAGAAATCAAAAAAAAAATTATTGACAGGAAGTCAATGAAAAAATCAGGGATGATAACTGAAATTATTTTGGTTTTTGGTTTTCAGTTATGGTACAAAATTTAGGCAAAAATAATTGGTTATGGTTAACTTTTATTGTCAAATTCGTGATAATTGGTTATTAATTTTTGGTTATGGTTTTTCTGTTTCATTATTGGTTTTTGGTTATGGTTATTGGTTATTGTTTTTTTTTGTTTTTTTCGCCCTTTCGAGAGGTTAGAACAGTTAGAAGCAAAAAAAAAAGGTGGTATGTCCAGTTTTCAATTTTTGAGCCGTCTTTCCCTCCTAAAATCATCATCTGTCAATAATATATTGAACTCATTATTACGTAAAAAAATCATTCATCACATGCAATGACACAATTTTGACAATTTTTTGAATTCTTTTACAAGAAAAACATTTTTTTTGATTTTTAATTGACTCATGTATCGCTAAAATGTGTCAATAATGAAGGAAAGCGTTTATTTTACTATTAGAAGTGAAAAAAAAATTAACCAATAATTGAGCAAATTTTTTATTGGTTATTGGTTAAGTTAGAATTTTTTGATTCTTTTAACAGTTATGGTTTTGTTACGGTTTTTTCTCAAAAATTTGTTATTGGTTTTCGGTTTCTGGTTACAAAATTTCCCAAAAATACTTGGTTTTTTATTGGTTTATTGGTTACAGTTATTGGTTTCAGTTATCATCCCTGGAAAAAATCGAATCAGTAAAAAAAATGCAATGAAAGAAAGATAGGAAAAAATTTCAAAAAATTTGCAGAAAATTTCACATGAAGAAATTTAATGAAACTTTCACAGAAAGTAAATCCATGAAAATTACTGGCAAAAATTTATAAATCAAAATTTTATGATTTATACAGAGGTACAATTTCAGCTGTTCATTAATTTTTCACTGTTCTTCAATGAAAGATTTTCAATTTTCAGTTTCATTCATTTAAAAACAGTTAGAAAAACGAAAGCAGCGAAATTGACCAATTTTGAGTAAATTTTCACAGATTTTTCGGTTGCCAATGAATTTTACTAATCATCATTACGTTAATTACCAATGATTTTTTGAAATTTATTTCCTTTCAGTGTATTTTTTTCTGATTTTTTTTCCTGGATAACAATTCTGACTAAAATTAAGTGAATTTCAGTGACTTAAAATTTATGAATGAGGGAGAGATTTTGGTGAGGATTTGAATAAATGTTATTCAAGTTGAACAATTTTCGCAAAAAGATCGAAACTTAATTTAATATAAGTAGTACTATTAATTTTGGATCAGTGAAAAATCATTGAACACATGAACAGACAGAATTGCAGATCTCATAAAAATTCATCAAAATGAACTGAAAATTCCATGAACTATTCTACTTTCTGAATCTTAATCAGCCAAATCTGTTGAAATTTTATCTTTTAAATCACTAGAATAATTTTCAGAAATTCTGTGATTTTTTTCACTGATTTTTTTTTGTTGAAAATTATTGAGTTTTTCAGCCATTTGAGTAAACCTACTCTCATTTATGAATCAGTGAAAATCATTGAAAACAACCAAGAATTGCATCACAGGAAAAATCAGTGAAAATTTTTCACTGAAAACAAATCAGTGAAAAAATGTTTACTGAAAACAAATCAATGAAAACAATTTTCACTGAAAACAAATCGATGAAAAAAATTTTCACTGCAAGTCTGCAAACAAATCAGTGAGACAAATCACTAAAAAGTCAGTAAAATTTATGAATATATCGAAAAAATCAGTGAAAATTAGATGAAGTTCAGTGAATTTTGCTGATTTTTTTCTGTGCTGCAATTCCGACCGTTCATCAGTGAATTTTAACTGATTCAGAATAATCAGAAGGTAGTGATTTTAGACTGAAAAACTGAGAAATCGGTGAATAAAATCACTAATTTCCTCACTCATTTAAAAAGGTAAAATTTCACTAGATTTGATTGATTCGGATTCCGAATTCAAAGAGTAAGTTGATTCATCAACTGTAAATTTTGCATCAACTCAATTTAATTCGACATCAGTGTTACCAACGTTTCTTCAACTAAGTACATACATAATGCAAGCAAAATAAAATTTAGGGTTGTTCCATTCATTTGACAATCTCTTAGATAAAGGAATTTGAAAACTTAAGCATCTGAACGAATTCAGGGAACAAAAGAATATAGGCACCGTTTATATATAAACGTACTTAAGCCTTATTCTAACACCCTGACATATTTCTTTATAGAATGAAATACTTCGACATCTCGGAGTGAAATTCGCCACGATTCACGTCTCTCACAAAAGCTCTACCAATCCGAGCACAGAAATTCTTAACGGTATCCTGCGACGCTGACTTCCAATACAGTCACGTAGCCAGGAAGGCCATCCAAGGTGTACCTTGCGAAGAGGCTGGGTAAGACGAAAAAGGCATAAGTCGATCGTATCACGGGTCCATTATGCATGATTATCAGCAGGATCCTGGCGGAGGACTTATAACCATCTCGCAGCATCGTTTACCATTACCAATACAACCATTCAATATTCCTAGTAAAGACACACCAACGACCATATACCAACAAAGACCATATTTTCGTCTTCGCCATCAGCCACCAATCACCACCTCGCCTCTATCGGCGTCGGCACCAAAAGCCGCCGATAGAAAACCATGGATGCGGCGGCAGCCGCCTTGGAGGAGTTACTCAGCACCGGAGACGATCCTTCGTCCGGTGTCGGTCGCACGGCCGCCTCGATGCTGGGGTGGCATTCGCATTCTAGCGTGATGGGCCCCCTCAGGGCGACCCATGACGCCGGCAATCGGTTTCGCGGCGGTGGCGGGGCCGGCGGACCCGCTACCGATCACGATCTAACCATGAATTCGTCGTCGTCATTGCCGGCCGATGATGTAACCAGTACTACTCCCCCGCCAACTACCAATTCGTGCCTAGCACCCCAACTTTCACCGAATAATCGATCCGGAATCAATAACGCTAACGGCGCCGGCCATCCCACTAATTCCATCAGAGGTAAGTGAAGTTTAACTCTTTTACTCTAGGTAAAAAAGTACCTACACCTACGGTACCATCGCCACAGACATCACGTTGAATTGATCAAAGGCACCAATGTAGTAGGTTTCTAAACGAGATACCTATCTATTTTCGTTATGGAATAATCAAACGATGACGGACTTCTGTTTTCGATTGTGTTTGCATGGATAATGCAACGGTTTAGAATGTGGACTGGACGATATCTTAAGAACGTTTCTTAAGATGAATTTTTATTCCAATTTTGGAGGCCTCGCCCCTTAAGGATGAAATTTTCAAAATTATGGCTCTCTGCTTTCTGCATCAGTTGAGGGCTTTGGGTTAGGATCACTTTTTTCTCATGCGATTTAACAAAGGATAACACGTTAAAAACGAAAAAAAAGTTCCTAAAAGGTGTCAAAACGGGGGTTAATTTTGAAAAAAAAAACAGTACCTATTTTAACCGCATTTTTAAAAAATGATGCAACCATCTAGAAACCTTGGCCAGTTGGCCACCCTTCAGAATGGTGCAATTTGAGTTTCTACAACTGCCAGAACTATTTACCTACCTCAAAATTAGACACCACTTTTTTGCTTTTCACAAAAGAATTGAAAAGTTACAAGTGTGAGTTTCATTATTTTCCATTTTTACCAAATTTACGTTACAGTTTTGAATACCTTCTTCACAATCGAACCAAAATTTCTTTTAGTCACCTAGCCAATTTTGCTATACTTTTTAAAACAAAACAAAAAATACTTTGACCCTTTTTTGAAAAATCATACAAAAAACTTTCTACCAGAATTTCAATGTATGTAGTACCATAAAAAAATAATAAAGTCAACATAAGCAAAACGGACCGTCAACTACACAAATTCAAACACCAAACTAGAAAATTGAAATTTTTTAAAATCATGTTTGGCCACACTGAAAAAAGTTATGCGAAATCATTACGTACATAAAAAGAACTTGAAAAAGTAATAAAATTAAAAGAATTGAAAAATTAAATGCTTCGAAAGAAATCCATTAAAAATGAGACAAATCTGGAAAAATTGCCTATTAAGAAATGCAAAAATTAAGGAAAAAATTTAATAGAAAATATTCTGAAGAAAGTTTGACAAAACTGTAAGGATAAGAGTTAAAAACCTCTCCAGAATTTTTTCGATTCTGAAATGTTTAAACTTTTTTCAAATGAGGTATCTTGTTAAGCTATAAAATTTAATATTTAAAAAATGTGAATGTAAAATACTCCGTCGCTTTAAATTAATTCTTATTCATAATTAAAGGAAAGAAAATCTAGATAGGTAGTCCATGAAAATAGATAGTTACCAACTACCAAGTCGGGTCAGCACCCCCTTTTCTCTCTTCGAATCAGTGAAACGTCACTAGAAAAGAGTCATAATTGCAGCACAGGAAAAATCAGCAAAATTCTTTGTTTTTTCAGTAAATTTTCACTGATTTTCCGACAATTGTTTTCACTATTCACTTTCAGTGAATTTTTTCATTCTTTCATTCCTGTGCTGTAATTCTGACTGTTGTTCAGTGATTTTCGATCATCTTCGCTAATTAACGATCATTTTCACTGATTTATAAATGAGAAAGTACTTATATGTATACTTATCTCATAAATTTCTATTTAAAAAAGGTTCTGGTTCCGTTCTGGACAAAATGTAAGAAATGGAAAAATTCGATTCTTTTTGTCAGATATGATAGAAAGTCATATCTATGTCCGCAAAATGTAAAAAATAATGCAAACTTTCCAAATAAAAAATCTGAAAAAAATGACTAAATTTTGATTTTTAGAAACAAGTAAACTTTCAGTCTAAGGAACCATCCTAGATGTTCAAGAAGACCTCAAAATTCAATATAAATATCTAAAATGTAATATTCGAGCCATTCTTCTTCTTCTCAGAAACTTTCCTCAAGAATGATTTCTCGGGTCTTAAATTCACCTTTAAAAATCAAAATAAAGTTCTATTTTCAGATTTACAAGATGTTTCTAGAAATTTTACATTATTTTTCGCCCATTATTTTCTTTTTGTTTTTAGAATGTCTTCCCATGTTACTTCTCATAAGAAAAATAACGGCTCAGCGCAAGGTTACTATTCTCTCATTCTGAATCATTGAAAAGCAGGAGAAAGCAGCAAATTTTTACTGATTTTCAAAAAAAATTTCAACGATTTTTCAGCCGAATTCATAAATTTTACTGACTTTTCTGCGAATTTCTTCTGACTTTCCAGTGATTTTTCTAGAGATGTGCGCCGCCGAAAAACGCCGCCGCTGCCGCCAATTTTTCTTGGTTTTTGGCCGCCGCCGCCGCCGAGTCAATTTACCAGCGTTTCCGCCGCCGCCGCCGCCGATTTTTACCTCGGCGGCGCGTCGGCGAAAGGGTAGTTTTCCCTTCAAAAAAAGTAAAAAATCTCGGAAATATTTTCAAAATTGTTGCTCATTAATTTTTTACTTTTCAAAATGTAAAATTTCAAAAAAATTTCGCCCTCGCTTCGCTCGGGCAACATTTTAATAAATTGACATCATTTTACGATTTTTTAAAAACCGATTTCTGAGGTAAAAAACAGTGACGCCGCCGAAATCGCCGCCGCCAAATTCACTCGGCGGCGCGCCGATAACGCCGCCGCTGCCGCACGATTTTGGGGAACTCGCCGCCGGCGCCGATTTCATCTCGGCGCACATCTCTAGATTTTTCTCACTGATTTGTTTTCAGTGAAAATTTTTCACTGATTTTCTCCTATGCTGCAATTCTGACTATTTCAGCGATTTTCGATAATTTTCATTGATTTATAAATGAGAGAGTAATTGTTATGGAAGGATAAAATTTTGGGAAAGACATTTTCAGAGAAAAATAAACTATCTCAAGGAATGAGACCTCCAGAATTCGATAGTTTGATCAAGAAACCATCTAATGATGGTCTTTGCTCAATACGTAGAAGTAGATCTACATCTGTGCACAATACACATATCTCACACCAGACATCTCAGGATATTACACAACATATCAATGCCGATACAATAATATCCTTGGCAGTCGCATTTTTCACCAAGCCCTCTCGTCGCCTCCCAAATTATCTCTCAGTTTGGGTTTAGCAGCCTCCCCCGATATCTGGGCAGCTCTAAATCACATTATAGCGTATCCCAAATCGTACAATACGATTATGATATTCAATTATACGCGAAGAAAAATTCCACGACGCCAACCTTCGACATCGGTGCACCGATATGTCGACTGTCGACACGTGTTAGAACCGAAACATAAACGAAATGATAGAAAATAACGCAATAACTAATCTACCATTGACCCTGGTCATAGTTACTTATCAGTTGAAAATAAAGCCCGGTACAAAAAAATCATATTATGTACAACGAACTGTATCTATAAACAGCACAGACACGTTACTCGTACCACAAGGACGTAGTCATAGCACAATAATCGATTAAACGCCATCTCTCCCTCGCTCTCTTACTCCATCAACACCTCAACTCAAATACCGGTTCACTGAAATTTTTCCCGCAAGCCGATATTTCCATTTTGGTTTGTTTATCGGGCTTGGCAGCGCCGATGCGGGACATCGATCTTCCATAGGGAACGTATTTACACCTCGAACATGCGGGTATCATGTACGATTACCCAAGTGTCTGGTAGTATTTCCCAAATAAACGTCGGTTTTTTTTGTACCAATGAGTGGTGAACCAACTCGAGCATAAAAATTGAGAAAAACTTCGATTTTAAATCTGTCCAGCTGTATTTGAAGCAAATTACTTCATTCTTGATCCATTTCCCAAAAATCTGCCATCTTTTGAGATGAACTTCTATGGGCCAACGATTTGGGGCAGACCTTGATCAAACTAAGGCACCAAATTTCTCAATTTTTGGTGACTGTGCTTCAATTGTCTAAATCTACAATCCTTTTCAAATCTGTCCAACTGCATTTGATGCAAATTGCTCCATTCTAAATTCATTTTCCGAAAATCGACGACCTTTTGAAATGAACTTTGAAAACACAGCATTGGCTCGGGTCACCGATCCACCAAATTCCTCACATTTTGGTAAACTCTGCTCCTTGTCTGAATCCACATGTCTATTCGAAAACGCTGGCATATGATTACAAAGCGCGTTTACGAATACGAATAGTTATTCCGCTACACCATTCCAGTAACGTGTGAATGTATGGAATTCGCGGAAACTGCGGTGGCGGTGACGGCCAAGTGCGGCGCTGGCGACGTCCAACGTTGCTGTTGCCTCTGGTAATATATGACGTAGATATGCGTATACGCTTTTCAAATGTACATTACGTACGTATATAAAAAAGCGACGTTGTCTGTTGTAACGTTGGCGTTTTTTTACGCGAACGTAGTTAGTCATAGAACGTCTATGTCCGTATTTACGCAGCCGGCGCAATTGTTGAGTTCAAAGTTCATCAAGCGGCTGTAGCTGATGTTTGAGTTCAAGTGCCTCAGGTATTTCGTCCTAGTCGCCGATGTTGCATCATGAGTCTTCTTCTGACTTCAAGTTCGGAATTTTTTCAAAGGAATCTGATGAGTTCAGCTTAAATTGAAGCGAGTTTCGTAGAATTAATTAAAAAATTGAATTGTTTTTTTCACTATTTGACTTTAAGTGAAGTACTCTTCACTCAGACTTCAATCAGTTCTTAAAATATTGCAAAAAATTTCACATATCAGAAGAAATTCCGGACCAAAAAAATAATAAATTCGGAGAAAAAATAAAAAAGAAAAAAAAGAGAGATTTTGAACTTTTTTTTCAAAAAGAATAAATTAATATGAAAAATTTGACCAAAGCTGAAAAAAAGAGTAGTTTTTCAAGTGCATATAGATACACAATGTCTAAAAGGAAATGAAAAGTTCATTTCTGGTATTTTGATAACCTTTAAAAGTCAAATTAAAGGGCTAATAATACGAAAAAAAATGATTTTTGAATCTGGAAAGAAATCAGAATCCAGATACGAAAAAAAAGAAAATTAAATTAGGTACATATCATATTATCATTTAAACAGAAATTTGGAAACTTTGAGGTATTTTTGAGGGAAAAAATAATTTTAACATCCTGGAATAAGTCATTTTGAATCTGTATAGCAATGGTAAAAGGAAGCTGGAATTGTCCCCGGAGATTTACAGGGAGAAGTAGGAGGATGCCTGAACGAAGTATTAGAAAAATGTTCGTTTGTCCTCTTTTCAAAAATTATCGACTTATTTTAGGTACCTAAATACTTAAAAGTGCTTATTTGCAAGGGAAGGAAAATTTAAATTCCTTCCTGAGAAAATCAAAATTCAATGTTCACAAAAGCATGCGTCATAGCGAAATTTCGAAGAAAAAAGTAACTTTCAGGAACATTTTTAAGCAAAAAGTGACCAAAAAATTAACAAAAAGTAACCAAAAACTCAATTTTTTCAAAGAGGAGGGGAGAAGGAAATTTTTTTGTACTTTTCTGCAAACATTTCAAAAAACGAATGGGTAACTAGCAAAAGTCAGTTGTTTATTTTGTTTTTTTGAAAAATTTTGAAAAAAGCAACTTTTACGTGAAAATTAGAAAAATTTTGATTGAAACTGCGAAGAAAAAGTGACTTTTGAAGGGGAAAAAATAACCAAATTAGTGTGGTAAAAAAGTGACACAATCAAAAAAATAACTAATTTTTGTTCAAAGGTTATAATACTTCTGCATGACCCATATGACCTCGTAAAACAGAAAAAAGGGTAAGTACTTGGGCATTTTACCCGAATCAGCTCCCCACCCCCCTAACACATTCCTCCGAATGACCCGAATGCCTTGCATCAGATTTTTTTCCAAAAATCAGATTGCATTCAGTTTTGAAAAAATTAAAATCGGAGTAGAAATTTTTTTAAAATTTTACTCGAAAATTCCTCCATCGCGCTATCAGTTTTTTTAGAATCAAATTTCAAAACATCGTAGCCTCTTCAATTTCAGACTTTTTCGTCGATCTTTAAAGTCAAGAAAGTCAAATTTATGAAGAACTAGAAGAATTTGGCTTGAAAGGAGCAAAGGCAAATTCTTTTGAAAAATCTAGGTACTATAAATTGAATTTAAAAAACGCCTTCCAAATGATTTTCATTTCATTCTGTACTTTAACAAAACCTCAACAAAAAATTCAAAATACCCTGATTTTTCTGAATTTTGAAAATTTTTTCACTTTCAAAATTTTAAAAATTCCCCGATTTCTCCAAATTCAGAAATTAGACACAATATCAAAATTAATGCATTCGTAATATGTGATAAAATTACCCATACGTACATTTTACAAACACGTACATATGACCAACAAGGATATGAGTAATTCGAGCGTTACAAGAATGACTAAATTTAATAACCGTAAAACTCTCCCAAAAAAAAACTAACTACCAACATGTACTTCAAACTATACAATTCATACAACAAAATACTGTCATATCCTTACACCGACTCTTCTGAACAACTCACAATCTAAAATCGAAACCATCCCAACACTTTACAATCTCGAATTACCCAGCTCACAAAAACCATCCCAGACCCTTCCAGGGAAACTCAATTTGATAAGAAAAAATCTTCTAATACCAGTGTCTCTTTTTCGACCGAGTAAACTTTGAAGTATAAAGTTGAACAGCAGGAAGCTTTTTGTCGAGTTGAAGAACATCGCTAACGTTTTGTTAGCGGATTAAACTTATACCATTATCGATTGAACATGTACATATCTACTCGAAGCCATCACCTCCGGCAACATTTCAGCGGCGAACCGTTAAAACGTGTTGATTTTAGACGTAAACAATGGTACTACGTACTACGTTTAATGTATACACATTAATCTAGGCGAAATGTAAAATGTCACGATGTACTGAATCGTGTCTATTTACCTTGTATAAGCGAAGAAGCCTGCGAAAACGGCAACACGCTTCGGTACATCGATACCAAGTTTTTTTTTTTTTTCGTAAGTGAGCTAGCTACAGAGTGTTTGATTATGGATGTAAAATATGTATGAGCTTACATGTCTCGAGAACGTACTTAATTCTATTTCCACCTTGAAAACTAAAAAAAAAAAAATATTCAAGATTGGAAAATTATGTACAGATACTCGTATTATAACAATAAGTACCTGCACGTTGAGATATTTTCATCGTCGTGTACTATAGTTAAACGATCGTAAAACTCGAGCTATTACTCTTCGTGCAGCATCGATTAAAAAAGGAAAAAATATCCAGAGAGGGGGCCGGGTGGAAGCAGGGCATTCATCGATTCGAGCGCCGTTATTGTTAATGAATTATAAATCGAACGGAAATAGATGTTATAAAAATAATAAGTACCTTCTGCTGCATAGTCTTCCGGTTAATGAAAGTGATTTTGATAACGAGAAATAGGTCTAATTGAAAACAATAAGTTGACTGTGATTTAATTAACGCTCGTCTATTATTGTTCGGATTTTAATGCGTGAAGTTTTTTCTCTCTCTCTCTCTCTCGAGAAGTCTTTCTTTCGCTATCGTTTATTTATACCTACGTATACCTCGTTATACGATCCGTATACGAGTTGGCTATTTATACCTGTACGAATTATAAAATAGAAAATAAAAACCAGCCGGAGAGAAATGATACGTGCGATGGTCAGTGAGCTTAGAATGTTCCAATGATCGCAACACGTTGCGTAATGGTCTTTTTCTGCATAACTTTCATGTTCCGAACCGCGCACATGGTCGAGCTGAGATTCGAGAGTTACGGCTCGCAGATAAAGCGACAATCTTTATTAGTTCCGGAATGAGCCATTTGTACGTCGTAAATGTATAGTTTCGTTATAATAATAAGTGGAAAATACCCAAAAATGTAGGAAACCGAAGTTCATAAGGAAAAACACATTTTCCACGACAATATTTATAGATGAACCAGAGAGGGAGAGGGGATTCTCGGGACATGAGCCTTCATTTCAGTTAGGCAAGGAGATTTTTCAATGTAAAAAATCGAACAACTGCATTTTTGGTTTTCAAACAATTTTTCGAAAAAATTTCTCTGAATTTGAATCAGTCTAATTGATGAAATCCTTTTCGTTCATTGATTTACATATCGAAAATCGTCGAAAAATAGTCAAAATTTCAGCAAAGAAAGCAGAGAAAAAGTTCACTGAATGCAAAAAATGCACAAAATATAAAAAGTAAAAAATTTTACTGAACGCAAAAAGTGAAAAAAAATCTGGATGATCAGTGAAAATTCACCAGAAAGTCGATTAAGCCTCTGAAAACCGCTAAAAATTCAAGCATGTTTTTGATTTTCTCTGTACTGCAATTCTGATCATTTATCAGTGACTTTTCATTGATTTAAAATGAAAGGTTTTTTCAAATTAATACAATAATTTTCATTAAAAATTAGTAATTTTCCATCAATTTTTGAGCCCAATTCATTAATTTCTCAGTCAATTTCCAATTTATCAGATTTTTTTTTCGAAAGATCAACAGAAAAAATGAATAATTTTTCCAAAAATTATTCAATTTCTCAATTTTTTCGTCACTCAAATCAGAGTATGTAGCACTTTGACCTCCTCCACATTTTTCTCGAATTCTTAGCCCCTACTTTGCTTAATTTTCGAGTTAATTTACGAATCATGTTGTGATAAGGTAAGAAATCAAATCTGAGGCTCGTAAAAATTCTCGTTAAATTATATCGATAATACGTACTATTTTTATGGCAGTGGGTCATTTATGGATTAGAGGTCAAGGCATAGTGATCCCTTTATAAGCATTGTGTTGCCTTAAAAATGGACGATATTGAAAACAAATATTATTATTTGTTACCCATGCGTCACGTAAGAATCGGTATATTCAACGGTGTACAATCTTTATTAAATAGATTTTATTTTTCATCCCCTTTTCTTGGTAAATTTTGGATTGTACTTTTAATTTTTTATACTTTGATGGTTCATAAAACAAATGCAACTTTCCCTTTGTGTTGGAAATGTGGAGATTGACACCATTTCTTTCGGGTATTCCAATACATTTCGTTAAGCAAACAGACATTGATTTTCTAAATTTCAAAATTGAAATTCACTCATTTATTATTTTTAACCCAATCAGTGATTACTAACAAGTGATCATAAAGAAAATTGAAATTGAAACTTGAAAACTAAAACCGAAGTCTTTTTAAACTTCAAAAATTTTCAATGTGCTTCGACTAATATCAAAAAGCCATTCAATCTACAAATAATCAGCAAATATTTGAAAAAAAAAACGCGAATTCCTGAAAAAAAAAGTTGAACCGAATGAATTTTCTCCAAACATTGAAAATTCCACAGAATATCAGAATTTTTGAGTCGAAATAATTGAAATTTAACAAATTTTTCAACATTTTAGAAAATATTATAATCTAACAATTAATCTTAATTTCTCACGAAAAAGAAAGAAAACTCTTGAATTTTTATGGATTTATCTCTGACTCTGTCTCTTTGACCTTCAAATAATAATTTCAGACAACTGTAAGATTAAATTCAATAATCACGAATCGGTCTCCAAAAGCATTAATTTTTTTTCATTTTTCAGAAAGAATGATCAGCCTATAAAAATAATTTCTATTCAGTGTAGTGAAAATTGAAACGAGGAAAATTTATTTCGAAATTCTTTGTAAAAATCAAGGCTCGACCAAACCAAATGCTGAAACAGAGAGGTTAGCTTTGCCCTTCTAGGACATCTGTCTTCTTTAATCTTAATCACAAAATGATATTTTTACTCGAAAAAATTGGATTCAAGTCAGGAAAAAAGGAAAATGATGAACACTTTTTTAGAAAACTCGCAGTTCAAAATGAAGAAATTGCATCGAGATAATCCATCAGAATCAGAAATTTTCAATTTTTTGCTCTTCCTTGATAATTTTAGCTCGTTTCTACCCGAAGTTCAAAGTCAACATACAGACAGGTGCAAAATTTCATTCATCATTGAGAAATTCTCGATCTTAAACGACTGTTCACCAACTTAATAATTTTTCATAATTGACCACACCTTCAAAATAAAATCCTCTTTTAAAAAAGTTGCCCATCAACACTCATTTCCTCCACAAAAATCATAATTCTTTCATTCTTTTCAGTCAGCTCAACATACTCGTACAATGACATAGTCTGTTCATTGGTCACCATTGAATGACTCGGTCTTCCCAGAAATTACCTCCTAAATTATAATGTCACTCTCATCCACCTAATTCCTTTCAAAAACTCTCCACATCCTCGCCTACGTTCCACTTCATTCCTCAGTCCAACCATTTTAAGAATCACTGACCAGCTGACTAGGCGCACTACTTGTACACACGCATAACAATGTGCATAGACGAGCCGATTTAAAGCAGGTAAACAGATATACAGTTAAGCTCACGCAACTGTGTCTGTTAACTGTTCGTTGTTGCTTTACCGTTATTTTATACTGAGTCAATAATGTAAAAAAAAAAAACTCACAGAGAACTGGTTACTATTCTATACGCAGTTATCAACGTTTATATACCACATTTCAAGTTATACCTCGCTCACGTTAACAAATGCTATTTTTTTCCTCGATTCTAAAAGTACCACATTATAAATTTATAACGCCAACACCTAGCTGCAAAAAATTCCCATTTCGCATCTATTTTCATATCGGCCTATAACTCAACAAAAATATACGATTAGGCTAAAAATTTACCAGCAACCAACGAAAAAGAAATTCGCTAAAAAAAATTACCCACCATGAAACTTTACCCAACTCTCAAGTCAGAAACCTAACCCCGCTCGAAATTTACACCGAATTTAGGTCACACGTTCTGAACGCGAAATTCTCCACCTTCGTAACCTGTTGTACTCTAAAATATCATTACGAGCGAGTATAAAATGAAAAAAAAAAGTTATTCGAATACGTGAAAAAATACACACACCAACAGAAGCCTGTTGCCACATCTGTATTTACTCATAAACGCGATTCCGTATTTTCCATCCATAAATTTATCCGTTCTGTACTTCGACCAACACACTCCAGCATTAGAACTTGCGTCGATGACGTACGAAAAAAAAAACAACAATATCTAGAACGACGAGCCAACTGCGAAAGTATATAAAATTGCCCGCAATAATGGAAATATACACGAATGTACGAATGAATAGCTTGGTTCGATTGCATGTTCGATATTCTCCTACATTAATAGGATACCGTATGCCTAAAAATTTACGGTACGTAGGCTACACCGCAGCAGGTTCAAATCGATAATCATCGCGAGTATTTTTTAATTAAACGACCATTAATAAGCGCATTTAACGCCGCGATTGCGTAAATTTTATCACCTCTCGCGCGTCCTCACAATTCTCAGCTGGATATAGAAAAAAATTCCAGAGATTTGGCAACCTCGCACGACCCGTGAAAAATTACAATTTTTTCCCCCTTCTAAAGGGAGAAAATACTGGGTAAAGCCGGAACTTGGATTTTATCTGCATAGCAACGTAAAACGAAAAGAAATAAAATTTCACCGTTGTAATTACTTTGTGTTTTTTTTTTCGCGTTTAATCTCTTTCGTGAACGTTCGTATCAAAGATCAAATTACAAAAGAAATTTTTTTAGGTCGACCACATTATACAAAGATTCTAAACTCGTCGACGAGATAATACGAGATTGAGGGATGCCAGGGAGAGGTAAACGGAGATGCGCAAACATTCACGTGATATTCGTATAGGACTCTAAAGGTACCTACCAACAATTATACGTGAAAATTGTAAACCTAAATTACTCTCTGACAAAGTACACGAATAATCCTATACTTCGTACGGGTTTATTCATTTGCCAAAATAGGGGAAAAAATTACAACAAACATGGTGAACGGAAACAATGTTGGAATGAGGAAGAGAAAAACCGACAGCCAGGGTATAATTAACATTTCCATATGCGTTTGCGCCTCTGCTTCTTATTCGTTTTACATTTTACTCTTCTGTATTTCGCTTACGAGCACCGGGATACCAAAAAAACAGTATAAAGATACAGAAGTAGGTATATATCTACATATTAAGCATATATTTTGTGAAAATTTTGTCAGATTTTCCGACGAAAATCTTTGCACTTTTCGTTTCACGTACCAGTCAAATCGTTAGATCGTAATTACGGTCAGTAAATTAGGTAATTACGAACGAATGATCTTTTTTTCGAAAGGTTTCGACCTTTTTTAGCTCGGAATCATAAATAAGTCATGAATTAAAGATGAATTATAAGATTTATACTCCGTGTTCATGTGAAACTTTTCCCCTCATGTTACCTAATTCTTGAATTACCAAATTACAAGGAAATGTTTTCAATTCTGTGGTAAAATTTTTGTAAATAAGTAGCCAAATGCATTAATTTTACTTAAGAATTTTCACCGCAGACGAAAGCTAAGGTAAAAAAAGTGAATAGTGAAATAAAATTCAGGATACATCCCAAAACTCCTATTTTTTTAAAACGAAGTTTGATTTCAATTCTGTGCGTAATTATAGGAATTCTAATCTATGAATTTGGACTTCATTTGAAAAAAAAATTAAAAAGAAAATGTCTTCATTTTTATAATTTTCTTTCTAAATTCTAAAATTTTTTTTTTCCCAAATATTTCTGAAAGATTTTTCATCCTAATTGCGAATTTTCCACTCAAACGAGAAAGATTCACTCTCCCCCCTCCCAGAATTTCAACCATTTTTAGTATTTTTTACTAATTCTGAAAAAGTTATCTTGTTCTTTCAAGTAGGATATGGGATGATGAGGGAGGGGGGGATAGAGAAATATTGAAGACATAAGATACCGAACTATGATAATGAAAAAAAATGTTCAAAATTTCAAAGAATGACGGAATTGAGTCAATATTATCTCAAAAGTTAAAAAACACTGAATTAGCACACAAATCGCGGGGATACAAATAAATACATGGAAAATGTTGAGCCAATTTTATTCTCAAAATTTTTTAAAATGATTCAAAAATTGATGAAATGATATTCAAATTGATTATTTTTTATGAAAAGAGAGACGTGAAAATCGTGAAAATTTATTTCAAAAAAATAAAAATACATTAAATACATTCTCAAACATGGAAAACACATCATGCCTAAGACATTTTAGCAAATAATCGATTACAAAATCTCTAGTGATTTTTCGTCACCCCCCCCTAACACTTTTGGTTTTTCTTATAACCGAAAATTCCCAAATACCCTAAATTACTTTTGATTTGAATCGAACAGAGAAAAGTATTGTAAAGTCCTTGACATGTCAACATATGTAGCATAAAAATAATGAAAATTCAGTTGAAATTTATCAGCCTTTTTCATGATTTGAACCATTCACTATTTTGCTATTGAAAAAATATGATATCATCACTCAAGTATAATTATCATAAAATTAGAAAAAAAAATTCACGATTACTGTAGACATTTCAAATTATTAATGAATTTTGAAGGAAAATTTTTCACGATTCTTTTACAAAAGTAATCAAATTTTACTAAATTTGGCTCCCTTTTACCAAAATTAGTCAATTTTTTAAATTTACCATGATTCAAGGAAGTATTTAATTATTCAACGTTCAAAAAGATTGATAAATTTTCTGAAGAATACCTAGGTAGTCGATTTATTGAAGAAGAATTTATTTCTCAATGACGAACTAAACTTGACTAAAAAGGAGAGGGGAAGAAGGTGAAGAAATCCCAGATTTTCTGACTCTAATGGAATTCTTTCAACTGAAATTTTTTATTTTTTCAAAAATTTGTGTTAGTTATAGTAAAGAAGAGGGTCATTTATGCTTTCGATTTTGGTCCAATATTTTTTTTTTGGTCAAAGATTTCAGTTGAATGGACGTCAATTTTCCAAAATTCTGTCAGACTTTACAAAACTTTTTCCATTCCAAAGTGTAAAATATGTGATCTCAATACAATGAAAAGAAATCAACAAATATGTAGTATGAAGCACCCCCCCAAAAAAAATGAATTGATAAAATCTAAAAATGTTTAAATTTTCATAGACTTGCAAAAAATTGTAGGAAAAAATTATTAACCTATATTTGCAAAATTTTACATAATTTTTTATATTGGTATTTTGCTAAATTTTTTGTGAAAATTTTCCAAATTTTTTCAGAATTGTAAGAGGGAAGAATCGAAGGTCTTTATATTTTCCAGAAGATGAAAATTTTGGAAAAATTGGTCTCAATTTTCAAAGTCTGTTTCACATATTTTGTAAAATTTCTATCCAATGAAATAATAATTTTTTATAAAATTCGATGACTTTTCGTCTCAAAAAAAGTCTCCTGCATCCCCTTTCTGACTACTTCACTGATTCTTATCGTACTTCTATTCAATTTCTAATAATACATATTGAATATTTGTTCATTTTGCATTTGAAGAGCCCAGAGAAAGAAGCAAGAAAGTCAAAAACCATTAATCGGAAATTGAGAAAAATCCTTAGGCTTTTAGTATGATTTTTTTTATTTTTTTCATAGGTACCGAAAGATAAGATGAGCCTTCAAAGTCTTACAACATGAAAAAAAATTATCCTCAAATTTATTTTCCAATTGACGCTTTTGGACTTCATTTTTTCTCAGCACCCTTCACTTGGTAACATCCTAACATGGTACTTATGGAAAAATTTTCAACATGCCATCTATACTTTTTTAAATATGCATGTACCTACTACCTATTCATTTAAAAAGTTCTTTTTAATAATTTCTATCTTCATCAATAATTTTTTCCAATTTTCAACGTTCATCTGATTATTTTTTAACGGGTTTTCTTCAATTTAATGTAATTTCTTCAAATTGTACCTACACTTTTTCATTGAAATTTTCAATACTTTGGTTAATTTCTGAATTAATTTGAAACGAGCAATGGCAATTTTGGTTCTTTGAAGAATGAGAAACAATATCCTCATACAATTTTTCGCTATACTTTTCAAAATTTCTATACAGCTAAACCACAAGAATACAGAATGTAAATTTTGCAATCGAAAGATAAGAAAGTGCATTCCTCCATCTCCAACACAAAGTCCAATTTCTTTTTAAATACGCATAAATCCAACTTATTTCTCACATTCTTTTCTAAATACAAATTCTATACTCTCATCTTACCTTACATTCGCACATATTCATCTCACATTTCCCTTTTTTCAACCATTTCGCCAACCTATCTCTTCACAAAACCTATCTCCTACACGTTCAGTTCACTTATCAGCCAAGAAACAATTTTCATTTAAAATAACGTACAGAGGTCATTTAACCTCCGACATATTCACGGTACCAGACATAGATAAATTATCAGCTCTATACGACATCACACTCTCACACTCAATTTTTCAATCTCCGAAACAAGAACCAGCCGTCGAAAAAAAAAACAGAAACCTACTCCATACGGAATTGAATTTCGTATTTCGCTCGGTAGTTGAAAACTGTGCATAATGTAGATTTCTGTTTACGTACAGTACAATAACTTGACCACCGACGCAGTACTGCAGGCGCAAGCGCAATCCTGTGGTACGCATTTTGCCAAGATTATGGCACATAGTAAACAAACACGTGTTTCGAAATTGTCAGCTTTCACTGATTCGTGTATACCACGAATACTGGTACTTCTACGATGGAATATCTATGCAGTTCGCAGCCGCAGTTCGTATCCGGAAATAATCCGATAATTTTTTCGCTTCGACGCTAAGGTACACAAACACACCGCACCGGTTGGCGCTGACGACGTCCATTGCAGGCGCCAAGTTTTTTTCAAACTGGCCGAGAGGTCAATCTCATCGGTCGTCTGTATTTTCTCGTCAATTTCGCACGTACAGACGGTTTTTTTTTTATTCAATTCTTCAACCGCGAGTACTTTTTGCTCGACGTTATTACGTAAACAGCTTAACCAAGGACGTTGATACGTACGCTGCGCCGGCGAATTATCAATCGACAAGGTGATGAGGATGCCATCATTGAAATTGTGAAAGTTGACAATAAGGGTAATATTCTCATCGCTTATCAGACGTATGCCCGTATTCTCCAAGCCAATTCAGCAAATTCTCCTGCGGATTGTCCGTCGACGAGGTCCAAACTTCGGTGGGGAATTCCTCCGTCGAGTTTTGGATGATTAACGAAGTCGTCGCAGATTCTGTCTTGTTTTTTTGGAAAAATAACTCGAGTTGCGTATGAATCTGTACGTTGAATTGATATATTATCTGGAGCCTGGGCCAGGTTACCTTGCAAACGTGGTGTTGTTGCGCTTGCGTATCTACTCCGAGCTGAACCGAATGTACGTCGCGGTGAAAGTAAGGAAACAAACCAGATCCTCGGCTCCTCGCTGTCCCCAAACTACCAATCGCGAGATCGCGTCCCGTCGCGGCCATTTTACTTACGTAATCGGGCGCAAGCTAACAATTTATACGGTTTAGAAAACGTTTGAGGTAGTGGAGATGAAATTTTTTTACACGAATAGCTCTATCTGAAGATACAAGAACGGAAAGTTATAAAAGTCTTCGTACGCCTGATTTTTTTCCTTTTTTCCTATCCAGGGAGATGAGTTTTCAAAATAAAAAATTAAAAATTGTGGTAGGGTAAGTAGAAGAGGGGGTAAAAAGTGAAAATCAGCTGAGAGAAACAAAATTTCCCCAGCGAGGAAAATAAGTAAGTCAAAAGACGAAAACTAGCCAATTATAAATGTTTTTTTTTATTTTTATACCCAATTTAATATTTTCCTCAAAAGAAAAACTGAAATTTTCACACACCCAAGATCCAAGTCTTAAAATGTTCCTTCATAGCCTTCCCTATCACTTAAGCAAAAAAACCCTCATTTTTAGAATCAAAATGTCGGTTTTAGTCATGGAAATCGTGCCCCCCCCCCCCACAAGAGAAAAATTCACCATGCTTAGTTCAAGAAATTTTTTTTCTATTCGTACAATTTTTAAAATAAATTTCGCTTCCAGCAAAATGTTCAAAATAACTCTTGTCGTGCGGTTTTTTTTTTTATGAAAACAACGAATGAAAAACGAAGCATGGACTATTTTTTTCTGGAGGGAGGAGAGGGGGCAAAAACCTACATTTAATTTTTGTTTTTCAAACAATTTTCGATGAAAATTTGATTTAATGTGTTGAAAATTTTTATTTTTCAAAAGTTTCGAAACTTTTCAACGATCTAAGGATTTTTCAAATTTTTAGTAGGTAGTTCTGGTGGGGGGAGGAGTAGTTGTCATTTGCCTGCATTTCTTTCCAATTTGATGTCAAGATTCCTGAATTATTATTTGGCAATGTCAGAATTGTCGACATTTATGGTAAAAGTTTGGAAATTTTTTCATTTGTATTGTAGGTATCTCAAAATCGCAATTTTTTTCTACAAAATATTATTTCAAAAAAATTTTAATTAATCTTTTGTCACATTAACTAAATTTTTATTAAGAAGCAAAAAACTGTGAAAGTTTCTATTTTAAAAATAATTGAAAAGTCAGAAAAGTCTAATCCATCATTTGAACTTTGAACCGAAAAGACTCGAAAAAAACCGGTTGAAAATATATATCAAGATCTCTCTCAAAGGCAGTACTTGAAGTGGTGATTTTCAAACTTGATATTTTTTGTAAATATTTAGTTTTTTACAGAACGAAATGCCCTTTGGAAAAACAACCGCTGGGTTTAGTAATGGTTCGGAAAACCAAATGTCGTTCAAGAAATTGTTTTCTTCTTTTTTCTTACTCTTTCTAGTTTCAGGATGAATTGTTATTACATACTTGATTTGTTCGACAAAGGTATACATTTTTATTTTAAAAAAAATTTATTCCATCAGAAATTTAAAATAAATTTTAAAAAATGAATATTTTGAACATTCTTCTGAAATATTTACGACAGTATTTTCAATTATCATTGTAACTAAAATGCTAAACACAAATTCGACGTTCTTTTTTCCATTCATTTACTGTTTTCTCACGTGTAATAATCAAATATTTCGAAATATTCGAGATGAAAAAAATGAATTTTAAAAATTTACAGAAAATACGTATTGATGGAAAAGGTGTTCATCAGAGCAATTTGACCAACTGAAATGTGAATCAGAGATCTTTTTAAAGTCTGAATCCAACGTTGCATTGCAGATTTTAAAAATATTAGGAGATGTTCAAATTCTACACTTGAAATTGGCCTGCTTATTTTCTGAAAAAAATCCACTTATGGCACTATTTGAAAAACACGCCTCAACAACATAAGTTATTCAAACAATAGTTCGTCGCTTCAATTCGATAAACGAAGATACTCAAATACTTGAAATTAATTTCGCCAATAATAAATCCATCGTGTCATCGCTATACGACCATCTTCTACACATATTACATCACCGAACAGCAGGGAAGTTTGAATGGAAGGGAGGTGTCAAACTGCATAATGCATAATTAAGCATACATAATGTATATTCTTTTTAATCAACTCGCTTATTCGATGGATGATGATTTGCTGGCGTAAAATTTTGCCATCGTTCGTGTATCGATAACCGTGACGATACAAAGGTTTCGAAATTTCGTATACTTCACAACATCATCGCCCCGTGTACCTCTGTTCGTCTACCTGAGACTGTATACCTTCCACCTTGGTACGTATGAGCACTTTCGTGCGTTCATACGAGTATGTAGCTGGCTATAACCTTGTTGGGAGGAAATTTCGACACAACGATGACGACGCTGAGCTCTACGACTAAGATGACTGTTCGACAATTGTCGTGTTTTTTAAATTTTAATTCGTTATTTCAAAAGATAGGTTTTTAAGTAACATTTCGATACGAGAAGAACATGATTCATTTATACAGGGTTTCCAAAGAGTACTTAGTTTGTAAAAAAAAAAAACTTGGAATGAACTACCTGAGACAGGATGCACCAACCAAGACCAAAGGGTCTGACAAATCTATTCAAATTGGTCATATTGTCTGTTTTTCGCCTCAAATTCAAGTTTAAATATTTACTATTCATCTGGCTGAAAAAATCTATTTTGGCGCATACCTCAACTCAACATTTTTTTTGATTTTTTTTCTTTTTTTTCTGCATCGCTCAATTTTTCGTTGAGATAGAGGCATTTAAAAATCAGAAAATCATGACTTTCAAAAAAAAAAAAGCAGCGTATTAGTCTAAACTGCTTAAAATCGCGAAAAAAAATCAAAAAATATCCAATTTTTCATATTTTTGGGTCTAGCGCAAAATTGTTTTCCGACTTTAAATACCCTCTCCCTGCACGGTACACAAATAATTTGTGAAAAATCTCAAAAGTTCTGTTGAATAAAATCTAGTAATTTTTTACACAACCTATAAAAACCTTCAATTTTGGAAAAAAAAAATCAAAATCAAGGATTTCACCTCTCTCTTCTCCTCCCAAAATTATACAAAATTTTCAAGAATCTCTACAAAATTACAACAAAAATGATTGGAAAGTAAAATTAAATCGAAAACATCACATTTTCAAATTTTCAAAGCCATTGCCCCTTCAACTTCAATATTAGGCAACATATTCATCAGGATACTTTATCAGACAAGATAAAATCACCAAATCAACCGGATTCGAACCGTAACCACACTCGAAACTCCACATTCTCGACATTTCTCCAATAAACCACTGAGAACCCCTGAATTCTGCTTTTTTTTTCGCGCCGTATCGTTTAGCAAAAGCATCTCTTGTATTTTTTCCAACGTCGAGCTTAGCTTTTCTGCTATTATATCGCGGCGATAAAATACAAATTCTCATCTCAGCATAGCAATTTTTTTCTATGCGCTATTTTCCGGAGCGTAACCGTTTGGCGACGACATTAATGGATTTTTTCTGCTTTGTGTGTTTTTGCAGCTCAAATCGAGATAATACCATGTAAAGTTTGTGGCGACAAAAGCAGCGGCGTACATTACGGTGTCATTACATGCGAAGGCTGTAAAGGATTTTTCCGGCGCAGTCAGAGTTCAGTAGTAAATTATCAGTGCCCTCGAAATAAAAATTGCATCGTAGACAGAGTAAATCGAAACCGATGCCAGTTTTGTCGTTTACAAAAATGTCTACGGCTCGGAATGTCCCGAGATGGTAAGTTTTTCGTATCTTTTCACTAGTTAGTTTAATTATCGATATTTGACCGAATCAACCTCATTCCATAGAAATTTCTGACCATATTGGTCGTAAAAATCGTACAAAGGATTTCATAAAATAGAAAATACGGAAATGAACTATTTCCATGAACTAGGTACCGAGCTTTTACAAATTACCACGATACATAAAAGTAAAAACTAAAAAGTACTTTATGTACTTCTCCATGTATAATATACGAGACGGGAATACAGCACGGTATAGACATAATCACCACCGTGGAACGAGTTCGATATTCTTTGGCTCGCGCGGTATTTTCGTCTCTCGGAAGTGCTGTTTTATGTAAATAAGACTACTGGCTAAACGGCGCATTGCGCGAAAGTAAAAAAGAAATACGTAGGTAGCTAGATTATACCTATAAGTTAAATGCATTTTACTGTACATTCGAACGTAACGTCAACGGCGAGCATTTTAACAGCGATATCAGGGGAAAAGGGTAATTCACCGCAGCACGTAGATTCAGAAACCCGAAAGCCATAGGTTTTTAGCACGATTCCACGTCAACCGGAAATTTTACTTTAATGCGATCGGTAAAAGAAATTAAAAGATTAAATATCCAAAGAATGGTCAGATATACGTCTCGTATAAAGAACTATTTGTGTTTTCAAACCACACGTGATCTCTCGATACGTGTACTTTCAACAGCTCAAGTGTTTAGAGCGCTCGTAATGTACTAAATGAACCTAGAACAGTTATACCTTTCGACGCTGCTGGTTTTGTGGTCTTCTACTTGTTTTATTTGATCGTATGTAAGGCCAAGAAAAGAAGAGGGAAAAGGAAAACATCAATTTTAATCAATGGATTTCTTGTATGGTGTTTTTAATAGACTGCTTGCTTCGAATCCTTTTGTCGTGAACTTTCTCCGATAAATAAATCAAGTTGCTGCTTTCACGATGTGATAATGAAAAAATTTACAGAGCGAAATACAGGTTGAGAAAATACATACTGTCGTGAAATTTTAGTATATTTTTTACATTTTTGTCTGGGTAATGAAATTTTCAACTTTTGAGCTAAACCAAACAAAAATGAAAGAAAGTTGGGAAAATTGCATTTTTTGGTCTAAAAAAGTTTTAATATGAGCTGAAAAATTTACAGTGGACTTTTATCAAAAAATTAAAAAAAAATTAATATTTTGTACGATTCTAAAATACTGAGAAATAAGTTTGAAAAATCCATACTGACATCTGAAAATTTTCATATCAATTTTTTAAACACAAAAATATTCAATTTTTTCTCGACTGAACAAGAAAGTTGACTAATTTATTTGGCATAATTCAAGATACTGAACTATTAAAAAATTATAGAATAATTCGTAATAATTTATATACTTTTTGAAATAGGTAAAAATTATTGACAGCAACAAGTATTGAAATTTCCAAAATAATCATAAAATTTCGGAATGAGAAATCAAAATTCAAAATTCGTCTAAAAATGAAGCATTACTTACAGAAGAGTTTCAAAATCACAGGCGCATCCAGAAATGAATTAAGGAAGGGATAAAGAATTTGAGAAAAATATGGGAAAGGGGTCAAATTTTAAATTACATAGTCATTATTTACTGATCCTTCAGTCAAAAATCATCAATTTTTCCGACAAATTGGAAATTTATGGAGGAATTGGTGATTTTTGGCTGAAAAATTAGCCAAAAGTTATCAAATTTTTAATCAAAATGACTAAAATCCTGCCCGAGCGAAGAGAGGGCGAAAATCTTTTGGAAAAAATCGTGTTTGAAAAGCAAAAAAATACACTTTTTTTAAATTTTGCAATAAAAGAATCTTTTTTCCGAGCCTAGGGGGAGGGGGGTCGAGCCCCCTGAGCCTCTCTCTTGGGTGCGCCTATCTTCAAGATTCAACGAAAATAGCTTAAAATGAACTCAGAATTGAAAAAAAAAGACAAAGGAATTAATTAAAAAATCAAAAAAGGGTAAAATGAATACATAGGAAAAGTTCAAATGCCATAAAACTTTAAAATCAAAAAACTGTAAAAATTGGACAAACAATAAAATAAATCAGGGCACTTTAAAATAATTCAAAGATTTCCACAAAATTCAAATAATTTTAATACCTGCACTTCTCAATTTTCCAACATTCATATTACCTACTGGATCTAAAAAAAATATGAATTATATGCAATTTTATTGAACGGGTTAAAAAGCGAGAAATTGTCATTTTTAAAAAATTTCGGAGTCATACATTTCGATATCTCGTGTGTTTTTCCTTTTTCCTTCCCACTTTACAAGGATATATTAACAATAGGTGGGGGTAATCGATTTTTTAGAAATCATTAAAGGTAAAAAAAATATACAAAAATAGTAAATAATATATCACGAGAAATAAAAAGTAAGAGTGTACCAAAAAAAAAAGGCAAAAAGTATCGCAACGATTAAAAAAAAACAATTTTCAAAAAATTTTAATCAAAACATCCAAATGCTACATTTCCAAGGAAGTTATCTCAATCACTTCTTCGAATTTTCAAAAAAAAAAATCTATCAAACTCGAAGATAGCTCACATTAGATTTCATCAGCAAATATGAATGGAAAAAGAACAAATGAGGAAGAGATCACGTTTTCGATCAAAATCAACTTCAATTAGAAAAAATAAAATACAACTTTTAAAAACCAGCACACCAGCAGCATAACGCCAACAATATCCATCAATCTGTTCCCTGATAAGCGATGTTCTGTCGAAAATCTCTCAACCTATCAATTTTTCACCCTTTTTTTCAAACCCCGGAACAAATTAGTCCTCCTTTTCACCCCTTTTTAGATTCCATCTCATTAAAAATTCCTTTTTAAAAAAACATTCGAATTTCAAATCACCTTCAAATCCCCTCTTTCGTAATTCCTCAACCAAATAACATTCAATTCGGTATCGTTAATAATGAAAATCAACGTTCGAACACGATAAATTACCCATAAAAAATGTCCACCCCCAAAAAAAAAGAACTTCGAATGGCCCAAGTATTCTCTAGACTCTCACACTGATGAAGAAATATCGAAAAATAGCAAAAACAACCCCGCCAATCGATAAATTCAACGCTTGCAAAAACAATTCGTAATTTAACGCGTTGCAAAAACGAGACGAGAAATAACAGAAAAAAACTACGATAGTAATAAAACTGCCACACCGTCATCGGCACCGGTAATCGCGTAAGGTCAACGAATTATCGCGTAGGCGTGGTAATATGCCGATTGATTTCTTTGAATCATTTAAATGACACGCGGATATATTATTATCGTTCAATATAAACGATATTACTTTAGCAGTTCGGTATCATCGAACTCTATGGATTTTTCCTCCTTAAATTCTATAAATACCTTTGTAAAAGGGTATTCAAACTTACAGTGTTTCGTTACTTGACGATTTGCCATCTTGTTCCCGGCGATGTTCTTCGAATTACCTACGAATAGAAAAAAAATTTAAGAATTAGCACATCTCATTAATAATAATTTTTTGTAATATTTTTACAGCTGTAAAATTTGGACGTATGTCGAAAAAACAGCGAGAAAAAGTAGAAGACGAAGTACGATATCACAAAGCACAGATGCGAGTTCAAACTGAAATCTCAACGCCGGACAGTTCGGTATTCGATCAGTCGCAGACACCTTCGTCTTCGGATCAGTTTCCACCATATCCAACTGGGTAAGTATTCGAAAAAATAACATTTTTCTTTCATCTCGTCGACCAAAGCTCTTTATTTCATCATTTGAGACCTTCAAAGGAACACGACTAATTCACTTTTACGAGCTCTCAATTTAATACAATTACGACGGCCGCAATTAACACCCAAGAAAAATATTTCAACATGATGTAATTCAAAGGAAATTCGAAAAAACCGTCGACGAGGTTTAGCTTTGACCAGAAATCCTCTAATTTTCCAACTTCGCACGTTTCTAAATCGAAAAAATAAAATAAAATTCTAACGAGCTTTGCTGACGGTGGCCTGCATGGAACGAAAATAAAAAAGGGTAATTTTGGTGTAAATTCGAACATGTCACGACTGATACGAGGATTCCGTAATATGTTTCCATTTCCAACTAGACCGTTTTTCTTTATTTATTTTTCGTACGCTTTATACGTTCAGATAGAAAAGGACAAGATACAGTTTTACAATTCGAGTTTGTTGTCGTAAAATTGGGATCATTTAAAGTATTCGGTCTGAATATTTGAAATTTTCCGGTCCAAGTTTCAATAATTATTGTAGAAAAGTAATCGAGAAGGGTTGTCGAAATAGCATCAATTAAAAAAAATCTAAAAAGATAAAATTAATTACAAAAAAAGCTATGCTGTTTTTTTTTATTTTTTTTTCAAGTTCTTTTAGAAAAGATAATTTGACGTGTACCTAATGACTGCAGGAATTTAACCAAGGCCTGGAATTTGGCATTAACAAGGCATGAAAAATAACGTCGCGTGTATTTTTAAGATATTTTATGAAGCTGTAGGGTTTTCTCAAATCGCAGGAGAGGGGTAAAGGTAAAAAAATAGGGACAAATATCACAAGCAATGGAATTTTTCAAAATTGACATTTGACATGGAATTTCAGATGTTGAAGATGTTTAATTAAATCATGTAATGATAAAATTCTTATAGGTGCACCCCCAACGACTTGGATAGCTATGCCAATTTTTGTCAAAGGCGTGGCATTTAAATGATTTTCCCAAAAATTGAAGAATTCTCCAAAAATTGGACAAGTCTTCAGAACTTGGATAAGTTGTTTAAAAATTGACCAATTTTTGACCAATGGAAAATTTTCTCCAAAATCTGGACGCTTTCTAAAAATTTAATTTTCAAAAACAAGGCTAGTTTTCTACAAATCAAAAAATCTTCTAAAATAAGACAATTTTTCATAATTAGAATCATTTTATAAAAATTATACGATATTTCAAATCTCAAACGATAGGCCTATTTTAAAACTCGAACGGATTTTTTTCCAATCTGAACAATTTTCCAGAAATTGAAAATTAAAAAAAAGAAAACGATCCAAAAATGTAATAGGTAGATATTTTGTAAAAATTCAAAAACTTTCCAAAGATCGAACAATTTGTCAACATTTGAAGTTTTTTAAAGTATAAAAATTTGACAACTTTCCAAATCTTGGACAATTTTTTTCAAAATTTAAACAGTTTTCCAAAAATAAATTGATGGATTATCCATAACTTGGCCATTTTTTAAAATCTGGGTGATTTGTATACAAAAATTTGAATAAGTTTTTCAAAAAACTGAAAACCGAACATTCCAAAAACACATCTCTAAAAATTGAAACAAGTTACTTAAAAAAGGGAAAAATTTCAACAAAAATTGAATTAAAAAAACTATCTTGGAATCCAAAAATTCTTTTCTTTCTCAAATAGATTTCCATCCAATCAAAAACTGCATAAAAAATGAACGTAATCGTCCGAAAACCCCTCCCCTTAATCCATAATCACCTCGTTTTATTTACCAAACCTCTAAACTTCAACGCCGCGCGTCGTCCTCGCAAACTCGATAAAAAAACCCAACAGCCAACATTTTCCCCCAAAAAACCACTATTTATCGACTTGGCTCACAGGGAGGTCGATTTTCAACGTCAGAAATAAACGGAAATATGCAATTTTAAGAACACGCCGCGCCGCATGTTTTATAGTATACGGATCTGAGAAACATCCGTTTTCATTTTACCTCCTCTCGGTGCTTCGGACGCCAAAAGGTTCTAAGATGGCCAGGGAGGAACGGGGGAGAGACGGCGCAGTGTGGTGTTTTTCTTCCTGTATTTTTTTCCTAGCTTTTCTTTTTTTCCCCATATCCTTTTCTCGGTACACGATGCGCTCATACATGGTACACACGACCGTTATAAATTTCTATTAAATATGTTTTTCTTTTCCAAAGCACCGAGCTTATTGCCATCCACGCTCGGTTTACTCTTCGACATTATCATTTTATAACCTCCACGGGTACAATTTTAATGCCGCCGTCGAAGCTGCGATAAATCGTTGGAAAAATGCGAGTCGATGCGTAAGCAGCCGGTGAGAACAGCACGTGATATTGTTTACGTGTTAATACGCGGAAGTCGGAAATCTGCGACCGGAGTTCGCTGACCGAGGGCGTATAAGTGAACTTCGCAGGGTTTAAGCCTACAATTACGATTGCTAGAGCGTACACGTGATAGGGATAAAATAGTTAAGATATGTCCAATACAACAATAGAAACTTTCGAGCTTTTGAAAAATTTCCTCGAAATGAACGTTGCTCACTTTTTGGCCCAAGATACGAATCTTTCGTTGCGTGGATTGAGATGAATGAAATACTGGCGCGCAGAATTATCGAATTGTAGTCTCAGCTACGATAATTATCTCGACAATGGACGCCCAAACGGCAAAACTCCGTCGTCAGGATTCTTCTAAATCTGAAAAATACGAAAACTTTTAGTACGTTATAAAAATATTTTCGAAGCTTTAAAAATTTGCTAGCAAAGTTCACTCCAACAGTTTACCACTAACACGTGTACAAGACTTTGTTGAAGTACCGCTGACTGCGCACATTTCTCACGCCGAACGTGTGGAATTTCCGAATTACAAATAAATCTATGCTAGGAGTACGAGCGTCCATGTAATATCAATATTCACTACGATTAGAATTTTTTAGATTAGAAAATACCATACAAGTGTTTTCTTCGACAAAAGAAAAACGACGTCTCGATTAGCAATTCAAATATCGAGCAATCGTTAGGCCACAGTTGTACTTACACGATGATGCTCGAACGATTTTTAACGAGTTTTCCCCCAAAGAGAAACGAAAGACTTTGGCTGGTAGCCATTGAACCCGGAACACAAGTAGTCAAATACTACAATGTAGTACACGTTGTAAAATTTCTGGCGAAATTACATATACCTACGTAGGTGTGTACTTGAGAACGTTGTTTGCCCGGCTGCAGTTCCCTTTTCCTCCTCCGACCAGCCGTCTAAATCAGGTGTTCAGCTCGTTATTGGCATTGATATTGCTCCGGTAAGCTTACGCGGTTAGAAAAATACAAATTTTGCCAATTTTTTGCTCGTGTACGACGTATTGTGACTGAAATTCTACGTAATGCTGTGCATAACCGGGGCAAAACGTCATAAGACGAGATGAACGGCTTGAACTTTCGAAATATCAAACGTCGCGTCGATCGAGTTATTCTGAAAAATACCAGAGTTCACGATACACGTTGGAGGAGAGATTAATTCCCAATTATAGAATTTTTTCGGAAATATTGCTCACTGGTCTTATTTGCGAATTGATGATTCGATGAGCTTCGTTTCTTTTCTCGATGATTCTGAAAAAATGATGAGATTATAATAAGAAATCGATAGTTAGACTTAGGCATATAATTAAACGATTTGATTTTAAAAACAAATATATTTTGCAGATTTGGCTACGGAAACGACGTCCGACCGTATCCCAGTGGTACTTATAGTTATTCTAGGCAATTACCGACACCTTCCGTTCCTTACGAAACGTCCGATTACGTCGACAGTACCACTGCCTACGATCCGAGACCAAACAGCATGGATCAATTAAGCGCCGAAAACCCGTTAATGGGAAACGTCACAACCGGTAAGTGAAAATTAACCATCGCCTACAACCAAACTCACGCTTTTTAATTTCAAAAAACAATCTAACATATTAACTAAGTACTTACTTGAATATTTACCATAAATTCGATACGCGCCAATCCTTCTCAAAATACAATAATTCAGCCGCTATAAACTGCACATAATAATTACATCGACCATTAGCTTAAATCAAATCGCAATAAATCCATTTATACTGTACAAATTATCCACCTACCGCGTTCTTTATCGATGTATATGTACTGAAAAGGTGGTAGCGAAGGTGGCGGCGAAAGCGACGATCTACTAAATGGAGACTGTTCACCGAAAGAGCCTGATATCAAAGACGAACAACTGCCATCTTCGCATATTGAACAAAAACCTGCAACAGAGGAATATATTCAGGAACATTTACTCACCGATCCGATACAACTATCTGTACAAGACCAAGATGAAATACTCGAAGAAGCTCAGCTAGACGTCGACGTCCAGCAAAAACTCCTAGCTGAGATTCCGTTCAAAATGGAGGATAAAGAAGATGCGGTCGATATGAATAAAGATGCCGAAATGTCTAGTATATGTATTCCGTACGCCGATAGCACAACTTCACAACCAGAAAATATACCATATCTTAGTAAGCTGCGTAATACATACTTTCGTATATCTACATACTCTCGTACTACCTGCGCTTCTTATAATTCGTATATACAGAGTTATTTCTGCGTGATCTTTCGTATAGAACGCTTCTTTTTTTGTGGCTGTTTTGTTATTGCATTATTATTGTTGGTATTAAGTACAATGTTGATTATGGAAAGAAAAGGCGTAATATCTACCATGCTGATGTGCGATTGCGACTGTAGTTGACAGTAATACGCTGTTGAAGCTTAAAAACCAAAATCAACGGATAATATAATTAATACGAACGGTTTTTCACACGAAACACCTCGAATGGAGAAAGATTTTCATGATGTCGAATAACGAATTATTAAAAACACAATATACCTACGCCACAAAGGCCAATTGAATTTGGAGATTTACCGCGAAGATATGACACATACAGATGATATTTTACCAAAATATTGCATAATGCAATAATACATCATGAAAAATAATTAAAAATACTTATAATTCAATATTTCAAGAAGAAACAACAGAAAAAAATTAAAAACGGTTAAATAAAATGGCGGAGTTACACAGCTGCACTGCAGTAGCAAAGTACGCAAGTTTGAACTTCTATGTACTTTAAACTTGTTTTAGGGGGGTTCGAATCAGTGGTACCAGATAGGAAAACACTCAATTTTCTTACCCCTAAAAATAATGCGGAATAAAATTGAAATTTCAAATTTTAAACAAATGAATACCTATTTTAATGATTTTTCAGCCTAATTTTTGAAGGAAAAAATGATGTTAGGTATTAGGACATTGAACGCTGAATAAGTTTAGTTTTATTTTTATAGGTAAAATTTTTCATTCAACTTCAGCATTGAAATTTGAAACAGCTATACGAATCATTCAAAATAAATGAATAGGTTTCAAAACATTTTCGAATTTCTCAACTTGAAAATTTTAGAAACAACGAAACAAGTAACCCTTCATTTTTGATGTCAGAAAGTCAGAAAAAAAATCCTCAAAAAATTGTTTTCAATTTCAATTTCTTGTTTCAAAATGAATTTTAAATGGTAAGTAAGTACTCGATCAAGTCGATTCAAAAGCGTATTAATTCCCAGAAATGTGTCTAAAGGCCTAAAAGGCCACATAAGTTCAAATTTTGTAAGTACCTACGAACCAGAAAATTCTTTCAAAAAGAATACCCATTTACTAATAATTCACCAAATCACCAACGCAACAATGATGCTACATTTATTCATGACATGACCTATTATCGGCAAGATTTAACGAAAAGTTGAACATGAAACCTTGAATGTGGGATTTATAATCAGCAATTTTAAGAATTTTCACAAATCGTTCAACGTAGGTAAAATGGATTCAACAATATCTACCTAACACCTAACGATACTGATTGATCAAACGATACATCCTTGGATCATCATAAAACCTTCGGATCACAATTTCAATGATGATTATCATATTCTCACAATTATATTTCAACCAGTAAAAGTAGTTCCTTGACTTAGGTACCTTACCTATACTTATAGGTATTGATAGATTTTACGCTATTGGCAAAAAATTGATGTAAAATGTGATCTTTAAACGTCTGGCATTGTGAACCTTATTTTATTCATATCATTTGGCGCAAATGTAGATATTTTTAACCCTTTGGTGCCCGGCGAAAAACTGACGGATGAAATTGAAAAATTTTCACGCTGATGAAATGCACCAAAGCCTTATAGTAGAAAGCCAAAAAAATATTTGCTTCGGGTGAATTCATTGATTTGGAAATGAATAGTTTTTAAAAATCTTCGAAATTTGGCTATATTCGTTTCCAAATCTATAGAAGCTCCAACTGAAGTGAAAATTGCGCCAAAATGTGATGGACTGCAAATTTAATCAAATAGTATGAAAATAATACGCATTTGTTCAAAGATCGAACTACTAGAAAAAGAAATCGAAAATTTTTTAAAAAATAAGTGGAACCTTTTCCGCCGGAAATATCAAAACTTGATCTTGCTGGAAGCAAAATTTTCCGATATAAAAATACTTTGTGGGAAAACCGACACATTTACAGAAGGAAATTCGTATAAGTATTTAATAATTTTTGGAATTCAGATTTCAAGATCGTACTAAGGCCCATTTAAATGCATAGAAAAATTTATCGAAAAAATGAAACATTTTTTTCCGTTGAAAATTTTCACTCTTTATTAATTAATGAAGAGTTAACTTCAGTAAGAAATTATTTTTTTTTCCAAATTATAAGTACATGATTTGGAATATCAAAAACAATTTTTTTGGATTTTCTTTTTTTGAACAAAATTTATCAATTTTTTTCAATTTTTTGTCAAATTTAGCCTTGAACCTCAATTTCCAAATATTATTCAATACTTACACAAATTTCCTTCTGTAAATGTCTCGAATTTACCACAAAATATTTTTCTATCGGAAAATTTTGCTTTCAGCATGATCAAATTTTGATATTTCCGGCGGAAAAGGTTTCACTTTTTTTGAAAAAATTTTGGATTCATTTTTATTTATTTTTTCTGGTGATTTGACCTTTGAACTAATACATATTATTTTCACGTTACCTTACCAAATTTTCAGTCCTTTACATTTTGGCGCAATTTTCAGGTCAGTTGGAGCTTCTGTAAATTTGGAAACGAATATAGCCAAATTTCAAAGATTTTTAAAAGCTATTCATTTCCAAATAAATGAATTCACCCGAAGCAAATATTTTTTTAGCTTTTAGCTATTGGTCTTTGGTGTATTTCAGCAACGTGAAAATTTTTCAATTTCATCCGTTAGTTTTTCGCCGGGCACCAAAGGGTTAAATGATTTACCTACTCCTTGTAGATAATAGCAATAATCAGTTTCGGTTTAGCTTAGAGAAAATTCATTTGCATATGCTTCTAACTGCCATACGTTGTCATATTAGTGCATCAGCATAAAGTATTGTTCGATATTTAGGTATTAAATTTTCAAATACATACCTACGTAGAGCTTATGGAGTAGTGTTTATCGAACACTGTAGATATCTGATTTTCATTTAGCTTGTGCTTTTTGTATCTCTGACCATTGATTTCATTTTTTTTACAACTTAGAATTTAGAAATTAAGAATATCTCTTATTGTCGTAAAATTTTCTACGTAGGTACATACCTTTCGTTTCAATATTGCCGACGATACGATACTTCTAATCATACCCATTTTAATTTCCAGATCCAGTGCAAATCTCAGAGCTTCTAAGTAAAACAATAGCCGATGCTCATGCCAGAACATGTGTCTATTCCTTGGATCACATCGATCGCATGTCCAAAAAACCCAGAGACCTACAGAAATTGCTTAACTTTAAATCTATGGTCTGTACAGTTCTTACTAAAATTATTCTAATTATAATCGTGTATAATACTGTCGGCCTTGAAGCATTTCTAATTTACAGAACAGGGAACATACACTCATTCGAGGCGAGACAACACGCTGAGGATTTTAAATTTCTCCTCCTAGGAACCAAATTTCCTAATAATTTCGTACGAATTTTTAAAAACTCGCCTACCGTACAACCCCATGCTCTGCCAATTCACTTTCGTAAAATTGATTTAACAGTATCGCCTGTACCATTTTTGTAACTCTTCCTAGTTCATTTTGAGAACCACTACCCTGAAGGAAAATCTCTCCTATTGTTCAGATTACTCACCCAGATACATCGCAGCAGACGGTAGTGCGACTGGAGTACCTTCTTTTCTTATTATTTTTCCATTAACGTAGACGTACACCTGAAACACGTGAGATAATTTATTTAATACGATTGAATCGTTTTTCCTACACTGCTCTCCTTATTACGTATTCAAATGTGTTCGTGGTTCATACCTTCGTACAGCGAAAAGAATGATCTTTTTACCATCAGAATAAATCGTAACGAGTATTATAGTATTTTTCTATAATATTTATATTAGTTTCTGTGTACTTATATTTTACGTATTTTTGTCATGTGGATTGTGAAATGCTCTTAGTTCACTGTTCTTATTTGTTACAGGTTGGTTTCGGGTGGTGCTGTTAAATCATTATTTTTCTAAAAAAAAATAAAATCACCTCGATATTATTTTTTTCTGTAAAAAATTTATTAGTTTAAAAAAAAAAACATGGGGAACGTGTTAGTGACGCGAGAGCGAAGAAAAATAACCGCGATAAGCGAAATTTTCATTTATTTAAACCTATTTTAACGAATACATACGTAACACATCCATGTCAGCAAGTTTCCTTCGTGTTTGCAGAGTCGCGAAGATCAATGGCTGGAATGTGCTCAGAAATTAACTTCAGTTATACAACAAATTATAGAATTTGCCAAAATGGTCCCAGGTTTTATGAAATTATCACAAGATGATCAAATAGTGTTACTGAAATCAGGTAAATTATTGTATTTTCTACGAATACATTGGCGGATCCAGTCGAGGACTTGAAAGCTTTCTATGTAGTGAGCACAGCTGAAAAAAAATTACTATAGTGATCCTCGACGTAAAATTAAAGTTTTGACATTTTTATTTTAAATGCATTCATAAAACCAAAATTTTTTGATAAATCTGCTTGAAATATTTGCAATTTTATTGAAATATACCTCAAACATTTTTGTTGATATTATTTTCCCAGGTTATCGTATTTTTTCCCTAAAAACTGAGAATTTTTTTCAAAAGTTATCGTTCAAACAATGGAAAATTAACAATTTTAAAAATTCGTCCAAATTTTGCTAAATTCTTCAATTATATACTAATTTTTTTTTTAAAAAAAAGGTTTAAGTTTCGAAAAATAAAAATGTCAAAATTATGGAAAATCGTCCAATTTAGGAAAAACTGTTTAGTTTTGAAAAAATCCAATTTTTTAAAACATAATAAATTTGAGGAAATTTTCAACTTTTTAAAAGTGTCAAAGTTTAGGTACATATTTCATTTTGAAGAAGTAACAGATTTGTCAACTTTTAAAAATTATTCAAATTTTTGAAAAATGTGCAAATTAAAAACACTGTCCAGAATATGGAAAAAACATGGCAGAACTGTTCAATTGGTGGAAAATCTAGCTATTTTTTTCAAAGTCCAAGCTTTGGAAAATCACTAAATTTTTAAAAATGAAAAAATTCAATCCTCAGAAAATTGTGCAATGTTTTGAAATAATTTCCAAGTTTTAATTTTTTTGGGAAAATTAAGGAATTTGCAATCTTCGAGAAAACGTTTAAATGTTTGAAAAATGAACAAATTAAAAAAATTATTCACATTTTGAAAATTTTTTCAATGTTCAGAAAATTGTTGCAAGTTTTAAAGAATTCTTAAGTTCAATTTTTGCAAAATCAATAAATTTTTAAAGATAAAAAAATTCATTGTGCATTTGCAACGATTTGAAATAACTATGAATAATTTCATAATTTAATTCGTTTGTTTTTTTTTGAAAAATGTTCAGATTGAAAGAATTGTTCGAAATATAAATGAAGTTTAGTTTTTAGAAAACTGACTAATTTTTCTAAAAAAAAAACCCTTCAATTTCTAAAAAATTGTTGCAAATCTTGAAGAAATCTTCAGTTTCTTCTGTTAAATTAAATTTCCATTTCATGTTTTGGATAATCAATCAACTATAGGGAAGTTGTTTGAATTTAAAAAAAAATTGTTTTAACACCCTGTCCTTTAAAAAATTAGCTCTGCTTTTCAAGTCGTCTGGATCCGTCAACCAGTTCCTAGCTAACTATTCACCTTCTTACATTTCATCATCAAAAAATTGATATTTTCCTTTAATGTCGATCTCGTTCGAATTTACAGGTAGTTTCGAATTAGCAGTACTTCGAATGTCGCGGTATTTAATGCACGATAGCGTACTATACGGGAACTCGTGGCTGCCGGAAGAAGCATTTTATACGAATGATCATCTAGAAAAAAAATTAATATCGTCAGCTTTCGAAGTATCCAGAGGCATAGCCGAGCTTAAACTAACCGAAGTAGAATTAGCTTTATATTCAGCGGTTGTACTTTTATCTCCTGGTAAGTTCGAAATTTCGGAGCGTCTCATTTCTTCACATAGATTGGCAAATTTACGTAATCATTCTTCGTCATTTCACAGATCGTCCAGGCCTGAAAGGAATATCAGAAATCGGAAGATTAAATCAGGCAGTTTTAAGAGCTCTTAAGATGGAATTAGAGCGTAGTAAGATGCCTATTAAAGGTGATGTAACCGTTTATGACGCCTTACTAGCCCAAATACCAGCCTTAAGGTGAGTTCAAATTCTAAAAAAAATACACATTTGCTAATCTCTACCTGTTGGCTCGATTTTAATCCATAATTCGTCCATTTCCAGAGAACTGAGTGCTTTACACATGGAAGCATTAACAAAATTCAAAAGAACAGCCCCTCATTTAGATTTTCCAGCATTACACAAGGAGTTATTCTCGGTAGACAGTTAAAACAAAGCCAGCTATCCGCATAGTCGAATTTTACACTCCTACAGTCTCTTCTGTTCTCTCTACGTAGTCGAATAATCATACCTGCAAGCAAAATAAGCAGAAAAAGGTCATACAAACGCATAAAATGTGTACGAATTTTTCGTTTAATCGTCTAAATGGTAATTAAGGTCTTTTAACGAAATTAATATGTAATAATTCGTCAGTTATAAGCCAAAAAAAATCATTAGTAAAATTTGTAATTAATTGTTGCCTTTTATAGAGTTAAGCTAATTGTGTTAATTTGTTTTATTGTTGGTATTGTGAATGCAGTTTGACTGAGTTATTTTTGGGCCAAAGGTGTATATATTGTTGGGTCGTGTATATTTTTTTCTTTATTATTTTTTAAAGCAATAAATTACCTAAGGACCAGTTTCTTTTTTTTATACCGGTGTAAAAAAATATACACGCGGTGGTTTTTTTTATAACAGTGCAAATATACTCGAAAAAGAAACCTAGGGCCGAGTGGAAATGAAAAAAAAAAAGGTCGACTTAATGAGGTGCTAATTTTTTTCGAAGTTTTGTCGACAACGTAAAATACATTCAAACAGGGTGAAATCTTGCACCGTAATTTAATTACGATTAAAGTACGACACCCAGTTTGACTGAATTTATGTGTATTTCGTTAACTGTTATAATTTTTTTTTCATTTTATGAGATCTTAATTTTTTTCTTTTTTTCTTTCTTTTTTTTTTGTTAATCATACATTGACATGAATTTCTGTCTAAATTATTATTATTTCTTTTTTTTATTTGTTGTTTACAATTATAAGATTATTATATATGTCGTTATTATATTTAAAGAAATAAAAAACAAACGCAGAGGTAAGAATGTTTATTATAATGAGTTTGTTATTGTTAAAATTTGATATTTATAATGCTGCATTTATTATTTTGATCTGTGATGAGTTTTTTTTTCCTTCAAAACATAATCTTAATCAAATTTTAAATGTATTTGCATCACTATTCGGTGCCTGGTAATTTTTTTGTAACTGTGTGTTTTTTGGTCATTTGTAATAAAAACCTCGACTTTGATGATGGCGTAGTTTTGGGTCATATTGAATAGTCGGATTGTTTGCCAGCTCTCTTGAAATTAACGAAGTAACGACGGTCGAATGTCATAGTACAAGTTCACTCGAGAAAAAAGGGTTACTCGAACCAAAACTAAACCACGTTGTAATCGAGGAACTCCAAAGAGAAGAAAAAAAATCACCAACTATGCTGATCTCTTAAAAATGCGCGTTATTAGATTACCTATTATTAAGATTATATTGTATAAAAATAGGAATATAGAATATTCAATGTGGACATAATTGGCGAATTATTAGCGCACTGTTGTCTTTTGTCATTTCTTCGCCCCAATTTTCACTCTCGGTAAACAAAACAGAATCCTAATAGTTTTCATGTTGCGATTTTCTTGTCATTCGAACATTTTATTACCTCTAGGCTGTGCTAGTTTATTACTTCTTTAAATACTACTTGTATAGTTATATTGTTATAATTAATTTCACTGCCTTTCAGTTTTTTTGTTTTTTTTTCTCCGTCCAATAGTTATTATACGCTTCGTTGATGATTCTGAAGCATCTCCCAAAGCTAGCTCAGTTTCTTGATGGCTTCTCTGATGTCTGATTCGAATCTCATCATAATCTGTAAACTAAACAGTTCTGTTTTTTATTTGGATCTTTCTTCACCAACCCTGGTCACTTTTCCCTACTAAGGCAAGATACAAGTGCGCTAATAATATGCCAGTATAGGGAAATAAAATATATAGCTTTTTAATCGAAAGTTTTGGGAGAGCGCTGTAATAATGGGAAATCACGTACCATAACTGATAAAAAATGCGACTGATTTTGAGAAAAATTAAACTTTTTCGTTTTATTCTAATTGTATGTGCAATTTTTGTAAAGAAATTTAATACTTTTGTAAGCGGTACTTTTTATACCTTGATAACAGTTTTTTATTTCTTTATATATTTAAAAAGTACGTACGTGTTGAAGCAAACATGAAGATACTATAGAACCGTTACTCTGCATTATTAATTGTAATCCGAATCAACGAAATGCACTCGAATATTGTTTATTAAGCAGCATATAAAAAAACCAGCACTAAAAATTCATCGTAATACGTTCTCTATTTATTGCTTAGAATTTGGAATAGGAAAAATTGAACTTAATCGAAGCTATGGATCGCGCTTTAAAGTTGTTTACTTACAGATTTTCATTTGTACAGGCGTTATATTTTGTTAACAATTTAATTTTTGCCAAAAAATAATTTTTTAATTTTGACGTGTAGCGTTATACAAGAATAAATTTATTCAAAGTTTTGTTGGTTTAGATTTGTGTTTTCAAAGAATCAAATGGGTGATCTTCGGGTTTGTTGTCGGTCTTATCAGTAACGATTGTTTCAAAAGTCAAAACGTATCGAGAGAATTGAAACCTTATAGTATCTGTTGGATATTCATAAGACATTATTTAGTTAGAATGAAAGGTATACACATTCTTAATCTTAACTTACCTAAATTTGAAGCTATATCGGTGGTATTGTCCAAAATATCGTAAGCTGAGTGAAGAAATTGATAATGGTTGCTGAAACTTTTTACGTTCAAGTTCGAGATGATATAAAAGCTAAAATAATTGAATGAAATGCAATTGTAAGGAAAATTCAACTCACCAAAAGTGATAATTACGTTAATTTTTCACAATTATCTGTAAAAATTTACTATCTTCTACTGAAAATATATTCTTTTCTCCATTTCTGCTAATTCTAATTTAACCACAACGTGCTTTTACTACTACACATACAAACGTAAACAAAAATAAACAAGAAAAACATTGTAATCCAATGAAATGTAAGAATTGTAATCAGTGTAGCCACTTAACAGACTTATATATAGGAAGTGATTTATTTTATTATTTTTTTTAATAATTATTTTTATATTTTACGTAATTTTACGTGAATGAGTAACAGTAAATTAAATTATTTGATTAGTAATTGAATGTCCTATATAATGAATAAATTGAAAAAAATATCCTGAATTTTGATCACGATTGGTATACGAAGACAAAGTTCAAGCATCCGTTGAAAAACAATCCAAAGTCTATTTTGAAATTTTGCAAAATGAAAATTCAATTCCAACTTCATTGCTTGAATCAGGTAAAAAAAAATTGCACCGAGAAAAATTGTAATAGTTCGGTATCATTTTTCCAAGGACAGTTTTTTCCAGGGATGATAACTGAAACCAATAACTGTAACCAATAAACTTTTTTCTCATTTTTTTTAAGGCTGGAAAATGCTGAAATTTTTCTTGAAGCTGTATAGTTCCTAGAAACTGCTTCCAAAATTCCAATTGATTGTGTTGGTCAAAAAAATTGCAATGCAGCAAATTTTTCAGCTTAATCAAATTTTCATTTTTTTTTCACTTTTTCATAATCTTGAAATGATTTTGAATTTTCAAAAAATCGCTAAAATTCAAAAATGAACTTCGGCATCAGAAATTTTGGAAAATAGGCTTTTTTTCGATACCTTTATTTTTTCTACTCAAAATCTTACCTACCGCCTATTGAAAACCTACCTCAGTAAAGTTTCATCTTTTATCATAAAAAAAAAATGATTTATTTATATCAATCAAACAATCAAAGACCTTTATACTTATTTCAACGAACGAAATAATTTCAAATTCGAAGAATAGTTAAGTCATTTTATAGACTTATTTTCAAATGTCAACTTTAATAGAGTAGTCATCAAATTAATAATGCATACAATACACAGTAAATCAATCATTTAATAATTACACACGTGTTACAAGAGATATTCATATAAATATGTACCTACCAAGTTTACGATTACCACGAATTTCTAGGTAACTATGGATTAGAAATTAGGTAACTTGAATCTACAAACACTTAATCGAAATAAAATAACTTTTCAAACAATAACGGAACGTAACGATGAAATATAAAATTAAATTTAAAACGACGAAAATTTACAATCTACATCAAATTAAATCCTTACAATTATTGAAACTTGAAAAAAATAAATTATAAAATTTGAAATTTATAAAGTATAAGTTTACAACTTAGATATATCGAAAGAATATGATCCAATACATGGCATTCAGCAAAGTAAACAGAGCTGGAAAAAATATCCTCGAAAAACGATCAATATTGATCGCCTGATTACGACTTCTCAGCGCGTTGTATTTCGGAGATTTACGTGAATGTTTGGGACAAGCGGCAGCTGCAGCTTGAGCTAACATCATATGAGTCTCATTCTACAATTACGATTAAAATTAAACCCAATAATTTCAAAAATCACCCAAATCACTCCATAATTCATAATACAAACCGTAAATTCAAAAGTCTCTGGTTTAGGAGGTTCCGGAGGTTTGGGAGCATCGGCATCTCCTAGCACAATATTCACCAGACAATATTCCATTAACGCCATGAACACAAATCTACAAACAAACATTACCCACAATAAACTTTATCCTTTTCTTTTCTTTACCCAAGAATTGAAAATTCTCACATGGTACACGCAGACATAAAAGCATCTACAGCTTTAATATAGGAAACCGGTGGTAAGGCAGATTGTGATTTAGCATGCTGAGTCGACAACGTTAATAATGAAGTTACTCCCAACGTTACACGAGCCGGAGCAGCTTCTGGTTTAATCCAAAACGATATCCACTGGTAAAAATGGAAACAAAAGCAAGATAGAAAGTGTTCACCAACAATTGTAACGAGTAATACGGTAAAGCGTATATAAGTCTGTGAGGTTTGCGAAGTTCCTCTTTCACCAGCACCATTTTTCAAGGAAAATGTCGCTAAGTGGGATTAATAGCTTTTCTTAACGTGAAATTCCACTTTTCTAAGATTACACGCTAAAAGACTGAACGATGTACTTGAAATATGCCTTTATAATCATCTTTTCTTTTCAAACCTATTCTTTAGAGTACGAAATACGGAACATTTTATAATATTTAAAAAAAATCAATACAGTATCAAATTTTTTTAGGGTTGTTTGTCGTTCCTTTGGCAACATGAAAATCTCAATGTACCTACAGATTTTATTTGGTTAAACTATACTCACATATAGATCCTTATATTTTTTAAAAATCTTTCCATCGTTTGATTATCTATTTCGTTCCTACTTTTTCTAAAATGTAAAGGGAAATAAATAGTTAAATGTTTCAGAAAGAATTTTGGCATATGAAAATTGGAAAAAATCCAAGTTTTCTGGCTCATTCAACCTGAAATAAAGACAATACATAAACAGAGATATGGGAACATATTCAAAGAAAACTTACCGACATTATTACAATTAAACATGTCGGAATATATGTGTGGAAAAGATAATACCCGAGTCGTCTTTTCAAAACGAAAATTACTTCTAGACAGGTAAAGTTACCTAAAAAAAAAAGTCAAAAAATTAACTTTCAAATTATCTAAAACCAAAATGAATAAATTCTGCTCAAACTCACCAGTAGAATAGACTTGGGTGCAATCAGCTGTATGATTTTTCACTAGCTGCAATTGTGGCAATTCTATATTCTGATCGACCACTAATGGTACATCAGGGTCCCATTGGAAGACCAAGTCGTCTGTCGTATGTGATACTGCAATCGACAGAATTATTTATTCAACGCATTTATCAATTTAAAAAAAAAAACATAAATAGGTAAAGTTATTAAATAACTTACAACTTTCCATTTGAAGTTTACATTCTTGAGTGTCATGTGGATAAATCATAAAATTCATTGCACAGGATAACTTCAGTGTCAATCTAATGAAGACATAAATTATTTAATTGTTATTTTAACTGAAGATCATCTTTAGGAGAAAAAATATCTAATACATCAGCTTACTTGACCATGTACAAAATTGTTTTATCTTTATACAACCACATATAATGATTAGGAATAGTCATTGTTTGAAAAGTAACTGCTTTGGCATTTTTGAAAAAAGAATCCGGCCTCCAAATGTCTTTTAACCAGCCAACTTCTAATAATCTGAAATTAAGACAAAGAAATCAGATAGGTATAGCGTTCTAATTGAGTTTAAGTGCCACTACCAATTTAACGATTGAAAATAATTCACGAACTGTAGGTAAATGCAATTAAATTGACTCCAGAAATATCAAAGGGTGAAGGGCATAATCGAAATCGACCTTCAAACTTGACTACGTTCGAAAAAACTTAGAAAAAAAATCAATTTTTTGGAATGGTTTTAGTCCATCCAAGTAAGTAGGTAAGTATTTCTTTTTATCAAATTGATATATTTTCTCATTTATTCATCCCATTTTTCATTACTTTTTTCATTTTTTTTTTTTTTAGATATTCAGCAAAAAATTAAAAAATTACAGCTCCCCCCCCAAAAAAAAAACTGCAAAGAATTTTTTTAAAAATATTGCTTTTTGAAAAAAATTCTGATGTGTTATGTTGATTACTTGATACGAATATTTTAATCCATTAAAAATTATTAAAGGATATTTCCCATAATTCCCTACCCTCAATTTTTTGAAGACACCCCCCCACCCCCGCCTCTCATTCAGTCCACCTCTGGCTTGTGGGTGAAGTGTTTGGCTTCAATTTTTAACAAGTGAGTAACTAATTGTAATGAGAAGAAGAAAGGGTTAAAATTGGAAATTTAAGTTCACAATCTGGGTAGTAAAACTTTTCCGACTTTCTCTCAAAATGAGAAATTTTCCAACCCGAATCAAATTTCAAAAACTGAATGAAATTTTGTAATGGAAGAATTGCTTTTCTTTTTTTTTTTTTATTAATTTGAGTCTCAAAATTCATTTTTTTTCTACTTGGAATTTTTCAAATTTTGAACGTTTTGCAAAAAAATATAACTAATCAAGCACCTTTTTAAAATTCACTTTTTCTTGAATTTTTTCATAGAAGCAGAATTTAAGTAAAATAATTCTTTAAAAAGTACATAGAGATCTAAAAAGATAATTTGATCAATTGAACACGAATCTAACATTCGTTTCTTAATTTGATCATTTCTTCTGTTTCACTTCGATAAAAATTGAAATGAAAATAATTTTTGGAAGGAATTTTCGTAAAAGTCACTGGTCTAAAAAAAAAAAATGAAAAAATAATCAAAATCAAACAAAAAATGTAGAATTGATGCATTCCTCAAGCAGAAACGTCAAAACATGCTTGAGTCATTTTCTTCATTTCTTACATTCATATTTGTCATTTTTGAATTTTAATTATTTTTTTTAGCAAAAAAGTAATTTTCAAAGTGATTCCTTCTTGAAAAAAATAACTAATAAAATACCTAGGTCAAAAACATCAAACCCCGAATGCTCAAGGTAAAACACGCAAAATCTAAATATTGATTCAAAAACAAATGACACTGAACTTAAGGCAGGGGTGCTTCATTATGATAGGCGTTAGAACTCACAGTAACAAAACATGAATATTTTAAAGCCTCGTCTTCCAAATAATACATCATCACAATAATTCCCATCAAATTCAACCCCAATCTACTAAAATGATCTCCAATCCAGCAAATATTTACCTATATTCAGACGTCATATTTTCCGGCAACCTAAGACGATGGTCTTTCCAAGTCTGAGCGAAAAATATATCGGCAGCATAAGTCTAAAAATGAAAACCATCAATGAAAGCCCGTCAACAAAACCTTTCTCGTGTCACTGAGCTCATACATACCATAGAATTCTCATCTATCGAATCTAAACCCATGACAGTGACGTGAAAAAATACCGTAGTCGCTTCTCCTCCTTTCTTCGGCGGCCGCATTTTATCGTATAGTTTAGCATTTTCCGGTAAAATATCCGAGAATACCAGTCCATTGATAAAACTACAATGAAAACCGTCAAATATAATGGCTATCTACGTCAAAAAGTTCAATTTTTCTCATTTTCGCGTAAAATTATCACTTACGAGAAATTCATACATAAGATTATACATATTTGAGCACATTTCATTGATGACATTTCCAATACTCTGAATGTTATTTCTGTGTCGAAATTCATTTCGGGTTGTGTCGGCCTACCGGAGCTCGAGAATTGATTTAATTTCAGCCATCTGAAACATGGAGAAGTAAAAATAAGTTTTTTTTTTTCGAATACTCTTGGTCATACCATCACCATAAATTTAACGTTGGACAAAAAACGCAGAAAAATAGCCAGTATTCAATTTTTCAGAATTTTTCGAATTTGAAAAAAAATTCAAAATTTCTCGTCCTCAAGAAAATAAGCTTCATCAAACTGCAAACTACGACAAAAAAACCTAATTTTTTAAAATGACTATAAATAGTGGTTTGAAACTCGACCCTCAGAAGGTAAAGAAATGAGATCAAAACTGAAAATTTTTTAACTTGATGGAATACAATCTAAATTCATGCTTTTTGACCTTCAAAATTCATTTTCTGGATTATTTCGACTCCATAAACATAAACGTAAAGGCCAACTCTCAAAGGAAGAGAAGACGAAATGTTTATTTCCATTTTGAATCCTTTCTCTTGTCCCAGAAATGGATTCAAGGAATCAAAAAAAGTGTAGGTATTTTAATATTTTTTTCGATAAAACTGAAACATCTTCAATTTGAGCCACATCTTATTTATATTTTATTGATAATTTCAACTCCACATATAAAACAAGGCCCTCTCGAGAGACAAAAAGTGTAAAAGCCAATTCTCAAAGGAAAAACATGAGACCAAATTGGAAAAATTTTCTCACAAGTTTTCCATTTTGAATCCTTCCTATTGCCCCAGAAATGAATTCAAGGGCTCAAAAAATGTCGATTTTGATATTTTTCTGGATAAAATTGAAACCCTTTTCGATTTGAGGCACACCTTATTCATGCATTTCGACTTCAAAAATTCATTTTATTGATCATTTCGACTCCACATACAAAACCATCCCTCTCGAGAGACCAAAAGTGTAAAAGTCAATTTTCAAAGGAGAAGAATGAATTCAAATTGAAGAATTTTTGCCGAAAGTTTTCGTTTTCGAATCATGTTTTTTGCCCCAGAAATAGAGTCAACGAGCCAAAAAATGTCTAATTCGATAGGTTTTCAATTTTGATCCCATATGCCACCCCTAGAAGATCAAACTTTGGATTTAGAATCAAAATAACCTCAAAAATTAATCAAAGAGATACAAAAACCACTTTACAGCCATTTTTAGAATAATTTTTCTGAGTTCCTTTTCTCATATTTTTTGTGGCTCATTACAATAAGATTAGCCTCTCCTTCCAGGAGGGGGGAGGGGGACGGAGGGAATTCAAAAACCTTCTCAACTTTAAATACTTTTAAAAAATAGAATTTCACAAACCCATTCGCTCCATCTCTTTTTTGTATGCCTTTGACAAGATTTTATAATTTTTGTGTAATACTCCAAGTAGCCCATCTTGTAGTTTCAGATCTTGGTAAGTATCAAAAATACAAAAAAAAAAAAAATCAATAATTCTCCAAGACTCAAAGATGAGGTGACCTGAGCCAACTTTTTATAAATAGGTAAGATTCCCTTTTAGTGCATTATTTCACATCAAAGGGAAAAACGAAAAAGAATGAAGAATATATTATATTTTTTAAAATTCAACTTTGAAGTAGGTAAGTAAGTAGGTAGGTAGGTAGGCATCTATTTTTAATTTTTCGCAGCATGAAGATCATAAATTATGTAAATATAAAGAAGAAAATACGTTCAATTTGTTCCAGTAAAAGGGAACAGAAGTGCACTACTTATTTTCATTTTGTTTTGTTTTTAAAAATTCAAAAAGAATAAAGGTCGAGATGAAAAAAATTATCAAGTATTCATCTGCGAAAATTCGTTTTAAAAAAAATCCCAAACTATTACCTAATTCTGTTAGTGTACTTTGATAAAAACAAAAAAAAACATAAATTTATACATCCACAGGTATTAGATAAAAAATTGATTCATTTCAAATTCAAAAAAAAAAAAGAGGAAAAAATCAACTTTTTTTTCATTGTTTGCACACACAATTCTCTTAAATCTTCCCACTTCACATTAAAATTCAGGTAAACCTCTTTTAATCGCCTCAGATACTCATTACATCAAACCCCATTAACGCATAATCCTGCAAACTGGCGTTCAAAAAAGGAAATTACCATAAAAAATCATCAACTAGGTACACGTCGAGCTACACTTAAATCGACTTAAGGAAATCGACTCATAAAAAATTCATTTCTTAATAAATCATTTGAACTTGTTAACATGAATAATTCATCACTCACCGCAATTAAAAATTAACTCGGCTCCCTTTTGGTAGTTGTACGAAAAATTAGCATGTTAAAAATTCATCGAATGAAAAATTACTCGCAAAAGTTGTTTATAAACTGAACTTACCATATAACTGACATAATTATAACTGAGCTTATAGCGAACCATCGTTTTTACAAGCGATGACTACGTAAATGAAAGAAAACTGCTGACGTTTCGAATCTTTCGCGATTATTACATAGCGGGGAAAAAGATACTTGAAATCCCCCAATATATTGTATTTCAATCTTTTACAAGCTGAAAAACGTTTTTTTCTTGACCCCACTCTAAATTGTTCAAAAAATTCTCGAACTTTATGCGCGAATACCTCGCTATCCTTTTTAATCTTTTAATTAAATTGCAAAAAAATCATACCGATATATTTTCAAATCACAGTTTTTTTTTAAAAAAAAAGTATCAAACTTAAAATACACGTAGAATTAAAAAACGGTTAAAATGGTCGGTTTTTTTCGTTAAAAAAGTTTTAAAAATTTAGTTTATTATTTTAAATTATTCCTATATCCATTAATCGTCTCATCCAGATGCGAATTTAGTCCAATATTAACCTCGAAACCATCCAAATGTGAAACTAGCCAGCCAAAAGTCGTAGCCAATATAACCTTAGACGAGCTGTTATTAGACGAATTTAAACAATACTTGAAGCTTCGTAAATCGGGCAAATATTGGACGATTTTTGGTATCGCTTTGCCTATCGAAGAATGTGTATAGCATAAATCTAAAGCTTGAAGTTTAACGCATTTCGATGCTAAATATATTAAATCCTCGGCCGTGATTAAGTTCTCAAATGTGGATTTCGGCTGGTGTAACGCGAGTTTAATTAAACTAGGACAGCATTCGGCGATAGTCTTAACTACGGTGCTATTCACACCGTCGCATGCGCTCAGGTAAATTTTCGAGTAATTTTTCGAATGAGGTTGTTTGAACAGATTGGCGAATGATTTCGCGCCAACGTTGTCCATTTTCGAAAATGTCAGCGAGGTGAGGTTTTTTAGTTTCGTTAGCAGATGGATACTGTGATCGGATATGTGAAAGAAGTTCACGTTTCGGATCAGCAGCTCTTGTAAATTGGAGCATTTGGAAATGGCGTGAATTACTTGATCGTTTGAGCCGAGCTGAGGTTCCCATACGTCTAGTTTTATCGTTTCCAGAGTTTGGTGGTTTCTCAATATTACCTAGAGACAAAATTTTTAGATTAAAAATAAAAGTAAAAAAATACTCGTTTCCTGGCCTAAAATTAAAAAAAAATGTTAATGAGAAAATTACATAAAATTCTGGAAATTCCATTTTTTCCCTCTGGACAGAAAATTTATTCAAAGTTAATTGGCTCAAAAGATAAAATCACAGGGGCTGTTGTCAAGTCGACCAAAAATCGAAAAAAATTTGCTATTACTTAACAAGTTTTTGAACAAATAACTACAAGAATAAATTTTAAAAATCATCTTTTCATAATTTTAATTTTTTCCGAATTTTTTCTCCATTATTTTAACCACTTTTTGATTTTTTTTAAATATCAAGACGTATTTTTTATGTACAAAAAAGTTCATTATCATTGGGCAGTTTTTCGTCAAAGAAATTTTTCGCCGATCTTTTAGTCAAAAATCATTGAATTTTTCGGACAAATTGGGAATTGATTGGAAAACCAGTGATTTTTGATTGAAAGATCAGTGAAAAATCATTAATTTTTAAAATAAAATAACTAAAAGACTGCCCAAGCCAAGCGAGGATAATTTTTTAAAAAAATACAGTTTGAAGAGCAAAAAATACACTTTTTTCCACATTTTTGCAATAAAAAATCTTCTTTTCGAGCTTAAAGGGTGGGCTCAAGCCCCCTGAGCCCCCTACTTGGGTGTGGTCCTGATTCGTTCTGGAAATAAGATTTCCTCCATTCCTGTAGAAAATCCTATAGAGAGGCTTAAAATTTCTAAATTTGCCAAAAAATTATCATTTATAATTTTTTTATAAGTTCAATTTTAGTTTTTCGTGACCTCAAGTGAAGGCAAATATTTCAAAAAAATTCAAAGCTGCTACAATATAAATTAAGAGAACTCATTTTGATAGATACAATTCTTGTCTCGCAATTTTAAATTTTTTAAAATTTTGTTTTTTGTCGTGAATGTTCATTGATGTGCCATTTAAATTTTTCCCCGTTTAAAAAGTATGGGGAAAATCTATTTTTATTTTAATGTGAATAAAAAATAAAAAATTTTATTAAAAATTCTTTAAAAAATAACTTTTCGTCGCTCCTCTTCCAATTAACATCAAATTTTTTAATATGTATTTTTAAAGTTTTTATCAAAAATAGATTTTACAGAAAGTGGCTGAAGGCATCAAATCTAGAACCGAGAAAAAAAATTAAATTTAAAAAATATTCCACTAAATACTAAAAATGTATCAAATTTACAATTTTTCTTTTAACTGAATTTAATAAAATTTTCAACTCAATATTTAAGAAATTATGTAAAAAAAAAAACAGAGAAAAAATTTCCAACATGGTTACCGTTTTGCAGAGCAAATCATACTAATTTTTTCCCAATTTTTTTCTTCTGCTTTCAAAATTTTAAAATATTTTTTTAGCTCTTTTCTTTTGAATTTTTTCTCAAAATATCTCCTACTTTTTTAATAAAAATATCAATGTTCTATTTTTTAATGCTCTTTTCTCATTTGTTCAACATTTTTAAATAGGTACTTTTTCAGTTAGGTACTTTAAAAAATATTTAATTACTTTTTCAAGTCTAAAAAAATGTCATTATGCCTTCAAACGTTATACAAAATCGTAACAGTTTTCAAATTTTGCCCACCTTCTTGGCTTTATGGGGAATTTAGACCTCCCTCCAGACTACGCTCCTAGGAAAAATGGTCTAAAAAATTCACAAGTTCATTAATCATTGAACTCGTCTTCAATTATGTTTCACGATGGGCCTCATAGTTTTTGGTTCTGTTTCATAATTTTAGCTCTCTCAGGGATCTGCTTGGTGAAAAAAGATGGGGAAAGGATCTTGTTAAATTTATCAGTTGGGACAAAAATGACAGATGAAAATTTTTTAACCGATAATATTCAAATATGTAGGTACTTGAAAGAAAATTTAGAATAAATAATCAAAAAAAAAGAATGCTACTCGATTTTAATTAAGAGACAAGTTTGCAAATCAAAGTGAAATTTTTAAAATACGTAATACGTTGAGTAGGTTTCAAAACTATTTTTTTTTTTTGAAAAAAAAATGTCAAGTACCTACTTTTATTTTTTTAATTTTACTTTTAACGAACACTTAAAAGAGTAAAAAACAATACGATTTTTCTGAAACCCTTTACCTCTCCCCTTTAGACTAATCGATCCAAAAAATTCAATTAAGAAGGAAAATATTAAATTCTCAAAATTCAGTATCATTTGGTCGTTAAAATACGTCGGAGACATACAGCAGACTGACAGTAACTCCCCAACAATATTAAAGTTTTTTCAATAACAATTTTACGAGCTGGACAAACCTACACAATCCACTCTACATCCAAAATACGCCACAGTCGAAAAATATTACGTCAAAAAATCTCATAATAAAAAAAAATATTAAACTACAATATGTACCTAGGTAATCCAACTCGCAAAGCTCCGTCTACAAAAGTCAACCAATCTAAAATTAATTTTCCTTCCAACCCCAAATGTAAATACTAACCTCGTACAACGTCGACTTATTAATAATCAAGCCTTGTAAATTCAAAACTTTCAGCCTTGTTTGATTCAATAATCCTTGTTCCTCTATGGACCTATGATAATAAGCATTTTTCAAAATCAACGTATCCAAAGAATGCCCGCTGGTCTTAATGCCGCCATTTTTAATCGTAGAATGTGAAATCCAAAGTAAACTCAATTTAGTATTTTTCTCCAAAATGGTCGAAATCAAATCGGCATTAACTTCGGAAGAGACACGTCCACATGGGAAAAAACACCCAGTACACGAGTTAACGGTTAAAGATCTCAAATTCGTACAGGCCGGAATAACTTTCAAAATATCGTTAGTATCCAATCTGCGACTAATTACTAAACGATTGATGTGTTCGGCGTATTTGTGAATAACATCGACGGCCGTATTCAGGGATAATTTCACGTCAAAGTGTACATTGCAGTATAACGAATTATCTCGACTAATACGTTTCCATTTTTTGCACACTCTGGTGATGACATTTTGCAAACACGACTGCGGCACGAAGTTGAATATCTTCAAAACTATTTCTTCCGGCAGATCATCAAATTCGGCCATATTTTCATACCAGATATCTGCACAAACGAAAAAAAGAATCCATTAGAAGAAAAAATCGATTAAAAAGGTTAAAAATGTTAGACGAGAACTAGTCAACGGTGTGATATAAATCAGAAATATCCAGCCAAATCAGATAACCCACCGAGTAGAGTTTTTTCAGATTGAACATATCACGTTTGTGAATAATGACCCTTCAAAAACCCTTCCTACGAACTAAGAGCCCATTTCAAATATAGAAACGATAACGATGAAAAGAAGCCGGCTGGATTTCACATTTTCATAAATTGGATACAGAAATGTATTCTCAATTTACACGTGTACCTAAAGAAAAAACTCTCCAAGTGTTATAACGACAAGTTTTCCGGTCTAAGAATCCATTCGAACAATATTTGCACTCATCAATGGCTCGTACGGGGATTTTTTCGGCTAACTGCATTATCAAATTTTTCATCGATTCGATTTTACATACCTGCCTTTAGATATCTAGCAAATGTAGCGTATAACAAACGTGAACATATTTTTAATATCGTCAAGCCAATATTTTCAACACGACTGGATTTAGAAAATTTCAACCTATCGATGCGACCTGAAATTCAATTAGGTAATGAAAAATTGCATACGAGAAAATCAATACTCGGTAAGACTTACCCCGAATAGCTAATTTCGTCGTTAATTTTGGTAACGCCTGAATTTAAATTTACTAAATACATAATTTCTCATTTGCAAACGACATAAAAAATACGTAAAAATAGATAATTAACAACAATGGTACTCGAATTATGGTAATTTTGAGAAACAATAGATTATAGAATTTGGCGATTTCAACAATTGGACGATTTTAAAAATAACGAATTTCAAATGTAAAATAATTTAAAACGTTTATAAAATAGATTCGTATTTGATAACATCGTTAAAACCATAGAATTTGGACATGAAAGATTAACAAAAATTTATACATTCGAGAGAAATTTTAAAAATTGCAAATCTTTGATAATTAATTTACGAGTTGTTTAACTTTGACTCGAGTGTAAACAAAGTCGAGTACGTTTGTAAACAATTGTTTACGTAACGTCATGTTCGAGGCGAATTTTGGCACTTGAGCGAACAATTCAATTTTTTTAAAATTAGATTACATTTTTTTCATTGAATTTATAAAATCAATGATTTTTTTAAGTATGTGAAATTACTAAAACTTTCAAATTTCACCCCCGGTGCGGTGTGAGGAGGTTTTCATTTTTCAAATCATGATTTATTAATTTTTCAAAATTATACGATCGAATTATTAACGATCAAAATATGAAATTAATCTAAAAATGAAAAATTATACGAAGGTATATTTTTCGAGAACGGAAATATTTCGAACCGTCTACGTCTGCCGGATATGTTTTAAATTGTGTCAACTCGATGCACGTGAAAAATTACCGGCAACATCTGATGTTTGCAATGACAAGGAAAATGATAAATTATTAAAAATTGCAGTATTTTCGTTAGACGAGCATCTAAAATCGTTTTTGAAATTACTCAACAATAACCAGGGTTGTTACGCAGAATAAATGGCGCATAATATTTTGCATTCTGCGCGCAGAATAGCACACGCAGAATAGCTCTCTATTCTGCGCATAATGCAGAATATGCAGAATATGCAGAATACGCAAAATACTGACCTATGTTAATCAATAATTGCATTATTCAAATGATAAATTCATTTCAAATATTTTTTTAGAAATTTTCCACTCGGCTTCAGATTTATGAAAATATTGAAAATTTATAAAAATTGATTCAAATTCAAATTCTAAATTAAATAGTTGCAGTTTTTCCTGTTCACTGCCTCAAATTAGCACAAATCTGGGATAGAGGATCGATATTGATGATAATTACACCTAAAATTAGTAACATTTGGTCAATTGGTCAACAAACATCGTGAAAAAGACATATAATTGGCCTTTTTACACGCACAAATTTTAGCTACATTTATCACATTATGCATCATTCTGCATAATCTGCGTATTATACGTATTCTGCATCCATTATGCATTCTGCACTGCATTCTGCGCAGAATGCAGAATAGATTATTCTGCGTGCAGAATGACAACACTGTCAATAACAGAGCAAAAGACAAGGAACAAAGGAGAAAGGATGCTTATCTGGGAACCGTGTAAAAGCTACCAAGCTTGAGCATCCTTTGGCATCATATCAATATATTTCAATAACCTTATTATTTGTACAAGAAAAACGGTATTTTGCTTTATTCTATTAAAAAAAATCGATATCGCCAGACTGTTAGTTTACGATGAAAAAAAATTGTATCTTGATTTTATGAGTTTCAAAAATGATAAAAAATAAAAATAAACGAGAGGATTGGCCAATTATTTAAAATCATTATGATAATCAAAACTGAAAATGTATTTTGAAATGGTTTAAATGATGGCGAATACGAATTGATGAATAGAATGCTGATTTGCTGATGAAGCAAAATTATTCCCCTCTCCCCTTGAATCTCCTCTTGAATAGCTTGAAACAGTTGCTCAATTTCAACGAAAAATTACCATTTAGTGGCTTGACGAAGGGTTATCAAATTTTAAAACTTTGGAAGATTTTGGAACTCTTGTAAAAACGATAATAGTGAATAAGATTCTAATTAGGTGAATTTTTAATTTTTGTAAAATCAAACAAGATTATTCAATGTTGAAAAATTCAAATTTTTTTGAAAAAAATGTGTAGTTGTAACCAATTTACTTATTTGGTGTAATATTTGGATTTTTAAATTTTTAAAGTGGGAAAAGTTTTTAATGTTTGAAAATAGCGTTTTGATAATTGACGATTTTTTACAACAAAAAACATCAAAAATTAGTATAGCATTCAATCTGTTCTGCAAGACGAGGGTTGAAAAATTGATCCAATTTAAAGACCAAAAAAAGGATATGTGACCTTCCAGGAGAAAACCGACCTTCGGTCCGAAAAAAAAATTGAAGAAAAAGTTTCCCAATCAGTCCAAGACCATGATTATCATTTGTTTTGGATTGATTGGGACACTTTTTTTTCCTTTTTTTTTCGGACCGAAGGTCGGCTTTCTCCTGGAAGGTCACATATATTCAAAAATATCGATGATAAAAGAAGTCAAAAATCGAATTTTTGATCCCAAAACTCAGAACAACTAATAAGAGGTCACTTGAAGAATCCACTTTCAATATTCTATGGGTAATCTTTCGAAACAATTTCAATATAGAAAACTCATCGCGGTATCAAAAAAAAATCATCACCACTGATTTTTCACTTTTCCGTCAATTTTGAAAAAAAAACAATACATATTTAAAAAATCATTCTTCATTTTTTTTTGAAAAATGAACCAGATGGAAAAAAACTAATAATAGTAAACTGATTTTAGACCATTTTAAAATTTTCTAAAATTACATTTTTCGTTTTGAGAAATAAGGTAAAAGTGAAAATCAGGTTTCAATGACATTTTTTGCAAGAGGAAAGGGGGGGAATATTGAAAAACTTTTTTTCAAATCATTTTTCATTCTTAGAATTTTTTGAACATGCTGGTAAAATTTTGAGGGCAAATATTGATCAAATTGGTCGGGAGAGGGGAGGGGTGTAAAATTTTAACTAATCTCTCAGAAGTCTAAACAAAACTTTCTGAAAATACGCTTTTTCCCATAAAAACTTCGGAAAAAAGTCAAACGACCCATCTTGAAGAGTTGTACTTAGAAACGCCAATAATTATGTTTTATGTCAGATATTGAAATTGGTTTTTTGAATTTTAGAATTGTTGAGGAAATTCAATGAATGAAAAAATGACAGCAATGAAATTCATTATCCTAATAACTTTCAACATTTTTCCAGACATTTTTAGAAATTTTGAAAATAAAAAACAGCCTAAATATATGATATTTTGACAAAATACCAATTATCTATTGAAAAAAATTATTTAGATATTTGGCATTTCATAATTAATTTTTTTAGCATTATTTCATTTTATTTTCTTCAAAACCTGACAAAAGTCAGAATGTTATAAAAATGGCATTTGATTATAAATTTTAAATATCCAAGTATTGAAAGTTTTCGCTTTTTAAAGCAAATCTAATGTATAATTTTTTTGTAGAGTTTTTAAAAAATTTGTGAGTTTTAACTTTGATAAAGGGATACAGGATCGAATTTGACTAATTAGAGGAGAAGGAGTTGAAGAATCTTAAATTTCCAACTGAAATAGAATTTTTCCTGATTTTCTCCGACTTAATGAAGTATGTACTGTTTTCAAACTTGAAATGTACATTTCTCAAAAAATCTCAAATTTAAAAAAAAATTCCAGATTCATGAATTTTACAATTGTTAGGTGAAAGGGAAGAAGAGGGAAAAAACTGCACTTTCAGCCTCGTTCGGTTTGGTCCTGCTTAAATGGCCTCTAAACACTCCCATAAGATTTTGAAAAAATAATCAAGATTCTTAAATTTTTATATTTCTGAAAACATACTACATACATTACAATTATTTCAGGTTATTCGAGTCCAAATTTCTCAAGGAGAACAAAACCGCCCTCATAATCAATATTAAAATCCAAGAAATAAACAAACTGGGAAAAAATCCCCTCACATCTTCGCTCTTCGCATCACTGCCTCCTAAACCATTCGCAATTTCATACTCAATCTAGGCTGAACTATTTACAATTCATCTTCAAAACCAGCCCATAAAAATACATTATTCTACGCAATAAAAAAATAAACCAACGGATCTCGAACATCACAACCGTACGATAAATTTATCCTAGTAAAACTTCCACATTGTACACTCATTCTATAGTACATAGTTTCCAACGCAAAAGGATACCATTAATAGTTCATATTGACAATGCTGGCCATTATATCGTTTTATTTACATTGTACGATAATTAAATCTGGTCACCGTTTATTAAATCCATTTAAATACGTGTTTACAATTAAAGACGCCACGCTCATTCTGTCCACCGATGAAGCAGCAATCAAAAGAATGAGGCAGTTTTCACGCATGCTTCCATGCTTTTCTTTCGACGAGTTTTAAACGGCTTGAACTTTGGGATTTTGTGTTTTCACGTACCGTTGTCTGATTTAAAATACCGGCCGAGACTGTCCGTTTAACTGCAAACTGTTTTTAAAACGTTATTTTAACTTCGATACGTTCGTATTTTTTTTCTGGTGATTTGTGGTTCAAATTAAAGCTTCGTTGAGACAGTAAGTTATTTTTTTTGAAAAATTCTATTCGTAGATTAATATTATTTCCCCCTCCCCTTGGGAATAGGTACCTACTTTGATAATGATAAACAGTTAATTTTTATAATTTTTAAATGATAATTATTGAACAAAATAATTTTTTTACCAATAAAATTGATAACTTTTATTTTTAAATCAAATTTTTATGGTACGAAGTAAAATTACAAAAAAAAGAGTTGAAAAAAATTAAAAATTCCAAATTCTAATTCCAAGAAAAAAATTTGGTAGTGAAATATTTAAAATACCTAAACGATGAATGTGATTTTTTTTCTCTGTTTCATTGAAAACAGCTGCTTCAACAATGCAATCTTATTCTTAGCATTACCTTTTATGTTTGATAATATTTATCATTTTTTTCAGGTCATTTATTATTTATTGTAATAATTTGATAAATTTATCTCGTGGTTTCGCAATTTTTTCCATCTCGTTTCAAACTGATTCGAGTGAAATGGATTTTATTAATTATTTTAAATTAAAAATCAATATTTGTGCACAGTTGGAAATTTACAACAAAAAAAAAATTAAAATGTTGACAAAACCAATCTGAGAATTTTTCGGTGGTTATTTTTCCTCTTCTAACTTCCTCCTCGGCACTTTTAATGGATTTTAATACCCCAAAAATTACCCGACACGAAATAAAAATTGAAAAAAAAATCAATCACCAAATTATACATCACCTTATTTCAAAAAAATCTCAACTTTGGTATACCTGAATGACTCGTTCCAAACATTTCACCATCTTACATCTCAAAAGCCTCAAACCGAGTAACTTTGAAGAAAGAAACGACCCAATGAAGGGGTAAGGAGGCAGGGAAACTGCAACGGAAACGAATACTTGACGTATTGCGGCAAAACACAAGTTACTTTGGGAACTGGATTAGGGTGATACTTGATAAAACTAGGTCAACAAATTTCATTATCTTTTTTCACACACGATACCATATATTTACTTCATTTTCAAACAATAAATAATACATTTCGAATCGAAATCGAAAAATAACCACCGTCACTTTCTCAACCCAACTCGCCCGAGTAATTTTTCTACGAGACTAAGAAAAGCCATAAATTAATCATTACGAGTGGCGCGGTTAAAAATTAAAAATAACCCGATGTCCGGATCGGAGAAGGGATCTCTAACGTTATTTTTGGTCTCGCTTTAGCCCACTCACTCGTCACCTGTTTATGCAATTTTAAATTCGCGCAGTTCGGTTTCGCTTAATTAATTTTTAAAATAAAAAGAAAACTACACGGGTCGTTTATCGTTTTTGTTTCAGAGTGATTTCGAACGTTGGATTAGTTCATGAACCAAGTTTTAATGAACGTTTATACCAAATGTCGTTTTTTTTATTCTGTAAGTGTGCTTTTTATAATAATTTTATTTTTTTAAGCTCGTTCGAATAGGTGAGTATTTTTATGGACGGATGCTACGGTATCTCACTGTGTAGTTTATTCTCGTGTAATTTAACCTTAGCAACAGTTTATTTAATTGATTTTCTCCCTAGAGTAACCCTTGCTCGTTTTTTTTACCGTTGCGATGAGCTTTAACCCACCGCAGTAAAAGAACAATACGAGATAACGTATTTTTATCACGTGTTATCGTATTTTAACGCAGCCTTATTCAATTTATTTGCAATTATTTCAAGTTCACGTGTTCTACATTTTTTTCTCTCTACAATTTCAAAATTGAACTTTCATTCGTAATGCGAGCACATATCGAGTCTTATATTTCGACATGAAAATTAATATCCGATTCGATAAAGCTAAAAAAAAAACCAAAGTCGAAGTATTTCCCTATAACTTTTTTTGCCAGTTTGTAAAATATGTTCATTTTTTACGCCATCTGCTCTATTTTTCCAACAAATATCAACATTTGTGACTTGTAATACATAAATGACGATTGAATTATGTAATATCCTTATTCCTGAGCAAAGTTTTCCTACTTGGTAGTCGCCATTCTGTCGTCTGTGCATTCCAACGTCGTGCTGACCATCTCGATGCAGTGAGCTTTATTTATTCTTAAGTGCTGTCGAGCTCGACTTTGCAATTTTTTTATTCCCCAGTGTCTCGTTTTTTTTTTTTTTTTTTTTTTTAAATAGGTTACAAAGAATCGAAATGTATTTCCGGTTTAGGGTCTCTTTAATCAGTTTAATCCGATTACCAGTTTGCGAATTAAATGCACGAATGTATCGCGTGTTGTGAGTTTTATCGCGTTAAATGAAATACTTTGTGATTGGAGGAGTGACGAATGAGAATTTTTCATGATAAGGAGGGCCAGAGGTAATGTGTTTATTTTTTTGCGAAAGTTTGCACCGAAAATATATTCTGAAATGATTTTTTAGTCGTGAAATGGGTGGCAAATCAATCGAATTTGAAAGGGTGAGTAGGCAAGGGAAAGATTTGATTGCCATAACGAACGTAGCGGCTTTTTTAATAAATTGAGAGATGAAAAAAGACAATGAAAAATCGATCGAATTTATTTAACGACACGTTTTTGCTTTCACATTATTTTTTTCTCGCCGAATTTTGCAAATTTTTAAATAAATAAAATCGTTAATGAAGTTTTACGTGCGAATGGGATCGAATCAACGAAGGAAGAAGAGGGCGGTGTGGAGTTGAAATTGAATGAAAAAAAACCGCAGGCAATGTTAATTCGCAAAAAAGGAACGATTTTTATTTTTTTGATAAGAGAAGGGTGGGGGGTGGAGGGAAATGAGGAAATTTCTATTTGAGATTTTATGGTCCATTTTTTTGTCTGATTTTCGGGTATACAATTTTCAAGCCTTATTTTGATGGTAGAAATTTATGATGAAAAATTAAAATTTTCGACGTGATATTTCTCATTTCACAATTTCTTTTCAATTTCACTCTCACCAATTTCTCTCTCTGGGTCTGGGGATGAGACTGAAAACATTGTAAAATGAAAAAAATCGTGTAAAGAATTTCAAGTTTATGTCATAAATTTTCATCATTTAAATGAGGTTCAAAATTTTGAAATTTTTAAAAAAATCTAATTTTTTACTTTGTAATTGGCAACTGAGGAGTAATTATTTAAGATATTTCACATTTTTTTCGCTTTTCATGGGTTTTTGACTTGAGAATGGTTTTTGATTACTAAGAAATAGTACAAAAAAGATTTTTTTGAACCTTATTTATTGTGTCAAGTTTTAAGACTTTTTTTTTCAGTGGTCAGGATGGAAGTAGAGAATTTGAGTTTTTTTTTTTTTCAGAAAAAGAAATTTTTGATTAAGTATTTTATTTATTGACACATTGATCAAATTTTGAAAGTCTAAAATATTGAAGTAAGAAAATTTGCCAAAATATTTTTATCAGGTATTATTTTTCATCGAATTTCTTTCATTCGTTTCATTTTTTCATTTTTTTCAGTTCATTAAATTTACATGTAATTCCACTTGTTCAATTCATTTTTTGGTATTTATGAATTTTATTATTCATTTTAAATGGAACATGATTGATAATGAAAAAAATGAATTTTTGAAAATTTTACGTTTTCAATTAAGTATTATTTTTTATGACAGACAGAAGGGGTAGCTTGGCCTCTCATAAATCAAAAAAATAAATTTTTAAGAAAATAAACTGGATTTGAAATTTAATAAAGTGCTGATATATTTTTTTTAATTTTTTGTTTCAAATTGGAAATTTTTTAGAAAAGTCATACTTCGAGTCAAAACAATCCATCCTGTTTGGAAATTTTCAAATTTTTGCCTTTGTTGTCCCTTTAGTAAGATACCTAATTCAAGTTCGGCCATGAGAGTTCTACCTTTTGTATTACACAAGTGGAAGAAATTTTTGAAAATTTGAATATGAAATTTTGAAAAAAAATTGATGGTAAAAAATCTGGTTTTCGAAATTTTAGTCATTTTTTTAGCCTTTTGATATGGAGTATTTAAAGCCAGATCAAACGAATTGGATGGAACAGAAGGGCAACTTGGCTCCCTTCAATGATGGCAGAATTGTACTTAAAGTCAGGGTTGGGCGTAAACTAAATTGTCGACGTAGTTGACGCAATTTTTTACGTAAAATATGTAAAGTAAACTATTTTTAATTTACTGTAAACTTGTAAACTATGTAAACTATTTGTTTTTTGCGTAAACTATTCCTTTTTTGGGGTTTTTTCAGTTATTTCATGTAAAATATACTGAAAATGATCGAAAATAGTCTACATTTGCATCAATAGTTTACATAAATAGTTGACAATAGTTGACAAATTAGTTTACGTTACGTGTAAATTATGTAAAGTAAAAATAGTTTACTGTAAACGCACATCCCTGCTTAAAGTCAACAAAGTAGCTCAAAATTTGAAATTTTTTGAAAAATATGCATCACCTTAACTTTTATGATGTGGGAAAAAACTAAGAAACCTTGTTCTTAGTCAGGTCGAAAAAAACAGGAGAAATTCCATTTTCGCCGCGAATTTTTAAATTTTTTGGTCCCAGTGGATATTATTTTTGTAATAAAGAAAGAAAACAAGCCAAATATCAAAACATTGTAATTCATAAAATTGAATGGTAGTTGATAATTTTATCTTTCTTGAAAAATTCATTTTGATGGAAATGCATAATCGAAAAATTGAAAAATCCTAAACGTCTTCAAACCAGTTCCAATCGATTTGGGAAATTAAAAATACCATATCTACCAATTTTCAGTTTTTTTTCTGTTGATGAGATAAAATTTTCAAATTTACCGACGATAAATAATTTTGAAATTTCAAAAAATTCAAAAAAGCTGAAAAATAATTTTGGATAATACCTACCTATAAATATTCTTTCCATTTTTTCTTCAGTTCGAAATTTTACTTTGAGTTGAAACACTCTCCTTTATGAACATAAAAACAGCACCCAGCCCATCGACATCGAATCAGTTTTCAGAGCACTTAGTGTACATTACTTTTTAAATCGATTCGCTTTCATCGACGACAAAAATATCGCATTTCGTTGAGAAACCGAGAAAATATTTGAAACAAAATAGAAACGTTAAGTGTTTCTCGTTATGCGTATACGTTTTCATTAATTAGCCAGAACGGTCTGGAGATGTATGTCACCAAAGTATGCGATTTTTGGCACCGTCACAAACCCCCGTGCCCCAGCCATTTCACATTTTAAGAATCACTGATTGTTGGTACTTTTCGTATATACGGAAATCACCTAATGTCCGGTGATATATCACGTTTGTATTGTAAACTTTTGCGGTGACGCGATGTGGTGGATTGCCAAACATGTACGCATTATTATTATGAATTTTTTCGGGCGTACGATTTTTTTACAGTCGGATGTACCTAAATTTCTAATGTTCTGGAGTTAGGTGTTCATGTGCCTTTGAAAGGCACCGAGGTATATGAATTTGTGCACGAGTTGCCTCCGGATACGTACCTTTATTTTTTCTCTCTCTTTTGTGGCAACGACAGACACGAAGACCTTTTCGGTGTCTATTTTTCGTAACGACCTCGCACGAGATATTACAAAAAGGCGAACTATAAGCAGTTGATCAATATTTTATTTAAACATGCGAGGTTAATTTTGAATTTAAAGGGATTGTTCTTTGAAAGGGAAATAATTTAATAATTTTTACGAGTGTGATTGATTTTTAGTAATTTTGATTCTCTACCCTTTTAGTTTGCAAAGGGGATCGAAAAATATAGGTTGAAAATGAATTTAAATTTCAAAAGTTACGCTTACATACTTTTTTGAAACAAAAAAAGTAAAGTTATACTTTATACACAAAATTTAAAATTTTTTATCAAAACCGTCCTTGTTTCAGCGACGCTGTGAATCTTTTGAGTATTCAACGATCCCCTCCCCCCCACTTCAAGGTTCGATTTTAGGTGAAGAAAAAAATAATTGATGTTCATCTTTTTTTAATCTTTATGGAGCAAAATTTTTGAATAAATAAAAATTTTCAGACACCAAATTCTACATTTTCTGGTGTATTGACCAATCAAAAATTATTTTTTCAATTTTTAAGAACAAAATTCAGTAACCCTTATTATCGAAAGTTGGTTGTTTTCTCGAAAAGAGAAGCCCACCCAGTTTCAAATTCTTAGGATCACGATGCCTCTTCGAAAAGTAAACCGAGTCAATATTTTGAACTTTTATTTGAAAATTTAGAAAAAAAGTTTCCAAAAAATCAAGGAAAAAATTTCCAACTTTCATAATTTTTTTTTTTTAATTTTTCGACCTTCATCCATAAATGTTTTGGACTCAAGATGCCAAACTATTTGTTCTTTTTTTTTTTAAAAAAAAATGTTGTTTCCAGAAATTTTCCTACCCAAATTTTATTTTTTCAACTGAAAAAATGATTTTTGTGTTTTTTAGAGGCAAAAATGTTTTGGTAAGTGAGAGGAATGTACTGCAACATTTCAACCTTTGCGCGCAACAATAAATGAAATTTATAAAATAACTCCAAGTAACGGATGATTAAATTGAATTGGAAATTTGAAAAAAAATCTAACCGAACGATTTTTTTCTAGAAATTTAAACAGGAACTATGACAGTGTGTATTTTTAAAAAGTTTTTGGCTTGGTTCGGGTAGCTGCAAAAATCTATTGGATAACTTGAAAAAATTTGGTACAGTTTCGAAAAAAATTTTAAAATCCTTCTCTTTTAGTAGGTACCCACTAAAAAATTGATTGAATAAGTAAAATGAAGAAATTCCAGCATTTGAATGCCTTTTCCCTGAAAAATTTTCGTCCTTGCTTCGCTGAGCTCGATAGATTCATACAATTAATTTTCAAAAATAATGCCTTTTCATTCCAAATACCTATCGAAGTTTTGAAATGGAAAAAATTTGTTCTGCTCATTTATCAGGGGAATTGGTGGCGATTTCGAATGTAATTTTCAAAAATTGTCCAATTTTTTGCAAAGGATCAAGGTGATCATTAAGTAAGGAAGCCGTGTTTTTTTCTTTTAGAAATTCATAAAATAGATCAAAAAACACAAATAGTTTTTCTTTTTCAATGGAGCTAGTCAATTCAATATGAAGCATTACACAAGTCGACAAAAATTTTTTTGCTCGCTGTCTGGGTTCTAATACCGAAATTCTGATTCTAGACATCAAAATACATCATCTTGCTCAATCCTGGCTTCCAAAGTTTGCTTTGGGGATGGACCGATTTTTGGTCCGCCGACCCCCAAAGCAAACTGGCCAAAAAAATTATTTTTCTCTTCATTAGTTATACAAAAGTAACCTAAATTTCGCAATCTGAACCAAAACACAAAAATCTGTATTATTGAAGATAATTCATATCGCAGAAGAGATTGAATTAGGATTTCATATTTTTACACCCCCTCCCCCCCGGGGGTAGCAGGGTGTGAAACATTTTTTTTTTAAGTATCCATTTTCCAATTTACTTAGATAGATTTGAAAAATTCTTAGATTACTCACTCAACTACATATGAAAAATGATTCAAGACAGTGACAAATAGATCAAATTTTCAAAATTCAACATGTTTGCATCCTATACAATCCAAACAGTAAGAAACATGTTCTGGAACAAACCAAACTTGGCTTATTGGAATGAAGGGGGATGGAGTGAAAATTTCAGACTGAAATAGAGTTAAGGGAAAGTGCCATTCATTGGTCTAGGTACCAATTGTTGGTCGGATTTTGAAGCTCCGATCTGACACTGTTAGTGTCGCTAAAAATTTTTTTCTTCAAGTGGAATATGTTGTCCATAGTCCAAACTATCGTTCTATGGTATTACATCTGAGAAAACATGATTCGTGTTTACAAAAAACAATTTTGATTATTTATGTTCGAAAAACACCAGAAATTTCAATATGTGAAATATTGGGGAACAGAAATCGAGATTTTTAGTACCTTAAAATGAATTTTTAAACATATGTATAGGGTTATATGTTATGTAAAGGGTCTAAAGAACACATTTTTGGATGATTTGGAAATTTTGAGGTCCAACAGGTGATTTGCAGCAAGCAAGAAGAGTGTGTGAAAAAAAAAATTGAAAGTGTTGTAATTTTTGTTTAAATCAAAATTTTGGGGTTGTTGTGAGTTTATATGCCTCTGTATACTCAGTATAACATATTTCATTAAAAAAACGGTGCAGTTGGCGACTTTAAAAATTGGCCCGACCAACATTTGGCACACTGAAAATTTTGACCAACATTTGGCACAATGAAAATTTCATTTTTTTTCAGGATTTTGAAAATGATACATCACTGGAGGTTACTTATGTATCAACATTGTGACCTTTCAGGTGGTACAAGTACTTATTTTTTCATAAAAAACTGCTTTGAATTGAAAAAATTGAAAAAATATAAATGTGCCAATTGTTGGCCAAAATTTGTAGGTGCCAAATGTTGGTCGACCAACAATTGGCATTTAGAAGATATGGATTTAAAACTAAACTATTTAATTTTTTTCAAACGCAGCAATCAATTTGGCTTTCATTTATAATTTGAGAGGCGGGGAAAGTGGTGTGATTATCCAATTCTGGTAGACCAACGTTTGGCACTCTAGTGCCAAACGTTGGTTTCGTAGACCTCTACAAAAACGGCTGCAGCTAAAATATTGCTGTGTATTAAAAATTGAGACCATAGTAGGGTAGTAGTAGAAGGATGATATTTGTACACTATTGAAGTTCCAATTTGAAAAAAAACATTTTTAGGGGGCACCCAACCCCTTTGAAAAAAGTAGACCAATAATTGGCACTTTCCCTTACATATAAGTTCTAAATTTCATATGGATCATTTTTCCTAGCTTTTTTCCAGCGCTGAAAAATTCTAAAATTCTCTAGAGACCCCAAAACGTCTCCTAACTACTTCCAATCGATACTTAAAGGTAAAAAGTAAAATACAGATTTTTTGTTGATAAGGTTAAATTTACACATATGAGCCTAGATATAGAAATCACCCTTAGGAATAAAAATTTATTTTTGAATCGAGGTTCCCCCTTGATTTTACTTTCTGAAAGGCCCAAAATCAGAGTCTACTGAAAATCAATTTTTGTCACCTATAAAGGCGGTTTCTATATCCAAGCTCACATATTTTGCAGGGCAAAATGAAGTAATTTTGAAATTTTCAAAATTTTTTCAAAATTCGAAAATTGAACTTTAGCATTTGAAACTTTGAATATTGAGTTTTTTCGTGACATTTTTTCGGTTCATTTTTATTTTTATTCAAAATTTCAATTTCAGCCGGTATATTCCCGTTGTTACTCGAAAATCTCAGCTGCAACTGATTTACTCAAATAATCATTATAGCGTATAGGTCTTTGTAATACGTGATTGTTAAACATAATGAGCTTGGGCGATAAATAGAATATGTTGCGGTAACGCACCACGGCAAGTTTTCCGAATAAAATCCTATCCTATACCGTAGAGACCGGAGAGTAGTTTAAGTTATTAGTTATATGAAAAACGTTCGTCCAGTTTACATAGGTCTCGCTGCAGCCGAATATAAAGCGCTCATTAAAAGTAATTGCGCCAAGTTGAAACGATAAAAATGCGTTCAACTGAAAAAGAGACATAACTTTGCTTGAAAAAAAAAGAGCACAACTTTCATTTCGAGGGGAGGGGGTGTAGACACGGTGAACTTTCGAAAGCAGTTAACTGCGAATGTTAATGATATAAAAGTAAGTACCCCATAGTAATGTGTAGTCAATTGTCGAAAGCTGGCCTTACGTCGAAATTTAATATATTTTAAATTTTCGTTAAGTAAATGTACCGAATGAAAAATTTTCATCGAAATAAGTAAATAGGTCAATGGGTTCGAATGTTCCGATTCATTTTATACGATTTTTTTTTTTTACAGATTTTACTTATTTATTCGCTATTGCTTGATTTTATCGAAAAGTTTCCAATGGTAATTTAATTTTGTGAAGTTTTACCGCGTTGAAAACTGTAAAGTAGGCATTTTATTAATTTTATTTTTCGATATGATGTAAGAAAACGGATGGTAAAAATTTTAGCTGGCTTTATTTGCACAAAATTGTGTATTTTCACAAAGGAAATGACGCAAAGAATACCCCAAAATCATTGTTCATTGGTCTTTTGCATGCCCCCCACCATCTCCTGGTAACTAAATGACAACAGATCTAAAAATTCACCATCTTGCCTTCTCAGAGGTGCCGAAAAGAAGAAGACAAGTGGGAAGTGAGATAATTGGCTTCTGCCTTGTATCTTTCCAGAATCCTGTATTTTTCATTCCCCCTCCCCACCCACAAAAAATTGAAAGTACTTAAAATTCTGAAAATTTTCAATCTCTGCCAAACTTGGTCAAATCTACAAATTGAAAGAATTGAATTGAATTTCATTAAAAAAATCATCGAAAAAACCTCGTTAACAATCGATAAATTAGGTAAGTAGGTAGTTCGTAGGTACTTATTAATAAAAATGTTTGATGCGAAAGAAAAATTCTTTTCGAACTTCGACATTAAAATTGTAAAAAAATTTAAAAATGATTCGAATTGTAAAAATATATGTTGAAATGTCTAGCAAACCTTGTAAAAAATTTTAAAGAGTGATGAAACTCCTCATAATACGTAAAAATGTAATTTCAGCAAGCAGTTGAGGTATTTTCAAACTGAGAAAAATATGTAGAAATCGAGCAAAAAATAATAGAAAACCCTCAAAATTTTTGCAACAATTTTCAAAAATTATGATTTTTTAGGTAACAGAGAAAAAAAATCAGCTCGATTAAAGCGAGAACAAAATTTTTCGAGAAAATGTAGTTCAAAAGCAAAAATAACATTTTCATTAATTTTTTGGCTATTATTGTCAAATTGAGAACCAATTGCTAAATTCAATTTTATTATGTCAAATTGGCAACACTGTTTAGCAGTTTTCTTGAATAAAATTTTTTCAGAATCGCAGAATCGATTAACTCAAAGAAAGATGAAAAGGGATTTCAAAAATTCTCATGATTTAGATTTTACCCCCTCCCCCTCCAACTTCCATATCTTAAAATTAAGGCTAAAAATCTTTAAAGAAGTAGATTCAAAAAAAATTCAAAAATCATTGCAAAAGTTGTTACAACATGATGAAAATGATCGAAAAATTGTTGTAAATAAGTCATAACTCTCATTCAAAATATAGCAATAGTTTTTGAAAAATAACAAAAGTTCTAAATTTTTTTACGTATAACCCTCTAAAAGTTGATAAAAATTATTTTCGGAACTCCCTAAGGAAAAAATCATCATCGTAGCTCGAAAAAGGTAGGTAATGGAATTTTTCAAAAAAGTTTACAATCTATCTAAATATGACAAGAAAAAATGCAATAAATATATTTATTGGATTTTTTAAAATAACCAATTTTAGAAAAAAACGACGAAATACCTACTTACTCTCATCTTTCAAAAATTTTCATCTGACTTCATTTTTAATCTGTTTTCCTCATTATTTCTAGAAGAATTCATCAAAAAATATATGAAACGAGAAAATTTGTAAAATTTTCAACTTTTTGCAACCATTTTTTTTTTTTTACAATTTTCCCAAGTTAAAAACGACACGACATTTCAAACTTTTAATACGATCAACTAGGGATAATTTTATTAAATTAAATTTCTCCCACACCGACCACTAATTCGACCATAATTCGATAACCCAGCAAACAAGGAACAAAATAACCCCACAGCTTCGCGTATACACAAAATAAAATTAATCAAAACACGTACGTAATTTAAACCAATTCCAGATTCGATTAAATTTCCCTCCCCAGAGAAATACCTTGTAAGCTGGATGACATCTCTAGCAAGAAAATTTCACCACCAATTCCACTTACAATACCTTTTTTGCCAACTACAGTACCCAGACGATGGAAACTCTCTTAATGGGAATTTTTATCGCGAAGTTTCACCATATACTTAATGTTTGTACAAGCAAAGCAACGAGCCACGTTTATGAATTTATTGCTAAAATTAATCCAGCGTTAAGGGTAAGATAAGTTTTGAAATTGGAACCCCTCTTTTTAACTCGACCGCGCGGTATGGCAATTTGACCCAAATTCTTTTGTAAAATCGGTCAGCCAATAAAAGGATATAGCCATTAATAAAACTGCTCGGTTTAACGTGTTAATTAATTTTGTGTTTCTTTTGTTCCAGTGATACTTATTGGTTTGGTATGCGACACTAAGCAAGAATGTTTCCCTCGTAAGTTGGCAATTTTCTTTATCGCTACAAGCACAGCCGTAGGTTTAGGAGCTATTTATGAATTAAAATCGAACCGCGGCAAGGTATATCCGAATAATATCGAACCTTTTAAATGAAATTATGTGGAAATTTCCATACACCGAAACCCTAACTTGCGGGCTTTTACATCAACTATTCAAGCATTTGCCACCTTTTAAGGGATCGAAACAGGCGAAAGACATTTTCGTGTTTTCCTAGTGCCTTACCTACCACTAGGTGAATTCTGTGAACTTATAAAAAATGCAAGACGTGGTTTCGATATCAGCTACGTTCAGCAACACGATCCGATAGTAAAAAAGCTTCGAAACGAATCCACCATCGTACAAAGTCCCAAAGACGAATATGAATTTTACACCGAATGCGGGTAATTGAATAAAATATAGAGGGAAATTGCAACCAGCCAAAACAAGACGAAATTTTCGAATCCCTGGTGGACGATTTTCGAGATAGTAGCCGAATAAATGGCTCGTGGGTTAAAATCAAACGCAGGCAAAGGTTTATGGGTTGGTCACGCGTGAATGCAAGTTTAGTACACCACCATCGTGCTAGCGAACTGTACACATGTATTTATAAATTAAATATATACTGGCAACCGCGAAATATCGCGTCATCCTACAATATTTATATTGGGTGGCTTTATTTACAATTTAGTGTCGTTAAAAGCTAATTCGAAGCTCGACTCGGCCACGTAGCCCATGTGCGGAGTACTATTGTAAATCAAGTTCACAATATTTCAAATACTTCGCACAAACCGTATAATTTATACGACGTCTAACTTCCTAATAAACTCGCTGCGTACTTCTATAAATAAAATTTTACGTCGCCGAATACTAATAAGTTTGGAAATTTCAGAACGGGCGATATTTTGTTACGAATGCGACAGCTGGAAAGATCATCGATGCAAGGACCCGTTCAATTATACTGTTCTTCCAAGAGATCAACCGCCGCTTAAGCCATGCAACGGATGTTGTGTGAAAATGGTCAGAAATGCTAAATCAGGTACCTGAATTTTTCCAAAAAAAATGATGAAATGAAAATTTTGCACAAATCGTGACTAGGTTTTCAAAAAAAAGAGTGAAGGTAAACTGGAAAAAATATTCCTATTTTTTTTTTTTACTGACTCCTATACACGAAATTGGGTAAAAAATTTTTTAAAAAGTCTGAAAGCTGAATTTTGCCTTCAAGTGTCTCGAAAATATCACTAAAAATTTTTTCAGGAATTTTTTCATCTTCGATTCACATAGGAAATTTTACCAAAAATTCGAAAAAATTGGTTTGAGGGCAGAACCATGCTCTTGGTGAGGCAAAAAAGGTTTCAAATTTCCGAAAATGAGCAAATTAATATTTTACCATCTCTGATTTATATCTTGAAATTTTGTAGAGAACTTGAAAAAATTGGTTGGAAGTCTGAATTATGTCACCCAGTAAAAATTATGAAATGAAAATTTTACATACATTGTGATTAGGTTTTCAAAAAAAAAAGAGTGGGGGTAAACTGGAAAAAATATTCCTATTTTTTTGCTGACTCCTATACACAAAATTGGGTAAAAAATTGAGAAAAGTTTGAAAGCTGAATTTCGCCTCCACTGTCTCGAAAATATCACTAAAAATATTTTTAGGATTTTTTTCATCCTCTGAGAATTCGAAAATACATATAATTAGAAAAAAGAAATTTTTGCTCTGGAAGTTTGAGGTATTTTTGAGCTCTTGGAGGTATGATGCAGTCTTCATTTTTTTTTTTTGAATCCTGATGAAATTCTTTTTCAGAGCATAAACAATATTTCTCGAAATTCGTCAATTTTACAAATTATCCGTTCCCCTCTACACTAAAGCCAAATCACATTGAAATATTATAATGGCGACCCAATTGCAACTACCAAAAAAAAAAAACAACATTTTACTTGTAAAATTTGATAGTCAAAGGAGAAAGGACAATGTACTGATATTATTTTGAATCGTGATAATTTGCAATTCCATAAAAATTCAAAAAATCTCCATAGGTATTATGAATGATTTTTTGCTAAAATTTAAAAATGAAGAGACCATAGAAGCAATTTTTATCCAAAAAATTGCATTCGAAATTTCTTCATTCAAAGAATATTTTTAAAAAAGGTCCAGCCATAAAATTTCAGTAATATTTATCTTCCTCTCCCCCCCCCCTCCCCGGAGTAAATCAACACAAAGTGACAAAACTGCAAATTACAAATTTTTTAAAAAACAAAGGGGACTTTATAATTGCTCGAAAATAAAATAAAAAAATCGATACCATAAAACTTTGAATCCAATCTAAATCGAGGCTTCAAGTCGGTTTTTAGGATGAGAAAAGGTTGTCGAAAAACAATACTACAGAAGAAATTTGCACAGCATAAAAAAGATTTTTTCATTGAGTTATTATACCTATTTCTTTTCCCTAAGGTCAGTTTTCTTTGAATTGGGGCTCAAAATTCCAGCGTATTTTTTGATTGTTTAAAAATTTCTGAGTAATCTTGGAAAAAGAAAAATTCCTGAAAAATTTAAAAAATTGGAAAAAATACCATAATTTGCAGACATGTGAAAATTCAAAAACTGAATTGCGGAAATCTGCAAAAATATATTCATGGTTTAAAATCTCTTACTTCAAAGAAAATTTACAAAATTTTTTTGCAAAAAATTACTATTTTTTCAGTGCTTTCTAAATAATTTGAAAAACCTCTTTCCTAAAACAATAATTCGGCTTGAAAAAATTTTCAATCAATAAATTTCTCTCCTCTCAAAAAATGAGAACTCAAATTTATTACAGCATTAAAATGAATGAGAAATTTGATACTTTTTTCAATAATGATTTGGTAAGAAATTTGAAATTTTTCATTCTTCTAGAAAAATAGGAATAACTCATTAATTTTTAAAAACTTACAAATCCACTCAAATCACAATTGTTGTTGTTGTTGTTTTTATTATTCTCATTGGTTTTTTGATATGGGGTCTTGAAATTTAGTCTTGGATTATTTTTACGAGCCTTTGAAAGAAATCCAAACCAGATTCGTATGCACCGATTGCTCCCCTCTCCTTCCTCTTCACTGTCAATGATATGTATATGAACCTATTTTTTGTAAAGTTCGACTCTGATTTCGGAGAGGAGACCATTTTTTCAATATTTTCGATCTGATTCTAATTTTTTCCCAAATATTTTTACTCCTTAGATTTTATAAGTTTTTCAATCTGTCCACCAAAATTTTTTAGGGTGAGCAAAAATTACTACCTTTTGAAAAACATTTCACAAAATCTACCTATTTTTATAAATCCTCGGAAATTTTTGACATTAGTTGATGAGTTTATTTATAAAAATGAGATTAAGGCATCATTTCATGAATAATTAAACTAGAAGAAAAAAATCCACCTTTTACATTTTCAAGATTAATACCCAGGTACTTATTTTCGATCAATCGATCATACATAAATTTTTTATAGAAAAATTTAATTTTGATTTCCTAATATTTGTTTTGGCGTATTTAAAAAAAGTAACATGTTCATCTAACATTTCCTTCTCACCGATACCCATAATGACACTGACGCATAATTTTCGGGAATATGCACCCACTTATCAAACACTTTTTAAACCCTGCTATCAAATTCGAAATTAGAATCTAACACAAAATAATTAGATCTAAGTAAACGCTACAATGAAATCGCGAAAAAAAGAAACACTCCGTAGAGCACTCTTAATTAAAGTACTGCTTTTGTACACAGATCATGAAAGCATCAGACGAACATGCACGACCAAACTGCAAATAAATCTCTTTATGGTTGATCACGTTTGCATGTTGGAGAGTTCCGGTACAGGTCATATGTGTTTTTGCGAAGAAGACATGTGCAACGAGACATCTGCCTTAAGGGCTGAATTTCCCACCTTTCTAACTCTATTTCTGAGCTACACAATTGGAAAAATTTTCTAAGCCGGAGATTATACGTGTATACCTATTTGTACGTTCAATGTTCCTAGCTGCAAAATTTCCAAGTTGAAAACGTGTTATTGTTACATCAAGAAGAACATACTTTTAATTCTTTCCACGAATGTTGCTCAATATTTCAAACTGGTGTTGTTGATTCAATATTGTAATACGTATCAAGCCAAGTACTCGTGTAAATCCGACATTTTCTTTAATGCCTACAGTCTGATGGAAAATTTCGTAGGATTTCGTTAGGTACTCGTACGTAACTGTAAAAATAAAGCAAAAATTAAAACAATGGAAAAAATTAGGTACCTAAAAAGCTACTTTATTATCTGCGCTGAGTTTTTCTATTCGTTAAGCCTTTGCGTAACAAGAGGGTTATCAAAAGATGCAGCGGCCAATTTGGAAATTACCTCGAGTTGAACGTGTAGTCGCATAGTTACATTTTGTTTTCCAACTTGAGGGAACAACTGTTTACATTGATTCAATAATTTAACATATCAAAATACTGCCGCGTTTTTAGAATGCTTGTTCATTTCAAAGCTGTACAATAAATTCAGTCGTATTCGATGTTTTTCTCTCTATTTTTTTTTTTTTTGTTGAAATAAATTTCTTCTTTTACGATTTGTCTGGTGTATATTTTTTTGAAAAGAATCTCATAACGCAAGAGTAGGTGAAAATGGGTCGTACATTTGAAACATACGTTTCCTTTTATTTTATGGCAAGGGTGACGTGAAAGGGCGAGAGTATGTCATGTTACAAACACTACGTTTTGTAATTCCTTCTCCTTGACAATAACTTTTGACTCGATGAAAACAGCGAGCTGATTTCAACAATAGGAATTCTTTTATAATGAGAGATTTTAATATACTGATGCCCAAAAAATTACATTTTTGTACAATGTGTCTAAAAATTACAAAACTTTTTTTAAAAAATGAAATAGACCTATGGAAATAAAATTTTACCTATTTTAAAGAATGCTTAGGCGTTTAAAATTGCTGATTTATCATTTTTTTCTAAACAGTTCCAATGTTTTTTCAACTTTGACCAGCATGGAATTTCCTAAAGGACTATGGCTGTTTTTTAAGCAGACGTTTCAAGTTCATAAACAAAAAAAACTCAAAATGGTACTTTTTTCGCACGTACATTCGGACTTGTTCAGCAGAATTCGTACTTTTCGTACCCAGCAGACATTTTGAAATAGCTGCCTGAAATTTTATTTTAAATTGTTATAAACTGTAATACTTACTAGTTTTAAAAAGAATTTGAAGACTAATCTCGTGGCACATGTGATTGGAAAAAATTTGGATTGATCGTCATTAACTCTGAAATTTCGTCTCATTATGTCTTCACTCTTCAATTTCAATGAAATTTTTTCTCCACTTGAAAATTTCTTCCTGAAAATTATTTCTCAGATTTATAAAAACATTTTTTCCAAATATATAACATAGGTACCTATATCTACTTTTTCCGTCTGTAGATTTTTTTCCTCGCGATATTTCCCAATTCTAAACTTGTTAGAATTGAAAATTTAAAAAAAAGGGTTAAAAAAGAATTTGAAAAATTTCGAGGTGAAAAAAATTTCAGAAAATTTTCAAGTTTTTAAAAAAGTTGAGGTCAAAGAATAGAATTTAGGAAAAATTTTAGTAAATAAATGTAAGTAAACATTTTAGGTGTCGAAAATTGGCTTTCGAGCTGAGGTTCTTTCTTGATTCTACTCTTTTTGAAAAATCCAAAATCAGTGTCAACTCAAAAACTAATGAGTATTTAAGATGAAAACTCACCGATGAGCTTGAGAAAAGCTTCTCTCTAGTCCTCTCCTTGACATCGTCACAGCTTGTTTTTGAAAAATTAAGTATAAGCAAATATTATGGACTTTGGTCTGTAATCTGTATAGATGCTTTTATTGAATTCACGTATCATCTATAAAAAAAGTACGTTAATTTTTTTTTCCAAGTGAATTAAGTAAATAAGTACCCAGATAATTAATGGGCATAACTGAGTTCCTACAACGATAAATAGACATATCAATATTATAGAATAGATAGATAGGTTCGGTACCAATCCATCTATTTCGAATTTCTTTCTGAACAAACTCATCACTAGAGCTTTCTGTAAATAGGTATACTCAATCTCTATACTCACGGGCATTTACCATCTTTCTTATAGATCATTTATGAAACAAACTGTGGGTAAAAGATAATGTTACTTAAACTATAGAAAATTTCGTTTTATCGCTTAATCGACCGTGGCCGCGATTTCATTAGTTTTCCACCACTGATAATAAATATTCGTAGCAGCGATATGAAACTTATACTAAAAAGTCGCTCATCAGACGTAAAGTCACTTATGAACAGTTCGCTCGTGCCTTCATCAGTACTATACTTCAGATATTCACAAAATGGTATCAGAAAATCCATGGCATGGTGAAAATCACCAAGAAGAAGCGGAGCTTTCGAATAACCAGCCAGTCATTACCTTTACAGACATAGCATGTGCAGCTTTCCAAGTCAGAAAACATGTGATAAGGACTCCTTTGACAGTGAGTACGATTTCAAAATTCGACTTTTTTTGACGATTTCATTTAAAATGAATTTTCAATTTTTAGCCTTTTGATGTACGCGATCCGGATGGTATGAAACTATACCTAAAAAAAGAATATACTCAAATTACTGGAAGGTTTGTAGTACCTATTTGTTAAGTGAGATGTTCTATTAGTATAAGATTGCACGAGACGATGCCCTAGAAACAATAAAGAAGCCCAAAGGGCTGAACAGGTGATTTCTAGATCATACCTATAACAATTTTTATGGAGACACTTTTTCTCCGTGTTTAAATATAATTTGCATGAAATAGGTACTTATCTTACAAAAAATAAATACAGTCGATGCAATCATGAAAATATTGAATAAAATCCTGTAAGTACCCCATCATTTCATAAGCGTACCCAAAAATTAAAAGAGAGACCGTCAAAATTCAATAAAAAGAATAAGTAGGTACATAAATTTAAGCAAAGAAAAATTGAAAATATACCTACTAATGTGAATCAATAAAATTTAGTAAAATTCTACACATCTTTGATTCAGTGAAATAAATTTTTGACGTTTCCATGATGAAAAATTTCTTGGCTAAGCTTGAACTTCCTGAGCCCCTCTTTGGTGCGCCTATGTATCACTTTCTTAATTACCTCTTCGACCAAATGATACATTACATATTTGTATCTGAAAACTAATTAACATTTTTAACAATCTATTTCATGGAAATACCTTTTTGATAAATTGCAAACGATTTGCTTTATCAAGCACATCGCATTGAAGCAAATTCAAAATAATTATATGTTCGTGTGGGTATTACTTTGATAACTTTTTATATTCGGAAATACGCGAGTTCGAAAGTCTATTCGATTTATCGCGCCTCATTGCTCAATGTCTTGATAACCTTTAATTTCGCTCTAATATTTACTTTCCTTTGACTTATCGCGGTAAATATTGGAGTTACGTGGACACTGACTGATGATTGGGAATGGTGTCCCTTTTCTAAAGGACCGAGATCCTTCAGTTTTGAAATTTTTTCCAACTTTACAATCTGAAAAACCAGGAGAAGGTATCTATCTGCAGAGATTCGAAAAAAGCTTCATGGATTCTATAACAAAAAAAAAAAAAAAAAAAATATGAGAAAGATGGTTGAAATTTTTGAAAAATTTCTCTTCTCTACAGAAAGACAATACTTAGCACTGAAGTATAAATTTATTTGCTGAAAATTTATCAGGAGCCAGATGCTAATTAGCCAAAGCTACACTAATTTTTTCGTTCATTCTGCGAAAACCACTGTCCAGGGTCCAGATATCGAAGTATCTATTCTGAAATGCACATGGCTAAATTTGCCAACTTTCAATTCACCTTGAAACGGAACTTCGCATCATTTTTTATACATGCCAGCTTGCGATATGAAAGCTAAAATGATAGCTGAATTAACGTTCGCATTTATAGGAAAACCTCGGAACCTCGGCGGAAGTAAAATATAACGGAAGTAGGGTTTTTGTAAAGTGCGGATGATAGGCTTTTAACTTGTCATTGAAAATGAAACATTAGCAATAAAATCTCTAGACTACCTACAATTAATAACTGAAATGAGACTGTTTTGCAGTTAGGTCCATTTATTGCGATAGAACTCTTCGTTGAAAAATTTCCTCCGTGATCAGAAATTCATATTATTTTTTGCATTATTTTTTTTTCACTTACGATGAGTATCTACTTTAAATTTTTCAAAATTGACAATTTTTCAAACATTTGAACCCAACCAAAAGAAAAGTTTTTCCGATTATTTTTTTGAAAAAAACATCGAAATTGGATTGAAATTCAAGAATGGGTACCTACGTTCAATTTGGAAATGAGTAGATACGTTTAATTCTTTATTCTCTCGTACTTTCCTTTAGGACAAAATTTCGGTTAGGTAGTTAAAATTTTTTTGAATCTTTTTTTCCAGACAAAATTTCGATAAGTTGAATCAATTATTTCGGCAAACCCCAATTTTGATAATTTGGAAACTTTTCAGAATTATTTTCAAAGAAAAGTTTTTATTACCTATTTGACTCAAATTTTTTTCGTACAGCTCTCCAGGACGAAATTTTATAGTAGGTAACTCCATAATTTTTCTCGTTTCCTTCTCCAAGGCAGATTTAGGTACTTGAATTTGTCTCCCATTTAAAGTAAACTATTTGATCAATTTTCACATCCCAACATTATAGATCAAGAATCATTTCCGTAGATCTGTAAATATATACAATAATATCTTACTTACACGTTTACAGTTTTAAAGAAAGAGGAGCGTGTTACGCATTAATGAAGTTGAACGATTACCAAAAGAAACGAGGAGTAGTCACAGCCTCTCTGGGAAATCATTCTCAAGCTTTATCATACCATGCCAAAATTCAAGGCATTCCAGCAACAGTAGTAATGCCTTCGGTAGCACCTCTCGTTAAAGTAGAAGCTTGCAAAAGATTCGGCGCCACAGCCATCATAAAAGGAGATAATATGAACGAGGCCAAAGAATATGCCCATCAGTATTGCAAAGAAAATGACCTGACGTACATTAACGGGTATGAATATGAAATCATCGCTGAATCAGTATAGTATCTGCAACAGACAACTTCTACGATTAAATCTGAATTAATTATCACGCAGATATGACGATCCTTACATTATCGCTGGCCAGGGAACGATAGCGTTAGAGATATTCGAAGATATGCCCGATGTCGAAGGTATAGTTGTACCGATAGGAGGCGGTGGTCTAATAGCTGGAATCGCTCTTGCTGCCAAAACTTTAAACAAAGATATAAAAATAATTGTAAGAAATCAAGTATACAAATACAAACATTAGATAACTTTGTCATACCCCGTTACGCTGAGATTACGAACTTCTTTTGGATTGCAGGGAGTAGAATCTGAAAGATGTCCCAGCTTTTCTGAAGCTTTGAAGGCCGGAAGACCGGTAATGGTGGAGAATCGAAATTCCATCGCTGACGGTCTAGCAGTAGCTAAAGTTGGCACGAATTCTTTCAACATTGCAGCTCCTTTAATTGATAAAATGGTATCAATTGATAATATAAATTTGAATTTTGATTCATTCAATCACGAATTAGAAATAACTTCTAAAATTACTTTAGATCGTAGTGAAAGAAGAATGGATATCACTTACAATATTACGTCTGATAGAATTGGAGAAATGTGTGGTAGAAGGAGCTGGTGCTGCTGGTTTGGCTGCAGTTTTATGCGGCGAATTACAAGAATTTAAAGGGAAAAAGTAAAACACTAGTTGTAATTAGTAATTGATTGAAACCCTACGCGGACAATCACGAGATTATACTAAATGTTTACTTACCTATATTTAGATTAGCAGTAGTTCTTTGTGGAGGCAATATTGATTCCAATATATTGGGAAGATGTATCGAACGCAGTTTAGCCGCTGATGGAAGATTATTAAAATTCTCTGTCACAATTAGCGATCGTCCCGGAGGAGTTTCAGATATTTGCGGAATTTTGGCCAAATTGGGAGTTTCAATCAAAGATATAGTTCACGAGAGAGCTTGGCTAACTTCGGAAGTATTCCACGTTAACGTAAGAAGAAACATATCTCTTTTTTTCAACTACTTCATTTATCGATATAATTGATTTTCTGTACAGGTTATAATTACATGCGAAACTAGAGACGAACATCATGTGAAAGAAGTCAAAGAAACCTTGGTTAAATATTACAATAACGTATTTTTTGATAATCTTCCTATGCTGAGGTTATGAAGTTAACGAAAATGCTAGATTTTTAAAAAATAACAACGATTACGGTCACCTTACATAATAAATAATAATTCATGTAAATTTATAAACCTTTATCTGTGTTCAATTTGTATGAGCAAGTAAACACACTAAGAGTTGAAAAATATTCTACTTCACCAAAATATAACCAATTTTTGATCACGAAACCTTCATTTCGATTAAAATAAACAAATAACCAACTTCAATTGACCGAAGCGTATGAATGATATGGAGAACGAATAATGAATGTTCCAAACATCTACAGGCAGTGCAAATAATATGCGGCAGAATACTTTCAAAAAATCAAACTAGAATAATTATAAAATAGCATTATAAAAGCATGTAAAATATAAGTCAACTTATGCTGCTGTTGACATAATTATGTAGATCACTCAAAATAAAAGCAACGAAAATAAAAATGGTGCTCCAACTTTACGTGGAAATGGAAAAACGAATTTTATTACACATCAGAATTTTTTTCAGAATGATCTTGTAGGTATACGATAAGAAACATAATACAGATAGCCGAGGTTACAACGAACATTGAAGTGTAGAAAATACAATACATCGCGTATTATTAAAAAAAGGATTAAAACAAGCTTATTCAACTTCGTAAGATTATAACGCTTAATCAATACTCAAAGGTGAGAGAATGGTCAACAAGAATTCACACATACAAAATCAAAAAATTGATTGCAACATTGGTCTAGATTTAATCTACCATATGAATTTTGAATTGACGATGTTGACGATACAAAAAAGTTGCATTAATAAAACCAAAAGTACGTTATCTTATCGTAATGAGTACTCCATAAAAACTTGACGATTTTATAGTACATACTAATAATTAACCCTATATAGACCACCAGTGCCAAAAACGGCACTACAATGCATTTTTCGAAAAAAAAACCACCTCGTGGCAAAAAAAGCCCAAAAAGTATTTCTTTAACATTGTAGTGCCGTTTTTGGCACGAGGTGGTTTTTTTTTGGTGGTCTACCTAGGGTTAACAATAAAATAATCAAACGATTTTTCTTATGTACATTCCTCATGGTCAGAAAATTTTTCAGAACGGAAAAACAAAAAAATGCATCGATTCTCGATCATAACAGCTTACATGTAATGGAGCAAATTCAACTAAAGACTCAATAATTCAAAACTTTACGATGAAAACCAAAAACTATAGAGAATCGACAGCATTTCGCGATTTAAACTCGGCGATGTTGTGAACTACGAGAATAACTTGAGTTTCAGTTTCACTTCACGTTGTTTTCAGCTCTACGAAAAAATAATTATAATGTAAAAGAATTCAAGTTTCAGTCGATACATTTATAGTGATAAAATTAGTACTTTATCGCTTCGTTAGCAGAACTACTAGGTATAGTTGATCCTAACGCAGAAAACTGTTTGCAGGTACACCAGCTATCTCATTTTTGGAAAACAAAATTACATCATCTAAATGAAATTGGATGATCGGATTAGAGTTGAATCCTACGTATCTTCTAGCTCGCGGTACATACACAGAAGAATGTCACAGGTTCCGTTAGCGGACGTGCTGGTTTTTCTTCGACTCTTTCTGTGAAATTTACAACAAGTGAGTATGTTATGTTACGTTGATATAAGAAGATAGCATGGACGAAATCAAAATCACCTTTCTCATTTCTTCTGTTCTGGAATCCCTTACATTTACAAACACCACTAGCCTGGTTTTTCTTAATACCATTGGGTTGGGTCCATATTATCATCGACTTTGGTTCCCTATTCAGGGTCGTATTATTTTGCGTTATTTTTTTCTTCATCATCGTTGATTCGTAATTTTGAATTTTCGAACCGGTGTAATCTTTTTCGTCTTCAATAAAATCTTTCCATCCATTGGTCCGTAACCCAAAACCACAGTAAGTTTCATGATCTTATGTAGGTTCAACTACGTCTTGCTTTGTCGCTCTGATGTCAACTTGAAAAAGCAAACTAAGAATGAATTACAAAAATTATAAGCTAAGAAACGCAATATGATGAAGTGATATAGCACTCACTTGATTAGAAAATAAGTTGATGTAATTTTCCAAGAGAGTATGAATTACAAATGACGTGGGCTTTTCTTGTAACACTTTTCCATCGCAAATTTTCTCAACTAGTAAAGATAAATTTTAATTTTTAATGAAAACTTTAAAGTTTGAGTTTGAAAGAAAAAAAATCGTGCAAGCAAAATGAGAAGAGAAATGAAATTTTTTTAAAAAGTGTGTTGAAATCAGAATTTCAAAATAGGTTCCAAAAACAGACCTTTTCACAAGTCTGGTTGCCAAGTTGCCATAAAAAAATGGGAGAGAAAATTTTTATACCTACTTAATACCGTATATGGTACATTTGATTTTTATTCAATTTTTTTTCGTGCAATTTTCGATTTAAAATCTAATTACACAAAGGAAAAGTTGAAAGATTTGTTTAAAATGAGAAAAATATTGTATAAAAATAAAATACTATGAAAAATAAAAAAAAAAACACAAATTACGAATATTCTCCTATTTATTAAAATTCTGCAAGTAGCGCTCTCACCTCTCACGAGCAAACATCTACTTATTCGGAAAATCATTTGGCAACCCCCATTGACTCTTCTGGTTTCCATTTTGAAAATTTGAATTTTATTTTTTAATTTTAATCACAAATCCCTTATCATCTCGGATGCAAAATTCCAAAATGAAATTATGAATAATATCCTTCATAATCATAATGTATAATGTAATTTGAATTATTTTAAGTAGTACAATATTTACCTGTACATATTATCTATTACGTTGACTAAATTTTTCATTTTAGGAATTGCGTAAGAAATTACCAGAAGACAACATCCTAGCTTGTTTCTTACCGAAACCGAATAGTGAGAAGTGAGACTGTATATTTTGTTCAAGGATTCCGAAAGTACTTATACTAGGTATGCTAAAATAATACTGTATGTACATACGAAATTCGACTTGTGAGTTGTGATTTTCATTTTATCAGCCCAACCACCCATCTAGTTTTTAAAATTGTTATAGAATACTGTCGTACCTTTGGCTCTTGTTGAATTTTTTTCTTTGGAATTTAAACCCCCTTTCAAGAAAAACCCAGCTCGTTTTATATGCGACCCCAGGGTTAAAGGTCTAGGTACCTATAAATACAATTCAATTCAATGCGTCATATGTTTTGATTCATCTATTTGGAATTTTATTCATCAAATTTAACCTTGAAGTTGTTCACTATCGCCCTAAAATTCCCACTCCTCTCATTTATACGACTCTTATACACAATGCCCTTTTTGACCATGGGTTCAGGTTTGGATAAAACTAAAAAAAAAATCCAACAATCGTCTAGATCCCAAAACAGAAATTCATTCATCGAATTTAGCCTTGGAAATATTCATCACCGTCTCATCGGTCAAAAATTCCGATTCGTTTCATTTGTATAATCCTGATAAAATATACAATGCCTTTATTCGATTAAGTTTCGGTCTTGCCTTGACAGGATTAGTATCATTTATTAGGTACAATGTCGTTGTTAGAATTGTAAAGTCTGGTTCCCAAATTGGAATTTTATTTTTCGAATTTAACCTTGGAAAATTTTACCTGTACAGGCTGCACAAAATTCCAACTAGTGTATTCAGGTTTGAATAGAACTGGAAAACCCCAAAAAGTGACTCAGTCTCGGATTGGAATTTTATCTATCGAATTCAACCCTCGGCCCAAAATTTCAACACGTCTTATTTTGAAACTCGCATACAATACAATGCCTTTTTTTTTTTGTATTAAATTTCAGTCTTTTGTATCATTTGCAATATGATTCATTCTGTTACCTATGTTGAAACTCGTAGATTCAATAGAATTGGAAAAGAGCTCATGTATGTAGAGTCGTCATTTTGTCAGCGTGCTTGTTCAATGAGTCATTGAGTCATCATTTTTACGTACTACCTACGCATGTTGTTGAAAAGGTTCAATAGAATTGGAAAATATCTAGAATCTCCATTCAGTCGGCATATCTGTTTAATGAGTCATTTTTTCGATTATTTTCGTAAAATGTTCGAATAAAGATTTAGGAAAGTGGGAGAAGCGAATTGGGGGTTGGATCCAATCAGAGTGCAATTTGTCATCATTTTTTTTTTTTTGATTCTTGTTCATATTTTTGGGAGGAGAGAGGGTATTATGGTTAGATTAGGTACTTTTACGTTTTGGTGATGATGCCTGTGTGATTTTCAAATTTAGAATCAGTCCTTCAGTTATAGTCGAATTAGTAACATCGTGTAGGGATCTTCCTATCTTCTACTAGAAATTAATTCGTAGTTTTAGATGTGATTTTTTTCGTTATTGGTTTTCTTGGTGTTGATCGTTTCGTCTTAGATATTTTTAATTTTCAATATGATCTGTTTCAAGATTTATTATTTGGCTTCTGTCGTTTAATTTCTCTTTTCTCAACTTCGAAGTGGTTTTTTAATTTGGAGCTTTTATTGTGTTGGTCGTAGTTCCCTAGTTGGTCGTTTGTTTTCGTATTTGGGGCTTTTGCTGTGTTTGTTGATCATTAGTTTTTGAATTTTGGGCTTTCGTTGTGTTGGTTGTTTCTCAAATTTTTTGGTCTTTCGTTGTGTTTTGGTTTTGGTTGTCGGTATAGGAACACAGGCCTGGGCATGCTTTGTTTTTTAGTTTTTTCCTAATGAGGTCTCGAGGTAGGGATAATCATACTGATTGAAAAAGGACATTACACATGGTAAGTACTGCTGTTGTATTTTTTAAAACTTGTTTTATCTTTTTTTTATTCGAGTTGAATTTTTCTTGTGCATTTTTTCATTAAATTTGTCTTTTCAATTTCGTTTCAAATTTTCAAAAAATTTCCCAATGTCGAATTTTTGAGTTTTGATTTTTTTTCTCGTTTTTTTCATGAAATTGTATGAAGTGAATTAATCAGTTTCGATTTTTTTTTCAACTAATTAACTACGTTAAGTGAATATATGAAAGTTGTATTTTAAAAAAATTTATTTTTTCATTAGATAATCGGTTCAAAATTTTTGCAATTTATTATACACTATTTTTATCATTTAATTTATTTCATCTCATTAATTCTATTTTTGAATTTCAGAGTCATGTTGTTGGCCGCCGGCTCCCTCGAATACAGGATCCAGAGAAATTTTCGAAATAGGAATGCATGCTATTTGGAAGGCGTTTCATTCAAAAATTTTGTAACTTCATTTAGTAGGTAAATAATTTTCAATTTTTCATTATCAAAGTTGCATTTACTGGTGTTTTTTTTTCATTCAATTTTGTTTCTTTGTCAATTTCGTTTCGTTATAACCCATTTTCGATGAATTAATATTTTTGGTTCAAAATTTTTCGAATAATTTTTTCAATTCTGTTTGAATTTTGATAAATTTTAGTGAATGATTTTTAAAATATGTTTGGTGGTAAATTTTCTGAATTGTATCTTTTTTGACTAATTTTTTCGGGGGTTTTCATTGATTTTTTCGTGATTTTTTTATTTTTTATTCATAATTATTATTTTCTATTCTATTTTTTTTAAAAGTTACTCCTAAACTTATTTTACTACTTTCGTTTCGTTTCGTTTCTTTTCAATTTTATTTTTGAATTACAGCGTCTTCTCGCCGACTGCGATAATCACATCGAATTTTGGCTTCTGAAACAAATTGTTCAAGAACTTCGACATCATTAGTTGGTGAAAACTGCTGTTTTGAATTTTTTGGGCCACACTTGATAAAGGTAATTTTGATTTTTTTTATTCATGTTGAATTTTTTTCGTGCATTTTTTCATCTTTTGAATATTAATTTAATTTTTTTAATGAACCTTTTTTCTCTTTCTGTTCAGATTTTTTTTAATTTCTCAAATGTGATTGGATTTTATCATTTTTTAAATTAAATACCGTAGTGATGATTACTTTTCAATTTTTGGTTAAAATTCCTCCAAAAAATTTTTGAATAATGATTATTGGTAACGTAAGTACGTTTTTTTATTTCAATTTGGTTCGAATTTCGAGGATTTTTTTTTGGAAAATTTTTAATTCCGTTACATTTATATTTCATCGCGTTAAGCAAGGAAATTTTTCTCGTGTACTTAATTCTTCATATTTCTGAATTTCATAAGCTCTTGTTGTCAAAAATTCAAAATTTTCATATCAAAATATTTGATTTCTCATCTCTGTTTTTTTTTTCACATTTTTTTCCAGTATGTTAGGTAAAACCTCATCTATCTGTTTTACTGATTTCATTTTTCCGTCTTCAGTTATATTTCAATTCATTCTTTTTGTTCTTCTGTTGGAATTGTACCTAATAAATTATGTAATTTTAGGTCCAGATATGCATTGCAGATATTGCTGATAAATGAGACGATGATGACTAAGAGCTGTCACTAAAGATCCAAAAATGCTGTGGCGTTTATAAACATTTTTGTACGAGAACTCTAATATCTAATATTAAATGGTAAGCTTTCGTACTCTGTATTTTTAAAAATTTATTTTATCCAGTTTTTCGCATTTTCTGATTTATGAAATTACGAAAAAAAATTCACAAATTTTTCTCTTGAAAGTTTGTCGTTTTTTATGTCATTTCAATATCAATTCTTTTCAAATTGAGAACTCTACTTTTTTAAAAACTACTTTTTATAGATGGGTGTTTACTTTTTAATTTTTGGTACAAATTCTTTTGAAAATTTTTCAATTTATGATATTAGTAACGTAAGTTTTTTCATTTCATTTAATTTGGATTTTGACGATTTTCCACGATTGCGTACTCTTTTTCATTTCGGTTCTAAATTTCCCAGATTGGGTATTATAATACGATTTTTTAATTTTTTTCATAATTTCGTTTATGGTGTTTAATAAAATTTTTCTCGTGTATTTTCCCATCCATTTTGTGAATTTTTTTCATATTTCAGTCAGATATGATTCTGTTTTTGGTGATTGTTTTTTTAAATAGCCAATTTTTCTGGGTGAATTTCATGAGCTCTTGTCCAAATTCTAAAATCAAAATATCTAATTTTTTACCTGTAGGTAGCTTTCTTTTCTTTTCGTTTTTTTTTTTTTTGCAGTATGTTACATATTTAATGCCCTATGTATCTATTTTTTTCGTCGATTTCATTTCTTTCCCTCCAGTTATTAGTTAGTTTGACGCATTTCTTTTGTTATTCAAGTAGAAATGTAATCTTTTATGTAATTTTTAGGTCCAGATGTGCATGATATCCGTTGATAATTGAGACGATGATGACTAACGAGCTGGCTGTGCCGTTTATAAAAATTTTCGTATGCGAATTTCAACACGATAAATGGTGAGCTTCCGTACCCTGTATTTTCACAAATTCATTTCATCCCGTTTTTCGTATTTTTTGATTTATGAAATTATATGTTGTTGTTCATTTCATTTCAATATCAATTATCTGCAGTGATACTTACCATTTCTTTATTTTTGACAGATACTGTATCGTCAAAATTTCTCAAATTGAGAACTCAAATTTTCTTAATGGCTTTCTTTAGTTTCTTTTGATTTCATCATTGGTATATTTTCGTAAATTTCGTTTCATTTCGTTTATTTTGCTTCCCCCCCCTTTATACTTACTTACCTCAATTGTTTCTATCAATTTATTTTTGATTTATATGTATTACTTTAATTTAGGTGATTATTATTTTTTAAAAAAAGTTAGGTTGAATTTCATGAGCTAATTTTATCGAAATTCCCAAATCAAAATCCCGGATTTTTACCTGTATTTAAAATTTTTTTTTTGCAGTATGTTATTGAATACCTCAACCATTTTTTTTATCGATTTAACTTTTCCCCTTCAGTTATAAGTTCTTTTTACTTTTTTTTTTCGTAATTTGATTGTAAATGTAATCAATTGTGTAATTTTTTAGGTCTCGACGTGCAGATACCCAATGATAATAATTGAGACGATGAAGATTAACAAGCTGTTACAAAAATTGCAGAAAAGCTGTACCGATTATAAAGATTTTCGTATGAGAACTTGAACAAGATGAATGGTGAGTGGAATCTTTCCATTAGTTTTTTTCGTTTTTAATTTTATTTATTAATATCGATTGTTTTCAATAAAAGCATTCTTCATTGTTGGTAAATATATTGTATTGGCAAAAATTTCTGAAATTGTAGTCTCAATTTTTAGAAATGGCTTTCTTTTGATTTCATCTTAATTTTTTGGTTATTGTTTTTTTTTCATTGTCATTTGCATTTTTTGCCTGTTTCGAATTTTTCTGTTTTTTTTTTTATTATTTTCAAAAATTTATTTTTTCTGTTAATTTCTATTCGATTTCTTCATTTTGTCATCGACGAATTTTTTTACTCCTTACTTGTTTTTCATCTTTTTTTGAAAGAAATGTATCAAATTATTTTGGTGTATTTCTATTTAACGTAAATTCTATGAAATTATTTTCATCTCGTTCAAGATTCAGATTTTCATTTCACATTTTTTCTAAAAATTTTCGAATGATATTGGATTTTTGACTCGTCAGTTTTTTTCTTTTTTTTACATCCGTATTCCTTGATAAAAATTCAACTGTATTCTACAGATTGCGAAGTCTACACTGCGAATTTGTCATTATTCAATCAAATTTATTTTCTTTGTTTGTTTTTGAGTAGGTTAGTAATCTTTTTCTAATTCTGATTTTTTCAAAAATTCCTCCGATGTTATCTGATTTTTAAATGATTTTTCTTATTTTTTCTCATTTTGACGTTCCCTATGATTTTTTTTTTCAATTTTTGATTTTTGAAAAAGAATTTTTCCAGTCAATTTTTCCAGAATTCCGTCAATTGAATTATTCGATTTTTTAACCCAATGGTTTCTTTTTGATTTTAGTAATTGTGCCTTTTACATTTGTAAATTTCTTTGTATATAAATCATTTCGTTTTGATATTTTTTTTTAATTTCAGATTTTTATTTGCAACATTTTACCAGAAATCTTTCACCCTGCTTAATTTTTTCATTTTTGGATTTTTTTTTTTAAATTTTGCATTTGAGCTTGCGAGTACCTACATATTTTTAAAAACTTGTTCAATTCAGTTTATCTAATTTTTTGATTTTTTAAATTTTGAAAAAAGTTTTGCGAATCTTCCCATCAAATTTTTTTGTTTTTTATTGTATGTAAGTATTTCAATACCGATTATTTTCAATGAAAGCATTTCTTCATTTTTGTTTGATATATCCTATTGGTATAAAAATATCTCAAATTGAGATCTTGGATCTTTCAATATAACTTTTTGATTTTACCTGAATTTCTTTGTAATTTTTTTCGTCGCCTTTGCATTTTTTTATAATTTTTGTTTCTATTATTTTGATTTTTTTTTTCGTATTTGATTTTTCGATTTCATCATTTTCGGTGACTTTTTTTACTTGATTTTTTTTGAAAAAATATACCTACCAGATTATTTTGGTGAAATTTTGATTAATGTACATATGTAGGTCTAGGTATTACTAAATTCGTTTCTATTATTTTGTTAAAATTTCAGTCAACTGGATCATTTGTTACATTTTCGATTTACATTTTTCAAAAATTTCTCAAATGAAATCGGATTTATGATTTTGTATTCTTTTTTTCATCAGTTTGTTTGCTGTAACTTTTTTTTTCAATTTTGATTCTTTGGAAGGTTTTTCATTACAATTTAGATTTTTCGAAAAAATTTCAGTGTTGTAATACGTATCTATTGCGAAGTCTTGAGTACGAAATTACCATTTTCTAATAAAACTTATTTTTTTTTAATAAATCGTTTTCGAATGGTAATCTTTTTACATCCTAATTATATCAAAAAGTTCTCGGATGTTATCCAATTTTTCAATCAATTCTTTATTTTTTCATCATTAAGTCTCTGGTACCTAATTGTTTTTTTTAAATTCTTGATTTTTTGCAACGAATTTCTCCAGTCAAAATTTTGTTGGAATTTCTCTAATTGATGTATTCGATTTTTTTTTACTTATTCCTAAATCATTTCTTTTCAAATAGGTACCCGTTAGGTTTTTTTCCAAACGTTTTCTTCACATTTTTTAAGATGATTGTGCTTATTATCTTGGTGAAGATTCTCGAATTATAGTATTAGATTTTTTGTTAGAAGTCAGGAAATTGGACCAGACTCTTTTGGTAGATATTAGTGATTTTTCATCCCTTTTTTCAAAATTATAATTTTTTCATTTCTGAGTTCTTGGTAAAATGTTGCCTAAAATTTTTCGTTCTATTTCAATTTGGATTTTTTTTTTTAGTTTTTGTTCATTGCCTGCTTCTTTATGAATTGATATTATTTTTTTAAATTTTGTAGTATTAGGTTTTTTTTGTATCGATGCGATGGTGCAGAATGCTTACCTATTTTTATGTAGAAATAACCGCGTTGATTTTTAATCATAACATGTACATTATTTAATTTTACATTTTCATCTTTTTTAGGATCGGAACCCACCTCACTCTACCGAGAACAACATCAGTAATTACTGTCTCCTGAACCGGTTCATCAAAAATTTGCATCCTCGTATTGAGTGAGTTTTATTTGAAATTTTAAAATTATTTTATTTTATTCATTCGCGTTAGCTTGCAATACGTATTCATGATGTTTTTAATTGCTACACATTTTTTCGAAAATTCACCCCCCACCCCACCAATTAATTGATTTTAATTTTTTTAATTTCAAAATTATTACTTACTGAATTTTTGAAGTTTTAAAAATTTTGTACATCAAAAGTTAGCTCAGTTTTGATACATTGTTGCCATTTTTAAAAAATTTCGATTTATTCAGAATTTTTGATACAATTTTACTCTAGAATTTTTTCATTGCAAACTTTCTCATTTTGATTATGGACTTTAACGTAAATTTGACTTGAAATTTTTGGAATTTTGGCTTATGATTTGGCTACCTAGTCTCTACCTAAGCCCCATTGTTGACCGATGATGCAACAATAAAAAATTAATATTCGTTGTCATGCTACGACTGAAGAAGTTGATATTTGTTGGAAATATGACGTATCGAAAAGCTACCAAATTATTAATTTGTTATCGTGATACAACGACTGCATACTCATAAGAAGTTACTTAATATTTGTTGGAAAGACAACTCATCCACGATCTACGAATTTTCCACACATTTTTAATAATTTATTATGAATACCTACTATACATATTTTCGGATGATCACTGTACATTGGCGAATAATAGCAGTGCATATATTTTTCAATACGACATTTTTGATTCGCCATTTCCTGAAATCGATATAAATCGAATTGAATATCTATGCGGATTATGGGTACCTACTTTGGAGTGTACCTGATACTTAATTGTGTGTTGAAACTGAATCGAATTTGCATACCGCTGATGCTGTTCATAGAGAGGTACTTGCAAGTGTACCAGATACTTATTTATTATTATTATTTTTTTTTGTAATATTGGCGCAGTAAAGGAGATATTTTCTCCGAAGTTTTATTCTACAGAAGAATTCTTATCCATTATTTTCAAATTTCCTCAGTATCGATGTAGGAGTCGTATTTATTTGGATCTTTTTTTTTTCTATCTCAAAATTACTAGCACACTTTTCCTAGGGAAAATCGAGCGTTTTGACTTCAATCAAGCGGCCAGTCTGGGTGGCTGGAGGATACGTTGGAACGTAACTTTGATTGCACAACTTACCCCTCGGGTACGCCAGTTGGATGGAAGGGCAATCATACAATGGATGCGATCCCATCGGATGTACCGGCTCAGCTCGTGAGATTGATACCATTTTCGCTCCGCATCGACAACGGGTCTTGCCGATGTTCTCAATATAACCTAAAACAGGCGTCTAGTTTTCTGGACTAAATTTTTCGTCCAAATTCCGACATAATTGCGGAATTTGGCGACGGGGTTTTTCAAAACCAAACTTTGTAAATTTACTGAAATTCAGCGATACTGATTCTTTCATTTCGCATTTGTTTACTCCTTCCTCTCTTCATCCTATCCTTTAATTTTTGTTTTCTTTTCAGTATCTCAAAGGTAGGTGAATAGGTATTATTAGTTATAATTTCTATTCAAACTTTTGCAACATGAACGCACACGCAATTGAAGGCAGTTTCATAATCCACATACGCGTATACTGCTGATAATATTCATTGAGGTACCTACTTGCTAGTTGCAAGTGTACCAGATACCTACTTATACGAAATTTATTATAATATTGGCGTAATGAAGGAGATTTTAGCTCCTGAGATAATTCGCGGTACTTGCAAGTGTACCAGATACTATAATTTTATTGTAATGTTATCGTAATGAACGAGATTTTAGCTCCAGAGAAAGTTCTTATCCTTTTTTCCCATTTCCATAGTACCTATCAGTGCAGGAGTCGTATTTATTCGGATCTTTTTTTTCCTATCTCAAAATTGCTACCACACTTTTCCTAGGGAAAATTGAGCGTTTTGACTTCAATCAAGCGGCCAGTCTGGGTGGCTGGAGGATACGTTGGAACGTAACTTTGATTGCACAACTTACCCCTCGGGTACGCCAGTTGGATGGAAGGGCAATCATACAATGGATGCGATCCCATCGGATGTACCGGCTCAGCTCGTGAGATTGATGCCATTTTCGCTCTGCATCGACAACGGGTCTTGTCGATGTTCTCAATATCACTTAAAACAGGTGTCTTGTTTTCTGGACTAATTTTTTCGTCCAAATTCCGACATAATTGCGGAATTTGGCGACGGTTTTTTCAAAACCAAACTTTGTAAAATTATCAAAAATTCAGTGATGTGATAGGTACTAATTGTTTCATTTCGTGCCCGTTTACTCCTTCCTCTCACCATCCTACATGCCAATTTTCGTTTTCATTTCAGTAGATACTTATTAAAGGTAGGTAGGTTAATCGGTATTATTTTTACCGATCTCGATTTGAAGTCGTGCAAATGATGCAACATGAACGCAACCGCAAACATCGTTTCATAATGAACGTAATTACCTACATACAATTATTGCAATCAATATTTTTCTTCATTACAATAGTCAAAGTCGTACAAGATGAACGTTATCGTAAGAAATTTTATAATTCTCATGGTTTTGCGGAAATCAGTGTAATTGCCTATGTACAAGCAATTTACTACCCCTCATCTATGGGGATAAATTTTTCATCTCTTCGAAAAAGATGAAATTAGAGTATTATTTTTAAACAGGTTCACTCCTATTCAAGAAATGTTCCTGCTCTTTTCAGTCCTAATGTCGGAGAATTCAGGTTTGGTATTATTATGTGTACTTATTTTTACTAACTAGATATAATTTTTTTCCTCTGTGTATGTCTTGATAAATATGTTACCTCTTTTCCGTCGCGGAGTATAGGTTCCTTCCTGATCCTCCTCCTTATGAAATAATTCTTCTCTTTTCAGTCCTGATGTCGAAGAATCCAGGTTTGGTATTCATTTTTTGTTTTATTCCCCCCCCCCCCACACGTGTCTAGGTAGCCCAAAAATTGATCTTTTTAAAATTTCTCTCTCCTAACTTGGCAACAATTTCCCTTTGTTTCTTAAATGATATTTTTTTGTTAGTTGCAAGCTTCGCGTATACGTATTTTTTAGAGTAATTTATGTATAATTAGGTAGGGACGTCCTTATTCCATGGAAAATGGAAAGGTCGATTTTTTTAACCACACCAGACTCAAAAATAGTCTGACAGTCCGAAGTCTGTTAAAGTGGGACGGAAAAAATCGCTCTTTTTATTTGGATTTACTTGAAGTTTCCAATCAAAATTTTCCATAGTTTTTATTTTCTCAAAAAATTTTCCAATTATGAATCCTTTTCTTATCGAAAAAAATGGGAAAAATTAAAAATGCAATTATTGATATTCTTTGACTTCTTGTTGAACTGAAAAAATGAAACGAGTTGAGAAAAATATAAAAACTTCAAACTGCGCAGAAAAATTTTCAAGTTCAAAAAATTTTTCAAAAATTTCAAATTGAAAAATTTTAGAGTAGA